>OX465285.1:30019012-30619012 GCA_949987705.1 Thereva unica
CGCCCTAACTACCGCCCAATAGCAATAACTTCTATTCCCTCCAAAGTCATGGAGACAATTAGTCCAGCCGCTAGAGCAGTGATACCTATAAATTTTGGTTTCGGCGTGATGTAATGTACTTTTTTGGTGGAATTGGTCAGAAATGGCATCCCCAACAATATCTAGGGGGTGTGCAACATGAAAATACCTGGAAAGTTCGAAGAATTCTATATTTTGTTTACCTTACTTGATAAATATCTCTTAATGAATGGCCGGGAATCATATTTTTGGTCAAAGTATCATAGAGCTTTCGATCAGTTTCTGGGTTCGGTATCTCCGCACTTATGATTTCGTCAATTTGGTTAGAACGTAATTTTTCCGTCAACCACAGCAGGAAGTGAAAGTGAGGCAAACCTCTTTTTTGCTACTCAATCGAATACATAATGTCGCCAAATATTTTACTTTTGAACTGTTATTTTAAATACTCTGGCTGTTAAGTCATGTCTGGTCGTTGAATTTGACCTGGCATGAGCTCTATAGTAATTTCTGTCCAGACGGGGTTACATGTCTTTGTAATAAACAGATCAGGCTTTCCGTAATTACGCACATATGCAAACGCATCCTACGTGTATTCATGAAGATATCTCGGGCTATTTACAAATGGTGACGGGAGAATCACCCTTTAACGCCAGTTTTTTTTTATCCAAACGATACTAAATGACCACCTACTTGTATATTGGTGGTGCTTTATACCTCCTCATGAAGAGGACAAGTTCTGAGATATCTCAACCTAGCTCAGCCTCGCGTAGCTCATTAAACACAACTCATATTGAAAAGTACGTCACAGCTTTGAGAAAATAAGTAGCAGACATTAGAAATTAATTATACTGATTAGACAAGAAGAAACGGTAATATATACCTACATATATATATTTTGAAAAATGAAAATAAAACTACGATGAGCGCGAACATATCCTTTTTCGGGAAAACGTGTCGTCGCATCCAAATGATTTTTCCACTAAATAGTATCCAAACTAGATTGATTGGGTCGCCGAGCTCGGCGGCGTTGCCTCGCAGTGGTTTGCAGATGTGCACCTTCATGTATTTGTTTTTGACAGTCGCTGTAGAAAGCGATTGGTCGGTCACCCTTAACATGTTTACAGCATCACTTTCGAAGACACCACCACAAGAAGCAAAAGCCGTGCGGTTGGCAACGAGTACCAATAGTCTAGTTGTGGGAGAATGGCAATTTCACTTACCACCTCGTCTAGCGACACTTCTTCAAATTAGACCCACCTAGGCCGAGAACCAACTTCAGTGCATGAGTCCTCTCCACATGGTATTTTGTGGAAGAACCACGCTTAGGGTGCCGAAGAGCCACATGAGGCTCGCGAGCCGCGGTTTGTCGACCATTGCCCTAAGGTAATCCTTGATTGCATATATTACAAATCCTCATTGATGTTTACGGATTTACAAACTGAAGATACAAGCTTCGGCACATTCTTCTATGGCCATAACCTTAGCTTGAAGAACTATGGATGAATGGTCCAATGCTATAGAAATGTATCGGAGATTTTTAGCCTTCTATATAACAGATTATAGATGCAGAAAGTAATTAGCAGTAGTTATATTCACTGCAAATCAGTTGCACCACTACAACTTAAACAAAAGACTTCTCGAAAGCCCTTTAATCCAATCTGAACTGCGTATAAATATATTTTACTGCTGCAAATAGTAGTGCGACTGGATATAACTATTACGATATAATTCCAAGTTAATTTAGGGTTACCCGGGACTATTATGTATCCCATGATCGTCATTTATCCAAGTCTCAAGGCGTCTTATCTTCTAGTTGGCCCAACAATAGCAATCCGAAGAAAAATCTCCGCCAAATCACCAACACTCTTCTTCATTATTTTTTTTCCTGTTCCCGGCAAGTTTTGTAAAAATCCAGCCATAAATTATGCCGGACAATATACTTGGGATAATATCTCACAGTTCCAGAAACATTCTCGGCTTAATGCAAGGAGTTACAACATTAAGACTTTTAATGACCGCATGTTTATGGGGGTCGCATTCATATGTACATTCCTACTATAAATTGTTCTCCCCAAATGATCGTAAAGCGTCCGGGGGTGGTCGTCCTTATGTGCTGTAGGAAATTATCACCAGCTCTACCACCCAGAAGCTAACTCTCTCTAGCTTCTAATCCCACCTCTCGATCTCCTCACACCCCATTTTCTACCAACCGCATTTTTCTGTATGTCATCATATATGTGCAGACCAGAACTACCCTAGTGACAGATGAATGGCCAGAAACCCAATAAACCTCGAGCACAATTCCAAGCCTTTTAAGAGTCAGCTGGTGGTGGTCGTCTGGACCGAGATGCTCGAAGCAATTTTAAAGCGCGGAAATTAAATTGCAAACCCCCAAAGGATATGACAGTACCGGGTTGGGTTGGCTAGCAGTGAACGGGTTGGGGATGATGGTGCTTCGGCTGTCTATGGATTGTGGTGCTATACAGAAATGCACCCCTGAGATTGAAGCTACTTAATTCAATTTTGGGATTCTGAAACGTTTTATAATTGACGCTGATGTGGTCTGTTGGGGATGATAATTTGATAAATTATGATGGGCTTACGGCAGAGAATGAAAGGGATCCAGATCGAGAGGTAGAAGGAGTTGAAAACATGTGAGACTCGAGTTTTCAAGGATTAAAGCATAATCCTTCAATTTTTTTATAAGTCACGACTTTAATTTCAAGAGTCTCTGTATTTTTTTATCCCTTTAAGGAAAATCTTGATTGAAAAAAATCTACAGCAAAATGACGTCTTTGAATGAATTCTAGAATTAGAAGACGGAAGTAATTAGGGCCAAATAGTCCACATCCCCCCCGACATCCATTAAAATACCACCTGTTCCCGCTTTCACTCTGTCTCTGGGTATTTCTTGGCGGCCTAATAGCATACAAAAATGGCAACATGGGGGCTGGGCGCATAATGCTCCATCGCCTTGGTTGGTCGTCCAGTAATAGTAGGGCCATAGTCAAAGGAAATAATTTCATTAAGGGAGCCTTCGTTTTTATGGCCACTTTTCGACTGGCGCCGAAGATTTTCAGGAAAGCCTAAAGGTGACCTTTAACCAGAAAAATAAAATGATTTTTCCTTTTTACCTTTCTTGTATTTCTTTTTCTTTTCTTTATTTTTTTTCTCCATTTTATTGCCCCAAGGAAATAAGGGCAGTTCTGCTGATTTAATTGCTCTTTACTGCTCCGTTTTATGGGAATTTTATTGATGAGAAGGAAATAAAAAGGAATTTTTTTAGTACTTGATATTCGTGGAGGCTGCTTTCATTTTACATTTGGAATTTTTGACTGTAAATGCGTGATGTAATTTTTAATCAATTGCAATATTGAAATTCCTTTTGGATTTTTCGAGTATTGCGTTTTTCGTTCTAAAGATTCGGTTGGGCACGAATGGTTACGTAGTTAAGTGCCCATGCGCTTCTAAAATACACATTTCTCACGTTTTCAGTCAGTCTTATAAAGTCGCAATATTATGATTAGGATAAAAAAAAATTGGACTTGGTAACACAAGCGTAATATATGTTTCAATTATATCCTATTCTTCTTGCAGTGAGGTATTGGATGCAAGAAGGAGTACAGCGAATAACCAGACCTCCTCGTTATTGTCGCCGAACATTAGCACATAACTTGAAGGGCAGACATCCCTCCGGACCCAACTCCTACACGTGGGGTTTTCCGTCCCCTCGATTCTTGATAGGTGATGGTCCTGATACAACCTTCCCAAACAAAAAGAACAAATAGTTTTACAACGGGCGAACACCGGCCGTGATTGAAAAATTGACCTCGTGTATGTGCCGGGCGTAGAAGGTTGTTTGCAGGACTGAACAGTCGTACATCAAATACATAACATACATCGACGGATTATTTATTCCCCAGTTTCGATTGTTCAGGTTTCTTCAAGCGGACGACTAGCTCGCTTCTTTCTCTAGTGTATCGGTAATCTTTAAGAATGATTAATCATCAAAAGCTGATTGCACATAACGAAAATGTTATCAATTGCCCGTAGTATGGTCGTGTATTCAGTTCAGTACTCGCCCATTTAAATCCTTTGGTCAAGTATAGCCGTCCTGGGCCTGCAGGTGCTCTCATTAAAAGTGGGCGAGCATCCTATGCCCCTTAAAAGGCCATGCGGCCGGTGTTAGCTCGTTGTACGGCCAGTTTAGGAACCCGACCTAGTGCGCCCCTAATAAATTTTTGGCCCAGACAGCGCAAATATAAACCGTTTGAAGTTCACCAAACCCGGTTCGGTGTATTTGTCAGAGCCTCATCATCTAGGTTGCATCGATTTATTGGTTGCTCCAATAAACGATGTCTGGACAAGTTTTAATTGCCCTCGAAGTACTGATGGTTCTGGACCCAGACAAGGCTGACCAGATGTCAGATATGAGATTTCCTTATTAGCCTAGGTGCATGCCATTGTAGCGTACCTACATCTTTGCTTGAACAACATTATCTGCGGTCTTCAAGCACACCCTGTTATATAAGATTAAGCTTGACATTTTCCCGGGAATGCAATCTTAGCATTCCTGCCTTTGTGATCTCTTATAGAAAGTCAGTTGTAAGATGTCTCCGCTGAAGACCACTGGTCTGGTGACTATTCGATTTTAGTAGGTTTCTCGATTTGAAGAGAATGAAGTACCAAATTGAGTTGAGTTTCCAACGCTGCCGTCAGTGTTCTAACTATATTCCGATTTTTCCTGATCGGAAAAGAGTTCAGTGGTAAGGAGAATCACAGTGATCTAAACGACATTTGCATCTTTTGAGGTTAATGATCATGAAAAATCACTTGGTTCAATTAAGCACATCAATTTCAACCATTCCTATTAACCTCTTCGGATTTCCTTCAGGTTCTAAAAGCACTAGAAGGTGGATCGTCATCGGTCAACGAACATTTGATCCGGACCCTTTGGGAGAGGCTCCCACAGGCCATACAGATCACGTTGGCTACTGATGCTGAACAATTGTTGGTTAAACTTGCAAAGACGGCGGACAAAAGAGGGGTCCTTCCACACCCAGGTTTCTCGCATAGTTGGTGCGTGCATACCAACCATCCATGCCAATCACCCCAGAGGACGTTTTCGGCTTACGGAATGCAGCACAAATCTTTCAAAGGTTCATAAACGAAGTTACGAGACATCTCGAATTCGTTTATGTATACTTGGACGATATAGCCAGTAAGGAATTGAAGCGCTTCTGAACAGATTCTGAAGCGCTCAAAAGCAATGCCAATGCGCTGCTAATTTATATCCCAATTCCCTTCCTTTAAACACCGACATGTCATCAGACCAGAGCGCTTATATTTTGCTGTTGAAGAAGCCTAATCGAAGCTGGAAAATTAAAGCTCTTGGGAAGCTCCTGAAGCTTTTGTTTTCACCAGAAATAATATTTCACAACTGATGTGGTTTTACAAAGCACAAATTTTCCAAATAATGGGAATAAGAGAACACTTGCGAAAAACAAAGCAAAAAACGGGAGTATAATGCGCGTGCTTCCAGAGAGCTTCCATAACATATGAATTGGAAGCACTAACTTCTTGCTTCTTTTGCCAGGGCTTGATTAATTTCCCGCTGGGTACTTATCGCCAGTAAAACCGAGGACGAACACTTCAAAGGGCTCTTTACACGCCTCGACAACTTCGGTTTAACCATTAAGTTAGAGAAATTCGTTTTTGATGCACAAAAGATCAAGTTTCTAAGCCACTGCATCACAAAGGATGGACTACTTTCATCCCCCGATCGGATTCAGGCTATCGTTGATCTCGCGCCTCCAACTTCTGTCAAATTAATGCAGAAGTTATTAAGAATAGTGAATTTCTTTACCTGGCCTGCAGAATGTCAGGCCGGTTGCTTTCCTCTAGGTGAAAACCTCGATGGCCGGAGCAACTATGCTAAACCAATCGAGGATACAAATCGACTGACGCTTCCGATTATGTCGCTAACTTGTAATTTAGGCTATTGGATCACTTTGGTTTTGGCTTAAAACTAAAAACCATAATGATCCAAGTGCTGTTTTGTCACTTGATTATGTATGGCAAACTACCTTTTCGTATATAAGCTTAATTGCTTAGTTCGTTTATCTACAATTTCATAAATATTTTATACAAAAATTACTGTCAATTTGTATCATATCATCCTAGACTATCTATAATGGTCGACCATAATAACGAATGGACTAATCCATACTTTTTCCATTATATTATCCTTCTTAAGCTATTCGTTCCAAGCCACAAAGTTGAAAATCCGGAAGTCATTAAAACTTCTTTTGTAGTAGAATCTATCCCATGAATTAAATAGAAGCTCCAGCGGATAATTAAATAGCAAGTTCCGGAAACAGTTTACGTATCGATCAGTTGTCAGAGCGACATTCTTTCTTAAATGTAAATTCATGGAAACTTGGCGGAGGCAAATCGCATTTTAAACTTTATAAACTAATTTAGCAACTAATTTAAGAACTTCATAACAAAACAAATTGACAACTTTGCTACTGCATCCCTTAAGTGGTACTTTTGAAAATTCCATAAAAAAAATGTTTTCTTCGTAGATTTTATGTTTCCTAAAAATAAACTTGCTCCAACCCCGCACACACACCACCCACCACCACATATCCATAACAAATCTAAAATAATCGATAGGACAATGTCTTAGTTTCAGCCCCCAACTACTACACTTCATAGGGCGGCAACTGCAAACTTTCTCTGGCAAAACTTTTCGCACTTAGCCCTACACATTTGCCATTAGTTGAGGTTTCCTCGGCCGTTAGGAAGGACTCGCCAACGTTTATATATTATCCAGGTTCCCTTGAGCTCCTATCAGTAGTTGTACGTTAAGTGGTTGCCACAGAAAACCACCGCCAACCAAACCCATTGTAAACTACCACCCTTCCTTCACCTCGGCGCTACTCCAGCTACACAATCCTTGGTGGTGCCCTCTCCTACCACTGGGAGGGCTCTTAACCGTCTTCGTGGTGAAATGAAATAAATTCACGTAAATTATAACTTGACTGCGCTGCCATTATTATTGGATTTTTTTTCGGGCAAGGATACAGTTTGGCGCTTACTCAGGTCTGCTCCTTTTTGTTGGTGCGCCTTGCGCCAGGACAGCCTATAAGCGAGACATGTGTCTAGTCTCAGTGTCTGGTCACGCAAGGCTCTAAGCCCTGCAACAAAAACGGTTATGCAGGTCTTCAGTGTGGAGCAGTCGTCCTCTACATTTTTGCTCGTTCCATTGTTTTAAAATATGCAGCTCTCCCCCCCCCCCCCCCCCATGGCTGTTTCAGAATGTGCATAAATGGGTTGTGGTGACGATAAGTGCATTTCACTCTAATGCTAACTCGGAGTAAAGCGAATTGTTTCACGTCGGTTTTTATGAAATTCAATGCATCAGTTTTAAAGTGAGTTATTAAAGGGAATGGTGGGGGTGCAGGTGGGGGGCTGAAATCGATTCGCTCAAGTGGAATAAGTAGTTAGTTAAGCGGCTGCTGTTACTCCTACCAATTGGTCGATTTTCAGATGTTCTAAGCCTTTTTGGGCCAAGTAGAATGATTTTTCCTAGCTTGCGACATTTTCTGCTTAACAGTTTACTTTAATTTTAAAATTTTTTCAGGTTCCTTTTCGTCCCTCGGAATATAGTCGTGTCCAGTTTAAGATAAATTGCCCCAATGCTTGCGTCGTTTCTCCTAGCTATCACGACTACCTGTCGGCGTAATGTCCTCCAACTAATGGAGTTGCTAGCGCAAAACAGCACACACTTCTTTCTTCTTCGATCCGTTAGCTGGCGGTCCAAGCGTGAACTGCATTCACGATTCATTTCCATTCTTGCCTGATAATCGTCAATTCTTTAAGTTGTTCTCGATATTCTTTAACCAGGCTTTCTTCGGTGCCGATCGCCGAATTCTCCAGTCGGCCGGACGGTCTCGCCAGAGAAGTTTACTTGGCAACCGGTTATCGTCCAACCACCCTAATCGACGTTTTTGTATTTCTTCTTCAATCAGTGTCGGTTGATCGCATATTTGTCGAACTGTCTCGTTTCGAAGGCGATCGCGGAGTGAGACACCGAGAATCTGCCTCAAGTATCGCATTTGGAAGACCTCGAGCTTCTTAACGTCCGGTATGAGCAGTATCCACGTTTCCGATCCGTAAAGAAGAATCTGAAGAATCAACTTTCGGTAAAGGTGTACTTTCGTTTTGATGGTAATATTTGTTCGTGCACCTCTTGAGCGAGGTGAATGTTGCTGTTGCCTGGCCGATGCGGCTGTGGACGTCGACCGTCGATGCCACTATCTTTTCTTCAACGAATGATCGCAAACATTTGCACGTCGATTTGGGTTTCATCGAGGTGAACACTGGCCCTCGATCTGCCCGTTGTGAGCACTTTGGTCTTTTCCGCATTGATTTTTAACCCGTGCTGCACGATGCGGGAAATGTCGTATAAGATGTCCGTTGCTTCGGCATCCGTATCGGCGAAAACGGCGCTATCGTCAGTGTCGGCTAAGAAGTTATTGTCGTCTTATCGAACTCCGCGTCGTCCATCGAATGCTTGACCCATAATGGCGTCGATTACAATACAACGTTGGAAAAAAGTGGCGAAGCGACGTCTCCTTGTCGGACACCTGTTTGAATCGGGAACTCATTTCGGCGGTTACTTGATCTTTTCTTGGCGTTCTTCCATTTTTCAACGATTCTATTGCCGTCTTCACATCGACAGTTGTCGGTTCGGTATCGAGAAACTGATTCGTCAGCTGTTCGATAATAGGAGGTTCGGGTGCTGAACCTTGTGGCGGATTGTGGTTGTTCATCTGGTGGAAGAAGGCGCCCATAGGAAGAGGTCACGACAGTTCCATCCGATTTTTTGATGTTACCGCCTAATCGCCGAATTGTCTGGTACAGCGTCCTTCAAACTTCAAAGTTCTTTCTTCAATCGTCGGTGTTGCTCGAAATCGACGTGTTTCATTCGTTTCCGCTGAACGACGACGTCCAAACAGCGGTACGAGATCCATGGCTGCGTCCGTGTAAACCCCACAATGTCCGATAATTGCCTTTCTTCTAAATCGATATAGTCCGATATCGCAAGCGCCGCGAATTTGTTGGATAATGCCATTTGAAACTCTCGCCCGTTGGGTCGAGTCCCATAGGCACCCCCAATTCTTCTTGGCTGTTCGTGGCACCGTTTTCTTTGCTCCTTGAAATGAGTCACTCAGAAGCCAATGCGGTTAAGTCCATTTTTTGATATTTCCCGATTTTTGCAAAATTAAATGCAATAAATGGTATTCTTCATTGTTAATTAAGGATTCACTTGTTACTACTTGACACTGAAAAAAAGTAGTAAAAAGTGAATCCTTTAATAACAATGAAGAAACCCATTTATTGCATTAAAATTTGCAAAAATCTGGAAGTATCAAAAATGGACTTAACCGCATTGGCCTCTGAGCGACTCAAATCGCATCTGCAATTTCGTTCGAACGAGATATTGGTCCGATCCACATTCTGACCCACGCATTGCACGTACGTCTTTGAGTGTCGATCGGAATTTTGCGTTGATCAAAAAGTAGTCTAACATCGCCGAGTCGTTGCCGAATGGAGTTTGCCAGGTGAGTTGGTGTTCGAGTGGATGGCGAAAAATGCTGTTGCCAACAGGCGTAAACTGTTGTCGTTAATTTACTCGTGTCCAAATTTCGTATCCAGCTGTTGAAGCTGATCATAAAATACGTCCTTGTTCGTGTTTTGCCTAGTCTCGGTTGGTGTATAAACGGATACGATATGGGTCTTTATTGTTCCACCGATGGTTCTAACCGTCAAACGCTCGGATTTGGATTGGCCGGCTGGTCTTCGGCCAGTTTCCCACTTCTCACCAGCATCCCTAGTCCCCAGCACTGTCGCATCGGCTGCTCCGGATGCAGTAGTATTATTTTGTAAATAGTTGTGCTGTAAACATGCAAAAGGCGGCCGACGAATCGCTTTCCACGGCGACCATCAAAAACGAATAGAATCAATGTTTCGTAGCCTTCGCCTGTCAAAGTTGCATGGGCTTTTGTTGTTATTCTCATCCGTTCCTGTGTGTGTAGAATATTCGCCCGTCCAAGATGGCTATTCCGGTGTGTGTTTTTAATTTGTTTCGCCATCGCAAATTTCGTCGGGCCTTTCGTTGTGGTCGAGGAAAATAGTTTCGCTGTCGTCCGTTTCTTGTCTAGTTTCTTCGGTTTCCCGATTCTGGTCAATTCGGCAGGTAGTAGTCCTTTCACTCGCTTTAATTAGGACCAGACGATGGCGGAGTTCCCTGAAATCGAACAGTGACACACAGGCCGGTAAACATCAACGAAGATTTTCAGTGTTTCGAATAAAGGATAATCTTCAGTTACAATCCGTCAGTGTTCAATGCGAGAATTTTCAGGTTTGGGGATGCTTTTCTAATATCTTCAAAACACCTAAGATTTTGTGTTGCGATTTTGGAAGGCTTAACGTGACTCTTCCCTGGCTTAGTGGACATTAGAACATAGCGAACGAAAACGTGTAAGGCAGCCCTACACCTAATCTAACCATCAAGCCGCTCCCACCTCTTTGGTATAGAAAATCCAGAAAGTTCAATGATTTTAAAACAAGCATGTGATGTCCCAACAAAAATAGCCGAATAATCCAATTACTTATTTCACAAAGCGAAAGTCTTAACAAATGCACTGTTAACATGTTTAATTAAATTAAGCCCGAATCCATTACCTTTTCACTCGCGTCTCTTCTCAACGCCACACATAAGTAAAATAAAGAAAGAACCAAACTTAATGAAATTTTCTAAAATTACTCCTTAATATCGTCGTGCCGCCGTCGTCGTCACACCTTGAAACATTTTTACTACAATTAAATCAAAATCGTCAAAAATTTAATTTTGCTACTTGACAAAAAAACAGAACAACAACAGGCGGCGGCGGCAGCAAAAAGGAAGTTTGTAACAAAATTAGCTCCTTCCATTCCATTTCGTTCCAGAAACTGTCACCGCCGGGTGTGTGAGCTATAATCAATTTAGCCTAGGAGCAAAAATCCCATAGTATGACAACGGAGCGACTAGCAACAAAATTTCGCCTTGAACTCCCCAAGGGGTTGCTGTCTTTGCCTGGTCTGTTCGTGTACAATTCACCTACTGTACTACCCATCTTCCGGACACTTCCACCCCCGCACGGCCTTCTGCCCTTTAAGAAGAAAAAAACTTGGAAAAGCGAAGAGATATCAAATTAAATTCATTAATTTCATTTCCGTCCCTTTTTGCGGCATAACCGAAGTACTTGGCTTGGCCCTGGCTCGACGTGAAAAACGGAAGGAAGCAATTTGTGTGCTTTGTGTAGCTGTGTGTATAGTATAGTCTCAAGGAAGACAAAGGACTCTCGGCCGTAAAGACAAAAGGCATTGACAGAAGAAGGGTTGGAGGAGACACTTCGACGCCGTTCGCATGGCTGCTAAATAAGATAAACAATGTTTTTTCGCGCGCGCCAACCAACGTTCCAGTGCCTATAATATTTTTGCCCTGGCTCAGTGCGTTCGGCGACCTTATTCAAAAGTGCTTTTTTGTCATGGCTCATGAACAGCAACGGAACAACTGGTTTAGTGCCGGAAGAATAGGGCTAAAAACAGGGTAGTTGGCAGAATAGGGAGGGGGTAGGGGGCGGAAAATATTTCCAAAATTACAATCTCTTGAAAACTCATCGGCTTTGCAGAACACAGATGCCCACACCCCCTCTGTATCGTCATCTCATTCCCGACTTTAAATCTGTTTAGAAACCAAAATTACACTCGCCCTATTTTTTGGTTGAAGGGATCATCCGGATACGGTGGAGAGGCACAAAGCCGTTATAGTGTAACTTGATGGGATAAGCCAACAGTTTCACATTCACGCGGTAAACGAGCAACAAGCGCGCACCAATTAATTGTCCAAATTTCTCCCCCAAAAATTCTGGCATAAACGACGGGGGAGAGGACGACGTTTAAAATGTGAACCGCAAAGTCACAAAAAAAAATTGTTTAAAATTTGTGAAGTCGTCGTCTACCACAAAAGTTTGATGCTATGTTATTACCTTCTACCCTTGTTGTTTGTTTAGAAAGAAAAAAAAAACAAAGTCCATTGGGGGATTGTAAGTATAACCAACCAACCCCCGCCCCCCGGCTGGATTCGAACAAAAAACATTTCGACCAGCCTAGACACCTGTAACTTTGGAGATTCTTTACGAGATGGAAAAACAACTCCAGATTCATTCAAACACTGATTGTTAACTTGATGGCAAAAGGGAAGAGGGTTGAAAACTACTTCCAGGTTTTGAGAAGGCATCACACGCATTGTTGCTCACATAAAGGTAAACTGGTCGAAAGGAAGTTTCCTACATCTTGTCGCAGGTTTCAGTAAATACGACAAAGAGGGAGGGTGGAAACATCCAAGTAGGATGGAGGGGGACTTATAGTATTCTGGTCGCATTTTAGTTTCATCCCCTAGGGAACTTCCTCCTGTTCCTCGGGTGTATTTGGCTTGTTATTCTAGCATATACCCATAGGGTCCGGGGGGGGGTTACGTCGGAAGCGGAACGTCTGGTTAGACAGTGGTAAGCACGATTGGAGGTTAATTAAGTTTTCCTGTCAATGTACGTCAGTGTGTTTGTAATATCTTCTTGCCATTCCCCATATCCAACTGATGGTATCTCTCTCCAAGCTTTGGAGTGAGTGACATTTTCTAATGACTTCACTTCGCCTTCGTGCTACACATTCATACTATATACATACATACTTACGCTCTGACTTTTTGTCTTGTACACTTATATTACCATTCCAACCCCTTACAAACTCAACATTCAACAGCAGTTCAAGAAAAGAATCCTTATTAAGGGGATTATTTTGGTATTTTCGAAATGGTATGCCTCTCTGTGTTTCATGATTTAATTTGTTGCTGGCTATGTACCACCACCACCGACCAACCAATATCATACCACATACCACCACATTCCCTCCCCTCTTTCTTCTTCCACTAAACGTATTTTCACATTGTTTATGGTTAAAGTTCTTCTTGAACGCCCAGAGCCAGCCGCCAAGTCTTTAGTTTTTCTTTCTAGGAGCGAAAGACTGGAAAAGTCCGTTTTCATTCCATTCTGCTTGGCTATCTTTTTCTCAGCTATTACATTTTCTCTTCGGTTGCGTATTTGTACAGAATCTTAATTTGACAAAGTGGATTGGATAGCTATTTCGGATATCGGTCTCTGCAAACTGATGAGGTAATACGTTTTCTTTGCCAGATAGATATTTAAGGGTGATTAAAGTTCTTCGATTTAGTTTTTACTAATCAGCAAAAATGATTATATTTTTAATCGTTTCTGTTTTTTTCGTTAATAAAAATTATAATTGTAACACCGACAGAGAACTTCGATTGTAGTGGTTGGTGATGTGTATGATATCTAAGAATTCCTGTAAGTGAACCTAAAATTCCTAATATCATTCTAATATAATCTACAGTTTTATAAATTTGATGATTGTAATTTGGAAATTGACAATGCTCCAAGAAAAAAAGCAGATACAACCACTAGTGCCTAGAGAGGCTTGAAAGAGTTGACTATAAACTCCATTTTGGACTAAGGCAGGCATGGTTTTAAAGGTTTTCAAAACGGCTTCATTTAACGGACAGGCTGACTCCGATGAAGATCTCAATGAGCGCTTGGATGAACTAACAGTCATCGAGGTTGAGAACGAGTTAGCATCTACAAGCTCAGATGTATCAGTTGACAATGCATTAAATACATGGCAGCAGGCGGCCTGGACCACCCTCCGGCTGCGTGAATCGGGTTGCGAGAGACAAGAAGACCTATGGGCATAGTAATATTCTGCGCTCTCAGGAAATGGTATCAGGACCTACCGACTACATGGTCACAACATTAAATTTCGGTAGTGGCTTAGTGTCCGGACCCCTACCAGAGAGGAATGGGAAGATTTCCAACCTGACTAGGACCATTACGCTGTCTTGTACATAGACGGATCCAAATCAGAGTTGGGTGTAGGAGCTGGAGTGTTTTTCCCATGAATTAACTTGCAAAAAAGCTTCCGGCTGCCTCATTTCGCCAGCGTTTTCCAGGCAGAACTTCTGGCAATTTTTCATGCCTGCTTAACAATATGTCGTGAAATCCAAGGCCGAAAGCCAGAGTAATTCAGTTACTAGATAATCAAGCGGCCATCAAGGCATTAGGCCCGGCCCGTATAACTTCTAAACTGGTCGACAACTGCCAAAAGGAGCTCTATTCCCTAGCCGGTATTTCTATTCCCACTGTAGAGGATACCAGGTCACAGGAACATCGAGGGCAACGAGAAGGCAGATAAATTGGCCAGACTAGAGATCTCTCGCAGACACACCGGTACATCTCCATGGAGGAGCCTATCATCATGTGACAAGTCTAGAAAGACTTGCCCTTGTTATAACAAACAAAGATCACGAGATCTTCTGGTGATGCAATACAAGGATAATTCCAGAATCGTATCAATAATAACGGGTCATTGGCCAATTGGGCAACATGTAGCTAGATTGAGAATTCCGCATAACGCCCACTGGCGCAGCTGCGGAGAACAGGCAAATAAGACAATCGAATATTTTCTCTGCAACTGTCCAGCTTTGGCCAATATCAGACACCGCGTATTTGGAAGCCTCTTAAATGATTTTGGGAATGTTTCGAAGCTTAAAACAGGAGATTTGATCCGGTACCTAAATTTGACGGGATGGCTTGAAATCTCTAGTTTACTGCTTTTTCACGAGTGGAGCTATAAAACAGCGCCCACCTGAGTCACGAGAGAATGGCAATTTCACTTACCGCCTCGTCTAACAACACTTCTTCAAATTAGACTCGCCCAGGCCGAAAAACGACTTCAGTACATGAGCATGGTATTTTGTGGAAGAGCCACGCTAAGCAGGTCAAGGAGCCACATGAGGCTCGCCAGCTGCGATTTGCCCACCACTGGCTAAGACTAAAATGTAAAGAGATTTTCTAATGATCCGTAAACCATTGTATGTCCACCTGAGTAAAAATAAAATATGGTCTTGCAACGGGCGAACACTGACCGTGATTGAAGCATAGTGCAAGGGCACTAGAAGCCAGATTGCGGGGCAGCAAATCAGACGCATACACAAACGGGCGTTCCTCATTCTCACCCTCTCTATATTCAAGGCCGACACCCAAATTTGCCACTAAAATATAAATCAACACGCACCACATACTTCACATACAATAAACCAACAGCTGGCGAGCTCCATTCTCTTGTGCATCCATTATCTTTAAGTAGGATAAAGCGAAAGGATAATTGTACATAACGAATAGATCAAGCTGCCATAAAACACATTCAACAATGCATCTGGTGCAGAGTTTTTTTTGGCCTCAAATTTCCCGCCGTATGCCCGTTTGTACAGCTCAATACTTGGCCATTCAAATCTTTTGGTCAAGTTTGGCTATCGTGAGGCCGTATATGATCCCATTTTAAAAACTCGATAGCCTTCACATGCCCCTTAAAAAGCCAAGCGGCCGGTGTTCGCCCGTTGTGAGGCAATTTTTTTTTTATATTTGCTCGGGCAACAAACTTGTAGCATGCCCCTTAAATTCTTTTGCACATCATTTGAATTTAAGTTAAATAAAGTCAATGAACCCGTAAAGCCGTACTTTTGCAGAACAAGTTTCACCAAAATTCCCTTTTGCATAACAAAAACAATATGTTCAATTATAAATCTTCACACTTATCCCACTTGAAGAAAATTGAATACATTCTACCCACCATTAAGGAGTCTCTCAGGTTAACTACAAAATACAGGAAACTTGATTACATATGCATACAGCATTACTCCCCATAGTTGAACTTTACAACATAAAATTTATATGAAAGCAATCTTGTTTCCACCCTTAATTTCTTAAATGGCCTCCAGTTACTGTTTAAAACCTGTTAAAAGTCTTACACTTGCACCTTTCTCGTTTTTTTTTTTGTTGGCGCTCTTTATTCTGTGTAAGTGTATAAAATTGACTAAAAAGTTTTTCTTTTCTTACAAAATTTTACTTGGCTGTACTTCGTGATGGTAGAGGAGGTTGCTTTTCCAATGCTTCGCAAGGGTCTCATTTTCTTAAGTGGTTAACAAAATGTAATTTTCTAGAAAGCTTTTTCTTCCTTCAAGATCACTTCATCTACTTTCTCTTTTGTTGTATATACTTGTATATTTACATATATATCCTTATAACGACTGTTGCTCTACAGAAAATAACACAGGGTCCTTTCGTGTACTTAACTATCGTTAATTGAGAGGAACCGCATCATCGTCACTTTCTTCTTCTCTTCCTTTGCAGGTAAATAAGCGTATAAAAGTTTGTAAATTTCTAAATTGGTTCAATGTAGACCAAATTATGAAATGAAATTAAAAGTGCATGAAGAAATTTGCTCTGAAGGAAATTGGGGTTCTTGTTAGCTTTTGTAGGGTTAAAGTGGTGACAAGAAGTCGGTTCAAGTTGGTTTCAAAATGGGAAACAGTGTGGAGACCATAGCCGGCGGATAATGTGGGTAGGGTGGACAGCAGCATTTGTTAATAAATGAGCGTGTTACATGAAGAATGCCTTTGGTTCCGACCGATATTCGCTGAATCTCACACAATAAAAGAAAACGTGCTCTGCATTATCCTATCTTGCTCGAAACGAGGAAGATATTGTCTATATTCTCCATTTACACACATTTCCAAAAATAATTTAGTTGGTTAATTTTCTTACAAGCATGCCCGCGCCCGCATCTGGCACGCATAGTTAGCAAATAGGCATGCAAAAAAATTATGCACGCGGCATACAGGCTCGGCACGAAAATCTAAAAATTTGTTCGCCACAGGCATGACTCCCGCTGCAGGTATGCACGATCCCGCCATCGGCACGCACTTTTTTAGACTAAAAGAAGTGAAATTGGGGCTTTAGATAATTGTGTAGAAGAATGAAGAAGAAAACTTCAATTATTTTGATCCTTATTTTTACTGAAGCGCACATGCTAGCTGCGGGTGTCTTACGGGCTAGTGCGTACCTGCTGCATGCTAGTTACGGGCAAGTTTGATTATACTCGGGAACTCCTCACACTCCCTCGTAACCCAAATATCTACGTTTGGGATAAGTCTGACGGTCCATTGACTCTTAACAGATTTGTCTCACTTACCTTGCATTACGTTACAGATTCGCAGTGTGAAATCTGACTTTGTTCCCCCTCTAACATATTCTGGGTAATAGAGACGCATGCCTTCTCTCGCCAGTATCATTATGTGTATAATTCTCGCTTTCACGCACGCGTCATTGTTGGATATGATCCTGTATGCGCAGCACGCTTAAGTTGGAGACAGATACATGCGTACGTTGATTGGTGCATGCGGTGATTGATATATTAAAAGTGCGCTTACATTCAAATGCAAACTGACATATAGTTCCATAAACGCAACGCAAAATTGGGCTACTTCCAACTTTTCCACATTGCCGCTTTCACCATAGTCTCAAACACCCAAACACAAGCACACACAACAGCCACATGCCCTCGAACTTTAGATTTTTTGGTTATTTCTAAAAGACTAGACGGAACTTAAACGCGCAACTGTCTGTCAGCGAAAATTCGCCGCATACTTCAAACACTGTACGCACGCAAGTATCTGTTTTCAACTTTAGTTTGAATCACTGACATATAGAAATGGACTGCTGATTGACAATGCTGAATGGCACCATTTTTCTCCAGATATAGAAAACCTTTTTTACGTAAACAAAAAAAAAATCTTCGAATTTAAGAGGAAATAAGTGATAAAATGTCTGTAATAATTAATAGAAATATATTTCCACCACTCATTTTTATTTACCAGCAGTTTTTCCATTAAATAAATAAATTTATCTCAAAACTGTGACGGTTATTTCTCCTGTTTAACGAAGTTTTCAAAATAGCTCAAGAGTGAGACAGAAGAACGAAAACTATACCTGTCTATTTTTCTCTAATTATGTTTACATAGCTGACATGCGCTGACGATTACAGTTCATAGGAATTTAACGTGGGAGTGAGGCAGCAATAGTTTTTGGTGCCATTTTTTTGTATGGGATTTTGTTCATTTAGCAGTCCATTACTATATGTCAGTGGTCTGAATGCGGTCCTCCGTTTTCTGCTGTAAGCCCTCTTTCTTGCTATTGCGTGCTGCCCGTAATTCTGTAAACATGCTAAGGGCGTCGGCGAAGCTATTTTTCTCGGCCAGGCGAATGGCGCGCCGAAATTTGTTGCGAGCACACACAAATTAAAAAACCCACACCGGAAAAGCATCTTGCACAGCCGAGTATGTTGCACACGCACACAGGAGCACACAAGAATAGCAACGCAAACCCATGCCACAGCGCACATGCAACTATGACAGGCGGCGGCTACAAAATACAACTTGGATTGATTCGGTCGCCGAGCTCGGCGGTGTAGTTATCGCAGTGGTCTACAGATTGTGCAGTTTCATACAAAAGCGGTGTGTTCTATTCGGTTTTGACAGTCGCGTAGCAAAGCGATTCGTCGATCGCCCCTAGCATGTTTACAGCATTAGACTAAGCTAACCCCCTTCGTCTACAGGAGGCGACGAATTGGTTTGGGCCCCCAAGTTGGGCAGCATTTTCTGAAATAATGCACGAATAGCAGAAGCTTTATCCGCCAGGCCCTCTAAGTGTGTTTTCAAATTATGCCTGTGATCGATCGTCACTCCCAGGTCCCTTAAAGCGAGTTGTGAGTGAATGGTCTGTTCCCATACCTTGATCCTTACGGATACTTGTTTTCCCAGGTTTCTGATCAGTGCAGTTACAGCTTGGTTTTCAGCAAATGACAGACTAGCGCTTTCAGCGCCAGGCTATAATACCTCAAATAGCTTCGTTCGCGCATAAGTCGATCTCATCGAGGCGTAGCCTCAACACATCATGATACATTGTGATCCACCGGAGGGGTCCTATAATACCACATGTTGTCTTGTACACCTTCGGCCCACCTTCTAATTCACAATAAAGAGACTCAGCTTCTTTCTTTTTTTTAGGAAAGGTTGGTAACAAATAACAGTTTCGAAGGAGGTGTTGTGTTTGCCTGACTACCCACCCAGGCCCAACACGATCCCGGCACCATTGGAGACCTGTTATTATACAAGATAAGATCAAAATGCTCTAAGAAAAATTAAAGAAAATAATATTCTATAAACGTTTTCATTTCGTATCATTTTTTAACAAAAACATAAAAAGTCAGTTCTGTTGAGTTCATTACAACATCATAACTTGTGCTCCCCTTCAATCACGATGTCTACTGCATAAAAGTTACTGCCCATTGTCTTACCTGTAATAGCTTCAGTTAAATTCCGGTTAAATGCTTGTGGGTAATTAGGTGGAACCCTCTCTTGTATAGCCATCCCTTCTCTCCCTCCTCACACACACTCACATCCACACAATATACCCCACCCAATTTTGGCAACTTAAGTTAAGATCCATCCAACAAGCTCTTTACGGTTTTGACTGAATACTTTTGAAGCCCTAATAAACCCCCTCCAGGCATTAACGGCACTCAATAAAAACGGAGCATACTAGACCTCTTATTGATAATAAAGCCACCACACTGACTTAATATTACGGAAGTAACATCCTGGTAGTATCCTTTATACGAATCGTTTACAACAAGTCCGCTTTAAGTTATTTCCTCAGAACGCCCGCACTCGAATCCCATAGTCGTCTTCGGTCGTTATCAATTCCTTTTTCGAAAATGCCGTCGTCCCATCTCGTTCCGCCCGGTGCCCTCTCACCGCTCTACTTAATCTTTTATAATGCAATTTCGAAGTCAATGAAAATAGGAAATTTATGAGCCCAGTTCAATGTGCTTTCTTTCTGCCACCAATCCAGAGGGGTTGGGTTCGGGCATGGCGGCGGGTCTCAATAACAATAAATTCAATGATTTATGATATTTTCCGCCATTAATATGGCCGATCGATTTGTTAGATGATGATAAATAAATTTGTCATAGATGAATAGAGCCCTACCGAGGGGGTATGCGAAGGGAAAGGAGCAAAGGGAAACCTGCCGGATTTGCACCATATTTGCGGCATTAATTCCTATACCCGGCGGGGACACTGCAGGGATTTTTCAGTTGTAGATGACTGTCTAGTCAGGTGGCAATAAAGAACCCCGATGATTACTATACCTACTCCCATGTCGATGGTTCGGCTCCTTATAAAATTTGATCATGAAAAATAATTGATTTTGGTTATTTTGGTGAAATTGGAATTTTTATAGGAGGTTTAAAATATTTTAATCGACTCTAGACACATTATTTTTTTATTGTAATCCCCAATCAATATCGATCTGCCCATTGAATTGTTATTTAATGTAAAGCATGTGTTTTGGGCTTGTAAAGAGGAAAGTTATTGGGCTTTTAAAAATGTGGTGTAGTTGAAATTTTGTGTCCGTTGATCACTACTTTTGTGTAGATCGAAATTTTGAAAAGTTGGTCAATGCCCAAAAGTTATAGGTGTGTATACCTTTAAAGATTATTTAGATAGTAGTAGGTAGTCTTATAATTCGCCTTGGTAGCCTGGATTTAGAAAAAGCTTTAAGCAGCATCAGTATCGAGGACATCCAGGTAGCTCTGGCCCTGGCGAAATTCGGGATCCGCAATGGTATTAGTCCATGCATCCCCCTAAACTTACTTGTGGTAACAATTATCAACAGCAGATTAGGCAACATTAGAGAGGCTCAAACCCTATGACCGTTTCGTGGCGCAGGAAAGAGTCCACTCGCGGCTGCTATGGCGGATAGCTGTAGATAAGATTCTAGTGATTAGCCCAGTACTTATTTACATAAGACTCTGTCACTTTTGCTAGGCCAAGTCCAAAAAATAACATGTTTCAAAGTAATGGGATGTTCCCACCATTTTTGGAATACTAAAGACCTCGAACAGCACGTGAAGAATCTCAGCAATCTCTTAATAAGCAGCCTGTCCCATTAGGAAGTACAGCGGTAAAACCAAACCTCCTTGGTGGAACAGTAAGTTTCTCAAACTGAGGTCTGAAAGTAGAAAGGGTCTAACATGAATTCGGACTGGGACAACTATAAAGAGCGTCTCAGGGAGTTCAAGTACGAACTGCGCAAGTCAAAGAGTTAAAGAGGGAATCCTGGAAGACCTTTTATGAGATAATAGAAGTTTTTTGGACACCCCAAGACTTATGAAAGTTCTCTCTAAAAGCCCAATGTGCCAAGAATTGCTGCAACGAGCAGACGGTACATGGACCACAAGCAGTCAGGCGTCATTGAAACTCCTGCTTGATACCCACTTTCCTAGCTCGACATCCCTTGCTGTATCCGCAGAAACAGGTTTTAGGAGTCCAACTAGTGAATATAATTTAGGTACTATCGACAGACATGGATATGCTCCTATGGGTCATAGAAGGCTTTAAGCCTTATAAAACGCCTGGACCGGACGATATTTATCCTATTGAAATTCAGGAAGTAAAGTGATCTAATGTGGCTTGGGGTGGCTTTCATTCCGAAAGCGGGTAAAATCTCCTACCACAATCCAAAGGATTTGGGGCCTATATGTCTCAAATCCTTTCTCCTCAAAAACCTCGAAAGAGTTGCGGAGATTCATGTTAAGCAAAGCACTGACAGAAAACTGCTTTCTGCTTCGCAGCATGCCTACACAAAAGGTAAATCGGTGACACTGCTCTCCACTCCCTAAAAGTCTCTTGAATTCAAGGAGTTCACTTTGGCTGTTTTCTTATATATTGATGGTGCCTTCAACAATGCTGTTTCTTCTGCGGTCACGGGGCTACTCCAGCGTCTGATTGATCAGCTACTGTAGTGCACGGTCATATAGTTTGGTCTGGGACTTTCGGAAGAAGTCAGACGGGATGGAAGGTGCACACCGCAGAGTGAGGTCCTATCGTCGCTCCTTTGGAATTTAACAGGCTACGAAGTGTTGATAACCCTAGGGCGGCACCACGGCTGGGACCTGATTGGTATATCAGGCAGCAGGACGCCTGCCTGCACGGTCAACGATAACTGGTTTGCTGGATGAAGAAGACCTATGGAAACAACAATACATTGCGTTCCTACTACAGGGAATGGTAAAAGGGACATCTGACTATATGATACCGGAGCTCAACTTTAACGCAAGTTTCGATATCCAGATCTCCCCCAGTGAGACATGGGACCAGTATGACAAGAACAGTGGCATAGTTCTATAAGGCGCTGGATGTCCTTCTCTACGCTGAACTTCCACTACTAGCACCTGACTAATACTACCAATGAATTCCATTCAGAACTAGTGATAATATACCCAAACTCAAGGCCAGCAAACAGAATAACGCTAGCTAATCGTCTATCGCTGCGTTATATCACGTCAAAGCTGGCTGACGCCTGTAAGAAAGAGCGCTCTTCCTTAGCTTAAGCCAGCTCTACACGATACTACGAACACTTTCCAACGTTGGATGTAAAGACGCATCGTGGCTGATGCTCGAACTACGAGTGTCCAATGTTCGTATTTGAACAGGTTTGGGTTGACGTAGGTATTGACTCGATCGTTAGACGCCAACATTCGAATGAAACGCTCACGGCATCATGTAGATATGTTGTTTTAGATTTATTGAATTTATTGGATAGATATATTGGATCGCTTTTCAGAGCTTACGGCTCAAGAAGACATATGTATTAGCCAAACGAAAAGCAAATCTTATAGAAACATCAGCTATCTGCCTGTATTTCCATTCAGTAGCAAGCTGCAGATGAAAGTGTTTGACATAACGCGTCAAGACTAGAAAAACTTAACCTAACTACAGCCAACAGAGATCACGCGTACGTCTGATGAGTTGCATACAACACCGGCTGACGCAGTTGTAGCTAGGACCAATCCAGAGAGGCTGGGTTCGCCTAGAATCAGACACCGTGAAATTTTACAAACCTCTTCTTACGTGGCTTGGTAGAAGAGTTCGACGATTACAATAGGAGATATGATCGGTCTTTTTGTACTCATAGCCATGTACTTACGTAAATGATTTTCATTGATGCGCTTCTTTCAGCCCACGGCACTTACTAGGGCTCCGTTTGCATCATAAGGGATGAATGCAATGCTTCCACAATGCAGTTCTGGAGGCTTCAATATTTCTAAACTCAATCATCCACTAATTCATAGCTCAAAAACTCGTAATCGATTTCCTTCATAAATAGTAATCCTTACTCGGTACCCGATTTAAGTCTACAGTACACAGCCAGAAGTGCTTAAGTGCAAAATATGCGTTTCGAGAAAATCGCCCTCAAAGTTTTTTTTTAGATACAGAATTGTGCACAAAACCACTTTTGCCGGTTCAATAACTCAGCAACCACAGCTCAGTTTAAGATAAGAACTATAGCAATGATTAAGAATAACATACTGAATACAAAAATGCAATAAACTCAAAATCGTCAAATTTGCACTTAAGCACTTCTGGCTTTTTACTGTAGAAGTGCTAAAAATCATAATCTTTTAGTAAACACAATTCAAAATTTGAATAAATGAAATTCCCATAAGGACACAATCTTCTGTCAACTTAACAGCTCTTTGCATCTCATTCACGCTGTTCCAGTATTGATTTTTCATCCTTTTGTTTACCTTTACATAAAAAATGTGCCTCCAGAAAGCGTAACTCCGATCTCTATGTTTGAAGGAAAGTTAAAAATAAATCTCCCACCCATAAATTTCGTCCTAAAAAAAGCCTCTTAACCAACAAGTATACCTGTCGGCAAGGATGAAAAGCCATCAACAAACCTAAGTGATTTCACCTTATCTGTTTTCCAGCAATAGAAGATGAAGTGGTTTCAAAATGGTAGAAATTTTCCATTTTTTATATCTGGTGTAAAATCTTAAATCGTTGTGAAAGTTTGCCATTTTCCATTTCCTCTTTCCATCTATGCTGAAAAACGAGACTATTGGAGAGAGATGTTCTGTATCGTTGGCTATGTATGGCGGGGGTATAGTGTGGAAATGTAATGGCATGGGGTTTTCTAAGTCGAAGTCGTCGGGGAGCGCAAAAGGTCGACAGCCTTGATGGCACTACATTTATTTGACCAAAGTTATATCCAACGAAGTAGGCAGGAAATGTAATTCTCCTGTAAAAGAATCAACAAAATAAAAAAATTACATAGACGAAGAAGGATCACGGATGAATAAACTGCTAGGATGTGGATAAAAACGGTAACAGAAAAAAGGACTACTCAATTTGTGTAAATTACACATTTACTTATCGTCATTTTTTCAGTTATGTATATTGAGAAGTCGTCGTGTCTAGAGAAGAAGATCCTAAGACAGTTTTGCTTCCCTTTTCGAAAATGTTATCGTTTCATTTAATTTTATTTGTAGAATAGGAAGGGATTGGGATGTACTTTCAACAAATTTAATTTCGCTTCGTTTTTCTGAAGGAATGTTCATCTAATCTTGTTTTTTTCTTCTTTACAGCCACTGAAATTCGTTGCCAGGAAAAATCTAAAGGTGGTCTAAGCTACGAAGTAATTCTGGCTGAGCCAGCACCAAATGTAACACTGCCAAAACGTCCCTTAACTCCGGGTAAAAATGTATCAGCAGAAGAAATTGAACAAAAATTGAAGGCTGCCGAAGAGAGGAGACTTGTAAGTGGATTTTATATCTTGTTATCATTTTTTATCTTAATTTCTTTTCATTTCTACATCATTAAATTCTTTGGTTTTTGTTTTCTGGTTTTTATACTTTTTATCATTTTTAGTCATTGGAAGCTAAGAAAATGGCTGAGTTATCTGCTAAAATGGCTAAAATTGAGGAGGCATCACGTAAAAAGGATGAACTTAACAACGAATTTAAAACTCAAGCCAAAGAAGCACTTGAAAGTAAAATGGAACAGTATGAAGGAAAACGTGAGGCTATTATCAGTGATTTAAAGGAAAAATGTAAGGTAAGTGATCATGAAGTTTTCATTCATATTTGTTACTAGGAGAGCTCCAGTATGCTGCCGTATTTTGGAAAAAGGGTATAATTATAAAGAACATTTGTACAAGCTTTATTGCCATAAATTATGTGAAAGTCGAAGCTGACCAACTCTTAACTCTTGGGCGATATAGACCAGGGCTGGGCTTTTGGGCGATATAGAACAGGGCTGGTCAACTCGCGGCCCGCATGCGGCTCTTCGCGAGAAAATTTGCCGCCTGCGATATTCTACAAAGATTTAACAAAATATATTGTACTAATAGGTTTCAACGCGTGAAAAAGAAAAAAAGCCAGCTATAGAGCAACATTTGAACTTCACAGCCTGCAATAGAGAATTAGCTATCAAGGGCGCACCGAGTGACCGGGTTGATGGATAAAAGTCCATGCGATTGCTTTTCTCGGTAACAATTCAAAATATAGACCGCATCCGCAACAAAATTGAGTGTCATGGAGGTAACAGAGGACCCAAGCATATATACAAGCAAGCACACGTCTTTGGTCAACATCGAGCTAGTGTGTTATGACAGCAGGATTCCTGTCTTCTGCATGTGACAAATTATCCTTGTTGTGGCCTCTTTTGGAAGGGTTCTCCTCCATGTTGTTTTCTTACTCGACGAGTTCGTTCGGATTCTAGTCAAAGGCCTGTTTGGCTAGATTCCCGTTTGCTTTACTTTACTTTATTCCCTTTGCCTCATGAGGGGATAGGGCGGAAATAGTTGCGCTCCAGCGGACTCGGTTTTGTGCGACAGCTCTCAGTTCCGACCTGGATCTTCCAACTGTTGCGGCCTTTGCTAATAGGGTTCTCCTCCACGTTGGTCTAGGTCTTCCGACTCGGCGGGATCCTTGCGGATTCCAGTCAAGGGCCTGTTTGGCTAGATTCTCGTTTTCGCGTCGCAAGGAGTGGCCAATCCAATTCCATTTCCTTCGACTGATTTGGTCGCCTATCCTTTCTTGGCCGGCACCATAGTCATAGCCGTGAAATTCTATCTTGCATCATTTGAAATTCTATCTTGCCAGCGGATTTTTAGGATACGACGCAGGCATCTGTTGATGAAGACTTGTAGGCGCCGTGTGATGAGTTGGGTGACGCCTGTTTCCCTACCTAGAGCGCTGACAAGTTGTCGTTTATTACTATAAGAAATAGTAAAGGCGAAAGTAGGCATCCTTGTCGTACTCCTGAACTCATCCCAAAGCTGTCGGACAATTTTCCATTGTGAAGAACTCGGCATTTGGAATTGTTATATAGGGATTTTATTAATTATATTATTTTATCAGGCAGTCCACGTTGCCGTAGTGCCTGCCATATAAAGCTCCTATTGACCGAGTCGGACGCTTTCTTATAGTCGAAAGTAAGGAAAAGGACGGATCGTAATTCAGTCGACTTCTTCATTGTGATTCTCAAGGTGTTAATATGGTCTATGCAGGAGCGGTCTTTTCTGAATCCAGCCTGCTGTCTTCTAAGCGGTCGGGCTACTGCCTCTTTTATCCCAGTTAGTAATATGTGGGACAAAATTTTGCCCGCAGTATATAATAAACAGATGCCTCTCCAATTGTTGCATATTGTTAGGTCCCCCTTTTTTGGTATTTTGACTATGATACTTTCCGTCCAATCCTCCTGAAAATTACAGGTGTTCCATGCTATTTCCGGGATTGCCTGAAGCGCATCTGCTACGAGGCTTGAATCCGCTCTCAACAATTCTGGCGGGATGCCATCTTTTCCAGCTGCTTTACCATTGGCCATTGCAATTGCGGTTATTATTTCCGTCTTGCATGGGGCCCGGGGCGTGATTCTTATTGGCTGTACATTGTTGCTGTTTTCCTGAGGTTCCTGTGCAAGTGGGCCATTCAGGGCGGCGGTAATCTCTCCATCTTTGGAGTTGCTCCTCGTCGCTGCACAGCAGCCTTTCATCCGCACTCTTAACGGCATGCTTTTTAGAATAGTGCTTTTCCAACAGCTGTTTAGTAATTTGGTACAACACTTTACTGTTGCCTGGGTTTGCCGCTTTTTCTTCGAGCTCGTTTATCTGCTGCCTTTTATCACGCCGGACACTTCTCTGTACCTCCCGGTGTAATTGGGAGTATTCCCGTTCAAATTGGTGACGTCTTTCCAGGTCGCTTGTTTGTTGAGTTCACGTTTTTTAGGGCTTTCTTTTTTGCCAGGTGGTGTCTGAGATCTAGTGTTGCTGGTTTCTTTGGACATAACCGATTAGTCCATTCAAAACGCGCGTTTGGGTGTTCCAAAATAACACCGTTAAGAAAATCGAACCCTAAAGGTTTTTGGGGTCACTGATCACGAAAAACAAACATGGGCGTCACCCTTAAAAAAGCAAAAAACACCTCTTTTTAGGGGGGTTTCGCGATTATTTCAATAATAATGAAAACTAAAGCAAGGAAATACGCGTTTTTTTAATATTTATTGGCGAAGATGGTTGATGGGTTGATGGTTCAAGGCGAACTTTATGATAACGGGTAATCCTAAAGGGTTGAAACCACCCCCAAAATCAGTTTATGCTCCAAATTCGATTGTGGGCGTACTGTCAGGCAAAAATTAATTATTTTCAACCATACAATAAAAATCAACTTTATATAAAAAAATTTGCAAAAATTTTTTTTGCTTGAAATTTGGATCAATAGGTATTTCAGCCAAAAATTTATTATTTTCAACCCTTAAGGGGGTAAAACTACTCCTACATTAAAATTGTAATTGAAAAAAATTTAAATTTATTGTTTTGCATTAATATTTTACAAATCAACCACCTTCGCAAATAAATTAAAAAAAGTGTATTTCATTGCATTAGTTTTCATTATTAAAGTCGTCATAGCAAAAACTATCAAATCGTAGCAGGTGGCAAGGACACTTGTTTTTTGTCGCTTCGTGTTTCTTCAATGGAAAGACTGTGTGTATCATGCGTCAATGCCGCTTGCTACATGTTCCCTAAGCCGGGCGGTATACCAAAGCTTCACATGCTTATTAGCGACATTTTTCACTTTTTTTTATATGGAAGAAATCGTCACATGCCGCTTTGCTACATTTATCTTCATACAAAATTGACGAAAAGCTGCATATGCAGCTTTGGTTTAGTATACGACCCGGCTAAAAGTTGCCTCAGTGGGTTCCATAACATTAATTGTTTTCCTGGGTTAAAGTTGCCAGCCTCTCGCACAACCCCTTCGAGGACGGCTGAACCCCGTAGTATTACGGATTTATATATTACCCATTATCCTAAACTAATGAACAAATATGTTATTAACTTTTCACCTGCAAATATATTTAAACTAAAATATATGATTTAGCAAACCTTGTATTAATTCTCCCTGAACTCATTTTCCTAATTTCATCTTAACATCCATAAACACTTTATTCCACTCGCGGCTTTCCACCACACCATTAACATAAAGACAACATTTTCTAACAATCGCCTCCAGCATTGACCGTTGTGGTTAATTACAGCACTCAAGTATGTAAGTGACATCCTCAACGATGTTTTCTAGGTGTTTATTACGAAATTGCTTAAATAGCATGTTGGCTTTCTCTTAGCACAGAAGTCCTCTGTTAAAGACGACTTTGTATGTTTTAAGAAAGAGTCTTATAATGCGAAATTGGATTTTCTTTGTGGTAAACTAAAATGAGATTTGCTTTTTATGAACTTCTTCTACTTTGTGGCGCGATGAAAATAAGTGGTAATTTCTTGATACTCGTTTCAAGTTGAGATTGTTAAAGTTTGTTTCTGCTGTGTAAATTGCAATCGTTAATGCTGTCTGTTTATATGAGCTATTTGAGAAAAAAGGCGAACAAACATAAAATATTTTATTTAGTATTTATTTCTAGTAATTTTACGCGATGTTAATAAAAACAGTAGATGTGTGATACTAGCTACAAAATTTCTTTATATGTCAATTGCACGATATATACCATCAGGCTTCGCTCTTCAGGACTTTGAGGCCTTTTAATCAAATTTATTAAATATCGATGCTATTTTATGAGACATCACCATAAAACAGGGATGGTAGCACGTAAGTTGTTACAATCGACCTCTTCATACAAAATTTTTTGTAACACTTGAATTTTTGTATGAAGAGGTCGATTGAAACAACTTACGTGCTACCACCCAACTGGCCAGTTCAATTTCCTAATACAGAAGTTTCCAAATTTTATTCTAGCCTTTTTTCATCTATTAAACTAAACTAGTCTCGTATTAAACTAGTCCATGACGTTACAGACGAGGCCTGTAAAAAAGTTTATAGCTTTTAAGGTGGTAAATTCCTTTCAATTTCAACATATATTTTTGTTACTCATAAACTCCACTGTACTATTTTTAACGACCGACTGACTGTATTGGCCGTCTTCTTGAATAAAATACTGTTTTATGCGATCCGAGCATTCGAACAGAGTACACCCTTTTCGCATCGTCACAATTTTTTTTAAAAACAATATAATCGAGTCAGCTATGGTTGTAAACATTTTTAGTATAAATTTAACTAATGCTTAATTATTCTAGCTTATTCTAATCTATCTAACTTATTGGCTCTCAGCAGGCACTCTACATTCATCTATATCTTAAATTAACGCATGCCTTTCACAGTGGAGATTAAATCGTCCCAGGTGATCCCCATCCAGACGACGGCCTTCCACGGACTCGAGTGATTCTAGACCTCAAGTCCGTGAAAGCTCGCATCACTTACTTACAAGCTAATTAGCTTAAACACTATTCTGAAAACTAAAAACTATCTGGGCGGAGTACAATGGAGGGTATCTCGCGTTCGGTAGAACGATCCCCGAATAAGAGGATTGTCGCTCTCCGTCGCTCTAGCAATATGGCCTCAACTTGATTAAGAAGTTGTTGATCCTATTAACAAAAGCCTTAACATGAGAACCTTGTTGAACCACACTAGGCAAACATAAGGTAAACTCGATCTGACTAAGGCTTGATAGCTTTCTGCTGGGCTGCCAATAGGCCAGGCCCACTTTCTAAAGGGGCCAAAGTTGCCTGGACAGAAGCAAACAGTGTTTAACCACGAAGCTATTAAGGAGGCGATTAGATCATTCAAACCATACAAGTCCCCTGGAGCAGACGGAATCTATCTCATTCTGCTATAGGAGGGCTGCGACCTAGTCCCTCCCTTATTATGCGAAATATTCAGGGCTTCCTTCGGACATGCTTACATCCCATCTGTCTGGAGGAACGTCAACATAACAGCGCTCGGATTACATCTCGACTAAATTTTTCAGGCCGATAAGTCTCTCGTGTTTTGCCCCAAAGACATTGGAGAAAATTGTCGACAGGGCGATAAGGGGGACTTATCTTCAACCCCAACCACTAAGCTCCTGTCAGCATGCGTACCAGGCGAGCAAGTCCACTGAGACAGCACTGCACAATCTGGTGCTCAGGTTGGAATGCGTAGCTCTAAACAAGAGAGTTCCGCTGACGGCCTTCCTCGATATCGAGGGAGCCTTCGACAATACATCCTTTGATACTATAGCTAGGGCTCTAGTGACGCTAGCTCTAGGGACTGGATTGACTCTATGCTGAGAACTCGCAAACTAATGGTCTCTCATGTTGAGGGGTCTCTGGAGGGCACTATAGCAAAAGATTGTCCACAGGTAGGAGTTTTATCTCCACTTCTCTGGTGCCTTGTTGTGGATGAACTCCTAAGCTGCTCAACGGCCGAAACTTTTTAGCCCAAGATTACTCTAACGTGTCGTCATAGTATTTATAGGTGAAACTGCAGGAGCCATGTCAAGATGTTTGCAGAAGGCACTACATCTGGTCTCTAGGCTAACCTGGACCTTTCCTAAAGTATTGTCGGATGGACTATATGCTACACGGATGGCTCCACAACAGAGACCGGTGTGAACACCGGAATCTGGAGTGAAAGCTCCAGATTCAGCAGGGCGATAAGCCTAGGCACTCTAGTTCAAGCAGAGGTGTACGCTGTACTGGCATGCACTTAACTTAACTTAACTTAGCAAGAACTTAACAAGAGCCTACCATAACAAACGGATCTTTATCTTCTCTGTTACCTAACCGGCAATTAGGGCGATAACTTACTAAAACTGCCAACTTGTTCTTGGAGAGCTGGGTCCGGATCACCAGGGCTTTCAAAGGCAACGAAAGTGCGGGTGCCCTTGCTAAACAGAGCTCTGATATTGCATTCATCGATCCAGAGCCGGGTATTGAGGCACCCACCAGCTTGCTGCAAACGGCCCTGGCCGACCGGACCTAGATGAAACATACTGACCGCTGGAGATCCGCGCCTGGACTGGTCAACTCTAAGCGGTATAATGAGTTCAAATATGAGTTATAGGGATGTAAAATAGGCTGAATGAATGGCCGGACTATCTTTGGAACCAATACCTTACACAGGAAAAAAACGATAAGCTAAGAAGCCATCTTCTGTGCCATCGCCTAAATTAGCGTTCTATCGCCATAGATTTCGAAAGGAGCCGTGGTAGTAAAAAGCGCATTTTATCCATTCTTTCTACTATATCCGAAAATAGCTTGATGTTCGACATTGCACTCTAGCTAGAACTGTCGATCATACTAAGAGCTCACCTCGGAGCTTTCACATTTCTATGTTTAATTGTATGCGCGTCCCGTCCTGATACACCTCGACCCAAGCTCTTTCGTGTGTCCTCTCCAATAGGTCGGACATAGGTTACTAATCAGCCTTAAGTTAGCTCTTCCACATTTTTAGGTGTTATATGTACGTATATATGGAGAATTGGATCATGCGATGCCATAGCTTTATTGCCATAGGTATATGGAATGGAAATGGGTAGAACAATTGTGCACTAAGATATACCCTGACACCTGATGTTGATCTAACTCAACATCAGATGAAATTTCGCTTATTAGAGAGGGGGATTGGATAATGATTAAGAAACACCAGACACACCAGAAAAGAAACAAAACATTATTCTATCAATGAAATAAATTATTGGCCTCATCCCTAATTATACTACCATAGTCTTTATATCCTTATACATTATTATTATACTATTATTTATATTTTTAGACTCATTCACAAGAAATTGAAAAAACACGAACATCATTGGAACAACAAAAATATATAGAACGTATTGCAATTGAAGAAAAACTAAAAACTGCCCAATCTCTACGTGATGATAATATCAAGAAGATGCTGGAACGTCTAAAGGAACATGTAAGATAATTATTTTATATTATTTAAAAAAAACATCAATATATATTAAAAAAAAACAATTCAAATTTCATTCATTTAGCTTTTCATTCAATAAATAATATTTTTCACTTTGGCTTTGTTAAAAATAAAAATTTCGTTTTAAATAATATATATTTTTTTTAAATTTATATTTTGTTGTAAAAAATATATATTTATATATATATACCTTTAGCCTTTAGCGCAAAAAAATAATTTAGTTTTATGAATAATTTTTATAATGAGAAATGCATTTTTCTACATAATTTTTCCTCTATTTTTCTTTTCATTTATGTACTGATTATTTGAATAACAACACACAAAATAAAAACTACACACGCCTGTGCATACCTGTTTTGTACAAAATTAAAAAAAAAATTATAAATATATCGCTGCTGTTGTGTTATTTATATTCGATCATCGGCTTTTGTTAATAATAATATACAAAAATGCTTTGACAAAACATCATCAACAACAATAACATGAAAATAAATATCGTTGGCGATTGCGCGCATTGATGACAAAAAATGGAACTATATATTTGGCAACAATGTTGAAATGGAAATTTTGCAAACAAACAAAATGGATGAAAATGAAATGCTTTTATATTTAAAATATAAAAATAATATAATTTTTGGCTTATTACGATGAAATTTCATCAAATATGATTTATATCTTCTGCTGCTGCTGTTTAATTTTTGTTTATTTTATGTTATTTATTATAATCTTATTTGATGCAATTTCATCGCTTTTCATACTTGAATTGAATTTAAACAAAAAACAAATTTTCAATTTCATTAAAAACATTAATGTGGATCCTTTAATCGGGATATATCCACGAATATATTATATTGTTTTTACTATAAAAACATATCTCCATCTCTCTTCTCTAATATTATGATTGATATTTCCTCCTATACACCAACATCATCTCAACGAAACTATAAACCATCATGTTTGCAACATTTATTATCTGCCCAAAATCAAATCAAATCAACAGAACACCATTAAATTAGCTGAAGTTAAAAATCATGTCGATACACTGGAAAATCAAAAATTAGAGGAAAAGACACGAATTATCGAAAACAAATTGTACACAGCTGAACAGAATCGTGAAAAGGAAATTCAAAAGAAATTAGAGAACATTCGGAAACATGTAGGTTGAATTTATTTAATTTTTTTATATAATATTTATGTATTTTTAATATTATTAATGTTTTTTGGATATATTAACGATTTTTTTAACATTTCTTTTGCTATGTTTCATTTTCTTTTTATAAAAATTTTAAAAATGCTTTTTGCTTACTTTTTTTTTATTAATTTTTTGGTGGTCGAAAATTAATTTTTTTATATTGGTGGTATAAAACTTTTTACATAATTTTTTTGCCTTATGTAAAAAACATTTCATCAATTTAGATTCTGAAAATGTTTCAGTTTTTAACAATAAATTTTGTATGTTTGTTAAATATTGCTTAGATGGCTGCTGTTGGTGTCACTTTTTAACCAATCCGTTGCTTGAGGCGCACATTTCTCACACAAAACTGTCCACTCTATGGCTATCCGTAAGCCTACAGGCAGACTAAACCTTCCTTTATCTACAAGGCGGAGTTGATAACAGGCCACAAATCCAAGAATATATGTTCACCTCGAATTCTTTGCCCAACACTGTTATACCGGAACTTGCCACACACATACACACATAATGTCTTTAAAGATTCGCTACATAGAGTTTGATGTCAACAAATCCGAGGGAACATACCTCCAATTATCCTAAAGATTGCATATAATGAAGCACGGACCAGACCTTGCCTTTTCGATCACGCCCTTATGTCTGACTACAATAAATTGCGCCATTGGGCTCAATTTGACTGGGGCCGAAAGTATGGTGTCAAATTGCAAGCCCTTTTTTGGCAACATTTTCCATAAAGTATCATGAGTCGATCGATTTGCAATCCAGTTTCACAATAATCAAGTGCACAATCAAAATGAAATCTCTGTTCACACACAAGCGCAACTGCTATTGGATAAATTGGTGTTCTGTACCCACATAATTTTTAGTCACGAATATTTGGCAAGATGTCTAGATGAGTTGCAATCGGTTGCGATCGGCGAGACCAGTCGCAAACTAGTTACAAATAGATCTCGTTTCTGCGACCCGTGAGTGGATTTCAACCTTCGTACACTGGCAAGGTCACGAAATAGTTGCATATGCAGGTTAGGTTAGGGTGAAAAGGCTGCTCTCCCACTAGAGAGCCCACTTAGGCACACCATTAGGCCCATTGTGATGCTATTCTAGTGTTGAGACAAAATTCAGGGGTGGTAGCACGTAAGTTGTTTCAATCGAGCTCTTCATACAAAAATCTTGACTTTTTGTATGAAGAGGTCGATTGAAACAACTTACGTGCTACCACCCCAGGCCATTTCAAGCCATTTGGAGCTTTTAATAAAGTGACAGAGGTCAGGAACACCAGAGTTTTGCAGCTCACTCAATCCATCAAGGAAAGGTGAAACGAGGAAGGTTCCTCTTTTCCTCGCGGTGGCTGGACTTGTACAGAGAATATGGATATATGGGATAACACCATCTGTCCAGTTATCTCTGGCCGGAATGATGGTATTAAAATCTTTCTCCAAGATCCACATAGATTTGGTGTAGTCTAGGTAATGTTCGCAGCCATGGCTTAAGAACAGAGCTGTTTTGGCCTTATTAGCTCTCTGAAAATGACTCGGCCTCCACGTTAGTTTCCTATCCAGTATGAGACCGGGAAATTACGCATCCTCCTTAAGTTGCAGTCTTTCATTGCAGAGTCTTTGAGAAGGAAATTCGGGAAGTCTTTGCTTCCTTTTAAAGAAAATTCTTAATTGGTCTTACTTGGCTTAACGCCTAGACCCTTTGTAGTAGCCCAATGAATAAGAGTAACCAATGCTTGTTGCATTACATCTGTTATTGTTGAGATGTACTTGACGGTAAACACCAGTACAATATCAAGAAAACAGTAAAAGTGAACTTCTTGAATTCAAGAGATTTTTCAATGACCGCTTCCAGGGAGTGGAGAGGACCGTTTGTGTAGGCATGCTGCGAAGGAGAAAGCAGTTTTCTGTCAACTCTTTGCTTAATATGAATCTCCATGTTTATCAAGGATCTTGAGGAGAAAGGATGTGAGACATATAGGTGTCAATTCCGTTGGATTGTGGTAGGAGATTTTTCCCGCATTCGGAATGATATTCGCTACTCTCCAGGACGATGGAATTTTGCCTGGGCAAAGGGAACTCCTATAGATGGCTGCAAGCCAGTCCAGAATTCGGTCGATTGAAAGATCTCGTTAGCAAATGCACATGCTCTCTTCGACGAAGATAACTCGGACTAGGAACTTTTGTTTTTGTAGTAAATCGCTGATCGGTTGAAACCAAATGTTATTCAGGTCAATATTGTCCAGTTTACGCCATGCTGTGAATGGCTTGAGAATGAAAGTCGTTCTTTCCTCATTTTCAATGAAATGAGGACCATTAACGCTTCTGGTCAAAAGCCCACTTTAAACATTCAGGTTGTGAATGAATTGACTTCTCTTTAATCACTCTCAGATTACCCGAGCTCTAAGCTTGATATGAAAACGCATCTCTTCGCTGAGGATATTTTTTTGGCAGAGGTCAACACCTCGCTCCATTAGTTCAGATATGCAATATGAGAATGTACCATGTAGGTAAGGATACTATGACGCTGCGCCGCATCGAAACCGGAACTGTTGAATGATAATACGACGCTTTTAAGCGGAGCTAATGGCGTCGAAAATTCCACCAATTAGAGAAATGATGTAATCACATAACTTATTCTTTCTTGAATACTTAACGGATGGGTAAAATCTGCTCTGCCTTCCTTTGTTGCCGGGCATTTTTTCGGAGAATTAAATAAACATGCATGTGTGGTTGTTGTAGTTTTATTAAACCAACCTCATTTCACGAATCTCATCACTAGGAATGTCGCTTTCTTTATCAAAGTAAATACAAAATAAATTAAGCTACAAGTTAAATTGATTCTTTGTGTTAAAAGAAGGCATTTTCGGGGGTGATAATATTCTTGCTCTGATGAAACCGGGCCGTTTATTTTCTCCTCAAACGGCACTTGAAGCTTCTGCCACCAGCTTGATACAGCGCTCTACAGCTTGGGTAATGTATATTAGAAATGACGTGGCCTTTCAGAAGGTGCATCAGTGTTTCTGGCAAGGACGCCAAGCAAACTTCAATAATTATCATCAAATTGTAAATTATCCCACGGGAGTGCCGCGTTTTTCTATTTCAGTGAATATTCATGCATCGAACTTCCTCAGGACGTCTCCGTTTCGCCACTTTCGCTCACTTAAGAGTATTTTGACGAAGAAGCCATTTCTGAAGGTCAGTCCGTGGCTTTAGTGACCATACAGGGCAGCAGGTTCAAGATATTGCAACGTCCGCTTCGGATTCCCTCAGTCTGGGGACACTAGAAGATGCTAGATATTTGGTGTGAAGTTTGGCAGGAGTAGTACCCTATACTATACCAAGAAAACCAACCAAAGCAGGAAAAAAGAAAAACTGAAGTAGCGTACTAAAAATTCAAGCAAAAACCTAAATCTTCGTAGCCCGCCCTAGGAAGTCACAATGGAAAACCGTCAATTGATTTGGCCCGTCGGTTAAGTGTTAAGGGCAGGGATTTTTTGGTCTATTGTGTTAATCCTCTCGCGCAAAATTTGATGCTGCAAATGTTCTGCTGTATTGGGAACTTCTCCACAGAAACAACAGCTACCATCAATTAATAGACCTATTCAGCTTAAGTATGGTAGCCTTTACATATCTGCCCCGCAGTGGAATGGGTCGTTGTAAGCTGGCCGAAAATCTTCTCTATTCTTTCCTAGAGAAAAGAAGATAGAGAATGATTGGTCGATAAGATTTTCCTTCCTTGTATGATCTTCTCCTCACTTTAAGGATAAAGACCACCCAGGCCGTTTAAATACTACTAATTAGCCAATACGAATACTCCATCCATCCATCCATCCAATGGCGCTACAGCCCAAATCGAGCCTTGGCCTCCTCTAGGGCATTTCTCCAAGTTTGACGGTCCCTTGCAGCATGTCTCCAGTTCCGGATGTTGAGCATTGCCTCTGCGTCAGCCGTCACAGAGTCTATCCATCTCCTCCTGGGTCTACCTACTGGCCTACTTCCCGAAATTTCTGATGCCATAAGCCGTTTTGGGATACGATTGTCCTCCATTCTGATTACGTGGCCGGCTAGTCTCAGTCTGTTGATTTTTATTAAAGTTGAGAGTTGTGGGTCGTCAAAAATTTCATACAACTCGTTGTTGTATCTCCTTCGCCATATTCCATCCTCTCTGGTTGGGCCTATTATGCATCTATAATACGAATACTACTACTTTGATATAACAGCAACCAATTATAAGCAATATTTTTTTCTTGTTTTTTATTTTTTTAATCTCACAAAAAATTTCATCATACACATTTTTGTTCACAAAAAGAAAAATTTAAAATCCTTCAAAGCACAAATTAATAATAATACCCTTTTTTTTAAATTCAAAACCAATAAATAAAATTTTAAATAAATACATATAAAAATCATAATACAAGAGTTCCAACATTTAATATTACCATTTTATTTTATTATATTTTTAGGAACGTCGCGCTGAAATGGTGCGCCAAAATAAGGCAGCACTATCAACAAGCAATCAGCAAATTGAATGCGAGAGCACAATCACAGCTTCATCTGGCTAAAGTAATAAAATAACAAAACTATTAATTTGTCAACACAAAAATAACGTGATTTATTAAATATTAAAAATAAAAAAAAAACAAAAATGAAAAAGAAATTAATTTAAAATTAAACAAAAAAAATATAAACACACAAAACATATATTAAAAATAATAAAAATAAATAAAGAGAAAACAAAAATAATGAAAATAAAACAGTGTCATGTTTGAAAACAACAACCAGAAGAGAATAGAGTGTGTATAGCTTAACAACATAAAATTTATTTTTTCTACAAAATTATGATGGAAATCGCCATTTTATTTTAAATTTTTATTAATATTATTATTATATTTTAGTTTTATTATTAATTAATACCCGTTTCTTTCCTCATGTTTATATATGTTATTTTTCTCACTTATATGTTTTCTTGTTTTTTTTATTAAGTATATAATTAAAATAAATAAATATAGTTTGAAAAGAAAAATACAATGCTATGTTTATTAAGTATTTTTACTCTTTTTGTTTGTGTGTAATTGAATTGCAGTAGAATTCGTTTATAGCGACCGTGAAGAAATAAGATCAACTACGACGACGTTATAACCGAATGTCGTTTTAAGCAAATGAAGAGAAAAGTAAAAGTATATGGTCAGCACACATGTAATTGAAATAACGATATATGTAGATGACTTTCACCTGAAAACGCGTACGCGCTCACAAAATATATAGTCCAGGGAAGGATAGCGAAAAAGTTGAAATAAAGGTCCCTGTGCTGAAAGTCGAGTCGTGTGACGTGACAAGTTGTTTAAGCTGAAGAAAACGATTTTTCAGTTGAATTAGAACTTTCATTTCCGAAGCCTAGACTTAACTTAGAATTTCTACTATAGGCCCCTGTGCTGATAATCGTAATTGGACTGAAAGGTTACTTTCTTCAGCACAAACGACTTGTCACGCTCACGCCACACGATTCGACTTTAGCATGGGGGCCAAATCTACTCTGCGATTTCTTGACGCTATAATTAAGAGAAAAATTGGTGGGTCTTCATGGAGTTGTAGAGCAACTTTTTGTGAAAAAATTAAGCATATAAAAAAAATTCTAGGATCACTGAGGGATTTGTCCCCAAAACATATTCATTACACTCCTACGATATTTCTCTTAATTATAGCGTTAAAAAATCGCAGAATAGATTTATTTCAACTTTTAAATACTTTTCCGCTATCTATCCTAGACTAACAGGCAACTACCCCGATTATGACTAGGTTGAAAAGTTGAGTCGAGGTTGAGTTAAAATTTCGACCACCGTTGTATGATGTCGAGTTGAGTTCACTTTGGGTTGAAATAGAGCTGAACTGTAATCAAAGCACAACCTCAAAATTTTTGTGCACATTTCTCATTTATAGATAACGTAAAAATTCAAAACGAAATAATATTTTATTCATGTGCAAGCAAAAACACCGAACTTAAAACTAACATCGAAGGCGGACCTCAAGGATGGTAAACAAACTAAACAAATGTCATTTCAACCCAATTACAACTCAACCCCGCCTAGACGAAGCGAAATATCAATTCGAACCACGTAGGAGAGTTGAGTTGGGTTGAGTAAACCCAGCTTAAACTCAACCTCCGTTTATGACTGGTTTGAACCTAGGTTGAACCTGGGTTGAATCTAGTCATACACAGGGTATTTGTTAACTTGAACTACTACTTTATAAAATATCAAAATAAATTCGGGGGATTCTGGAAATGGTGTAACCATTATAACATAAATTTCTACTTACGCTGCCCATAAAATACGTCGTTTTAAAGGAATTCGTCATAAAATCCCGAGGTCGAGGAGATCGCTATAAATGAAATCTACTGTATATTTTTTTTTAATTTGCAAAAAAGCACCTTTCTTTGAAAGAAAAAATATAATAAAAGCTAAAACAAAGTAAAATGAACAAAAAAAAATATGCAGCTTTTAAAAAATATATAAAAAAATCGAGAGCATTTGATATATAAATTAAATAAAGAAAAAAGATGAAAAGTAAAGACGAGAAAAAATAAATACAGAAACAACAAAAAAAGTGGAGATAATTTTTATTGAAAATAAAATAAAAAAAGTAATAAATTTTATGATTTTTTTACAAATAATAAAGTATATATATAAATAGTGAAAATCGCTTTGTTTTTTATTTAAATAGAGTTAAAAAAAGAATAAAGAAAAAAAATAATTTAAGTACATAAACAAAAAACAAAAAAAAAATGATTCACTTATGAAAATGATAATAAAAAATAAATAAATTGCCATATATATATTTAACACACACAAAAACACACATACACACAAAAAACACACTCATACATAAAATACAACATGAAAAACTTTTACTAATCCTAATATAAAAAAAATACAATTTCGAAAAATTAAAAAAAAAAATACGCAAAAACAAAGTATGTAATCACAAAAAACAAAAATATTCTCTTCTAAAAAAATAAAAAAAAAACAAGAACAGCAAGCAAAATTTACTTAACAATAAAAGCCACAGTCAAGCGATTGAAAAAAAATAAAAAAGCAAAAGTATGTGTAATATGAGATTTATTATAAACAAAATAAAAAATGATGAATAAAAAAAATATAAAACACTTGTGCTAAAACTAATAAGTTAATAAAAAAACATGTGTAATCAACCTGCATTAAAAAAAATTAAGTAAGAAATCTGCTCATTTTTTCGTAAAAAAAGCTTTGTCAAATTTATGTTTCATAAAAGACTATTATTAAAAAAAATAAATATCGTCATGCTTAAAACTGATTTCCTATTAAAATCTGTGTTTTTTTTACAACTATATCGTTAAAAACAAATGAAATCCTTAAAAGGATTATACATATTTATAATAGGAGGGCGGCTTCTTATGAAAAACTAAAAAAAAATTTTAATTTCAAAATTTTTTTCTAATAAACCAAAAAAACAAAATTTTAATTTCATTTTTTAATTTTAATCTTTCATAAAAAGCGCCCCTTTTTTATACATATAAAAAATAAACACAAAAAAAACAAAAATTTAAATCAGAAAAAATTATATCGTTGAAATAAATAAACAAAAAAAAATGTGAATAATACTTTATATATAAAAAAACAAGAAACGAACAAAAAGTGAGAGAGTTCCCGAATTGAAGTATAAGTTAAAAACAAAAAACAAAAAAAATATTGATAAAGATTGATATAAAAACAAAAACAGAATGAAAATCCGAGAGCGCGAAATGAAGAAAAACAAAAAAACAAAGCAGTTTGCCCAAATTTTTACTGGGCACGTTTCATACTAGATAAGAACACACACACAAAAAAAGAAATCATTTAAACAAAAATCTTTAAACAAAAAACAAAATTAACATTGAATTAAAATAAGTTCTATTATTTTTCTTCTAATGAAAAAATAAAAGAATAAAAAAAATATTCGCTATATACTTTTTAATCTTTCATCTTCTCATTTTTTCTTAAAACAAAAAAAAGCAAAGTATTAAAAATATTACAAATAACAAAAAAAAATGCCGCTTTAAAATTGCTAACTTTAAATATAAACAAAAATAAAAAAAAAGAAATACAAAAAAGGAAAACGAATGAATTTTTTGCGTTTATTTTCGATATATTTTTTATTTTATTTTTAAGAATATTCTTACTTTTTTTTAAAAAAAATATCTTTTTTCATTTTTTTTTATAAAATTATTTCTTGGGTTTCATTATTCAATGTAAAACTTATAATATGTGTTTAAGAAATATTAAAAAGGAATTTAAGCTAAATTTTTTTTGATTTATTTTTACTCCTTTATGAAATTAAGATATCCTATCCCTTGGTAAAAAAAACCTCGGTGCTTGTTTATGCATGGGCATTTTCTAGAATTCACCATGGTAGCTACCGGTCGAACCAGAAGTTAATATATCATGTTCGAAAATTGATTACTTGCCATAAGTCACCACTCACCATGTTGTAATATTCATCGGTAAGGTAAACAGAGTCTTCAGCATAAGCTAACTGGGTAAGTAATCAATGCTAGATACATTTCTCGGCAAATATCACGTAATTATTTCTTTTTAAAACAAACAGTGTAAAATGGCAAGAAAATTGGGTTAAATTAAGTAAAAGATATTTCTCCACTAAATACCCCTTTCACTTACAAATGGCCGGCCGGCACGACTAAGTTTGACTCAGTCTAACTGAGGGATGATTCTGCAAGAATCCGCCTGACAGGCGGGGGCATGCAGGTGAAGTCCAGGGCCTGTACTCCCGAAAACGAAACGAAACGAAAACGAAACCGTTTGGTACCTGGGAAGACGATATCGTCTCATTTTCGTCTAAATAAACGATGACATATTTGTAATCATCTTCGTTCAAACGTTATTGCTTGTTGTGTGTCAGCTGTTTTGCGTTTAAAATGTAACCCGGCCTTTACACGGGACAGTTCTACTGACGGACAGTTCTGTCTGGAACTGCCAAATACTGTCCAGCAGGCCGATTAGCGTTCGATCAACTGACAGACCGTCCATTTTAAAAAAATGTTTTCACACGTTGCGGGTGTTGCAGTAACCTCTTTAATGTGCTTAAAAGTGCTTGAGGATATCGAAAATGAAGAAAAAAGGAGACGCAGGAAGATAAAATATTGGGTAAATCCGTTCCTTTCAAAGCGGATTGATTTTGAGATTGAAGGGAACTTGTTAAAGGACTTGCTTTATTCTGATAATAAAGAGCACACAAATTTCCTCAGGTTACCTTTCGACAAATTTTGTCAGTTGTATGAATTGGTAAAATAAAAGCTTTTTTTCTCTATAGAGTTGTAATAGATAATGTGTTTCAGGTTCATCCAATAATTAGAAAAAAGGACACCAATATGAGACAATCTATACATGTTCCTCTTTCGGTAATTACACGATCCAGAAACTTCATTTTTTCATACCAAATTAAATTTGAAATATATGAATCCTCCGCACCTTGGCCAGATTTGGTTGTTTTTATTTTTCTTTTTTCCCCAACATATGTCCCACGAAGACTCTTTACTTTTTTTTAAATTAAATTGACATCCATTTTCATTTTCATTGCTATATCTGACAAAGCTTTGGACTTCAAATCGGATCGTTTGTAAACATTCATGTGAATGTCCCACAAGCAAGGATTAGCTTCGTACAAATCTATTAATTTAAATACCTGCTCGCGAGTTAATTTATCTGCCATTTTGGTCTGAAAATAAATTTTTATTTATTAAACTGAAATAATAAAATAAAATATTCAATGAGAACTTCACAGGGAAGCTCTTGCATGTAATTACCACTTTAAAATCACTTTTCGCCAACTTGATTTGACAAATTGTCAAATTACTTTCTAGACAGTATTGTCGAGATTGCAATCTTGCCAGTACTGTCGCGACAGTAAAAAAGTCGGGATTGTAGACGTTTACACGAGACAGTGACAGTAACAGTAATACTGTCCCGTGTAAAGGCCGGGTAAGTTAAGCTTGTACATTATTTTGATAGCAATAATTTATTTTGCAGAATTGGTCGAAAATTACAAACTCAAGGCAGTTCGAGATTATCGTCTTCAGGAGTAGGAAATATAGGCCCCTGTGCTGAATGTCGAGTCATATGACAGTCGCGCTTAGTTGTCGATGTCGTCTCGCTTTTTAGTTGGTGTGCTGAGAGTCGGGTGGCGTGGCAAGTCGTTTTTGTTGAAGAAATTGTCGTTTCAGTCAAATTACGACTCTCAGCACAGGGTTCAGAGAATGTAGGTGCCAAGTTTTTGTGTTTCGTGAGGAATAAACAATTTTAATTTGAAGAATAAACATTTATAGTTTGAAGAATAAACATTTTTGGGTTTATGTTTCGCGAAAACAATTTGAGATTAAAGATGTTAAATTCTGCTGAGTTATCAGTTCGGAAGATGAAGATAGTAAACGCGAAGAATTGAAAATTTTATGTTATTATTTCATCCCAAACACTTGTAAAATTTGTCACCATGCAATTCTCAGCATATCTCTGGCCTTTAGCCACATCTGGGTGGTTTTCTAAAATTCGAATTGAATTATTTTCTATTTGTAATTTTTATTCTGAAATTATTAAAAACTTAAAATTAAACACAAAAACAAATATGTATTTTCTAGTTTAAATGTCAAAATTTTACTGCCACTTTCAAATTTTCCATCTTTGTCACTAACGCAAACAGCCCGACCAAAAGTGACAACAAAATTACAATAAAAACGACTGTCAACACACCAAATAAGCTGTTGTTTATGACAGTCGATTTTACACGACAAGAATCGACTATCAGCACACCGTTGTATTAGCTTCACTTCATATGACAGCAAATACGACATTCAGCACAGGGGCCATATTTTCGTTTCGTCTTGTTATTTCGTTTCGTTTCTTGATCGCCTCGTCTTCGGGAGTACAGGCCCTGATTCCCCACAGACTCACAGACAAAAACGACTGCTTAGCATAGTAGGTTATTAATTCAAGTGCAAAAATGTTCATAGCCTCAACGAAAGCTTCAAATCGGCTCCAGCCTCACGCCCTGAACACCCGCAAACAAGCACAAACGCGAGTATGGATGGTTTTCACGACTAGCTCACGCCTTGGTTTCCGTTCCGAGTGGATACGGTGTGAATTCTTACCGTCAATTCACGGCTGAATAGAAGTTCAGGGGCCAGTTCATGTATGTCGAAAGCGAAATTTTTTTTTCGTCTCTGGTTCGTGTAGGTCGAAAAATTGAAAATTTTCGCCTGAAGCCGACGAAAGGCACTCGAAAGGTCTTGGGTTATCGAGTTTTCGCATTAGGACACGAACAATTTTCTTTCGACCTATGCGAACGCTAAAATTTTCGTCGACAAAATTTTTCGACTTCATTTTTTTTTCGTACGGTTATCGTCGTTCGCCATACACGAACCGGGCCCAGATCTTCAGGCCCTAACTGACGATAAATGAGAGTTTTGTCAGCTTTCTTGAACTGCAGGCCCCATACAGTTGGCGACCAGTAAGTGTATAGTGACACTCTCAAGACGAAAACGGTCAGGCCACGGCCTGCTGGCAACCTGTGTGTAAATTTGGGGCCCTAATATATGGGTAAATCCTACTCAAAAATTTGTTGTCGATTGTTTAGCCTCCACCGGCTATCCAATCGCGCGTCTCGTCGAATGCTGCAGAGTACGAGCCAACTAAAGGTACAAACAGATTGGCGCGAATTTTGTCGCGGAGGCGGTGTCCGTGGCGGCAAAATCGATTAAAATACACGCACCACCATATATGCTACCACAAAGGCGCGGAGGCGACTTGTCGCGCGGACAAATTCGAGCTATTTCGAATTCTGCCGCTGGTCGCCCAGTGGTACCAACCATGACGAGCTGATTTAGTACACATTTTTTGCTTTGAACTGCTGTCTGCCTGCAAATTGACAATTTGTTCGTGGCGGTTATTTTTAAATATAATTCGTGATTTTTTTTTAGTTTTTAAATGCAATTTATTATAAAATGGCAAAAAAGAAATTTACCAATTATGGGGCATAAAAAAGACTGTGTTGCAGGTATTTAAAAAAAATTATTGTAATAAAATCAAACAAAAACAGTCAACAATAAAAAAAATTTGTCTCTATGTAGCAACTCAATGTGACGGTTAATTTAAGCTTTTGGAGGTACTTCAGGTTTATTTTTTAGTGAAATGTTTATATTTATCCCAGAGGAATTTAACATAGGATTAGAAACTATAAAATTCCGGAGCCGAAGGAAAAACAGGAGCCAAAGTAAAAGTAAAGTATTAAATTAATTTCTGGGAAAGTTTTTAGTTAAAGTTTTTGGTCAGATAAAATTTGAATTAAAACATGCTGAGGGTTCAAGCTGGGAATATTGATGATAGATATTTTAGGCGGAAACGCGGAAGGAGAATTTTTTATTACTTTCTAATGATGTAATATACATAGTTTAAACTTTCAGGTTGTGAAGCAGGTATTAAATAGGCAAAAATAGGTTTTACAGAAAAGAGACGAAAGAATTTTGATCCAAAACTTCCCTGAATGACAGCATACATATGACCGTCTCTTTCTCTTGTTGACAAGAAAAGTTCCTTCTCCATGACAAGGTGTTACACACCCATTCGGGCTCTTGTATCATAAAATGCGAATACGGGAAAACCCTGACGACCAGATTTTTGAGTCATCTTCATTCTAATATGAGCAATTTATTTATTTGCTGAGTATAGTCATAAAGAATAAAGGGTTTAAAAACTACCTGGTGGGTTTCCCGCCCTTCTCTGTTTTAAAGAAGTATTTACGAGAGGTAATTAAACATTTCACTTTATTTACATTACCTGTGTGAAATATTGTCTCAATTGATCAAGTGCTGTTGAATAGAAATGTCTTTCGCGAGCGGTTAATAGAGGAATTAAGGGGAAAACCCTTTCTATACGATTTAAGTAATTCAAAATATAAGAACCGTCGCGTCGGTGAATGCAAAAATACCATTAAGCAGCCCAATGTAAACAACAAACCGCCCATTGTTTAGTTACAGGTAAACTTATATAATGTAATATCATAAATCAGGTCATGGAACTACCCTCTTTCAAATCAAACCCTTTAATTTTTAAGTTCTAAGTAATTTTGGGTACATGGGAAAATGTAGGTAATTATGCAGTTCAATGTAAGAAACAAACCGCCCATCTCCTACTTGAAGGTAAAATTATCTAATTTAGTGCCACAAAACAAGTCATGGAACCACCCTGTTTCAAATAAAACCCTTTAGTTTTTAAATGTCAGGCAGTTTTCTGTAAATGGCAAAATATTATCTAACACCTCAATTATTCTTCCTTTTTTAATTCCAAGTAAATTTTGCTTTATTGAAATATTGAAAAAAAAAAACAATATACGAAAATATTGAAAATATGTAGTTTAAATTTTAATTTCTAGGTAAGAGCACAGTTATAATTAAGGATCATGTGTTTTCACATAATAAATAATTAAAAAAGTACAGAATAAATTCATTAAATTATATTTACATTAAAAATTTCAAATTCATTTATTTAAATTTCATCGTCCGTTAAATTCCGTTAAATTGTCCGCGCCGCGCCAATCTGTTAGCTAAGGCGGAATCTAAAATCCGTCGAGCGGCGCGGCAAAAGTTGTCGCGCCAATCTGTTTCTACCTTAACGCTGATCGGCGAAAAGGCCCTTAGGATTTAGAACTAAAAGAAGGCATAAGCCGAATTTTAGTGTAACGAAATGCTTGGTGCTCACGTTTTGGTAGTTGTGTGTCCACTACAAGCGGAAAAGCGAGTGGAATAGAGGAGGGCAAGGAGTCCAAATTATCAGTTATCTCAAATAAAATATTGCTCCCAACACCCCCTTCCGCTCAGATGAACTTTTTATACGCCTTTCATTCCGAATTCCAATCAACTGATGGCATTTCATCTTAATGTAAACAAAGCAGATTTAATTTGACACTCAACTGGCCCAGATTTCACTACGGTTATGAACAAGGATTTTAAAAGCGAGGGCCTTTCCTGCAGTTCTATATTCTAAGGAAAGGCCCGCTTTGCTGTAGTTATGACCGTAAATACGTATTTTTAGTGTAAATACTCGATTTTTTTAAATTTAAAAAATCTCACGTGAGATTAGGGGAGGAGGAAGGGGGTCGAGCCGAATCTCACGGAATCTCACGAAATCTCACCAAGGGGAGAGGGGGGGAGGTCGAAAAATCCCAAAAATCACTTCACGTAATATGTGGACCAGCCCTAAGCATAGGCCGAGCTAACTTCGCACATTCGCTTTTTTTCATTGTTATTCCATTGAAACTTCTCGTGTTCAATCAACTCTTATTTTCGTACGTTGACAGGTGAGAAGCTATTCACCCTCCTGCATGCAACTCGAGGTCTTCCAAATGCGATGCTTGAGGCAGATTCTCGGTGTCTCACTACGCGATCGCCTTCGAAACGAGACAGACAAAGATGTGATCAGCAGACACTGATCGAAGAAGAAATGCAAAAGCGTCGACTACGGTGGTTTGGACATGTTTGCCGAATGGATGATGACCGCTTACCACGTAAACTTCTCTGGCGAGACCGTCCCGCAGACTGGAGAATCCAGCGATCGGCACCGAAGAAAACCTGGCTGAAGATGTGGAGGGTGACCTAAAGAATTAACGGTTATCAGTTACCGCGGCTCGAGACGTCGCCAAAAACCGGCAAGAGTGGAAACGAATCGTGAATAGATTTCGAGACCCAGCGGCACCGACTTCAGCGTATCCGTTGCGGGGACGTCCCGCTCCCGCCAGCTAACGGATCACAGGAGAAGAGCCATGCAACTAAAAACACCTTTTGATATGTATTCCAATATCTGCACGTGACTGGCTTTGTAGAATAGCGTCGCGTTATAGTGCATCCACACTACGCGGACTTAGGTCATACGCGCTTTTGCCTTTTTTTCATATAGAGTTTAATGGCTTTTTTGCAATTTTTTTAATGGCAGAGGCGGTACGTGCGACTGCGCGAACGTAAGGCTGTGCTCAAAAAGGTACATTGTACGTCCACACAACACGGGCTCTCGACTGTTTTCTCAATTTACTCACGATTCAGAAAATTAAAAGCTCATTCGCGCTTTTTTCTGAGGCCGTACGGCGAAAAGCGCGTGGGATCTAAGTCCGCGTAGTGTGGACGGCCCATTAATGGATCAGGTTATTCTAGCAGCTGATGTTTCTTAGCCCTTTTCCCTTTCTTCGGCTTCTTCCAATATTAACTTCCTGTGTATAGCCTTCAGCGTTTCCACTTTCCTCCATCCACTTTCTTCACTATGTGCCCTAGGAAATTTTTCGGTATTACTAGTATTATTCGCTGAATCTCACAGCATAAAAAAAGACATGGTCTGCGTTATTCATAACTCACTTCCTCACACTCCTTTGTAAACCATCTCTCCACGTTTGGGTAAGTCTTACCAGGCATAACAGACCCTTCTCCTGGCCCTTGACAATCCGTTACGAACTGGCAGTGCATTATCATCTGCCATCGCGCACTCTATTTGGCTCGCCTCCAACATAATGCTTGGTTATAGATAAGCATGCCTCTTCTCGCCCAGTATGTCTCTGCAGATGAATTCAGACCAGTTGAGTTCGACAAAAAATACCTAGGGATTCAGCAGTTATCCCTTCTTTTGTGATTTCCCCAATGAGGGCTGCAAAATGCCCATTATTTCGGGAATTACTGGTCAGGCCGGGGTGGGACTGAGCTCACAGACACCCTGGAAGGTCTCTTTACAACTAGGCATCACTCCCTAAATTAAAGAAATTCTAAAAAAATAAAAAAATTCAATTCCTGAAGTCTGAAAAAAATGCATAAGAATCATACCGATAAAAACTCAGTTTTTAGGCTGTTTTTGCGTTATCATCAATAATCGTTATTAAGGGGACCTTTCGGTGGAAAACGTGTTTTTTTCAAAGAATTTTTTCTAACTGTTAAAAAATATTTATTGCTTAAATTTTTTACATGATTATAAAGCATATTTTAAAGTTTACAAAAACATTTTTTTTTTTTTTTCAAAATGGGGTCTTCCAAATGGCGGCTGAAGAGGGTCCTCTTTAAAACTCGGTCACACTTTTTTGCCGAAACGGTTCATCTGACATCAAAAAGTAAAATATTTTCTTAATTTGTGCTGTTTTGGTTATCGCCGCAACTAGGATCTAAGATTGTTATTGAAAAATATAAAAATGGCGGCACTTTGAATTTTTTCCACTGGAAAACGCGAAACGCAAAACGCGAAAACTCGGAAATTGATATATCCACACGCGAAAACGATATATCGCCACGCGATTTCCGAATATCAGTCATTTTGAAAATTTTAATTGTTGTCCGAGTGAGTAGAATTTGAACTATTTTAGGGTAAGAAAAATAAAGGCGTATTTGGAAATACGCCTTTACAAACGTTGTAGCTATTCTGACAGCTACTTTCTAACCTTATAATTTTTTAACGGTTGTCATCAATTTTTTGTTAATTAAATTTTGTTAATAAAAATAATATTAGAAGAATTTCAATTTTGTTTATTAAAAGAAAAAACAAATATAACCAAAATAAAAATTTCGCGTTTTCCAGTGGATTTAGACACTTCCTATTATTAAATATGTATTAAGTATTTGTATATTCCATTATATTTTTAATTACTTAAAAACAGAATTTCACAATTTTTTATTTTTTAATTTAATTAAAATCAATAAAATAAACTTTTGAAATTATCAAATAGCACTAATATATAGCATTGTAAAAAATTTGCATAGCTGTAGGAGTTTTTTTTTTTTTTATGTGGCAGTGCTAAGCTCAGGAATCACCCTTTGTACTACTAGTCCGTCATGTCATTTGTCACGTCATGGTGCAATGTCTAGCAGTAAGCTTAGTACGGGGAGGGGGTTGGAGGGGTTATAAAGGAACGGGAGGGAATTGAAGAAGGTGGTTATGAACCCTGCGTTTGAACTCTTGGATGTTGTAGGAGCTCGGAAATTCTGACTGCGAGAGATTATTCCACAGCCGAGTTGTTCTATTAACAAACGAATTCATATCTTGTTGAGTGCGTGAAAGGGGGAGTTGCAGGTGGAGGGAATGAGACGAGTGGGCTAATTTGGTGTTGCGGGTATAAGAATGCCGTGGAGGCAGGAGAGCGTTTAGCTCGGAGGAACAGTCACTATGATAGTAGCGATAAAATTTTGTCAGTGCTGCTACATTCCTACGATGGCTGAGGGGGTCGATGGTGGAGCAAGCGGTATCGTCATCAATTAATTTAAGGGCCTTTTTTTGGACCTTATCTAACCATGCCAAGGTGGTTATTGGAGCGCCGCCCCAAACGAGGGAGTTATATTCGAGAAGAGGCCGAATGTAGGATTTATAAATAACAGCACAGGCCGATGGCTGGAGGAGGAACTTACACCTCTTAAGAAATCCCAAGCACTGAGATCCTTGTTTGGCGATTTGGAATATGTGGTCATTCCATCGCAAGTCTTTGGCTAATGTCACGCCTAAGATGTGTAAGGACGGTTCGGCCATTAGTTGAACTTCATTAACTTTCAAGGGTGGAGGGGTGTTGAACTTCTTTTTGGAGATAAGACAGTACTTGGTTTTGGCGGGGTTAAATTCAACACGATTCTTCTTTCCCCACTCTAGAATGAGTACAATGTCGTTATTAATAGAGTTGGACATACGTTCGCGATCATCAAGACAGGATCTGGCATGAGTCTGCCTTGTATCGAAGCTGTACGAGTACCGTAAAGTACCGTCGTCAGCGAAGCTGAGAAGTGGGTTGGAGGGGATCGAAAGAAGGTCATTTATAAAGATAAGGAATAGGGCCGGTGATAAGATTGACCCCTGGGGGACCCCCGCCGAGATCGGGTGGGATGCGGATTTGACGCCATCCAATACTACTTTGATTGAACGACCGAAAAGGAAATTCTTGATCCACTTCTGTAGAAGTGAGTCGACTCCAATAGCTTTGAGTTTGGCTAACAGGGCTGAGTGCCGAACTCTATCGAAAGCCTTGGAGATATCTAGAGCAACCAGACTAGACTCGCCGGATCCATGCAGACTACGGCTGAGGTGTTCTGTAAGACAGACTAAAAGATCGCCAGTGGATCTTTTCTGGCGGAAGCCATATTGTCTGTCGTTTATGAGTAGGTTGGATTCTAGATATCCCATAAGCTTTTTGTTGATTATCGTCTCCATGGTTTTGGAGAGAATAGAAGTAATTGCTATTGGGCGGTAGTTTAAGGGATCGCTGGCTTCACCTTTTTTCGAAATTGGCTGAACATGGGCAAGTTTCCAAGAGTCTGGGTAAACTCCGGAGGAGTATGATAGGGCAAAAAGTTTGCGCAGAGGTTTAGCCAAAGGTGACGCGCATTGTTTTAGGACGATAGGGGGTATATTATCGGGTCCAGTGGATTTGTTGACATCGAGCTCCTTGAGGCACTTGTACACCTCGCGAGTCCTGAAGAAAACCCTGTCCATTAAGTGAGCATTGTGGTCGAGAACTGGGGGTAGCGCATCAGTTTCGGGTAGGGAAGAATTTGAAGCAAACAGAGATGCTAATAAATCGGCCTTGGCTTTTCTGTCTGTTATCACCTTCTTATCGTGAATGAATGAAGGAGTTGTAGATGCAGTGAAATTCTTCTTTATGGAACTTACCAAGGACCAGAAGTTTTTGCTACCAGAGGTTGCATTAAAGAGTTTACTTCTCAACTTACTGTCAAATGAATTTTTGACGTTCCTGATGGTGACTTTACAGGAATTTCTTAGTTTTATATACTCTTCACGGAGCGATTCACTCGGGGAGCTCTTGTAAGCCCGAAAGGCGGCTTCTTTGTTTCTGATTGCATGCATACACTCCTGATTAAACCATCTGTTGGGCCTAGCCTTCACAGATTTAGTAGAATGAGGAATGTACAAATGCATTCCTGCCTGTATGATTCTAATGATACGGATAGTGGCAGAGTTGACGTTTTTGGTTCGGAAACACTGATTCAAGTCAGTAGCTTGGAAAAAATTAATTAGCCCCAGCCAATTGGCCTTCCCATAATGCCATACAGTTCTCCTAACTAGTTTGGGAGGGGTGGGAAATTCGAATGGGAAGCTAGCGCTAATTAAGCTGTGGTCCGAATTGCCGAGAGGTGAATCAACTTCGACGGAGTATCGCTCTGGATTAGGGTGACCAGATTTTGTGTTGCGAAAAAGAGGACCCAAAAGGAATTAAAAAAAAATGGCGAAATACATATGTACAAAAAAATATCATTTAGGATTATGTATCTTAATTCATGTAATACTATAAATCAAATAAAAAAAATACAGTTCATTAACAAAATAAAAGTAAAAATTTATAACGAAAAAAATATAAATTCTTAATTATAGAATAATTAACGGAAACAAAAATATAAAATAAATAAAAAACTTAACAAAAAATAAATTCATAAATTCAAATAATTATCAAAATTACGAGTATTTTTCATTTGAAGAAATATTTCTTAAAATATTTGGTTTTGTTAATAGATAATTATAAAATTGCGAACATGAGTATCTATTCTTTAAAATTAAACTTGCATGAAATAATACTTTTAATAGTTTCTACGGACAACCTGTTTCTCTCATCAGTCCATTGGCTTACTGTTAAGGAAAAAATTCTTTCCACGTTTGCATTGTTTAAGGGAATTTTAAAAAATAGTTGCACAATGGCCAAAAAGAGGACAAGAACCATTATTTTGAAAAAAGATACCGGACACATTTTTTTTGCTTCAAAAGAGGACATGTCCTCTTAAAAGAGGACGTCTGGTCACACTACTCTGGGTGGGAAGTGAGAAAAAGATCAAGGAGATAGTTTCCTTGACCGGCAGCATCAGGGACTCTCGTGGGATGATCCACAATTTGATGTAAATTATTGGTGTCTGCAAAGAGCTCGACGTCCTTGCCAGAAACACTGGTGCCATTTGAGTAAGTCAGCCAGTTTGCGTTATGAACATTGAAATCACCCGCAACGATAATTTCACACTCAGGATTGGACGACAAAAATCCCGAGATTTGTTCGGAAATAGTATCAAATGATGAAATGGAGGCTTCGTTACTTATGTTAGGACTTCTGTATAGGAAGCAGAAGAATATGACGTGGCTTTTGAAAATGATTTTAATCCAAAGATAATTAAAATCTGAAGTCGTGCTTGAAAATATTTTATAATAAGCCACGTCATCCCTAACATAGATGGCAGTACCCCTATGGGGGGAGAGATTGTGCACTAAAGTGTATCCCGACACCTGGTAATGACCTAAGTCATTATCGGGTGATATTTGGGTTTCACTCAGTGCGAAGATGGGGGGTTTGTAATTAGATAAGTGGCACTCAACAAAAGAGAAATTCGCATGAAGTCCACGAATGTTACAAAAGTCAATAACAAAGCATGACCTGTAACGGGACTTCGGTTGCGCGGGCTCATTCGCCACATTCTTATTGATATTTCCCGGAATTACAACCGTCGCAACCATCAGAGTCAATGAAATCTGCCTGCGTTAAAGTGTTATGCCTTTTGAAACGGGGCAAATTTCATCGACCGACAGATTTTGGGCGCGACACTTGCAGGTCCGTGAATCGAGTGAGGGTAGGGAGCAAAGGGAACTTACTTTGTCCTGTTCGTCGGTCGCTTGTCTTTGGAAGGGTGATGAGGCCTTCGTCTACTGCTTATCGAAATAACGAGCGTTTTTTGATACCCGCACGGATCCTGTATGATATGACAGAATAGGCCAGTCATTAGAGCGAAAAAAACGGCAGATTTTGTTATAAAATTGTACAGCAAACTGCTTGCACTTCTACTTCAGGGGTATCTCATAGATTACTAAAACCAAAAAACCAGCCAAAATTTACTCATGTGGAATTGTTTAAACAATAATTAGCAACAAAAATGGGTACTTTTTCCGTTTTTGGCGTATACAATAAAAAGTACTGGATGAATCACGTTACTCTCAACAGGATATTTGTAGAGAATTGAAAACCCTACAAAATGGGGTTTTCTAGACCTCGATCGGATAATTTTTCGCCGAGAAAAGCTAGAAAACCCCTTAGAAAGGCAATTTTTTTCAAAAACTCATACCTCTGTTACTTTGCAATATTAGGGTATGATTTTTTGGGACATAATACCCTGGTACATATACTTTAAACTGCCAAAAGATGAAATTTGTCGCATGTATAGTTTCTGCATAATTGCAGTATAAACAAAATAGACCCTAATCTTGCACATTGCGCCAATATTAGCAGAGTGGCCCGATTGAAATTTCCAAAACGGTTTCTGAAAGTATAGGCTAGGGGCTACAATTTGTCTATCTCACATTTTAATATAAGTTTGGAGAACAATGCTAAAAATGCTTTTGAAAATGGTACATAGGGCGAACATTCTAATTCGAAACGTATCGGGCCTACGACTGGCGTTTGGTTTCCGGGTCGTATTGAAAAAACCAGCTCTCATCGCCGGTAATAACTCGATCAAGCAGCGTGGGATCGTTTTCCACTTGTTCCAAACAGTCTTCTGCGACGGTCATTCGATGCTGCTTTTGCTCCTCGGAAAGGTTCCTCGGAATCATCTTCGCGTACAACTTTCTCATCCCTAAATCGTCGGTTAAAATTTGTCTGACTGTTTCACGGTTCATACCCAGTTCCGACGCCAACATTCGAACGGTTAAACGCCGATCTTCACGGATCAGGGCACGCACACGCTGCGCATTCGTGTCAGTCCGCACCTCGACTGGTCTCCCGCTCCGCCCCTCCTTAAACTTTTTATGCCATCGAAACACCTGGGCACGACTAAGAGCAATATCACCATGCACTTTTACAATTTTAGCGTACGTTTCCGAAGCTGTTTCGCCCAATTTGACGCAAAATTTTATCGCGACGCGTTGTTCTTGATTTCGTTTTTCCATTTTCGTGACGAGCACCACGAACACTTTTACTCAACACGACAGAGCAGGCGAACTAAACAAGCTAGAGCGATGGCAAATATATGAATGGAGAGGGGAAGGATGCCGAGAGAAGGGAAAGGGAATTTCAAGGTTGCAGGGTTACCACAATCGCGGCAATATAATCAGTCTCATTACTTAATTGTCACGCCTCGTATATATGTTGTGGGTGTGAGTATACTTATTTTACGTCCAGGAAGCATGGTTTACAATGCTCAAATTGCGCAAAGGAAATAATGTGCTCTAATATATCTATAGAAGATATTTGCATAGAAGAAGATGAAAATCAATTATAAAATAATTTATACGAATTAAGCTAAAAATAGAATGATGATCGCGAGAGTGAAAATAAAAGTATAGATGTAAGGTAGCTAAGCGAAGAAGAGACTGTTGCACAAAAATGCATGATGCTTAAGCTGGTTATTTTATTGCATATTTCTTAGTTGATGCCTTTTATTTTTTTCCATTGAATAAACTGTAAAATGTTCATAATATTATTAATAATTATTTATTTTCAATCAAATTAAGCATTGATTCCAAATAACGTATGTTCGCAATATATAATAAAAGAAATGTAATGCACCTGTTACCATTATAAAAAAATACGATAGTGTATTTTGTTAAATAACACTTTCCCTTAATAAGTATCTGTTCAATTAAATATATGTGGATTCCGACTGCATATATTTATTACTTTAAGGAAAAAAGGTTTACTCCAATAACACTTAGATAGAGTATTTTCCATTTAATTTATAAAAAAATGCATGCATCAGTTCAAGTTCATTTACCATGAGGTTGTCAGTACTAGTACTGGGCTCCTTGCTAAAAGGCAACTCAAATATTCAATTCACTTGCAAAAATGCACGAAGCTTCACATGCTTATTAGCTACATATTACACTTTTTTTATATGGAACAAATCGTCACATGCTGCTTTGCTACATTTATCTTCAAGCATTAGTGACGAAAAGCTGCATATGAAGCTTTGGTATGCGGCCGGCCTAACGCCTCCTTCGTTGCTTTATACCCCGCCACCTTCTCGTATTAGAATGTTCGCCTTATGTACCATTTTCAAAAGCATTTTTAGCATTGTTCTCCAAACTTATATTAAAATGTGAGATAGACAAATTGTAGCCCCTTGCCTATACTTTCAGAAACCGTTTTGGAAATTTCAATCGAGCCACTCTGCTAATATTGGCGCAATGTGCAAGATTAGGGTCTATTTTGATTATACTGCAATTATGCAGAAACTATACATGCGACAAATTTCATCTTTTGGCAGCTTAAAGTATATGTACCAGGGTATTATGTCCCAAAAAATCATACCCTAATATTGCAAAGTAACAGAGGTATGAGTTTTTGAAAAAAATGGCCTTTTTAAGGGGTCTTCTAGCTTTTCTCGGCGAAAAATTATCCGATCGAGGTCTAGAAAACCCCATTTTGTAGTTTTTTCAATTCTCTACAAATATCCTGTTGAGAGTAATGTGATTCATCCAGTACTTTTTATTGTATACGCCAAAAATGGAAAAAGTACCCATTTTTGTTGCTAATTATTGTTTAAACAATTCCACATGAGTAAATTTTGGCTGGTTTTTTGGTTTTAGTAATCTATGAGATACCCCTGAAGTAGTAGTGCAAGCAGTTTGCTGTACAATTTTATAACACGAAAAAATCTCTAATGACTGGTCTAGAAATTACAATGCGAAGTGTCGAAGTTTTCTCATACAAAGTTCTTACCAAAAAACGTGAATTTTAAACCTTGATTAGACATTAAACTCTTAAAAATATGCAATTTTCGACGTTTAATAATTTCGGAAGTTTAATTGATTTTGTTTAAATTAAACAATACAAAATTGTATTGTTAAGTAATTAAAAATATAATAAAATATATAAATAATAAATATTTAATAATAATTAGCTTAACAACGATTATTGATGATAACGCAAAAACGGCCTAAAAACTGAGTTTTTATAAATATGATTCTTATGCATTTTTTTGAGATTTCAGGAATTGATTTTTTTTTATTTTTTTAGAATTTCTTTAATTTAAGTAGTTAATTGGACTTATTTAAGGTTTATTTAAGTGAATTTATGTAATTTATAAAATTTGGCTGTATTATTTTGTTTTGGGAATAGGTTTTTATTGTATAAAATTGAATATAAACGGCCAAACAACAAGATTTGAAAATTGAATTGCTAAAAAATAGGTACCTAATATATAGAATACTTAATTTTAAGCAATGATGCCTCGTTGGAAAGGGCTTGCTCCCCTGAATCCAGACCAGTTGAGTTTGCCAAAAAAATATACCAAGCGGTTCGAAAGTTATCGACCTCCTCAGAGGAAAATCTATTCACCTCCATCCAGGAGACGATAACTGAGACAACCCCCGGGCAAAACGAATTTAGAAAAACAGAGATCGGTCTGTATGAGCATGCAGACGCAGTACCAGAGAGAAAGAATACCATGAATGAGAAGGCCATGTGACGAAATGTATTCTTAAGCTAATCCCAGCTGCGGATATCCTGAGGAGGGCTCTAGGTCTGGTTAAAGTAAATTTGGAGCCTGGAAAGCTTCTCCAGTGTCTCTAGGGTCAAAATCTTCTTTCCCCCACTCTAGAATGAGATTAATGTCGTTATTAATAGAGTTGGACATTTGTTCGCGATCATCAAGACAGGATCTGGCATGAGTCTGTCTTGTGTCGAAGCTGTACGAGTAACGTAGAGTACCGTCGTCAGCGAAGCTGAGAAGTTGGTTGGAGGGGATTGAAAGTAGGTCATTTATAAAGATGAGAAATAGGGCCGGCGATAAAATTGACCCCGGGGGACCCCGCAGAGATCTGATGGGATCCGCATTTGACGCCATCCAATACTACTTTGATTGAACGGCCGGAAAGGAAACTCCCGATCCACTTCTGTAGAAGTGAGTCGACTCCAATAGCTTTGAGTTTAGCTAACAGGGCTGAGTGCCAAACTCTATCGAAAGCCTTGGAGATATCCTGAGCAACCAGGGGCCGTATTTGGTTTCTCGAGTCGATGGATCGACTCGACAAAAAAAGTTTCTCGATTTTCTTTAAGTTTCATATTTGGTTTCACAACCAAATCGACAGCTAAGCGCAGCCATACAAAACCATCAAATTGAGTGGTATTACTTCAAGGAAGCAAACCACGTATATTTAATTAAAATAGAAATTGTTAAAAGTTTATTTCATGCATAAATTGAGCTTTTTAATAATCGTCAAACTTCTTTATCGACACGTAAAGAGACGATATCGTGTCACCAAATGCCAATTTTTATTTATCGACAGACGACAATGTCGACTCGAGAAACCAAATACGGCCCCTGACTAGACTCACCGGATCCATGCAGACTACGGCTGAGGTGTTCTGTAAGACAGACTAAACGATCGCCAGTGGATCTTTTTTGTCGGAAGTCATACTGTTTGTCGTCTGGACAAAGGATTCTAGATATCCCATAGGCTGGATTCTAGATATCCCATAAGCCTTTTGTTGATGGAGACGATGGTTTTGGAGAGAATAACAGTAATTGCTATTGGGCGGTAGTTGGAGGGAAGGCTGGAGTCACCTTTTTCGGTATGGGCTAAATTCCGAAGTATGATAGGGCAAAAAGTTTGCGCAGAGGTTTAGCCAAAAGTGAGGAGCATTGTTTTAAGACATAGGGGGTATATTATCGGGTCCACCGATTTGCTGGCATCTTACTTAGTTAGTTAAGTAAATAGATTTAAGCACACCATAAGCATATTGTATTATAACGTTTAAAGGCTGCGTTCGTAAATTCAGCCAGCTGCGCAGAAGTGGCAGCACATCATTCAAAAAATCAAATTGCTGCAGCCAGCCATATACATCCTGCAGCCGGTTCTGCGATACTGCCAATTCTGCGCAGCTGGCTGAATTTTCGAATGCAACCAAATAAATATGCATGTAAAAAGTCTCCTGAAATCGATCGAAATTAGTATCGGTGACTGGAGGTTTTACCTACCTACATGATATTACAAAAAAAACACTAGAAAAATCTTTGTTTTTGTTTTGGAGCCTCTACTGCGCAAGATAATGACCTCATTTGTGTCTGACTCCATCGGCGCTAATGGGAGCGGCCCTGTTGCAGTGCCTGCAGCGCCGGCGATGTCTAGCTCCGAGTTCGGGGAAGTTACATCGGGAAAAACTTGCTTGCCGCTGGTAAGTGTTGATGTTATGAATTTGACTTTTTTATATTGCTATGTTAAATGTTGAGTTTATTTCAATTTGATTTTGACTAGTTTTTTGTGGTTTGGAGGCGATTGAAGTGAACTGACGGCAACACACCACTGCACTCACTGCAGGTTCAGTCCAGCTTATCACATATTATTCTCAGTATTTTAACTCTTCAGATTCTAATAATTTTTAAAATAAATAAAAGCATCAAATTACTGTAAAATATTAAATTTCTATATTTTTAATAATAAAAAACAATGATTTGACACTAGTTTTCTAGACTTCATTAGATGGAACATAATTTCTAGACTTCAATCACATTTGGCAGACCTGCATGCAATGGACGAAGGCACTTTACGCTTATAGTTCGAAACATACTTTTGTCTTATAAATGAAAAAAATCAAAATAAAAAAATATAAGTGTAACACAAGGAAAAAGAAATATAAATATACATATTTGTCCTAAATAGAGAAATGCATTGCAGTTTGTTTGTTGATTAGTTTTAAACACTCCTTAAGTGATGACCCGTAAATTGTTTCGATAAAATTTATAGCTTTGATGGTGTTTTATGAAATTTCTTCGATGGATCTTTGGCCATATCAACAAGTGTTTGTGCAGGCTTAAATGGAGCTCCATAAAGATCAGCATAGGAATTCATTTTATCAACCAGTTTCGAGGCTGAATATTGATCAACCCAACGGAATGGACCGCCTGTGAATGGTGGGAATCCAAGTCCGAAGACAGCACCAACATCACCTTCAAGAGGACTGTCCAAAATTTTCTCTTCTAGGCATAAAACTGCCTCATTTACAAATCGAGAAACCATCCTTAGCTGCATGTCTTCAACTGAATTTGCTCCTTTAGATACTAAGGAATATTTTTGTCGGAGAATTTCGAGTGCGCCCTGATTAACTTCTCGGCTGCCTTTCTTGGAGCCTGAATATAGGAAGACTCCTTTGCCTGATTTACGCCCTAAGTATCCGGCTTTCACGAAATCTTCCATAACACCCAAGTTACCTCCGCTGAACCGTTCTCCGAACGCCTGTTTTAATAAATTTATTAATGTTTAAGAGAAGATATAACACAAAAATTCACCTTAGCGAGATCAACTCCAATGTGAGAGCCAACGTCGATACCAACTTCATCAGCAAGGGTGGCAGCGCCTACTGGGAATCCGAATGATTTTGACATTTTGTCTAAGTCCTTAGGATCTACTCCTTCTTGGAGAAGTCTACAGAATTCTAAATTCATCTTCCGTATCAAATTATTGCCATTTTAAAATTACCTAATAGCTTCCGCAAGCATAGTAGCTAAGATCCTGGTTGTGTAGAATCCAGGACCATCTCCAACAGTTATAACAACCTTGCCTTGCTTCAAGCCAACAGCAACGGCAGCAGCAGCAGTATCCTTAGAAGTTCCTGGATGTGTTATAACTTCAAGAAGCTGCATTTTATCAACAGGTGAGAAGTAATGCATTCCAATTACTTTCTCTGGCCTTGTACTTCCAGCCGCAATCTTAGTGATCGGAATAGCACTTGTGTTAGTAGCAATAATGCAATGCGGTGGAACAACGGCTTCAATTTCCTTAATCACTTTGTGCTTAATATTAATATCTTCAAAAACAGCTTCAATCACCATATCAGCATTCTTGAAACTGTTGTAGCTTAGCGTTGGGTCTAGATTCGACAAGATTCTGTCCTTTTCAATGCTTGTGATACGCCTTCTCTTAACAGCAGTATCTAATCCCTTTTGTATTTGTCCAATTCCTCTTCCTAGGCCAGCATCATTGGTGTCTTTCATAGCGACTTGATAACCTTTGTCAATGCTTACTTGAACAATACCAGCGCCCATAAGGCCAGCTCCAAGTACACCGATATTCTTTATAGGTCTTTCTGGCTTACCGAAGCGATTTTTCTTGCATTCAGTCTGGCCACGGAACAGGCCAATTAAACCTTTAGATTGTGGGGTCATTGCCAGCTCACCAAACCCAATACGTTCTGCTTGGTATCCAGCAGCAGATCCTTTATCAACTCCTGTACGAATTACTTCTATAATCTAGGAAAGTTTTAGGAAGTTACATTATTTGTTTTTAGTGTAGTAGAAGAAATTTTGCTTACTTTTAAAGGAGCAGGATACAAACCGCCTGATAGTTTCATAACTTGATCTTTTGCTTTTCCGAAAACTTTATCTTTAACCCAATCAAAACCTAGCGCAAAGTTAATTGCTTTATCGGTGAAACCTTTCTTCTCCCTGTTGACCTAAAAGTATTTTTATTAAAGCATTTAACGTACAATTTTATAAGTTAATAATATTTACCGTTAGCTTTCCAGCTGCCAAGTCCTTAGCGATTTTAATTGCGACTTCCTCCAAGTACTCAATTGTCCTTTGTTCGGCTGGCTGGAGACCAGGACCTAGCGGAGTAACCAGCAGGTCTACAAGCCCCAACTTCTTAGCTTTATCAGCCTTAAGAGCTTTTCCAGTAAGCTCCATATCTAGCGCGTTGGGTACTGATGATAATTTTGGTACCCTTACGGTTCCGCCACCACCAGGTAAAAGGCCCAGCATAACTTCTGGCAAGCCCAGCTTAGTTGACTTATCTTTTGTTGCTATTCTGTAATGACATGCCAGTGCAATCTCAAAGCCACCGCCCAGGCAGACACCATTAATAGCAGCAACAATTGGTTTCTTTGAATCCTCCATTCGCTTGAACATTATCTGAGCGCCATGTGATATTCTTGTGGCTTCTTCTGCTGTCTTGCAGCTTTCTAGCATTCCAATATCGGCTCCAGCGATGAAGCATCCTGGTTTGCCAGAAATTAGCACGGCTGATGTTACGGCGGAGTTTGTTTCGAATTCCTTGAGTATTGACTCAAATTCGCCGCTGATTTCCACACCTAAAGAGTTGATTTTGGAGTCTGGAGAATCGATTTTAATAACTAGAACACCATCAACTATTTTCGTTGATGTATGCTTCGCTTGGGCGGTTGTAGCTGACATGTATCTGGCAAAATTTAATACTGGTGCTGTGAAAGGGATTTAAGAACAAGTGGTAAATATATTTTTTTCTCACAAGATAGGAGGTTTATGGATGTAAGTAAAGGCGTTTTAAATAATTATGCTAGCTCAATGTGGACCCCTTAATTCTTGATCAAAGTATAAAAGCTGTCGATACCGATGCCCTTCGATATATTACCGCCATTCAGGAGATGAGATGGACAGGGAATGGTGTTTTGCAAAAACCTGAGTATGGCGTATATTACAGCTGTCATACAAAACACCATGTGCTCGGAGTAGGTTTTATTGTCAGCAAAAGAATGAAGCCTACCATTATCGACTTTAAAGCAATAAACGAAAGGCTATGCACCCTTCGTGTTCGAGGTAAATTTAAGAACATCAGCTTCATAAACTTTCACGCACCTACAGAAGAGTCCCCGGATGACGATAAAGAAGAATTCTTCGAATTAGTTGAACGGGAACCTAATGCCTGCCCCAGGTATGATGTAAAATGCATACTGGGAGATCTGAACGCCAAAGTAGGCCGGGAGTCCATATACAGGCAAAATGTCGGCAACCACAGCTTGCATGAAAACACTTATGACAATGGACAGCGAGTTGTAGTAGCAAGTAAGAACTTGGTCGTTGCAAGTACTGGATGTGCGCGTAAAGATATCCATAAAGTCACAAGGGTATCTCCTGCTGAAGCCACTCGCAACCAAATAGACCATGTGCTGATAGACCGTCGCCACCTTTCGGGTCTGATGACGGTACGAATGTACCGAGGTGCCAAATTCGACTTGGATCACTATCTTGTTGGTATGGTGCTCCAAGAGCTCATTACAACGCTGAAAAGCTTTGTATCCGCTGATCAGTCTCGAATCAACCGCGCCGGGCATTGACGAGAGCTGGACCCGCCTTAAAAATATCGGCATTGGTACTTCTGATTCCATCTTAGGCAGAAGTCGTAGAGATCGGAACGACTGATTCGATAATGAATGCAAGCTGGCAACTGAACGTAAGAATGCTGCATACCGAGCATTGTAGTAGTCTCAGAGAACACGGGCGAGAAAACTATAAAGAGCTCAGAAAAGAAGAAAGGAGAATTCACAGACGAAAAAAGGAAGCCTGGGAAAAAATCTCGTCTGTGAACTAGAACAGTACAGAGAACTACGGCCGCACCAGGCGCGGCAGTTGTACCAAAGAGTCCGCAGTATGAGGCAATTCACATCATGTTCCACATACTGCAAGGACAAAGAAGGAAATCTGATCACCGATCCTAAAGGCAACTTGGAGCGATGGGAAGAGCACTTCCATGAATTGCTAAATGGCGAGCAAACTGGGGATTCGGAGGCTCCACCAATATCTGATGATAGTGCTACGCTGCCGCCACCAAGCTTAGAAGAGTTAGCAGAGCCATCAGCCGGCTCAAGAACAAAACGGCCTCGGGTACAGACGGCATCCCAGCGGAGCCGGTTAAATATGGACATTACACTATGCGATTCATGAATTAATTGTGCAAGTATGGGAGCAGGAAGTGATGCCAGAAGACTGGAGAAAAGGCATCCTCTGCCCGGTACATCAAGAGATATCACAGCGTGCACTAAGTATCGCGGTATAACGTTGTTGAGTACCGTATATAAGATATTCTCCGCTATCCTACAAAACAGAATGGCCCCATACGCCAGAACCATCATAGGCCAATTCCAGTGTGGCTTCAGCCCAGGCATATCAACGACTGTTCAGCTTTTCACCTTGAGGCAGGCTATGGAAAAATGACTTGAGTTTCAAAGCTCAAATCAACAGCTCTTCATAGACTTTAAAGCCGCCTATGATAGCATAGCCAGAGTAGAACTCTACAAAGCCATGAGAGAATTCGGCATTCCCAACAAACTCACAAGACTATGGCCCCTGTGCTGAATGTCGAGTGGTGATTTGTGACAAGTTTTCTGAGTTGAAGAAAGTGGCGTTTCAGACGAATTGCGACTTTCAGCATAGAGGTCTAAACTCGCACTTAGCACTTCCACTCTAGGCCACTATGCTGAAAATCGTAATTCGATTAAAACATCACTTTCTTCAACTCAAAAAACTCACAAATCACGACTCGACATTCAGCACAGGGGCCTATGTAGGTTGACCATGACCAATGTGTCAAGCCAAGTAAAGGTATCCGGAACATTGTCCAGACTTATCACCATCTATAATAAACTCCGACAAGGGGTCCCGGCGTCGGAGAAAGTGATCCGAGATTCGATCGTGACATCAAGGGGCACAATCCTCCACAAGTCCACCCAATTACTGGCTTATGCAGACGACATTGACATCATTGGAAGAAGATCTGCGATTGGCTGCTGCAATGCAATGAAATTATAAAGGGTGTTGTAAAATGGGCCACGTTCGACTATCAGAAGCCTGAAAGATCATGGACAAAGATCGTATCAAACATTCGCGAAGTCAAGATTGATGTCTAACAAGGTGGTGATGTGTGTGTGTGGGGTGGACATTTCAACTTATTCAACGACTGCTGTAAGCTCGACACGTGCCGCATGCACCTTTGACTGATCAGTAGAACGTTTGACATGCAATACAGTTAGCCGCGAGGGTAATCTTCGTACGCTCATATGCACGTGGGGAATCCCCTGTCGTAGGCATAGAATAGCTTGGTATTTACTGTGTTTCCATGAAAGGGGGTAGATTATTCGTTGAGTTTACAAAAAACTAGTTAACTCGATACAGTTTCCATGACGATTCTGGGTTGAAGTGACAAATAAAATTTACACCGTGTCTCTATTGGTATATGTGCAGTAAACGCACTTAAACGAACCCATATGCAAAACCCGGCTCAACCCGACGTGTTTCGTGGAGTTTTCTTTACTCAACCGAAGTTTCCATGGGTCAGCGCTTACTCTGAGTTAACCCAAGGTAAATTCCGAAGCTCAGTAATTGATAACGTTCGGATACACTCATATAAATATACTTAAGACAATTTTGTGTTATTTCACACAAATCATGCGCAGAACCAGTTTGCAATCAAAATGAACCCCTTGCCCACGCACGAGCACAACTAGTTTTAGATCAATCGGTGCTCTATGCCCACACAGTTTTGGCAAAATGCCAAGTAGTTCAGATTCCGACCGGCAAGAAAAGTCACATGCGAGCAGTTCAAAGTAGTTTCAAATCGGTATCGTTTCTGTCGACCCGTGGGATTTCCCACTTCCGTACCTACATGGGCAACTGGAATTGGAAATCAGTCGACTCGTGTTCGAAGGGCCTAAATCAATTTTTACTAATACTTTCCAATATTGTTAGTATTTCTCTATTAAGTCCCGGTTTTCGTAACAGGTGATTCTACTATCCAAATCCCGCGGATCCCGCATGTCTAGTCCCGCAAAAATGGTGCGGGATTGGATTACCTAGTCCAGATATATATACATAGCAGCATCAGCCAGGACTATCTGCTCAAAGTGGATGTTCTCACTAGTAAAAATGTCGTATTTGAACTCGTTTTGGTTATATTCCTGTAGCAGAGCCATATTCTAACTGGCTCGGTCGCCTTTTGGCTGCTGCTCAGTGACTATACCTGACTTTCCATATTATATTACAATCTTGCTACTGAAATATTAGTTCTACGACATTATCTATATTTCATGATATAACGCAGTCTGGAAAAAATCCAAATATTGTCTGGAACAGCTGGAAAAATTAAGGAAATTTGGTCTTAGAAAAAGTGGTAATCAGTACTATTTTTCTTGCTCTTTCTTTTCTTCTCACTTCTTTTCTCTCGCTTAAATTCTTCAAGCTATTTTTTCTCTATTTTATTTATCTGTTGAGCTTGCTGGTCGTTCGGTGTGGATGCTTGCTCTTCGTATATGATGGTGGCTAGTGTCTCCCCACTGGACAAGATAAGAACGATCTTTAAGATATTTACTTCGCGTGCAGATGGTCTCAATGTTGTCTGTATAAATGCAAGAAGCCTTAGAAGCCTTGTGTCCATGTCATTGTTGTCTGTGAAACCTGGCTCAATGACAGTATCAACTCTAAGCTTGTAACTATTCCTGGCTATAACATATTTAGGAATGATCGTGTAGGGCGTACAGGTGGTGGCGTTGCAATTTACGTTCATCATAGCATAAGATCTTCAGTTATAATCTCTGCCACGTGCTGTCAAAATGCCCAATACTTGGCTGTCGAAAATTAAATACTGGTGTAGAAAAGGCAATTGTAATTGGTATTTACCGTCCACCTAGTATTTTTAGCCTTGATAACGTTAACGAGCTCAATATCGCCCTTTCAACGCTCATCAGAAAGTACCGCCACGTCATTACCTGTGGTGATTTTAATATTGATGCTTTAAAACCAAGTACCTCTCTAAGCAATTTTAATTATCTTTGCCAACTGCTTAATTTGGGAATCGTCAATAGCTTACCTACGTACTTTAATGCAATGGTTCCATCACAATTGGATTATTTTCTGGTTGATGACATTCAGAAAATCTTGTTTCATAACCAAATTAGCCCGCCTAGTAATTTTGATCATGACTTTCTATTTTTGGCCTATAAAATACACCTTCGGCCTGTTTCTCAGTTCCAGACGATTTCATTTCGAGACTTCAAACGCATCAATTTGCAGCAACTTGAGTTTGCGTGTCGAGAGTTATCTTGGGATCCTGTTTACTCAAGCTATAATATAAATGAAAAACTTCAAGCGTTTTATGACTCTATTAGACCTTTATATGAAATGTTTGTTCCTCTAAGGTTAATAAGGGTTTATCCACGACGGTGTCCTTGGTTCACGCGTGAAGTGCATATTTCAATAGCTGAAAGAGACTTCTTGTATCATGTACAAACGAGCACGCAATAGGACAGTATCGTTAATTCGTTCAGCTAAACGCTCCTATTTTAGTAACCTGCTGGATATAAGTTTGCCTCCCAAGAGGCTATGGAGTAATCTCCGTAATCTTGGAGCTGTTGGTCAAAATTACCTAAAAGAAGAGTTAGATCCTGATGTCCTGAATACATTCTTTTCTTCCACCTCCGATGCAGTCCGTAATTTTCCTTCTTTCAACTTAAATTATACTTCTGATGGCTTTGTATTTCGCTGCATTGGCGAGGATGAACTTCTTTCTACACTATACTCAATAAAATCTGAGGCGGTTGGCTCTGATGATTTTCCACCTAAGTTTTTAAAAATCATCGCACCGTTTGTATCAAATGTGCTCACGCATATCTTCAACTACTGTCTTACGTGTTCCCAATTTCCAACACAATGGAAGCTAGCGTTGGTGGTACCTATTCCAAAAACAATTTCCCCTTTGCAACCCTCTGATTTCCGTCCAATTAGTCTTCTATGTTTTTTGTCGAAAGTATTTGAAAAAGTAATTTTTAAGCAACTTATTTCGTATATTGAAGAAAACTGTCTTCTTTCTGAATGGCAATCTGGCTTTAGAACTGGACATAGTTGTGAAACTGCACTACTAAAAGTCTCTTCTGATATCTATGATGCTTTGGACAACCGTAAAGTAACTTTCTTGACTTTACTCGACTTCTCGAAAGCATTTGATTCGGTTGATCATGTAAAGCTCTTACAGAAATTAGGTAGTAATTTCGGTCTTGGTTCCACTGCTGTGAAATTGATTCAAAGCTACTTGTGTGATCGTTCTCAAAGAGTTAAAATCCAGGATAAATTTTCCGAGCCCATACTTCTACGCTGTGGAGGGCCACAAGGCTCTATTTTAGGTCCCTTGCTATTTAGCATTTACATTAATGACCTTCCTGTTGTAATTAAAAGCACATCTATACACTTATATGCTGATGATGTGCAAATCTACATAAGTATGCCCATAGATTCAACCGCTGAGTGTATTCGTAGACTTAACGATAATTTGAGGAGTATTTATGATTGGACTGTTAATAATAAACTTCCCCTAAATCCTAGGAAATCTTCATGTCTGGTGGTTAGTAAGACTCCCTTTGTATTAAGCACACTCGCACCAATTATAATAAATGATGTCATTTTGCCTTATGTTGACTCAGTCAGAAACCTAGGTGTTGTGTTTAATTCTAAATTTAGTTGTTGTAGTCATACGAGCAGAGTTCTTCAAAAAGTCTATGGATGCTTACGTCAATTATGGGTAAACTCTAGCCTTCTCACACCTGATATGCGTAAAATGCTTGTGATTGCTCTAATCATGCCTCACCTGAGGTATGGTAGTCTAATTTTCCCGAAACTTGATTCAGTGTGTATGAGAAAAATGGAAGTTGCATTTAACGATTGTCTTCGCTTCGTCTATAGGCTAAGACGGCATGATCATATTACACCATATGCATCCAGCTTATTGGGTCTTACTTTTGCAAACCATCGCTCGTACCACGAATTAAAATTTATCTTTAAGCTTATGAATAAAATGTGTCCACGTTATTTGTTTGAGAAACTACGTTACTTACAATCCAATAGGCAGGTAACATTATTGATTCCTAGGTGTAACTCGTCATTTGGTGATCGTTCTTACTTTGTCCAAGTTGCGCGTAAATGGAATGCTTTGCCCTGTGGTATTCGGAGCGCGACATCTCTACAGTACACAGCCAGAAGTGCTTAAGTGCAAAATGTGTGTTTCGAGAAAATCGCCTTCAAAGATTTTTTTAGATACAGAATAAATTGTTCACAAAAGCACTTTTGCCGGTCGGATAACTCAGCAACCACAGCTCAGTTTAAAACAAGAATTATAGCAATGATTAAGAATAAAATACTGAATACGAAAATGCAATAAACTCAAAATCGTCAAAATTGCACTTAGACACTTCTGGCTGTGTACTGTAGATCTAGCCGAACTTTCAGCAAGCTTTTAAAAGACCACTTTAGTTGATTCTATCTTTCTTTCTTTTCACTCTTTCTCCTTCTTTCTCTCTTATCTTCTGCTATCATTCTTTTCTATTTTAGCAATTGTTCAAATATTTTTTATTTCCTCTTTTTTTATGTACAGTTCAGATGTTTAATCTTTGTACTCTACCAATAAATGTTATTATTATTATTATTACTACCAGTGCCACAGCCTTTTCCCTTATTTCAGGAAGCATAACCCTCTAATGAGGATGTCTACCGCTAAACATGACAGTTGCATCTCTGGCCCAGCAGGCTGCTTAAAAACGTCCCAGAGTTCAAATGAGCCGTGCACCTCCCCTTCCTTATGCGTCTCTCAGACTCTCCTTAACCTACCCTTCGAGCTAAGGTGTTGGACATTGCACCATGACGTGAAGGACATGACCTACTGGTAGTATAAAGGGTGACCCCTGAGCTTAGACTTTCACCCAAGAAAAGTAAGTAAAGTTCTCTTGTACTTTTCAGATTTACTTTTACCGTAAGATAAGCAGAAACAAGTAAAAACGTTTACCTTAAGATTCCTCCGCGAAATCATACAAAAACGTGGGAATTTTCACATTTCAATAAATACACATATTAAAAGATGAGCAAAATCTTGTAAATACTACAAAATAAGAAAATCACATCGAAGATAAAAAAGTTATGATTAAAAATAGCAAATCACTTCGCTATCATCCATTTGCCTCGGTCAATGTCTACAAGGACATTACCCAACAGCCCGCGACTTTATAATTCCATAATTAATAAAATAATTGAATTAAAATCCTTATTAGAATTATATTTAGTTAGTTATTTATAACTGAAATTATTTTGGAAAGTTATTACTTAATCGGGCACAACTGAACCAAAAAACGGGGGCAAAGTCCAGCGCCCCCATGACAAAATCTCTTCGAGTTATAACGACTTGATTCCCTGATTCCAAAGGTTTAATGATTACACAACAGCCTCAATCATATATTTACTAATAATTGATATATTTACCTTTATGAAATTTATTGTAGAATAATTGATTCCTGGTGACATGGCTTAAAGCACCAAGAAATCTCGTTGCTGACATTTTTTCTTAATTGTTTTTAAGTTGAAACTCGTTCGATTATTAAATGTTTAAGTATTATTCGGAATTTATGCAGTTTATTTTAACGGTTTTTTATAATTTAACCACTGTAGTTAATTTAGTTGATATTATTCAGAAATTATAACTAAAACCAAAGTAAGCCGCTACTTGCACTCGACCAGCCTTCGCAGACTGCCAAATTTACTATTGGTGGTAGCTGCTGTCGCTCTAGTTGATCAATTTACATTTCAATTCGAAATTCGAAAAGAAAGTTCGGCTATTTATATTTGGTTAAATGTAATATATATGTAAAAAAAATAAATGAACTATTATATATATATTAGTTTAACTCCATTTGAAGTTATAAAATTATTTACAATCACGTGTGAAATTATTTGTGTACACAAGCTAGAATATTAAAATTTTTTACAAGAAGTTGAAATGGTCATCTATATTTCAAATATTGAACTATACATATATTCATAAATACATAATTTCGAAAATACCATGCCCACACCGGCAATACTACTCTACTAATTTTTTGACAGCTGTAAACAAAACACCGGTCGGAGTTTTTGGGCGTTTTTTCCCATAATTAAAATAAAAATAAGGTGAAAGTCGATATAATTTTTGGTTATTCATATTGAACAAGATTTGTTAGTGATGTCCCTTGTGCGTTTTTTCACATTTTTCAGATCATTAACAACATTCAGTAAGAGTCCCAAAGGAGCTTTCACCGTGGCCATGGACAAGAGATACCTGGACAATCCGTTTGTGGATTATGTGCCAGACTCACCTGTTATATTGGACAAGGAACGTATTAAGAATTTAATTTGTTCTTATGTCGATGCTATCCTGGAGAATACAAGCCCTGGGTCCCCGGATCAAGACCAAAGGGGTGACTTATATGTGGGGAATGCAGGTTTGTGTCGCGATGAATGTCTCAGGGGAAAACCCAGTTTCTCAATATTATTGTAATCTTCAGGTATTGCCTACATGTTTTGGAAGCTATACAGAACACCTCACGTTAGTGATTTATATCCTGCGCTGGACTATGCAAAGACATACATAAATCACGCCAAAGCGAATGCAAAACACTACAAAAAACGTTCCGATGAAAGGATTGCGTTTCTATGCGGTAATGCAGGGATCTATGCTGTTTCTGCTGCTATTTCCAGCATTACTGGCCAAGATGACGTTTTGGCAGACGATTTAAATAATTTTCAAGCTGGCATTGAAACTTGTAAGACTGTTGCATACTCGAAACACGGTTGTGATGAGGTGCTTGTTGGTCGCGCCGGCTTCCTAAGTGGCTGCTACTGGCTCAACGATGTAATTGAATCGAAACCAATCAAGGACCTTACTATTCTGGATGTTGTGGACACAATGATCGAAAGTGGTCGCAGATACGCCGAAGCAACAAACGCCCCTCTCCCATTGATGTATCAATATCACGGAACTGAATATCTTGGAGCTGCTCATGGTCTTTGTGCGATACTGCACATGATGCTTGACAGCCCCTACTTTAGTGAAAAGAATAGGTCAATGAGAGAGATCTCAAAAACAAAACTGCAAGACATCAAGACCTCAGTTGATTTCTACCTAAACTTACAAGACTCACACGGGAATTTCCCAGTTGCTCTAGAAGATCTCCGCAGTGGACGAGAGAAGCGTTTAGTTCATTGGTGCCATGGAGCACCAGGATCAGTTTATTTGCTAGCGAAAGCGTACTTAGTCTTTAAAGAACAGAAATACCTAGATGCAGCTATGAAAGCTGCCGACTTAATATGGAAAGAGGGTCTGCTACGCAAGGGACCCGGAATTTGTCATGGTATTGCTGGTAATGGTTACGTTTTCTTGCTTCTGTATCGCCTAACCGAAGATCGAAAATATCTATATCGCGCAAACAAATTCATGGAATACTTAACAAATCAAGAGTTTAAGCAGCGCGCAAGAATGCCCGACAGACCTTACAGTCTTTACGAAGGTGTTGCGGGAACTGTTTGCTTCTTAATCGATCTTCTGGACCCATTTCAGGCATATTTTCCATTTATGGATGTCTTTCATTGAATTTGAGTTTTTCTTTTCTTATTAACAAATTATCAGTAATAAAATTTATGTAAAAAACGCTGAAATCTGTTGAATATCGCCTTAAATGATATTATTTGTGTTCCCAGGCACAGAAGCAAAGTGAACCAGGACCACAAGGCGCAAATTAAAGGTATTTCTTAAGTTTTGTTTATTTGTTTGCTATTTTTTTATTATTTATTAATTATATTTTTGACTATTATTTGATAACAAAACTTTACCACTTTATTTTGCTACACATCTCTGGTTATTTACATAAGGGAATTCGCTTAAGAGAACGTCGGTCCTCTAATATAAGTTATTATTCAGGCTATTTTTAAACGTAAACTTATAATAAATTATATTTACGCACACGTATATTGCAATAAAATTACTTTGATTGAATTATCTTCATTGAGTTTTTTATGGGGGCTCGCTATAAATTCAGGTATCGTTCTAGTTCTCGTTTCTTTGGGGACAGCATGGTGCAATGTCCGAATCGTATATGGTTAGATGGAGCCAAATGTTTGAATGAACGCAGAGGTTTAGCGATACTGATGAGCTTTTCTTTAGGAGTATAAGGGGTTGCTTTCAAGTCTAGTTGGAGGTTTATTAACGCCAAGCTTTAAGAGTCCTGAATATAACCTTGTTTATTTTGTCCGTCGATAATGTATGGCAAAGAATTGGGTGTGAAGAGAATGGCTAATACTTCGGCCTTCAATATTTTAGCTGTTATGAAGCCCTTGCACGTGAACGTTCGTTTATGGATGAATGAAGTTTTACTTGATGGAAGTTACCAAGGATTACAAATTTTTGCTGTTGTGAGGGACAACTATCCTGCAGCAGAACTGTTGTGTTCCCAGGAAGACCAATTTTTAATAGAACGGGAGAAGGTTGATTAGAAGTTTCAAATTCCAAGGTCATAACTGTTAACCCGAATTAGATAGCGAAAGAGCATCAGCAACTTCATTAAGTACTAAAAGAATCCCCTCAGTATTTCACTAACAAGCTCCGATGTTCAAATATTTGGAATCATTGGTTGAGGAAACGAAAGTGGGATCGACTCCTGATGTTCACAGCCGCATCCGCCAGGCAATAACCACATTTGCTTCGCTCAAGTGGTGCATATGGAAACGACCAAATAAATATTGCCATCAAAACGAAGGTACGTCTTTACCGAACGTTGATCCTTCCGATTCTTCTCAAACCGGACGTCAAGAAGCTCGAGGTCTTACAAATGCGATGCTTGAGGCAGATTGTCAGTATCTCACTCCGCGATCGCCTTCGAAACGAGACAGTCAGACAATGATGCGAAGAAATACAAAAACGTTGACTACGGTGGTTTGGACATGATGCCGAATGTATGATAACCGCTTTCCACGTCAACTTCTAGGCGGGACCGTTCCGCAGACTGGAAGATAACCGAAGAAAACCTGGCTGAAGAATATCGAAGGCGTCCTAAAGGGGTCCTACTGTCTACTAAACAAAGGGCGTTTCTCAACCTTGTGGAAGAACTCTTGTATAACCCCCGACCATAAAGGTACAAACAGATTGGCGCAGAATTCGTGGCGGCGGCCGCTTGCGAGAGAATTTCCCACACATCTTCGCAGGCGGCGCGGAAATGTTAAATGTATGGGAAACTCTGTAGCCTTCGCGTCGCGTCTGTTTGGGCATTAAAAAATGTTGTAAGAACGAAATATCTAATTATAGACCAATTGTGAAGTTATCATGTATTCCAAAACTTTTCGAACCTATTATTTATTCTGCTATCGTCCCTATCTGCAAGAGACTTATCTCAACAAACCAAGATGGATTTCTTGCAGCTCGTTCCACTACTACTGATTTACTAGAGTTCTCTTCTCACACAGTTCGAGGCTTTGTCACAGGCTGCCGTACTGACTGTGTTTACAGGTTTCAGGTTCTTAAAATTCTTATTTACGCTGATGACATCAAACTTGACCGCCACATAAGGAGTATAGAGGATTGCAAACTTCTGCAAGCAGACCTAAACACCTTCTATTCTTGGTGTTCCAACTCTATTAATAACGACATAGAACTCATTCTAGAGTGGGGAAAGAAGAATCGTGTTGAATTCAACCCCGCCAAAACCAAGTACTGTCTTATCTCCAAAAAGAAGTTTAACACCTCTCCACCCTTGAAAGTGAATGAAGTTCAACTAATGGCCGACCCATCCTTGCACTTCTTAGGCGTGACATTAGCCAAAGACTTGCGATGGAATGACCACATATTCCAAATCGCCAAACAAGGATCTCAGTGCTTGGGTTTTCTTAAGAGGTAAGTTCCTCCTCCAGCCATCGGCCCGTGCTGTTATTTATAAATCCTACATTCGGCCTCTGCTCGAATATAACTCCCTCGTCTGGGGCGGCGCTCCAATAACCACCTTGGCATGGTTAGATAAGGTCCAAAAAAACCCTTAAATTAATTGATGACGATACCGCTTGCTCCACCATCGACCCCCTCAGCCACCGTAGGAATGTAGCAGCACTGACAAAATTTTATCGCTACTATCATAGTGACTGTTCCTCCGAGCTAAACGCTCTCTTGCCTCCACGGCATTCTTATACCCGCAACACCAGATTAGCCCACTCGTCTCATTCCCTCCACCTGCAACTCCCCCTTTCACGCACTCAACAAGATATGAATTCGTTTGTTAATAGAACAACTCGACTCTGGAATGATCTCTCGCAGTCAGTATTTCCGAGCTCCTACAACATCCAAGAGTTCAAACGCAGGGTTCATCACCACCTTCTTCAATACCCCCCCCCCCCCCCCCGTACCTTTATAACCCCCCCCCCCCCCCATTGCACCATGACGTGACAAATGACATGACGGACTAGTAGTACAAAGGGTGATTCCTGAGCTTAGCACTGCCACATAAAAAAAAACAATCTGGTCATTAATATTAGTAAATGTGAGGTCATTAATTTTTGTAGGAAACGTGGTGTTATATTTCTCCTGTTATCCGCATGCTTATAAATGTTAACAAAAATAGGAGTGTTTGTAGCTTGCTACCTAGTGCAGTAATTAAAAGGACTCTTTTTAATGTGGCGTGACTCCCTGTGTGCCCCACTCCTTCTTTGTCTTTACACGCTTCTTTGTTTGATGTTTTGTGCTCTTATATGTTGTATTATATTTTGTGTCTGCATGCCTTAGTTGAGCCACTGAGCAGTGATAAATTTTCTCAGCCCAGCTGAGGCGTGAACCTTCTGTGCTAGAAGCGAAACTCTATAATAATTTTCTTCGAACGGCGTGCTTTAACTGCGTTAATTGTTGAGAATAATCCTCGATGCCAGTGTTAGTTCTGTACGATCCAACAAAAGAGCCCTAGGTACACATCGACGCTTGCTCGCAGGGATTCTTCTCCAATTAGAAGTTACATTCACAGTGATCCGCTTTGTTGGAAGGGCAAGAAAAAGGTCAACAAGATGAGCTTTTTAATTTGATATGACACTGGTACGTTAAATGTACTAAGCCAATTTACGCTATAAACTATATTACGGCACTGGAAGGTATGTTAATTGGGCGTAATCACACTATGGGCTCACATCAAACCTGTTTTGTGTATAATTCGAGTATTACACGATGCATCTAATTTTCTGCCTAGTTTCCGTGTAACGATTCTATTGTCTATGTGTTGTGTACAAAGCTACAAAAACTAAATTTTCGCAGCCCCAGGGAACAAAGTTATGCTTGTGTTAGTGTAATTTGCTGAAGTACCTCATAGTGGACGATTCGCTTCCAGTGTGGATGCAGCAGACGTTAAGTTGGTCTGTTTATCCTGTTCAACTCATGAGGAACTTATACAACAATCTTCTTTTTGTAACCAGGTTTGCGTAAATGATTCAAAACACTTGTGTGGACAATACCTAGCAAACATATTTTTTCATGAGATAGAGTAGAGCTCGCGGCATAAAAGAAGGGAAACGTACGCATGTGGAATTGTGATTGAGAATATAAATAAGGCGGTTCTTTGCGTTTTAAACATACAACGTGTCGTTGCTCTTTTGTGGGGACTTGAGACTCTCAATGCTCATGGAAACAGCGATTTTAAGATTTCCTTCTTTTATGGGGGATGCTGTAACTGCTGGAGTTAGAGAAAGGTTCTAGCAGCGTGCAAATTTGCCGGGAAAAAAGCCTGTAATAGTATTGGACTTGGATGATGAGGAATGCAACCTCAATCAAGCTTCTCAAGCTATTGACAAAGAAGAGCTTAAGCTTAAGTTCTGTAAGAGAGAAATTACAGGTTATAGCCCTAATATTTTAGTCCAACCGTAATGGAAGGTTACCAAACATTCATTAGTTACATAACATTGATAACGCTTACATAATGTCTTAAGTTCTTGACTGAATTTACTTGAAATTCAAGTTGCGTTTTCGATTCTTAGGTTAAACATCATTTAAAATCTACAATGTCCACGTTGAGATTAATCCAGCTTTCTTGTTAATCAAATAAGTCGTACAAATTAGCATTGGCTATTATTTTAATAAGTTTGCTTTGCAAAAAATACGCAGAATAAAGTTTTAATTAAAGAAAGACGATTTATTTTGAGTCCTTTTGAAATAGTGACTTCAACATCGCAGACTTTTTAGCATTTTTTGCGAAAGTAGGGGGCGGCAAATTTACGGTTCGTCACGGGTAGCAGAAATCCACGCTACGCTATTGCCCTGCATCTACATGTCTAAAAACCAAGTTTATTGGAAAGTGAGTCTGGAAATGTGATAGTCCGTGTAATTAGGTCTATTGCCTTTCATTATTTTCTTATTTTATTTATTCTAATTACTCTGCGAGCAAATAATTGTTATCAGGCCTATTCTGAACTTTGTTGGAATTTTATTACAATCGTATGCTACCAATGTTAGAAAATTCCAACGGGAGTTCAGAATAGGCCTCTATATTTTGGGGTGAACGGGTTAAAGAATATTTGATATTTAGAGTAGGCTAGAGTAATAAATTACCTTATTCCTTCGATCCTCTGTTAATGAACATCTAATAGAATACGAACTCCACTGAATTCAACTTATACATGTATTTCAACAAACAATAAACATTTAACTTAACTTACTTAAATTCATACATAAAATCGTTTTTTTTTTTCATACATATTTTTCTTGTCTCTTTAAATTCTTTGTGAACCGATTGTTTTCCCCGAACAACAACTGAAACTCGACATTTTTGAATTTTTTCTCTTTTGATTTTACATTAAATTCTATATAAAAAAAAACAAATAATCCCCTGAAACCATTTTTACTGCTGATCCTATGACTTCCTCCAATATCCATTAAGAGGTTCACTATTATTAGAAGTCGTTGATTGTTTTGAATATTTCGTCAGTACATCATCGATTAATTCTAAAACGCCTATTTTGAATTTTCTCTTCTGCATCGCAGTCATTGCTTGTATATCAGGTAATATACTACGAAAGAAGTCCATGTCCGGATTGTCATTATATCCAGTTAGATCTGATTTCAATCTCTTCCTTTCATTGCCCATTAATCTGTCGGAGCTCATATAAACAACATCATGATCTGTGTCTGGGGTGTCAATTTCTACATGTACATCCGGAACGCAATTAACTGTTGCTATATCCATATCATTAAGTCTATTATTTTGTGATATTGAAAACTTTCGGGACTCACTGTATTCATCTGTGTCTTCCTGGTCTGAATTTGAATGTTTGATGTCCATCGAGAGATCTGTTCTCATGTCATAGCTGAAATTGCTGCCCATTGATGGCTGCCTGTTATTTGATTTTAGAAATGGTAACACAAATTGCATGTGTTCTGATAGATAGTATGGCTTATGTTGCGGATCGGCACTTGATTGCTGCTTAATGTAGCGGGATAAGCAAGCTCGTAAGTTTCGCCAACGCTCCTTGCAATTTGGAACTGAAATTAAACAAAATAAATTTATATGAATTGTTTATCAAGCTAAGAGTACAAAAATATAATAAAGCTTCTTTCATCGTGCCCAAAAAATAGTATGTCTAATAGAGTTTAAATTTGTTCGATTTTCCGAGACTAGAATTGATATGAATGCCGGTGTACCTAGATCAAACCTAGTTTCCGGAATCGTGCAACCGTTATCATTCGTATGATGTAGTACTGATTTTCCTGCAAGCCATCACAAAATAAGGCCATTAAGGAGAGCTACCATCAAAGTAGAAACAATCGGTAATTGTTCAGCTGCCAAAAAAACGATCCTTTTTTATGTGGTAGAGCTAACCTCAAGAATGACCCTTTGTACTACCAATTAGTGATATCGATGATCACCTCATGATGCTAACGTTTAGTAGTAAGGTGTGGGGAGCTTAGGGATGCTGATGACCTCATTGTGTACAAGACGGGTTCCACGATTGGAATGATCCAGACGCTCCTACAACTTGACTTCGAAACAATCTAACGCTATAGAAATGATTGGAAATTGAAGATCAGTTTTAGCAAAAGTGAATCGATCCTCGTTAGCACTCTTTTAAACCATATGCAGAGGAACTGGGAAACTACCGAATTTCGAAAAATGCTGGACAATCATTAGAAAAGAAATCGGAAGGCTGACCAAAAGGCTTTTCTACAGCAAAGACTTATAAGCCTACGGGTCAAGGTGATCTGCTATGAAGGCTTAGTCAGACCGATTCATGGTTCAACATATTTCCTTACATGGAAAAGCTTCGGGTTTTCGAAAGACAATGCTTAAGGGCGTGCATAAGCTTATATCGAACCCCCCAACAATATCCTTTACGATAAGACATCTGTTAGCAGGATCGACCACTTCATAATCAAGGTCAAGTTGTTAGAGGGACGGATGGCGACAATCCTCTTATTCGGGGATCGTTTTACCCGAACTCTGAATATCAAAAAGCAGCTGGTGAACGCGGGTTCCCCAGAAGCATTAAATACCCAGATTCCAAAAAAAATGATTCAGGATGCTTCGGGGTTGCCCCACCTTATCACATGTACCGTAATGCATGTGATAAGCGAGTTCGTGCTATTGAAGAAGGCAGAGAGGTGTAGGATCTCCTGAGGCTCAGCACGCGAATCTCAGAGAAAGATAAAAAAGATGCCTTCAATGCCAGTAATTTGTACTGGTGGCTGGAGAATTCCCTATAGTTGGATATTTTCCCTCTCTAATTAAGTAATAGGATATTTTCGAATGAATGCTAGTTTTAAAAGATTAGCTTAGTACTTAGATAGGGTAATGAATCTGGGCGCTTTCAGTAATGCAGGATGCATACGCAATTGACTTATTCAGTCATTGAAAGCTTCGCACTTTCAATTGCTGAATAAGTCATTTGCGCACGCATCCTGCATTACTGAAAGCGCCCTCTATATTTAAGTAAGACTAGGTTAGTAGTGAGAGCTTCCACGAGCTTTTGTTATTTCTCGCAGCTCAAGGCCCTCGAAGACCGTCACCTGGACGGGGGTCACCCGAGATAAATTCACCGCTGCTGCCCCTCGCCCATATAGGTTTCCTAGAGTTAAGTTAGTAGAATAGACTGAATAAGCTTAAGTTCTATACAAAATATTTACATCGAGTACCTAAGTACTTTTCAAATTTTTCTTAGGATAAAGGTGCCTGTAAACGAGCAACATTTTTCAGCAATGTGTGGCCTGCAATAGGCTGAACGACATTGCTGAAAATTCAGCATTATTTCCATCAATTTGTTCAAACTTTCCGGCAATATATCCGTATAGCCCAACGATACTGGCCATATTGCAACTACTGGCCGGCATGTTGCTTTTGATATCGGTCGTAGAGCGAAAATATTTAAATTGAATAAAAAATATCATTAGGCTTTTAAACATTTCGCTCATGCTTTGAACCTACATATCTTCTAAACGGAGTAACTCAAGTTCCTGATCTTTATATCAAATAAAAGAATACACTTTGACCTAAAAGATGAGTCTAAGTATATTGGTTTACGATAATTGGTCTAGGAGTTATTCAACTCTAAATAAATGACAAAAAAAGACATTGTTTTTTCGCGAACACCCTGTATCTTAGTGGTTAGCCTCCTATCTAGAACACATTTTTCCTCCAAATACATCCAGGAATGACCCCTGAAAAAATTAGAAAAGTAGTCCAACTTGAACGTCGGAAAACCTATACAAGTCGTGAATGAGTTCATATGAATATTTTAAATCTTTAAAACGGTGATATCTCATGAATGGCAATACGTACGGGAAAATGTATAATAACATTTTTTGTAGAAAATCGTATGAGCTACAAACTTTGTGAACATTTTTTTATGATAGGACTTACGGTTTCAGATGCATTTGCAAAAAACAGATATTTTGACCCTAAAACCCCCTAGAAAGAAAGGTTCCCGGGGTAGAAAATCGGTAGACTTTATAACCCCTTATTAAGAACCCTAAAAGGAAGCTCTGTGCCAATTTTCAGCCTGTACCTAATCATTTCCGCTATTTTTACTATTTTTCCTGTACTATAGAACATATCTTAGTTATTTAAAAATTCTATACCAAAGCACGCATATTGTAACGGAAAATCGATTGACACCGTACCGCATGCTTTTAACAATGCCAACATGGAATCTACAATGGTTTAAGTTAGTGGATTATCCGCATTCTTAGAACTCTGATACTCAACAAAACCTTAGAGAAGAGTAGAGTGGTAAACACAGATCCCTTTGCATATCGCAGGATGGAGTCCTGTCACCGCTGTTAAGGCTTATGGCTGTTTTGTATATACATTGTTAAGGCCACCCTACGTCATTCTAGTGAAATTTTTGAACAAGTAACTACATATTTAGAATAGCTCATCGCATTCTTCGTTTTTTAATAAGCAAATATTTCTTCCCTTTCAGCCATTGTCATACGTGTACGCGTGAAATTCTCGGGCAACACAGTAGCCAAAACATTGCGAAAACATGTCTGACTACAAGTTGCCCAGCAATAGTATCGGCCACACATTTTCAAACATATAGCCGGGCCATCTTTTTTTGAAATATTACCGGCAATGTGCATTTTTTGTTGCTCGTTTACAGGCACTTTTAGAAACAATAAATACATAATAAGAAATAAAAAAATACAAAGTTTAAGCCAAAGGCACAAGTTAAATCATCATATAGATTAATTTAGAGTAATGCTAGGTTTCCACTTGTCGTTTTGAAATTGACAAATGGCCTATTATGACGTCATTTAGAAAATTCGCAAGTGGAAATAGCGAAAAACTGCCTATAATTGAATTGACCAACAGCACTTGTCAATGACTTACCAAGAATTTAAATGATTGGTGCCGTTGGTTACTTCAATTATAGGCAGTTTTTCGCTATTTCTACTTGCGAATGTTCAAAATGACGTAATAATAGGTCATTTATCAATTTCAAAACGACAAGTGGAAACCTAGCATGTTAGATAGATTAGAATAGGCTAGAAGAAATAATCTAAAGCGTTTAGTTAAATTTATATTACGATAGTGTTGTTAAGTTAAATAAATGTTTTTTAAAAACTAACAAAGAAACTTCTAGTAGTAAGTTTAGTTAGAGGGTTAGAAAAGGTTTGAAGTTATCAGAGGTTGAACCCTACGTTTTATGTGTTCGAAAATACTGACCTCAAAAGATTACTCCACGTATGTAGCGTGCTTGAAAAGGGGACTATAGGCAAAAGGAATGGCCGAGCGAGCTCATTTGTGGCTATTAGTTTACCGTATAGGCAGGAGAGCGTTTAATTCGGTGGAACATTCGCTATGATAGTAGCGATAAAGTTTTGTCAGGGCTGCTATATTCTTACAATGGCTTAAAGGGTCGGTGGTGGAGGAATCTAATCATCTACTACGGCTTTAGTGGATCGCACAGATCAAATAAGTAAAAACAAATCGAATAAACAATTAACTAGATGGCGAAATAAAACGTAGATTTAATGAGTTATCTTGCGTATACCTCGGATTCCAAACTACTTAGCGAGAGTGGTCAGGGTTTACCAGCGTCCTATATGTTAAAATTTAACGTTCCAAGCTTTATGAATTACCTTTATATCATTGTTTCTCAACCTTTTTAGTGTTGAGAACCAAAAAAATAAAGTAAAAAATCATGCAACTCCTTGGTTGATAGATAAAAATCCAAGCATTTGGTGCGTTTTTCTTGGTAAGAAACCAAAATTTGAGTCTGAGGAAAAGTCAATTGTTTGATCGGATTCCATCTTCTTCCGTCAAATCGGTCTCAAAATTGAGTTATTTAGGTCAATCCACACATATCCGTGACGACATCGCACCAATGCTTTCCGTGTCAGTATGGCTTCCGTTCACACAGCACCACCTTTTAAGTATTAGTGACCAATGTTCAAAGGCATCTGCAATCATTTTTTTGTTTTGAAATTTGGACAGTGATCTCAAATGCATCACGGAATTTACCAGCAGATAACGCTAACGATACTGATGCTGCTAATGAAAGTGATGTGCGTACAATGGACGACATACAAGAAGCTCTGACGAATCTGGATGGAAGGTGCGATATTCCCCTTGCATAAAAAAGGAGATCAACTCGAATCTGAGAACTATACCTCCTCAACTCAGCTTATAAAATACTCTCCATTATTTTGCACAAAAATCTACCCATCGCAGAAGGCATAATAGGTGGTTATCAATGTAACTTTCGACCAGGTAGATCCACTACAAACCATGTTTCCACTTTAAGAAGAATTTTGGAAAAATCATGGGAATTCAACATCAATATTCACGTACTGCTTATTTCAAGCAACCATATAACAGCGTCAAGCGTGAGGAGTTATTTAAAGCTACGGAGTGCTTCCGATTTCCAAAACACTTAATCGAAGTAACAAAAGCTACGATCGAGGTAGTACGATACAGAGTAAGAGTTGAACGAGACCTCTCAGAAAGTTTCACAACACAGAGAGGCTTGAGTCAAGGTGACGCGCTGTCATGCCTCCTATTTAACATAGTGTTGAAGAAGGTGGTAAGAGAAGCTGGGGTAGAAACGACGAGATCCATCTTTTACAAGTCAACACAGACAACGGCTTATGCTGTTGATGTCGCTCTAATAGGTAGGTCTTTTGCGAGTGTGAAAGAAGCCTTCATCAAACTGGAAACAGCCGCGAAAAGAATGGGTCTGTTCATCAACGACGTCGAAACTACCTTGCACCTTTGTACTTCAAAAAGTTACACAACTCCAAGACTAAACATTACAATAGATGCATATAATATAGAAACCGTTAAAGAATTTACGTATCTTGGAACAGAATTGCTAGCTAACAGTGGCGAGACAACGGAGATCAGAAGGAGAACAAACGTTGCTATTTTGGCTTTCAACATGTAATGAAGTGTAAACTATATACAATGCTAATCAAGCCCGTTCTGATGTTTGGATCAAAGGCATGGACTTTGAAAGAGGCTTATGAAACTCTTCTAGGAACTTTCGAAAAAAAAAATGTTACGTACAATATTTGGCGGTGTCTGCGAAAATGGTCAATGGAGAAGGACATTGGACCAGGACCAGACATTGTCAAAAGTATAAAATTATGTAGGTTACGATGGGTGGCACACGTACAAAGGCTTGACGAAAGCGACCCTGCTAAAATAGCGATAAATAGAATACCTGATGGAAAGCGAAATTCAGGTCGGCCAAAGAAGCGATACATGGATTCCATTTAGGAATATTTAGTAAAGTTAGGCTTACGTAATTGGAAGGCATTAGCCGAACCGAACAACATGGAGAGATATGCTGGAGGAGGCCAAGGCCAATAATTGGCTGTAATGCTGCAGAAAGAATAAAAAAGAGAGTGCGTTGATCGCATGAGGGCTCTTCGGGTAGTAAAACTAAATTCTACGAATATATTAGAATGAGCAAAACGCACGTCCGGTATAAATTGGAAAATATCGGTGGCAACGTATTTTGCGTTTTTTACGGGCGCCTAAAGGGTAACTGATAACGTCGGGGCCCAACTGCGTCGGATGTGTGGGAGCATGCCTTCCTTTCCTAATTTGTTGTTTTTTCACTGATGCCATGGTACTGCGCTGAAGTCGCCTTTACGTGTCGGATAGGTATTTCGACGGACTGCGACCTTTACCGCGAAAAGTATGGGTAAATTCTTGGATGGTTGTTATTTAATGGTTATACATATAAAACTTATAATTAAAATATTGTTTTTACGGACAGGGACCCACAGGTTGAGAAACTATGCTTTGTGTGATGATTTAGTCGAATGTGGCGGCAGCTAAAGGGTGCTTCAAAATTTTGGTTTCAAAATGCAATCGATTGATCATTCAGTCATAAAAATATACACAAGGTGACAAAGATGTCATCAGATGGCAGAAGAAGAGTGCTTTGCCTGTAGGGATTGACTAAAAAGAAGAACGCCTTAGAAAAAACGAAGAGCTCGAAGAAGTAGTTGAAGGATACATATAATTGGATAAACTATGATTGCTCGGACATGCAAGAATCTCTGAAGAAAGAATGTTAACCCTGATTTTTAAAGGTAGACTAATAGGAAAATGAAGTGTAGGAAGTCCAAAAAATAGGTGAATGGATGACGCTCTAGAATATATATAAAAACTTAATACAGCCACCTGTAGAAAACTAGAAAAACATATACTGGGAGACTAGATCTTAAGAGGCCCAAGTCTACAATTCTGTTTTTTTAGAATATATTATGAAAGCTTTTTGTTTTGCAAAAAAATAGATTATGTAAAGCATTATAGCAGCAATGGAGTTTGTAAGCCCAATTATCGTAGGAATTTCACTTAATTAGTTGTTTACTCTGATTTTTTAAATTGAGATAACGATGTAAATTTATTATAGTTTTTTAACTGAAAAACATTTATCAGATTATATAATACTAAAAAACAGCAAATAAATTACTGATTTTACTCCGATTTTTTTAGGTGCTTTTCCATCTTGTAATTGGATCATCACTATACCGTCCGTCTATATAAATGATGGTTGGCGGGAAATACTTTTTTTGAAAAGAAGATTTGAAGTTATAGAAATGTGATGTTGAAAAGATGTTACTAAAGGATATAAAGAAATTAAGTTTGTTTCGCATTTCAATTTGAAAATAGTAACTAGTTGCGGATACATATCCGTAAACATTCATCTAAAGAAATTCTTAACGATAAAAGCACATTTTCGACGGACAATGTACACTGATGATGTTACTCAAGCAACAACAATATTATATATTTAGTATGAAACTCTCCCGCTTTTTCGTGATGCGAAAGCTTTCAATTAACTTTACTGATTGCGTTGATTACAGACAGGCATCAAGCTGAAAGAAAAACACAAACACCTCAAAGCTCCAGAGAACACAGCGCTAGACCGCGAATCGATAGTGATTTGCAACAAACAACACCGCCCGATATATTAAACAAAAGAAATAAATGAAAAATAGTGTGGTGAATATTAAATAAAAATAAGAACTGAAAATATAAGCAATGTAATAGGAAACACAGCAATAGTATATTGTAATATCAGCAGAAGCATACCGCTCTCCCTTGTCTCTTGTGCAATATCCAGCCATGACTTCTCCTGGAAATCCTTGTTGCGATACTCTGGCACCTTCTTGTCATACAAACACCTGTGTTTTTTGACTGCATTCACAAATTTTATGTTGAAATCCTCGTCAGTCTGCATTTTCGGTTCGATTATGCACCAATAGTATGTAGTTGTCGAACAATATGAATTATGTAAATGCGAGAAAAAAAAGAGCGCGGAAAAATATCTTTTTGCGTTTTTAGACTGGAGTGTTGCAGAACTTAGAAAACAAGAACTACGCACTAGCCGTCAACTGATATAACTCAGAAGCGACAAACAACTAAAACGGCAACCAGGGGCTGGGATTTGTGCTTTGTGTGGCAAGACAAGAGTCACAGTCACGAGCAGCAGAGATGCGCACACAAGCAACACACCCGGTCGGCTCCAATCCAAAGTTCCGCTGTCGCTAGTGTGGATTGCTTGGGGGTTGTGGGGCAGGGGCTGCGACAAGGCACAGAGTGTGTTGAGTTGTTGTTCAAATAATGCCTGAAATAACCCAAACTTAGCATTCTTGTCCTCTTGTTTACTTGCGAGATCCAGCAGAAAAAAAACAACACCTCTCTGCTGAACGAGGCAACCAGCAAAAAGCTGCTTTTAGTGCCTACAATCTTCTCGGCTTTTGTGGTTTTCGAATTGCGGAGGGAGGCCGGGGGAGCAATGGGGCTCTCTACTCAGCTCAGCAATAACAGCCAGCAGCACCAGCAACAACAACAAGAAAAAACAACATACAACGCGCAATGCCATTCGCTTGTCATGAGGGAGCCAACGAACAAACAAACTCTCATTGCATGACAACGATATTATGGAGCAAGCTCAGAACGTGGAACGCAGCCCATGAAAGAACTGCTCCACCAACATTCGTACACTCGAAGCGGGGGCCCCAAAATGACAAGAAAATGACAAAAATAAGCTCTGTGCAAGTTACGTTCAGACTTCAAGGCCCCCGTGTCCATATACCGAAAAAAACCAACAACAACAACAACAGCACCAACCATTCACACCGGCCGCTCTTCGATTTGGGCTTTCTGGGGGGATAACTTCTAGCATTCTAGCTTCAAGCTGTCTCTGACTAGCAGAACTGTTTCTTTCTTTATTTTGGGAAATGATGAAATACGGAAGATCGAACGCCAGAGCGGCCCGAGCGGATCGTTTGTGTTTTCTGAGCTGTTGGTGTGATAATTTGCTGCTGGTGCTGCTTCTGGCTGTGGGGCACAAAGTTTCGCCCCCCAAACAACACTTTGATTACTGAATTCGTGTAGACTTTGTCATATGCTAGAAATTCTTCATAGCCGGGATTGAGAGACTGTCGTCTTCCTATTAGCTCCACATAACATTCATTCCTTTCCATCTCTATATAAATTTTGTTTTCTGTCTGGAATGCCAAAGATAATAACAGAAGCTTTACACAGGTAAGCGAGAGGTGAGCTTTTACGTTTTTCGAATTGCCCAAATCGATTTGAAACATTGAACACAAAAAAACAAACTGATAACAGGAATGTTTTATTTTTATAAATTACTTAATTTTATATTTACGTAAACTTGTTCGTTTAACAGAAAAGCGTGATCAGCCCCAAAAATTATTGTGGGATTAAGAAGAGTCTCACACGAATAGAAGATACGATCGAACTTTATATTATTCAACAATTTCGAACATTTATTTAAACTTGGATTTTTCTTTCTTGTTAAACTTTTATATTCCAGTAAAACTGAAATAATATTGTCGATATGTTATCATCTGTTTACTTCAACAAACACATTGATTGATGGTTGTATATAACAAGCGATGAGTCAACTTTTGTGCAAATATATTGTATTTGTAAAAAAGTGTTAATTTACATTATTATTACTTTTTTTTTAACCAGAATCATCTGATCAGGTTTCGCTGTTTTTTGATGTGTCTGGCTATAACCGAAGAGGTTTTGTTTTTATATTTCATAATTACCTATACTTTTAAAATTAGAATTATAAATTAAAATATTTATGTAAAATAATTTGTATACTAAATAATGTGTGACGAGTATTTGTTGTCGTTCCATTGGGTAGTCTAGTATCGTGCATGGAATGAAAAATTTTGTGCTAAGGAAAAGAAATAAATATTTTTTTAACTGAAAATCAATCTAAATTATCAAGCTGAATGTACTTGCGCACAAGCAAAATGTACAAGTCTGCTTTGGGAAGTATGACGTTGTAAGCCTCACCGGGTACCTACACCTTGCCTTGGTGGGGAGGCTTGCGTGCCTCGAGGTAGCATTAGATTATGTCGGCGGTGATTAGCTAAAGAACTAGCAAGCCACCATTAGTGACTCCCATACCAAATAGGCTAATTGCGAAGGGGTCAGACATATTTTGGTACGTCTCCTCCCCCGCTACATTTTTCCCATTTCCCTGCTTTTAAACCAAGTTGTTTACCGTGCCGAGGGGTGCGGGGAGCTAGTAGTTAAAGAGCGCTGGTCGCAAACATTTCCCTCCAATGTCCGGCAAGGTCTCCAGCTTGGAGATGGTAACTGCAAAGACCGTCAGCTAAAGCACACCCGTCCTGGATTGCCGGGCAAACCAAAACACAGGTCACCGGGGAGCCCTTTTCATTCTTAACAAGACTGGTAAGAGTGAGAAGGCCGGTACGGTGCATAAAGTCTCAGTCGATTGTTGAGAATTACAACCAGCAGCTGCCACTAAATCAAGCTTATCATCCCGAGCCACGAAAGGTACAGAAAAAACCTCGATCGTCTTCTGAAGAGAAGACGGAACGAGCTACCAAAAGACCGAAGGGTCCTCCCAAGAAAAAGCCTGTTGCAGCGAGTACAGCAGCGGTAGGTGGATCACAGTCGGGCTCAGAAAGGTTACTACGCGAGGTAGTCAGAGATCACCTGCAATTAGCTTTAATGGATGAGTGAGTTTTGGCTTTGCATTAGTCCCCAAACCTGGGTGGAGGTGGAAGCGAAACTGTTGGGGATGTTATTAGACCACTTCCTCTCGGGCAAGGGAAGAACAATGCCCTGCTATGACTCCTCGGAGGTAGTCAGAGGGTTCAGGATATTCAGATGCGAAGACCAGCCCTCAAAGGAATTCCTAGGCGTATGCGTTACTGAGATCTGTGACGCATGAGAAGGCATGACGTTCAAGCTACTCCCAACTGAGGATATTCCGCGGGACCTAGAGCTCGAATCTGGTTGCCAAAAGTAAATCTGGAACCTGGAAAGCTCAACACAGAAGAACCGGTGAAAAAGAGCAGTTCATTCTTTTTCCTTATCAACGAGGACTCCCTGGAAATATTGGAAAAGAATGAAAGCCGCCGAAAGCTTGGCAACTGAAAATTCTTAAAAGCCTTTCCAGAGGAGGAATCTACGAACACAACCTCTACATAACGTTGCGGCCGACATGGAAAAAGCGGCGTCGAGGCACGAGTACCGGACGCTGTACCAGACAATCCGCCGGTTAGGCGGCAAAACAACATCAACAAACGACAACATCAAAAAATCGGATGGAACTTTTGTGACTTCTGCCCATGAACGCCTGGAGCGGTGGAGAGCATTCTTCCACCAGCTGTATAACCACGATCCGCCGCAAGGTCCAGCACCCGAACCACCGATTATCGAACAGCCGATGAATCAGTTTCTCGATACCGAACCAACAATTATCGAGGTGAAGACAGCAATAAAATCGCTGAAAAATGGAAAAGCGCCGGGAATAGACCAAGTAACCGCCGAGATGATCAAAGCTGGAGGTGATGTCTTATCACAACGACTTCATGTCCTCATAACACACATATGGCATTCGGATCGTGTCCCTTCGGTATGGAAGAAAGCGATCGTTGTCCCAATTTTGAAGAAAGGCGACAGTCGGGAATGCAAGAATTATCGCGGTATTAGCCTTCTTTCGATCGTCGGTAAAGTATTTACGAAAATAATACAATCGAGGCTACAGAAACATCGAGAGCAAACGAGCCGGGAGGAACAAGCGGGATTTAGACCACATCGAGGATGCATTGATCAAATATTCGCCCTCCGTCAGTTAATGGAAGAAAGAATTCGTTGCGGCAAACGAATTGTCGTCGTTTTCATCGATTTCAAATCCGCTTTCGATTGCATCGATTGGAACAGCTTGTGGAGAGTCTTGGTAACCGAACACGTGCCATTGAGAATCATCCAACTTCTCCAAGCGTCGTACGATGGCTCAACCAGCAGCGTTCGTATTCGAAACGACTTATCCGAGGAGTTCCCGATTCAGACGGGTGTCCGACAGGGAGACGTCGCTTCGCCACTTCTCTTCAACGTTGTGATCGACGCGATTATGCGTGAAGCATTCGATGGACGACTCGGAGTTCAATACGACGACAGCAACTTCGTAACAGACTTAATGTTCGCCGACGATAGCGCTGTTTTCGCCGACACGGATGCCGAAGCAACGGACATCTTATACGATATTTCCCGCATCGCCCAATCATACGGGTTAAAAATCAATGCGGAAAAGACCAAAGTGCTCACAACGGATGGATCAAGAGCCAGTGTTCACCTCGATGGAACCCAAATCGAACAGGTTCCAAGGTTCAAATATTTGGGATCATTGGTTGAGGAAACGAAAGTAGCATCGACGGCCGACGTTCACAGCCGTATCGGCCAGGCAACAGCAACATTCGCCTTGCTCAAGTGGTGCATATGGAAACAAGCAATATCTCCATCAAAACAAAACTACGTCTTTACCGAACGTTGATTCTTCCGATTCTTCTTTATGGATCTGAAACGTGGACACTGCTCAAACCGGAAGTTAAGAAGCTCGAGGTCTTCCAAATGCGATGTTTGAGGCAGTTCCTCCGTGTCTCACTCCGTGATCGCCTTCGAAACGAGGTTGTCAGACAAAGATGCGATCAGCAAACACTGATCGAAGAAGAAATGCAAAAACGTCGACTACGGTGGTTTGGACATGTTTGCCGAATGGATGATAACCGCTTGCCACGTAAACTTCTCTGGCGAGACCGTCCTGCAGACTGGAGAATACAGCGATCGGCACCGAAGAAAACCTGGTTGAAGAATATCGAGGGTGACTTAAAGAATCAACGATTATCAGTTACCGAGGCTCGAGACACCGCCAAAAACCGAGAAGAATGGAAGCGAATCGTGAATAGAGTTCGGGACCCAGCGGCACCGACAGCAGCGTATCCGTTGCGGGGACGTCCCGCTCGGACCGCCAGCTAACGGATCAAAGAAGAAGAAGAAGAAGACATGGTCGCGGACACACTTAAAGTAGAAAACTGGAGGGTATCAGAACTTCTCGGACCATCGAGAGTATCAGAAATTCTCGCTCCTCAACCGCAGTGAAACCCAAGAAGGATTGGATAGAGGAAGTTCGGTCAGGTCCTAAGAGATAAACTCTTTAGAGAGTGTCCACATAAAATTATAGACTTTATGGAGGAAATCGAAGATAGGATCAATACTTTCGAAAACCCCGTGGTGGAATGAAGATCTCTCCAAACTGAGGAAGCCACCAAGATAGACCTTCAATAGCTATTACAAACGAGGCCTTTCATCATCATCATCATTGCGCTCCTTTAATCCCTTATGGGACATAGGGCGGAAACAGTTGCCCTCCAGCGGACTCTGTTTTGCGCGACAGCTCCAGGATCTCCCAGTTGTTGCGGCTTCTGCTAGTAGGGTTCTCCTCCACGTTGTTCTAGGTCTTCCGACTCGACGGGATCCTTGCGGATTCCAGTCGAGGGCCTGTTTGGCTAGATTTTCGTTTTCGCGTCGCAAGGTGTGGCGAACCCAATTCCATTTCCTTCGTCTGATTTGGTCGTCTATCCTTTCTTGGCCGGCACGGCGCCATAGTTCTTCGTTTGAAATTCTATCCTGCCAGCGGATTTTTAGGATACGACGCAGGCATCTGTTGATGAAGACTTGTAGACGCCTTGTGATGAATTGGGTGACTTTCCATGTTTCGCAACCGTACAAAAGTACTGCCTTAACGTTGGAGTTGAACAGCCGCAATTTGGTGTTAGTTGAGATCTCCGTTGATCTCCATATGCGGAACAGGCATGCATATGCGCCTCGTGCTTTATTTATTCTGGAACTGACATCTTCTTCTGCACGGCCATTTTCGGTAATAATACTACCGAGGTAGCAGAATTTATCGACCAGTTCCACGTCACGGTTATTCAGCGCAGTCCGTTCAATGGTGTTTGCATTAATCCGCATTTTTTTAGTTTTAGTTGAATTTAGCCTTAAGCCTGCTGGACTACTTTCTGTTGCCAAATTGTTAATCATGTTTTTGAGGTCCTGGTGTCTGTGGGCCAGCAAACAGATATCATCTGCGTAGTCGAGATCCTTAAGGCGGTCTAACAAACCCCATTGTATGCCGCCTGTTCTACTATCTAGAGCGCCGACAAGGATGTCATTTATTACTATAAGAAATAGTAAAGGCGAGAGTAGGCATCCTTGTCGTACTCCTGAGCTCACCTCGAAGCTGTCGGATAATTTTCCATTATGAGAACTCTGCATTTGGAATTGTTATATAGGGCTTTTATCAATTCTATTATTTTATCAGGCAGTCCACGTCGCCGTAGTGCCTGCCATATAAAGCTCCTATTGACAGAGTCGAACGCTTTCTCATAATCTACGAAAGCAAGGTAAAGGGGGGATCGGAATTCAGTAGACTGCTCCACTATTATTCGTAATGTGTAGATATGATCAATACAGGAGCGGCCCTTCCTGAATCCGGCCTGCTGCCTCCTAAGCGTTCGGTCTACTGCCTCACTTATCCTAGATAGTAATATATGGGACAAAATTTTGCCCACTGTAGATAGTAAACAGATGCCTCTCCAGTTGTCGCATATTGTTAGGTCCCCCTTTTTTGGTATTTTGACTATGATACCTTCCGTCCAATCCTCCGGAAAGGTACAGGTGTTCCATGCTATTTCCAGAATTGGCTGAAGCGCATCTGCTATGAGGCTTGAATCGGCTTTCAACAATTCTGGCGGGATGCCATCTTTTCCAGCTGCTTTACCATTGGCCATCGCATGAATTGCGGTTACTATTTCCGTCTTGGATGGGGCCCGGGTGGTGATTCTTTTGGCTGTGCATTGTTGCTGGTTTCCTGAGTAAATGAACCATTCAGGGCGGCGAAGAACTAATCTCTCCATCTTTGGAGTTGCTCCTCGTCGCTGCACAGCAGCCTTCCATCCGCACTCTTAACAGCATGCTTTTTAGTAGAGTGCTTTCCCGTGCGCTGTTTAGTAATTTGGTACAGCACCTTACCGTTGCCTGTGTTTGCCGCGCTTTCCGCTTTTTCTGCGAGCTCATTTATCTGCTGCCTTTTATCACGCCGGACACTTCTCTTTACCTCCCGGTGTAATTGGGAGTATTCCCGTTCCAGTTGGTAACGTCTTTCAGGGTCGCTTGTAGAGTTTACGTTATTTTTGAGAGCTCTCCTGCGTTCTATTTTTTGTCAGGTTGTGTCCGAGATCCAGTGTTGCTGGTTTCTTTGGACATAACCGATGCTCGTTTCCGCAGCCGTCAATATTGCGCCCTTTGTCCTACTCCACAGCTCTTCAATATTTGTGTCGTCGGGGCCTTTGCCTCAGCCAAGAGAGATACCTGGCAAGGATATTGCCAATCTATAGAGAGTATAGGAGACTGCCAGATTATGCAAGAACCTGCCAAAGAACACTCCAGCCCGTTCCTTATAAAAAAGGCGAACGGATCTTGGACAGAATTGCAGGCCGAGTTTATAGGGCTTTTATTGAACACACACGTCTCACTTCCCCGGTTGCAAGGACGAAAACGAGGTCGAACCATCAGGGAACGAACAGAGAGTGTCTCTGTGAGATTTCCGCTATTATTGCAAAGGAAAAGGTCCTATGGGCAATTGATAGCTTCTTCCCCTTCAAATCCCCGGATGTCATACTACCAGCTAGTCGAACATCGACGAAAGGGTAAAGAAAGCCTGTACAGCCTTGTACGCCTGTAAAAAGACGGCACAAGATGGGGTCTTAAGCCAAAGATGGCCCTGCTGATGTACACCGCTATGGTACGCCCAATTCTCACGTATGGGTCGCTAGTATGATGGCCCGCGCTGAGCAGGACCTATAACGTCTTAGTAATCAACTTTGACAGGAAGCGGAACACGGAGGTCGGAAGACGTGTCCTATGTGGCTCCCGCTTAATTATTTTGATAGTTTTAATTTATTTTGCTTAATATGTCAAAAATTACAAACGCAAGGCAGTACGAGATTATCGTCTCCAGGAGTAGGAAATATATTCTCGTCTCGTTATTACTTTTTGTTTCGTCTTCGGGAGTACAGGCCTAGGTTTGGTTTCTGAGCCTCCATATTGGAGGCGGGAAGCTGTTTATTCTGGGGGTTTTTCCATTAAAAAGTCCCACAAGTAGTGCGCAAAAAATAGTCCATCCTGCCAGAGCTGCTTACCAGTATAAGGCTGAACTGTTATTTGTATCGATTTTGTACTAAACTAGCATGGAGCCATTTATTATATTAGAATTGGAACGGACGGTAATTAAAGACAAAGCTCCCCAAACTTTCTGGAAGGAAGTAATATTCCACCACGGTCTAGAAAATGGTCGAAAGTTCTAGAAGTTAGATGAAGGAGGAGCTTGGATATATAAATGCGGCGGCAACGGCAGTTTGGTTTGAAAAGCGATGAAAGTGTTTTAAAGTGATAAAAGTGACCTAAAGCGAAGGTGGTGAAAAAGTATTGAAGCGATAAATAGAATTTAATAGTGTGAGATATTAATTTGCAAGTGATAATAGTGAACTTTAAGAATTGTGTTTTTAATATTGAATTGTGTTTGGTTTTTAATAAATTAGTTTTTGTGTGAATATATAAAAAGTGTATTCCTTAATTAATCCTACGAATCCGTTAAGCCGTAAAAACGTAACAATAGTATTAGACGTGAAATGAAGAAATTCGTGGATATCACTTAGAATTAGCAGCTGCTGTTTATGTTGGCAATAAACTACGAAGCAGACTTGGAAGTCAAACATTGGCTTAAAAAGCATGCCCGGTGTTGTATTCTCTAGTGACAAGGCTTATTTCGACTTGGCTGGCTTTGTTAATAAACAGAATAGCCACTATTAGGCCATTGTAAAACCTCAATTGATACACAGCCGTCTATACACCTTCGTAGAGTAACTGGTTCGCCATTTGGGCCAGTGGCATGAAAGGGCTGTTATTGGAGGCTTCTAGAGGTAGGTAATGCTGTAACAGTTACTGATGATCGCCTTTGTGATACGTTGAAAAATTTGTTTGTGCCCGAATTGAATCATTTGCACCTACAGCATACTTGCTTGCAACATGATGGTGCCGCATTAAACACTGCTCCTGGTATGTTGCGAATTGTATACATCGGTTCGGAACATAAAACGCACTACAATACACCAAGTGATAACCGCGGTGGTTTTGGGCCTGAAACTAGTTATTGATATACAATTTTAGCTTTTCATAACTTTTATATAACACACTTTGTTCTCTACGTATTTATTGTTGTTATTTAATAATACATTTAATAACTTGGAAATCCTTTTAAAAGAACGCTGAACTTTTTTTCTCGACTTTTTGGTACAATCTCATCAGACATAAGCAATTGAATTTTTATTTTATTTAATTTCTTACATTATCCTTAGTCGACTACATTCACGTGACAAGATTCTTTGGCTAAGTAAGACCGGAAGTAGTAGGACAATGTCCCTACAGGGTTAAAGTTTATTTAACTGTTATTTTTCTTATCTTTTCTTACTCAAACGACGTATTGGAATGCATTTACCTGGACATTTTCAACACGAACAACAGTCTGCTATAACCGCTCTTTTAAAGTTCAATGAAAAGTCACATGGACTTAAATTTTTAAACGGATGGACTTTTCCAACCAACTGTACCTCAAAATATATTAGATTGTTGTTGTTCGTCTTTTAGAAATTCTCTTTTGCGTTCTTGTCCTAGTGAAATAGGGGGTGGGGGATTGGTTTCAGGACAAACCCAACAACAACAAACAATGCTGGAACTGTCAAAAAAGCTCATTCACAAGCTCGCTGATCCGGTGAACTTGTCTCCCCAATTCTCTATCATCCTCTCCCATTTTCTTTTGGAAAACCCATGTTTTCATGGAGTTTTTTTCGGGTAAATAGGGTGTAAATGCGAAAGCTTTGACCTCGATGTAAGATGCCTGCAGCAACTGTTGGTTTTCGAAGACTATATACGCTTAATATTGTTCACCGTAGAAAGGTTGGGACTTAACAAACACAAAAAAGCTTTTAAAGATTATTGGATGGACAAGAGTGCTGATGCATAATTTGGCTTTTTAGTTTAGTCCAAAAAAAGCTTTTTCGCAACATTGAAGAAAAATCATGTAAACATTTCCTCCTGTTGCACATATAGCTTTAAGCTTTCGTTAAGTAAGGAAAAGCTTTAAGTCAGTGGCGTAACATTCAGGTAGGGGCTGAAAAAAAGATTTTATCGTATTTTATGCAAAATTATTAATAAAAATAAAAAAAATATTCTTGCTCCATAGAAGTTGCGTAAAAATGCGAGAAGCTTATATGTGAGTTGTATTACAGAAAGCTTTCGATAAATGCCCATAATATCTCTCTCATATCAGGACCAAAAGAACAGAACATGTGCACTGCTCTGAAATGTTAAATTGAGGTATAGTATTATATATAGTAAAATTCGTATATATATACCTAAAATTCGCTCAGCTTTTTATATGTACATATATCTAGATGATTTTCCTCCGCTCATTTTTCGGAAAATTCGTTTTTCCCCCCAAACGAGAGAAAGCTGCTATTCAGTGTCGCGGTGCCTGTCGTTGTTTCGTCTTTTTGACAGTTTTTATTCTGAAGATTTTCTTAACCTTTTTTCTTTTCTTAATTTTTTTTTAAATATAAAAAAAGGGTATTTTTATAACATAAATTTATAATAAAATTGAAATATAAAGAAAGTGAATTTATAACAATAATTAGATGAATAAAATTTGAAGTGGTTTTTGTGTGTTAAAAATTAGTTAATATCATTTTTTTAGTAATTTATTTTATTTACGGCGACATTTTATAAATATAAAAATAATAATAATAATTTAACAATTAAATTTAAATTACGAACAAAAAAATAAAAGTTAACATATTGAGAGGAAAAATCCTTTTATTATGATCTTAATTGAAGGATATCCTTTTTTCCGTCTCAATAAAATAAGGATAAGACAAGTACTACATACATAGCAGAAAAAATGATTAACCCATTCCTAATGCATCGAATTGTCAGGAATATGACAAGGACACTCTTGTTTATAAGTAAGGTGTTAAGGTGGAAGTCCTGCAATTTACTTTTGGTTTGGTTTTTTTTATTGTCCTTACCTTCCTCTATTTTGATGAATAACAAAAGTCTTATCCTGATGCGAAAGTCTTTCCTTCTACGTCTATATATATGTACATACATACATATATGTATATGCTTTTTTGTTGTTTTTCTTGACACACATATCTCTCACTTTGTTGGTGGTGTGTAATCATGGTTCAGTTACAAACACAATCATATACTTAAACAGAATATATCACTAAAATATTTCAGTTCAGTGGCGTAGATAATATTATAAAGGATTCGTTTATATTATTTGCCCAAAAAAAAGATAGACAGAAACAAATTTTGCGAAACATATAACAATACCAGAGAGCAGGAAAAAGAGGAAAATTCATATCTTAATTCGGTATTTTCATAGTGTTCGGGATGGAAATGATGAAAAGTTTATTTTTTTTTCTACTTTTGTTTTTTTTGTTGTATTGTCTACAGATGACTCCCAAGTGGGAAAAGCTTTTAAATTTGTGAGTTTTACCACCTTTTAGTTCAGTTGTGAGAAGACTTTTATACGAAAACGAACTTTTTGAATAAACCGCGACGCGCTCTCAAATTCTATATTTATTGAGTTTTTATGTATATAACTATCTATATACATAAATAATATCCGTAGTTACACTATATACATATGTATATATGTATATAAATAAAAAAATATATATCGTCTAAAGTAGTTTTCTCGCATTTTTTTGTTTTTGGCTTCGACAATTCGACCTAGAAATGTAAAAAAAAACTACTACGCTTAAAAATCTCTTAAAATCTAAATAAAATTTTAATTAAAAATATCTTTATAACAAATAGTGATAAATTATAAAAATAAAAAAAAAATAAACAAAATTATTTAGTTATAAAATTCTAACCAAAATAACTACATATGTATGTGCGACAGGATAATAAATCGTCAAAAACGTCAGTTACATAAAATTTGTCCATCACATCACAATCAGCGACGTAATTTTTAGATGAAAAAGGACGAGGACGATGTATCAATATTTCTAAATCAAGGAAAAAGTTTAAAAGCATTTCTTAGTGGTAAAGCTATGAAAATTTGTTATGATATTAGTCATAAAAACTTTTCTGAAGTCTTATTCCTTCATGACATGTCCTGTTTGTGTCATCTTTCATACTCAAAAAAAACTTTCAATTATGTATTATGTGTTATGTATCCTTAATAATTTTAATTATTAATATCCGTTAAATGATCAATTAAAACAAAAAACAAAAACAAAACAAATAAACAAACAATAACTGTCAACTTATTAGATACAACATTTAATATTGACTGACGTTTATATGGACATCGTAAAGGACACTATAGTGATTCCTTTATGATCCTACGATTTAATGTATAGAAAAAAGAATGAATGGCAGTCGGGTATCCTTAAATGTTTTTGTTGTTGTTGTTGTTGATATTCTCTGTTAATGTTTGAATCAACTTACTTATGTATTATGTACATATCTACACATAACATATATCTATATATGCCTTAACTTTGGTCTGAAATTTATCGTTACAATACATTCTCCTGATGGATACAAGAAGTCTTTAAGGATCTTTCTTTATATTTTTTTTCTTCTTGTTTTTTTTTTATTTGTTAAAGGCACCTACTATACAAGTTGGTGATGTGTATCAACAATGTCAGAATTGATGACTTACTTTGGCATAAAAGGAATTTGATATCAGTGCGGATGGGTATCAAAGTTCTTCTTGGGTTAAATTTTTTTCAACTTGTATAAACCTCTCAAATTGCACTTTTCTATATAGTAATGTGTAGTGTTATATACATATTATATATACATATACGTTATATACATATAGGTTCGAAAGGAAAGGAATTTAATTACGTTTTAGAAGTCTATCAATGTCAATTGGTAATGATAGTCAAGGGATGTGGAAGTAACAATATTTACCCTTAACGCTTATTCATGGATACGGACTTTATGTTTAGTCGTTATTTTGTTCGTTCAATTTAATTTACGACTTTAATTGTAAAGTTGTAAAAAAGTTTTATTATTTTCTTTGGCCTTGGAATTTATTGGGGATGATATTGAGGATGTTGAGATAGAAGTGTAGAAGACCAAAGAAATAGGTGGATGGATGATGTGATAGAAGGTATACGAAAACTTCGTATAACAAACTAGGAGAGAACTAGCGTAGAGATGACTGGAAGAAGAGACTTCTAGAGGCTTGAGTTCTATAAGAACCGTAGCGTCATTTATAAAGAAGAAGGGGGCTGTGAGTTGTTTTTGTTGTATTATTCTTAAATGATGTACTTTTTGGTAGTTTTTTGCTGGATCTGTACAAATACTTTGGGATTTGATTATAAGGAAATACTTTTACTATCTTCTATATACTGAGTAAAATAACACTGGGGAGTGTGATGTAGCACCGTTCTTGTTGGAAGTACATGTGCTGTTGGCTCGAAAGATTCAATTTGGGTACAAGAAAGTTTTTCAACATGTCACAGTCAAGGGCGTTTCCAGCCAACTAGCTTAGGGGGGTAATTAAAAAAAAGAAAAAACTGAAATATTTTTTCAGATAATTTAGCAATTTTGTAGAAAATTTCAAGAATTTTGGGACCTCGGTAGCCTAGGGAGTAAGGCGTCTGGCTACCATCCCAGAGGTCCCGGGGTCGAATTCCGGCAACGTCACGGTTCCCCCTGAATTCTCCTGTCTCCCTAGCTCTTCCTCGCTCCACCAAAGCGTATGTCATCGGTTGGTTGATGAAATTTAACTCGTTTCAGGAGGCATAACAGTCAGAGTCGCGATAATAAATGTTGGGAGTAACAGGAATAAAAATATCGCGGCTAGGTTGTGTCAGTTTTGACGTGACAACGTCTTATAAATCGATGAGTATAGGAAGTCATTAGCGCAAAATGTCCCGTTCCGTTCCCGTCGCTAAGTAGTGGTGGAGATAATGACTTCCTATACTCATCGATTTATAAGACGTTGTTACGTCAAAAAATTAATAGTAGTAATAGTAACAGCGTTTTTTTTAATGTTCCAGGACAGAATAGGTTTAAAAAACGCACCTAATTAGCGGTGTTCCACAAATCGAGTGAAATGCAATCGAAATCGGAATTCAATTTCACTCGAATTCAAAATTGATGTTCTGAATTCCGAGTGAATTTCGTTTGTTCGAAATCACTTTCGAAAATATATAATTTGGTTGACACTTAAAATTTTTATTTATTTTGAGCATAGTTTGTGTCCGAGTTAAAAAAAAATTAAAAAATTTTGTGCCCCAAACAATGGATTTTGTGTTAATAGCTGCAGTAATTGAAGAAAGAGAGCTTCAAAGGAAAAAATTAAAGAAGATTATAAAGGGATAAATCAAATCCTATGAATCTTCTTGATTCCCTTTGAATTATTTATATATGCACAATATAAGCTGTACAAATAGGACACATTTGTGTTGCACTTCATAATATTACTAGATTATGAAGTAACATCCATCACAAATGCAGATATAGAAGTTATCGAACCAGACAATGTTAAAGAACAGAGAAGTGCTGCTGTTAGGGTCAGAGATGAAATAGCTAATAGTTTATAAACTAAATTTAGTATACGAAAAGTTAAATCTAAATTTAAAAAATAATACTTTATTCAGTTTTTTAAAAACATAAAAGAAAAATAATTTCTTAAATAAATTGTTACCTTTGTAAAGAAATTACAAATATTTACATTTAAAAATGAATCACAGCGCTTCTCCTACTATTCCACTTTCAAATCACAAACAACAACTGAAACGGTTTTATTTCGATTGACATTTCGATTTAATCGAAATGTAGAACACCTAATTTCGATTTCGAGTATCAATTTCATAAAAATCGAAATGTGGAACACCGCTAAATATCAAAGAGACTAATAGTTTCAACGTATGTCGCGTATATTTAGAAAAAGGAACCCGTGCACATAGTAATAACAAGTCTTTCGTCTTCATACAAAATTTTCCCCCCGTTAGTTGTGTGCGTGCATATATGAACATCACTGCTGAGCAAAAATCAACGCATACTTCGTGAACTCGGCGAGACAAGGCCAGATTCTCTGTTTACGATAAAGTATGCAGAACAGAAAAGGAAAGAAAATTGAATCAGCTGTTGTTTTCTTTCATAAATCAAAACAAACGAGCAAATATGCACCAATACATTAAGCTTATTCCCATATAAACTCATAAAAGTTTAGCTGTTTAGTTGTATACAAACGCGTATAAAAATGTTGCATTCTCTTTCTGATAGCCAGACAGGTCATTTGAAGAACTTTTGCATATAGCTGTTCGCCTTCCACTCATTAACTATATGAAGATGAAAGACTTGTTAATTTCTAGGCTTTGCCCGTGTAAAGGAAGAAGTTCATCACTTATCTTTCGGCGCTTGAGCAGTTAACTTCGGTTTGTTTACATAGCGTGCCATATTAGCTTAAGTCACGGGTATCGGTTCCTTCCACGACTCTCCAGGAGAAAAAATTCACAGTCATAGATCGCCGACTAGATTCACCATACACTTAACTTGTTTGTTTGAGGGAACGCAAATCTTTGGGGGGAGGGGGGTAATTACCCAATTACCCCCCTCTGAAACCGCCACTGGTCACAGTAGCGATCACCAGTAACTGTTACAGCATTTCCTCTAGTATCCTCAAAGAACAACCCTATGATTATGTCGACCCGCATGCCGCACCATAAAGTAACTACTTTAGAGTGTAATGCTCGTTGGTGTATCAATTGAGGATTTTTAATGCCCGATATTCTGTTTATTAACAAAATCAGCCAATTCGAAATGTGCCTCTTAATGATGATTTTTTCTCAAAATTGTTGATCGTCTATACCACCACCACCCAAAAGCATTGGCGTGCCACAAAACGGATAACTTAGACTGCTGCACATTAAGCGTGCCACAAAAAAGCCATTGTACATAAAGATTATTTTGTTTTTGGAGTAAAAACTTTTCACAAAGCAACTTTAAAGACCATTCACTTACACCTTTCAAACCAGGACGGCAGGTATGGCCGTGGACTGCAGGTGACCTCATGATTCTCCAAAAACTCACGGGCCAAGATGACAGTTTAGAATGGCAGGTTGTTAATTCAAATTAGGAAATCTTCATGGCGTCAACGAAAACTTCAGACTGAATAGAAGTTCGCATCTTCATCTTCAGGCCTGGACTGACGATAAATACCCACCGACATAAAGAGTTTTGTCAGTTCTCTTAGACTGCAAGCGCCATCCAGTTTTAAGTCTTCCAAAACGAAACGGCCTAGAGTGCGCTGCCTGGATTTAGCTAAAGTCGGGTTATACAGGATGTGGAGAAGTGTTTCTCTCTCGTTTGTCTATTCGCAGCTACGACAGACAGACGCAGCTACGCAGCTACGACAGACGTTGAACGGAATGCCCAATAGCTCGTCGGGGTCTGTTTAAGAGGCCCATTGTTTTTTCTTTGTCTTAAGCTGGACAAGTCGCCTCAGAGACAGTGCAGGTCTCCAGTGCTCTCCACTTTTGGTTGGCTAGTAGCAGGTGGTAGTCAAAAATAGTATTTTTGATTCCACCAATTGGGCTGCTAACCATCTAGGTCTCCGAGCTCCGGAGAGAGACTCCCTGCTTGGCTAGGTAGTCGGCTGTCTCGTTCCCCTTTATGTTCCTATGACCGCGAACCCAGACGAGAGACAGATTGTGCTTTCTACCAAGCCTATCTATCTCAGCACTAAATCGCTCGACTAACTTCGAGCGCATAATTACTGAATCCAGCGCTTTTATAGGGGCTTGGCTATCTATGAAAATTCCAATAATACATCAGGGTGTAGGTTTTAAGTTCATTGCCTGGCAGGCCTTCAGGATCCAAATTCAAAATATTTCTATGACCGTAGGGTTTTGAGGCCACGGATTTCCTCACTACACGAGGCTGTTTGATGTAAAGGTCAGGGTGCAAGAGAACGCCGCGAGCTTTCGTGGGGCATGGCCTCATGGTCCCTGTTGCACTACTGATGCCGTTTTCTGGACCCTTCCCAACTCAATGATGTTATAGGCCCTGCTCAGCACTGGCCACCATTCTAGCGACCCATACGTGAGAATTGGTCGTACCACAGCTGTGTACATCTACAGAACTATCTTTGGTTTAAGAACCCATCTCTTGCCAAAAGTCTTTTCAGAGGCGTATAAAGGCTTTCTTTACCCTTTCGTCGATGTTCGTCTTCCAGTTGAGTTTAGGATCCAGTATTAGACCCAGAAATTTCACTTCTGAGGATAAGGCGAGAGTGTGCCCCTCCAATCTGGGGAGATTTACCTGTAAAAAGCATAACCGCAGTGTTTCTCGGAAACACTGACAGCCTGCTGCCCAGCTGCCATCTTTATTTAGGTATCCTTGCATGATTTCACTTATCACAGTTGGAAATATTCCGGATACCATTATCACTAGGTTATCAACGTATGCTACTGCCTTAGCTTCGCTTTTATCTAGTTGTAGTATACTATTCAAGGTACTACCCACTGTAAGGGGGGATGACTCCTACTTGTGGTGTACCTCCTACGGCGAATTTGATTACCGCCTCGGTTCTCAAACCCGCTTGGATTATTCTTGAGCTCAGCATAGCTGCTAGCCAATGCCTCAGACTTGCTTCTACGTTTAGGTCTATGAAAGCTTCTCGAATCGATTCAGTTCGTACGAATTGAAGGCGCCTTTTATATCTAAGAAAGCTGCCAAAGTATATTGTTTGTAATATAGGGTCTTTTCGATAGTTCCCACCATCTCGTGCAGACCTGTCTCGGTGGATCTACCACTGAGATGGGCATGTTGAGTTGGTGACAATAAAGTTATATTTACCGATTGGCGTATCGATCACTCTTCCTAGTGTCTTAAGCATGAAGGATGTCAGACCAACCGGCCTATCGTCCTTCGCGGATTCGAGACCTCTTCTCCCCCCCGCCTCCAGCTCATAGGGACCTAGCTGAGCACCACGCAGCTCTTGAACATGATCATCTACATCTGTGAACTGTGATGTATATGTATCAGAGTAGCAAGTGCGTATGGCTCTACAGCATGACGCAGGCTTTTTAAATTGTTGTATTTTATAATAAATACATATATGAATACCTAGATGGAAAGTAATGAAGTGGCTGTTGAAGCCAAGAGGGGTTTCGTGTCTGCCATTTTGGTAGGCTCTACTTTCTTCTCCTGTGCTTGAGTTTCGGTTTTTATTTCAATAATTTGTTGATAAAAAAAATAGTTTTCTTGGTTTTTTTCTAAAAGTTTTATCTGGTGTTATCCATTAAATTTCGACTAGATTATTTGAAATTTCGAGCCTACCAAGATGGTCGCCAAGGCATTCCCTTTCCATCTCATGGCTTTATGCTTGATGTCTAAGATCGCAGTTAACACTCCATCTATTCATATATCTATGATATTTATAGTCGTTTTTTATATCATAAAAGAGAGTACAGACAATTAAATATTTTGAAAAATATAATGTGAAAGGTGTTTTCTTTAAGCCCAATAGAACTTAAAATTGTAAAAAATAACCAGGGTACGAAAATCCTCACTCTTGTGCGATTCAACTCACTCCTTACTCACGAGCGACAGTTGTTTGCTGGTACACTCACTTGTATGTGAGTAATTTTCTCAAGAAAATGTGAGTAATTTTCTCAGGAGAGATTTTGCGAGAATTTCTTGAAATGTTCAAGTGCGGAAATGTCCTGTTATTGCAAAAAATAAATAATAAAATGTGACTTCACTGTTACTAGCTTAACATGCCTCTTTTAGTGGTAGCACCAGCGAGACAGCTCTGCACGATGAGGTGGAAACTATTGAGAAGACACCCTATTGCAAACTTTTGGGCTCCTTTCCCCTTCTTTCCTTGCAATCCTCTTGATAGACCAATTACTAGCAATAAGCATAACTAATTAAATATTAAACTATCTGAAAACGTTGAAACGTTTCACTTCACTTCCCATTTAGGTTTGGCCTTATAGCGTCTGCTTCTACGGCCTTATACCATCTTTTCCTTGGTCGTCCTGCTGGCCTGTCACCAATTATGTTCTTTTATGTATCTTCTTCACTGCCCTGTTTTCGTCATTCGCTCTACATGTCCTGAATATCGTAGTGTATTTATTTTGATATAGTTGACGAGATGTCTATCTCTTTATAGATTTGGTACAGTTCGTCTTTGTATCTGATTCCCAGATACCGTTTACGTTTAATGGGCCAATAATGCTTCTTAAGATTTTTCTCTCAAAAACGCCTAAGAAGTTCTCGACTTTTTGGATCACACCACACCTCCGAGTCATAACCAGACACAGGCCTTATAAGAGATTTGTGTAGTTCAAATTTAGTTTTCCTGTGTAGCGCTCTTGATTGAAGCACTTTACGCAGTGAATAGAAACTTCGATTGCCCTGTAGTATTCTGCTTTTAACTTTCTCCAGCTCTTCATTTGTTGACCACATTATTGTTCTAAGGTATTTAAAGCTCTTCACTACCTCTATATTTCAGCTATCTATCGTGAAGGTGGACCTTAGGCGTGTCCTTTCTGATCTAGTCTGCAGCATTGCTTTAGTTTTGTCCTGATTAATTGTTAAGCCGATGTTTTTAGTGGTGTTGTCTAGACTTATATAGAATTCCTTTGTTCCTAATAGTGATCTACTTACGATGTTTAGATCATCAGCGGAACCCAATATTTACACCGACTTGTTAATTAATGTTCCATTCCTGTCTATTGCTGTTTTTCTGATGACAGCTTCTAGAGCTAGGTTGAATAATATCGGTTTTTTTGACGTGGAAGTTTTCAGTTAACGAGTTTTGAACCTTTACCTGAGCTATTGCATCTGTTAAGGTTATTTTTATTAGCCTCACTAATATTGCAGGTATTCTAACGTCTATAAGGCTGTCACTTACAGTTCGCCGGCAGGCCGTGGCTTTTAGGCCAAATTGGCAGGCACGGCCCGATGAAGCACATACATTATTCAGTCTGACTGAGCGATAAGGATTTGAGGCATTCATCTGGTCATTGGCTTCACCTTTTTTGGAATGGGCTGAGCTAGTTTCCAAGAGTCAGGATACACTCCGTAGAAGTAAGACAAGGCAAAAAAATTTCGCAGTAGTTCAATGTCCCTATCGATTAAGTTCGACATGGGTCGACGTTCTTCCGTTACCTGAATAAGGCGAACTGGTTCTAAAGTCACTTCTAGCATATTTTCATTAGATAAAGGTTTTTTCCGAGTGCGTTTACAAAATGTTACCCTTCAAAATTAATTGTGTCCTTGTCTTCGGTCCTTGAACGATACTGCCGCCTTGCTTTTACTTAACTATTTCTACCTCATTGCATCAATTCTAAATTGTTAAATGCATGAGAAAATTTTCGAGATTGTAAATTGTTTAACAGTTCAAAGTACAACAGGAGGTCAAAAGCTTTAGATTCTGTTTTAGATTCGGAACTAAGTTTAAAATAAAAAAGAATAAGGAAGGAGTCAAACTTGTAATGGTTTTAGAAAAAAAAGAAGAATTAATTTTACTATTAAGACAATTCCCTGTTTAAATGTAGAACATTACTTTTAAATTCAAATATATATATAATTTTTTCCGAGCCAGATTACACACCAAATCCGACACTGCACGTATAACACACAATCTACATATATTATCTTGTCTCAAAATAAAATCGGGCTTTCCTCGCCGAAGTCTATATCATCTGAACAAGATCGTCTGCGCTCTGGGCATTTTATTTATAATACCACAACCAAAATGCCATACGAAAGAAGATTGAACATTTTCACAAGATCCGGCAGCGTATACACCATACTCACCAAATAATGTGAGTATGTGAGGATGGTGAAGATGAAAAATTTTTGCCAGACCGATCGTGTGCCAGACCATGTCCAATACATATACATATATAAGTATTAGCAGTATGGACACACTAAATAGAAAATCTATACTTATTTTTCGTTTCGATCATTTCGATGCGGCGCGGCTGCGGTGTCTAGGAATTTCGAATTTTGTTGTTGTTGTTGTTTTTTGCGCTTGCTCCTTTATACTAAGGTCTAGATTAGTTTCTAGATTTTCTAATACTTACACTTTCAGTTAAAATGAAATGTGCTCGATCCGGTGGAGGAATTTTTCTGGTGTAAAGCAGAGCTTCTTTGCATTTTCACGTTACAATAAAAAAAATTGAGATTTTCCTTTGCTTATATATGTATGTATATACATACATTATCAGCCTAATGTATAGAGGAAATTTTTGCCACTATTTTACATGTGTAAATATAGATGTGAAAATATCTTTGGTTTCTTGCTAATTCTATCTAACCTAGAATATCCCCAACATTTTTTGGTTTTCGGTGGTGGATGCTGTGCCCCACAAAATATCTGCATGTAATTCAAATAAATAAATGAATTACACTAAAATTAACCAGAAAAAAAAGTGTGTTTTTACAAATCAAGAAAACCCCCGGCTCTAGTGGCAAGAACTTTGAATGTGTCTTTCCTTAATTTTTTTTTCTGACAAAATTTTATAAAAATCGTGTTAAACGTATTTTCGACGTTTTTTCCCCCGAAGGGGTATATTTGCCGTATTTTCTGCACACGTTCGAAAAAATTTTATGTCGAACACACACATGGACATAATATTTTCGTGTTCTGTACTGGGGATTAATGTGTAAAATTAGTGAAAATTAAAAAAAAAATAAATAAAAAAAAAGATTTTTCTCCTCGAATTTTGCTTATTTGTGAAGTGGTAAAAAAATAATGAAAAACTAACATTTTCACGTTTTTTATTTCTTTTCGTCGAGGCACGGGTTGAGCGAGAAGTTGGTTGGATTGAAATGATGTAGAAGAAAAAATTTCGGGGCTGTTCGGGGTGTGAAAATTTAGGGAAAAAACGTTTTATTATTATTACTATTATTTTTTTTTAATTTAATTTAAAATCAATTTAAAACAGAAAGAAAATAGTAGGAAATTTCAATTTTATAGTAGGTAAAATAGTTTTGTGTTACATGAAAACTCGCCCTCAAAAAAAACTACTCAAACTATAAAGTGAATTAATAATAAATAATGACTTTAAAACTTAAAAACAAATTAAATAGAGTGCGACAGTGAACAAATTATTAATTAATAATTAAAAACAAATTAATAATAAATAAATAAGTGTGAAACTAAATTTAATAAAATAAATAATTTAAATAAATTTAAAATTTAATAAACTTTACTTTTTTTTTAATTTAAACCAATTTTAAAAGAAAATGTCTGTTATGTGAAATTAATAAAAAAAATAAAAGACTGTTTGTTACTAAAATAAAACAATAATTCTTTTAAAAAATCTTTTTTTTTATTCGTTGTTTCTTAATTATATTTCTCGGTGAAGAATATAGAATCATTTTAAAGTGATGTTAAAAGTATTTATTTTATTTTTTTTATATCTGTTTATTCAAGTACACCCTGAGTGAAAGTCCTTCACATTTTTTTGTTGAAAATTATAAAAATAACAAAAAAAAATATATCTATCTATCTATATATATATAAAGATCTTCTTTAAAAGTGAGAGAGAATGTGTCATACTTTAAGTGAACATAAAAATTTTAGTGAATTAAGGCATTAAATCAAAAAACAACAAGAAATTACTATTAAAAAAAATAATAATAAAAATTTAATAAATAATAAAAAAACGTGATTTCGAACAAAAAAATCCATTAATTAATAAATTAAAAAATAAATAATAAAAATATATTTACAGTGTTAATTAAAATATGTTTTAAAATCTGCTTATAAAATCAAAAAAAAAAATTTAAGAGTTTAATCGATTTAATTAAAATTGAAATTGTTATTAATAAAAGCTGATATCCTTTAGTGATAAAAATTTATTAAAAAAGAAGGAAGGAAAAAAAATATATATTCTGAAATTTTATCTTGTATGTATATGTATTTTGTCTATAAAACTAAAATTGCTTGTACTAAAAAAAAAATTCTCTACAAATGATTTGAAATAATTTCACATACAGAAAGTGTATGTATGCATGGATAGGAAGAATGTATATGGTTCAGGGTTGTTTGTTTGTATTGTAATTATTTTTTTTCTTCTGTACTACCTCGATATGTTTCTATTTATAACAAAGCCTAAAAGTTTCAAATCTTTCTTCGTTTTTTTTTGTTTAATTTAAATTTTTCTGCTGAGAGAGAAATTAAAAAGAACTAAGCGAGTATTAGTTCAAAAACTTTTATATATTTTGTTAACAGTTTTTTTTATGTATTTTTTTTAATTAATTGGTTTTTTATTAAATGAAATATGTACCTATATTCAAAAAAAAAAAAAAAATAAACCAATTATTTATAATTTATACATACCAACAAAAAAAGCATATTACCACAGTAATAACTAAGAGTCAGATGGGTAGATGGGTGGTCCCCGGTGACAGGAACATAATACTTTCAAATTTAGTTTATACATTTTTTTTTATTATTATTTAATTTCTACTCATTCCCCTTTTCTCGCCCCGGAAAAAAATTTGTGTAATGTTTTTGGTTTATAGTAATCTACTACTACTTGTTTAATAATTTCTTTATGTTTTTTCGAATATTTTAATTTTTTATTTTATTTTCCATTTCAACAATTGAAAAAATACCTACTAAGTATACATGATGAGTTGAATAGTTGAGTTGAGATTGAGTTGAATTTTCCACTCGCGTCACAAATCACAAACAAAACATAAAAAAACATAAACAACAGCTGTCAACTAAATTCAACTACTTTACTACTGAACTCGTGTCTATATGCATAATTTCAACTCAACCCAGGTAGCAGAGCTGAGTCGAGCTTCAGTCGAAACTTATACAACTTGACTCGTATCTACATGTAGTTGGACACGGGCTTAACCTGAGTTCAACTGATCATGTATACGTACTAACTGTCGATATTCGAATCTTAACCTTTTAAACTGTGGATGCTAATGGGAAAACCAACTGCCTGGGGTTTGTTCTATTTTTTGAAGTCATTGACTGAGAACTGTGTTCCACAGTGCCCTATGTCAACTCTGTCGTTTAATTTATCACTAAATTTATATAGGAGGGAATGCGTTTATTTATTATTCACTCAATAAAGTTTATAAAGCCTCGGCGGAATAGATGGTTTAAGGGCGAGTGTTTGAATGTGACAAAAGCCAAAGAAGTCACCTTTAGAGAGTACAGGCGCGCTTCAAGTAAAAATTTCAAGTACTTGATAAGTTCAACCAAGAAGAAATTTATCTTATCTACAACACCTTTCGTCGCCAACGAGCGAGCCGTTAATTCAATTCACGGAGTTTTTTTCAAGACTTCCGAAGTATATATAGATGAAAGAGCTGAAAGAGCTTGACAATAGCCAGACCAGACCAGCCTGAGCTTGACAGTATACCTCTATGGTAATCAAGAAATGTGCTTCACTTCTGCGCAAACGTTTTTGCCCTGTTATACTGCTCTGAAGTCTATGAGTTTGGCTTATGGAAACTACCATATGTCCAGCCCATTGCGGAAACTCCTCTAAATACCGCCTAACAGAAATCTCATAGAATATTGGGATGTCTGGCCCATTCTACATGGCAAACAGTACGGCTTTAGATGAAGACGATTTATTGGCGACATCTTTGTGTGTTAAGCAGAGGACCTAAACTAAGGCATTCTTCGCTTTGGTGTGTTTGGTCTACTTGCTCTAGATATCTTCATAAGTTTTTGACTGTGTATGCTCTGCTATTGTCATGGACTCTGTTCTCAAGAACTGGATTAGGTTTTCTTTCGGGTCGTTCAAGGTGGTATTTGGCCGATTTTAAACCCCACACCATCTCGGGGTGCCAAATTTCGAGGGCGGTATTTTGGCTGTAAATTTGAGAAAAAATATTGATTTGTTAAATTGCTAAATAAGAAATTTCGCATATAGATTTTTTCGTTCGTTAAAAACAGTAGCAGCAGTTTCACAGCACTCTGTGACCCCAGCACTCTGTGAGCTTTCTTCCGACGTTCTTGGTCTTCCATCTTGCTCTTCCATTTGATAGCCGCAATTGTGCATATCCCTTTCAAGCTCTTTCTTGTGGACCTCTTACCTCTAGCGTTTGGAGGAAATGGATTTTTGTTCGCGCTTTTTCAGACATTCTATCAGGTTCATTGCATATTCGGTACAACTCGTGGTTATACATATGTTCTTCACCAGACATCCTCTTCATTTACTGTGACGGTGAGTGGAGAATTTTTGGTAAATACTTAGAATTTGAGCTCTAGACGAAAATCGCTTCTAAAATTTTCAAATGTATTCCAAGTAATTTTTGAGTGCTCCAATAGTAGTTTCAAGACGGCCACCAGTAACTACAACACCAAAATTTGATAAACATTTAATTTGTCAGCACTCAAAAATCACTCTGAAAACATCAAAATAATGTTGGAAGGATTTTGGTCTGAAACCCAAATTTTAAACATTTACAGAATTTTTTCTCGCAACTTCGAAGAACTTGCTCGTCATACCCACATATGAACTTAGCCCCCTGAATGGCCTGCATAGCACCCGAAACAGGCACGGAATGGCTGAGTAAAAATAAGACCATTCTTAGCCTGAACTAGGCACGGTGAGCACAAGTAAAAATAAGAACCGCCGGTTCTTAGCCTCCAATAAGAATGCACACCGTCAAAATGTCTGCATGACCCCCAAAGCAGGCACGGAACGCCCACACTTTTTCTAGGCTAAAGGGAGGAAACTGGGCTTTTAAAAAATTAAAAGACGAAGAAATCGGGCAATTATATTGGTGACCATAAACGATGCCATTAGCACACTCAACAGATCGGTTCTCTTTCGATCGCGTAGCTCAAGCAGCATTGGACGTGGTTAGTACTAAGTTGGGGGACAGCGTGGCAAATTGGCACTCGCAGTCGGAAGGGTGGCATTTTTCACTATGCGTGCTCATTGCGGGCACCTATATGCTTTAAAAATTTGTATAATTGGAGACACTGCAACCGATTTGTTCTAAGGCTTTGAAATAACCTAAGTTGCAATGGGAAGTTGCAATGGATGACACTCAATTTCCTCCTCGCTGTAGCCTCACAATGGCACAGCAAGTGCTCCACTGTTTCGGATGCTTTTACGCTAGCCCTACACTGTTTCAATATTGAATAAGCGAACAGTTCCTCGCCAAGGGCTGTGTTATTCTCAGAGTTCACACCTGTTAAAATTTGTAAGTTTGCCCCCGTTTTGTCGTTTTGGGTAAGGCTTTTAGCTTGACGGGCCTCCTGGACCTTTTTCCAGCTGTAAACAAATAGCTGGTCGACCCAATTTGTGATGGTCAATCTTACGTGGTAGCTGGCTAACCTGCAGAAAGGTACCAAACCAACAAGTGATTAATTTGCCTCTACTTTTGCAAGTCCGTCGGCATTTTATTTACACGGGAAGAAAACGAGTGTTTCTTTCTTGTGCGTGGAAACGACCGTGGAACGTGGAAGCTACGGCAACAAATTTTAATGTTTTATGGTCACCTTGGCCGTAATTCTGGCAAAATCCCTTCAGGGTCTGTCTAGGAGGTCAATTTTTCGCCCGTAAGTAGAATAAGTAGTCCTAGAGATAATTTAAGCCTCCAGCTCCTTCTTTGACTGGCTAGTAGCACATGGAAGTGATAGTGCTTTTGAACCACCCTTTGGGCTGCTAACCATCCGAATCTCCGAGCCACAAAGAAAGGCTTCTGGCTGGACCAAGTAGTCGTTCTTTCTCGTTCCCATGTATGTTCCTACATCTGGGCTCCAGAACGAGAGTCACGTTAAACCTTATACCGAATATATCAAGCTTTTTTCGAAAATAAAATTCAAAATTTCCTAATACCCCGGCTTCACCGCCAAATTTTCGCAAGTTCGAGCAAATTAGTCTAACTCAAAAATGAGAAAGTTATCTCGATTTTTTGGTTCTTTCTCGGTAATTTTTGTGTATCATTACCAGTTGATTAAGGTGTAGCTAAAATATTAAAGTCAAAACCCCCTAAAAAGAAGCAACTTTAATTCGTTTTTCATTATTATAAAAATTTCCTTTCAAACACACTCACACTTCCAAAGTAAAATAATAACAATAAATTTAAATATTCTTAAACATACATAAAAGCACAGCGACAATATAAATGATGATACCTGAAATGTCCTTAGTTCCTTTTTCTGTCTGTTCTGTAATCATTTTAAATTTGTTCAGAAAAAAGGAGCAAAAAACGAAGATTTCTGTGAAATATGATGAAAGATGATGGGGACTCGTTTTTGGGGGAAAGAAATTTAAAAGTACTTCCAGTGTAATTTAAGTTCAAGAAACAATTTCTTTTTTTCGTTTTTGAGATATACATACTTATGTTTGTATGTATGTATTTATAAAAAGAAATGTTTTTGTTTTTAATACTCAAGTTGAAACGTCTAAAAAAGGAAAATTATCCTTGGTTGAAGTTTTCATTTCAATAACAAAGAAGAAGAAAGTTTGAGCCTAGTTTAGAATTGTTTTTAAATTGAGTTTGTTTTTTTTTGTATGCTTTTGTTTGTGGGTGTGTACTTCAGGTGGAATAAGGTTTGTTTGAGTGGTGAAAATGTGAATGATGATTACCTTTTATATCACAATTAGATATGAATTTTTACTTTGCGTTTTGTTCTTTATAATAGCCGTTATTCTTCTGCATCACCTTTATTCTATGGTTTTATAGGAACGCAAGAAAAATCAGTTTTTAGGTCTGTTATAGACGAGGACGTATGCAAGCAGAGGCAAAAGCAATTTTGGGCAAAGGAAGAAAGAAGCTTTTTCAGAAAAGCATGTATATTTCGTTAGCCACTCTCATTCCAATTTGTTATTGAATGAGATTTTTCTTTTTGGTTGTTCCATTAACATAATCTTGTTGGATGGCAAAAAAATCTGTTTGAAGTTATGTACCATGCATAGTCTAGCGTCTAGCCAATTCATATGTTTTATTGTTTCTCTCGATGTTTTTTTAACTCGGTAGCCAATGTTCCCTCAAATTTTTTCGCTGGCTGCGCGGTACAAAGTACTTATATGGAAGCAAAAATATTCAAAACGTATGTAAGGGTGGGGCAGGGGGAGGTCCTGGGCTTGTATTTGGAATCAATTTTTTTTAAATAAATTTTCTTTAAATTTGATTTTGATATTAGAGTTCACATCTTTGTTTATCGGGTGCGCCATCTAGACCTTCGGTATATCAACATTAAATAACTTCTACACTTTTTAGTCGATTTTGACAAATATACAAGATACTGAAACGTCATTGAGTTCCATTTTAGATATGAGTCAATACACACCGCAAGCTCATATTACACTCTCTGGCGAATTTGGAGAACGGGCACTTTGTTAGGTTCGCTTTTTTTGGTATCTTGACTTTGATACCTTACGTCCAGGTTCCAGTTCCAGGATTGGTTGTAGAGCATTTGCTATGAGACTTGAGTCGGCTTTCAACAATTCTGGCAGGATGCCATCGATGGCGATGGCTTATGGATCAAATGGGGGGCGTGGGACGGGCGGACGATTTGATCTTTTCGACTTTTTTACTCATTTATTAATTAGTGAGAGGGAGTGTTGCCGATATTCCAAATGTGTCGTATCGTCGACGATCTCAGAAAAAAAACGCGTGAAAAAGGTCTGACGAACTCCTTTTTAACCAGACGGCGCACCTTGCCACACCGCAGCCACTACCATGAAGTAAAGTTTATCTTATTTAGCTAGGCTAAGTCACCCATCAAAAAATGCCCCCTGATGCCCCCTTTGGAACAGAGCGAAAAATCTTATTCGCTAATGACCTGGACCTGGTTTCCTTGATCAGTATTACGCCAACGCCACTCATAAAGTTTATTCCTGCCAGAATATGATTAGGACTCACCAGATATGCTCTACGCATGGTGCCACCTAGTCTTGCTAAGTCCCATGGTCTTGATATTCGGTTCATATCGTTGAGGACTTAATGCAGTGCCTTGATTCGAAAAGCAAAGGTCGTCTATTAGTACGTATACATGATGAGTTGAACTCAGGTTGAACCCGAGTGCAACTACATGTAGACGCGAGTGGAGTTGATTAGGATCGACTAAACTCGACTCAGCTCTGCTACCTGCGATGAGATGAAATTATGCATATAGACGCAGGTTCAGTAGTTGAGTAGTTGAATTTAGTTGGCAGCAACATCTCTGTGTTTTGTTTGTGATTTGTGGTAAGTTGTTGTTTGTGGAAAATTCAACTCAACCTCAACTCAACTAATCAAGTCATCATGTATACGTAATATATGTGTTCGTTGATACTATTTGCCGATTCGTAATAAGAGCGGTTTTTTTGGCTGCTAACCCACAGCCAAACCGACTTAAAACTTTAGTTAATGCGCAGAACATTCACCATTCCGTGTATTCGGAGTATTATTCGTACACTGGCACGATATCCATGACAATAGGATAAACGATTAGAAAAATACAGAGTGGCCGATTCCAGGGCCCTTATAACCCATTCGATTCTCACCAAGACCTATCGCCAGCCAGTTTTGTAAATTTAACGTGCATTTTGTATAAGCACTGTCTACATAAGACCTGTTCCGTTCTCCGCTCCTCTATGTAACTTTAGGTTCATTCGAATATCAAGAACTGACCGTTCAGTACCTACATATATTTCTGTCACAGTTAAAAAGAAACCAATATTTTTTTACTAAAAGATTTGTTGGAATTTCAATCTCTTTTAAGCAGCTCCAATCATATTTTAGGCTAAAATATTTTTAGCTTTAGGCCCTGCAAGGCAGTAGTACGCAATATAAAGAGAGATTCCTAAGTTTGGTTTTTCCATATTAAAAAAAGGTTATGTGTCGGGCGGACCTCTCTGTGGGGGTCACCGGTGACCCAATTAACTTGTCTGCAGTAAATAACGTTTCCCAAAAATATACACCTCATAATGAAAAACTTATGTTGACCAGACGGGAAAGCCATGTAAAACTAGCGTGGCATTCAACGTGTTAAGTGAACTATGTACATTCAGGTATATAAGTATATCCTGACGGAAAACGGTCTTGCTCTTGCATTATTGGTCTTGTTCTTGCTCAAGACCAAGGCGACCTATTCGTCTGCAAAACCATCGGACAATTTTTTCGAACTCAAATAAAACCAAGGAAAATGGCCCTACACAATGGCATCAAAGCATAATAAAAAATTTTTGGTCGGCACTTTCATATTGTCCTTTTACTTTTTTTTTGTGAAATTTGGTTTTTGCCATCTTTACAAATTCTTTTATTAAATGAAATACAAAAATAGTGAAGAGATTGTGCGCAGAATACAAAATCGCTGAGCAACTCTCAAAAAAATAATGCACGGCCACGAACCGCGTAGCTTAGAGGAAACTTTACTCGGTACTCACTGAAGAATCACCTTGTGACCTTCTAGTCCAGGAAAACAACTCTTTCGATCAGTATGTATGTATGTTCCATACCTATTCTCTTGATAGCCACTTGTCTATCTGACAACGATAAGTTTTGCTCTGGCTATCGTTCATTTGTATTGATTGGCTGTGAGGATTGCCGTTAGTTCCGTCTGGAAAACACTAGCAGAATTAGGCAAACGGTAGCATTTTTGGAGTTTTAACGAGGGTAAGAAAACTTCAGCGCCTCCTAAACCCAATTATGATTTGGAGCCATCTGTGTATAAACCCTGGCATTACAACGGGCGAACGCCGGCCGGATTGAAACATAGACAATATCGGCCATATGCCGGGCATCAAAAGGTTGTTTACAGGACTGTACTGCCATACACCACACACTCCACTCACAGACGAGTATAGGTTTTTTTTTTCAAGAAAAAAAAAATGTTTTCTTATTTACTATTCTTTTTTAATATATATTTTCGCACAAAAAAAAATCTTAATCTCGTCATTTTCTTTATATGCAAGGCTCCCCAACAAAACTCAAAACTCACGGCGTATATATTGAGGAAAACATCATATATCCGGAATTCATATCTTCGAATTCGAATATATCAAAATTTTTATCGACGCATTGCAATAAAATTTGTTATTTTTTTCGATTGTTTTGTTTTCTTCAAGCGCTTAAATAACACCACTAAAATACGCATCACACACTTCACGTACAACAAACCGACGAATGGGGAGCTTGTTTCTCTTGTGCATCAGGAGTCTGTAGTCCAAATCCAAACGCCGATTGTACATAGCGAAAATGTTATGCACTTGGCCTTTTAATGCCCGTCGTATGTCCGTGTGTACAGCCATTAAAATCATTTTATGTGCTTCCGTTAAAAATGGTTAAAACGTCTACGGCCATCACATGTCCCTCAAAAATTCAAGCGGCCGGTGTTCGCCGGTTGTAAGGCCATTTTTTATTTTTGCTCTGGGAGCTATGTTCTAAGTGTTGTTAAACTGGAAGTTTCTCCATGTCTCCCTGGTGGGGATTTCCAACATTCTTTCAGCAACATTCATCGATTCAACTGTTGAAAAAGCCTTATTCGATATAATTAAGTTCAATTTGTAACTAATATTGCTGCATGTTGTATAATTTTCGCCAAACCATTATCTTTCATCTTACTTGTTCCCAGTTTCATTGTCTTCTCCCCAAAAATTTCCCTTAGCACAGTAAATATAATTTTTATATTGCCTTGTTTTTTCTTTACTCCCCCACCACCACTCACCAAAAATCAATTATGTGCTCCCGCTTTAACGAGGTTGCGGTGATGCTTATTACGGAATTTCTGTGAAAAAGTGTGCACACACACCAGGCATTTTACGTGTCGCCAATATTAAATGATAGCCCAGCCGTGCTCCCGTGTAATACAGAATTAATCTAATCGAGTTTAGTTAATTATTTTGAAGACAATTCCTGAAAGTTTACTTCAATAAAATTTATGGCCTAAAGGCCTTGGCCGTTTCCTTGAAAAATAAGAGCATGCCGCTTATAAAAAATGTATATCTCTATGTATATACCTAACTCAGTAATTTTCTCTCTGCTGTGTGTCCTTAATTCAATTAGGATAATGAATTTCTTTTTAATCTTTCTCAACAGCGAAGCTTACATAACTCTCATATATCCAATTAGGAGTTTCCTTCCTGTGGCGCTACCATTCAATTTCCTAAAGGACTTCTTTGCGTGTATGAATGTAATTAGATTTTATTTAAACAAACAGATTTCCATCGTTCTTTTTACAAAATATTAAAGCTTTTATTAAGGATTCAATCGGGATAATTTTTTTTGTAAGCAGATTTTAATTCGATGAGAATTTCTTTCATTTTTGCTTTTTATTAATTTTTTTAAAATTTTTTACCTTTGAAGATTTTTCTCTGAATTGTCACTATGCATCCACTACGGAAAATATGTGTCTCAACGTGATTTAGGGTAGTGAGCGCTTTTATCGATTAGTTTTAACGAAAATATTTAACAAAAAAATTAAAAAATAAATAATTTGAAAAATTAAATTGAAAATGAAATTAAAATAAAACACAACAAAAAAATTTGGAAGATAGCAAAAAAAAAATTGATAAATAAAAGCTTAATTATAATTAAAAGAAAAAAAAATTTTTAAATGCAAGAAATTTTTATAAAAAAAGTGTTACGAAAACTTGAAAAGCTCAAAAAGCTCAACGAAACTTTTGCCACCCATCCACATCATCAAAAGCTCCCAGATTGGAGTGGGTGACATCCCATAGTGTAATGCAACAACAGCCATCTACCGATCTGCAACAGCAGCAGAACGGTATGATATCAACGGGGCCACCTGGCGGCGGGGGTAGCGGATCTGGTCCAGGCACATCGCCCGGCTCATATGGCGGCGGTAAACGGGCACAAATAAATGGCGGCCGTTTCGATTTTGAGGATGGCGGCACATACTGCGGCGGCTGGGAGGAGGGCAAGGCCCATGGTCATGGTGTTTGCACGGGACCAAAACATCAAGGTGCTTATGCAGGTGCATGGAACTATGGATTCGAAGTCTCCGGCGTTTATATATGGCCAAGGTGAGTCTTTATATGTGTGTGAGCTTTTTATATTAAATTATTTTTTTTATATTTAATTATTTTCCCAAGAGATTACGAAAAATTGTTTTTCCGTTTAATAAGCGGAAAAAGAACATATTATATTTTAATTCTTCTGAATTTCGTGGAACAGCAACAAGGCTTACTTCTCTCACCTATGGATTTTCTGCTTTTGTAATTACAATTAAACTAAAAACTGGAAAAAAATTGTTTGTTATTCTTAAAAAATATTTATATACCACCTGCCCTTCAATTTACGCGGAATTTACGTTGCAGAGCCGGATTTGAGCCGGATTACTGATCTGGAGGCACCTAGGCAGAACCTGTGGTGCGGGCCCTAAAAAAATTCAAACCGTTATCCTTAACAGTAGAAAGAGAATAATAACTTCACGGTTTGAAATTCAATTTCAATACATTCGCTAGTACTTACTAGCACTCACTTATCTAGTAAGACATTTGGGTGTTTCTCTGTAAACTGGTAAATTTTTGCAAGAAATCTGTCCCAGTAACTTTTTTACGTGAATATGAAAAAAACATATACAATTAAATAGATATCTATCTGGTGGATAATAAACAGTAAGGGACCCAAATATATTTGTTTTATTTTAGGACTTATTGAGTAAATTTAAAAAATTCATATGTCAGAAGACTGTTGCATATGTCAGAGGACTGTATATATAAGTGAAATGAGCATTTATTAGTAGTATATATACTTTAAAAACATTCCTCATGACGCATATATGTATATAAAAATAAAACAGTCTTCTTTGGTAGTTCCAAGTTCTCTGTGTAGTTCCAAGTAAACTTGTGAACTTTTATTTCTTCCTTAGACACTTTCTTCTTTCTCGCGCCATGATTAAAAGATGGTTATAGACCTAAAACAATGGCAAAAGTACAATAACAGTCTCCTAATAAATGAAACAGTCCCCTGTTTTTGTATGTAGCAGGGGACTGTTGACAGGGGACTGTGGCAGGGGACTGTTTAATTTGTGTAATTGTTACGGTAACATAAAATTCCTTCATTATGACTTTATTTTGTTATATAGAAACAATATAAGCCATCTTATTTAAAACGATGCACAATAGAGAAAACTGGAACACTTTAAAAAAAGAAAAATAACACTTAGCAGGGGACTGTCGAATGTTGCGTACCGATACGCGCATGTGCCCCTCTAACTCTTGTAACACTAAACAAAATGAGGTATAGCTACTTTTGGGGGTAACAAAGCTAATTTCATGTCGTTCACGTTTCGTTACGCCCATTAACAAGTCTGTCTTTACTGTAGATGGCCTGAGGCGTAACTCGAAACTTTGGCAGGGGACTGTTCATGAAATTCGGGGACCAACTTTAGGTTAAATTAAACTAATCAAAAAATAGTTTAAAAAATTGATATTAGAGTCTAATAGCATATCATTTCATATTGATTAAATTGTGTTATATAAGTTAATTGTTTATGAGCCTGAAGTTCCGAACGTTCGATCGAACGATTTTAGAAAAAAAAATTAAATTTTGAAACTGACTATCGGGCCTTAAAAAACAAGTAAATAATTGTTTTTTGATACCAGACAGACAGTGGGGGTCTCGAAAAATATCATACCTAAATTATTAACCCCGAATTATAAACCTACCCCTAACTCACCCCCTAAAAATGATTATTTTTGAAAAAAATATTTAGAGGCTTTAGACCCCGCTGAAATTTTTACTACGCGTTAAGAGGGATGTTAGTAGATTCCTGAAGAAATCTCAAGTCCATAACATCGTCGGTCGCCACCCTTATGCCACCCTGAAACCACCCTGAAGCCACCCCTAAGGGTGATTATTTTAAAAACTATAGTTAGAGGCTTTAGACCCCGCTGAAATTTTTACCACGCGTTAAGAGGGATGTTAATAGATTCCAGAAAAAATCCCAGGTCTATATCATCGTCGGAAGCCACCCTTATGCCACCCTGAAGCCACCCCTAGGGGTGATTATTTTAAAAACTATGGTTAGAGGCTTTAGACCCCGCTGAAATTTTTACCACGCGTTAAGAGGGATGTTAGTAGATTCCTGAAGAAATCTCAAGTCCATAACATCGTCGGTCGCCACCCTTATGCCACCCTGAAGCCACCCTGAAGCCACCCCTAGGGGTGATTATTTTAAAAACTATAGTTAGAGGCTTTAGACCCCGCTGAAATTTTTACCACGCGTTAAGAGGGATGTTAATAGATTCCAGAAAAAATCCCAGGTCTATATCATCGTCGGCAGCCACCCTTATGCCACCCTGAAGCCACCCCTAGGGGTGATTATTTTAAAAACTATAGTTAGAGGCTTTAGACCCCGCTGAAATTTTTACCACGCGTTAAGAGGGATGTTAATAAATTCCAGAAAAAATCCCAGGTCTATATCATCGTCGGCAGCCACCCTTATGCCACCCTGAAGCCACCCCTAGGGGTGATTATTTTAAAAACTATAGTTAGAGGCTTTAGACCCCGCTGAAATTTTTACCACGCGTTAAGAGGGATGTTAGTAGATTCCTGAAGCAATCTCAAGTCCATAACATCGTCGGTCACCACCCTTATGCCACCCTGAAGCCACCCCTAGGGGTGATTATTTTAAAAACTATAGTTAGAGGCTTTAGACCCCGCTGAAATTTTTACCACGCGTTAAGAGGGATGTTAGTAGATTCCTGAAGAAATCTCAAGTCCATAACATCGTCGGTCGCCACCCTTATGCCACCCTGAAGCCACCCCTAGGGGTGATTATTTTAAAAACTATAGTTAGAGGCTTTAGACCCCGCTGAAATTTTTACCACGCGTTAAGAGGGATGTTAATAGATTCCAGAAAAAATCCCAGGTCTATATCATCGTCGGCAGCCACCCTTATGCCACCCTGAAGCCACCCCTAGGGGTGATTATTTTAAAAACTATAGTTAGAGGCTTTAGACCCCGCTGAAATTTTTACCACGCGTTAAGAGGGATGTTAATAGATTCCAGAAAAAATCCCAGGTCTATATCATCGTCGGCAGCCACCCTTAAGCCACCCTGAAGCCACCCCTAGAGGTGATTATTTTAAAAACTATAGTTAGAGGCTTTAGACCCCGCTGAAATTTTTACCACGCGTTAAGAGGGATGTTAATAGATTCCAGAAAAAATCCCAGGTCTATATCATCGTCGGCAGCCACCCTTAAGCCACCCTGAAGCCACCCCTAGGGGTGATTATTTTAAAAACTATAGTTAGAGGCTTTAGACCCCGCTGAAATTTTTACCACGCGTTAAGAGGGATGTTAATAGATTCCAGAAAAAATCCCAGGTCTATATCATCGTCGGCAGCCACCCTTAAGCCACCCTGAAGCCACCCCTAGAGGTGATTATTTTAAAAACTATAGTTAGAGGCTTTAGACCCCGCTGAAATTTTTACCACGCGTTAAGAGGGATGTTAATAGATTCCAGAAAAAATCCCAGGTCTATATCATCGTCGGCAGCCACCCTTATGCCACCCTGAAGCCACCCCTAGGGGTGATTATTTTAAAAACTATAGTTAGAGGCTTTAGACCCCGCTGAAATTTTTACCACGCGTTAAGAGGGATGTTAGTAGATTCCAGAAAAAATCCCAAGTCTATATCATCGTCGGAAGCCACCCTTATGCCACCCTGAAGCCACCCCTAGGGGTGATTATTTTAAAAACTATAGTTAGAGGCTTTAGACCCCGCTGAAATTTTTACCACGCGTTAAGAGGGATGTTAGTAGATTCCAGAAAAAATCCCAAGTCTATATCATCGTCGGAAGCCACCCTTATGCCACCCTGAAGCCACCCCTAGGGGTGATTATTTTAAAAACTATAGTTAGAGGCTTTAGACCCCGCTGAAATTTTTACCACGCGTTAAGAGGGATGTTAGTAGATTCCAGAAAAAATCCCAAGTCTATATCATCGTCGGCAGCCACCCTTATGCCACATTAAAAGAGTGGCCGAAAAGCAGCCAAATATTTCTGCCATCTTTATAAACCATACCAAATTGATAATAAATTATCTTAGAAAAATAATTTATCATCTACATACTAAGTAATTATAGTTCAATAATTAGCTCATTACTAACAAAACAAAATTAATTCAACAATATTCTTAAAGACATAATTCTCAAAAGAGTGGCTTTCGTCGATACTGGATGATAGGGTGTTTATTATTTTTAGATACATATCGAGGGTTTCCTGCCAGAAGGGCGTATCAACCAAAACATGGATTTAGAGGATTCAATAAAAACATTTCAAAAATCGGTGCATTTTTTTTCATATTGCTTATCATCGAAAATAAATGTTTTTAGGCGTATGTTTTGGATACTTTTATTCACTTGATGAGTTTTGTCAAAACAAACCGTAAAAAATTTAATAATGTTTATACCCCCAAAATCGCGATTTTGTGGATACGCACTTCTGGCAGGAAACCCTCGATATATTATTTTACATAACATTGCATCACTTTTATTTAAATCTTTCCGCCAAATATTTCACGTCACATTATTCGAGTATTAGTTGATTCAATTACTGCTTTTAGTTAAATTAATTTTTTATATCTAGTTAGCATTGAGGTGGTGGAGCAGTGGCCACTTCCGGATTTGGAATTTTTTATGTTATTTCTTAACACCACCCTTACCAAGTTCACAAAAACCCAGCGGGGCATAAACGTTTAACTATAGTTCCAAAAATAATATTTTCTTGGGGTTGAGTTAAGGGGTGCCTTGTTATGGGCTTGAGATTTTTGGTGTATTTTTTAACACCACTCTTCTTAACGAAGAACCATATTGTGCAGCGGGGTCTTCTACCGCCTTTAACTATATTTCCAAAGCACCATTTGTTTTAGTTCCTAATACCACCCTTAAGAGGTGTGCGAAAATGCAGCGGGGTCTAAAGCCTCTAACCATAGTTTTTAAAATAATCACCTCTAGGGGTGGCTTCAGGGTGGCATAAGGGTGGCGACCGACGATGTTATGGACTTGAGATTTCTTCAGGAATCTACTAACATCCCTCTTAACGCGTGGTAAAAATTTCAGCGGGGTCTAAAGCCTCTAACCATAGTTTTTAAAATAATCACCCCTAGGGGTGGCTTCAGGGTGGCATAAGGGTGGCTTCCGACGATGATATAGACTTGGGATTTTTTCTGGAATCTACTAACATCCCTCTTAACGCGTGGTAAAAATTTCAGCGGGGTCTAAAGCCTCTAACTATAGTTTTTAAAATAATCACCTCTAGGGGTGGCTTCAGGGTGGCATAAGGGTGGCGACCGACGATGTTATGGGACTTGGGATTTCTTCAGGAATCTACTAACATCCCTCTTAACGCGTGGTAAAAATTTCAGCGGGGTCTAAAGCCTCTAACTATAGTTTTTAAAATAATCACCCCTAGGGGTGGCTTCAGGTTGGCTTCAGGGTGGCATAAGGGTGGCGACCGACGATGATATAGACTTGGGATTTTTTCTGGAATCTATTAACATCCCTCTTAACGCGTGGTAAAAATTTCAGCGGGGTCTAAAGCCTCTAACTATAGTTTTTAAAACAATCACCTCTAGGGGTGGCTTCAGGTTGGCTTCAGGGTGGCGACCGACGATGTTATGGACTTGAGATTTCTTCAGGAATCTACTAACATCCCTCTTAACGCGTGGTAAAAATTTCAGCGGGGTCTAAAGCCTCTAACTATAGTTTTTAAAATAATCACCCCTAGGGGTGGCTTCAGGTTGGCTTCAGGGTGGCATAAGGGTGGCGACCGACGATGTTATGGGACTTGGGATTTCTTCAGGAATCTACTAACATCCCTCTTAACGCGTGGTAAAAATTTCAGCGGGGTCTAAAGCCTCTAACTATAGTTTTTAAAATAATCACCCCTAGGGGTGGCTTCAGGGTGGCTTCAGGGTGGCATAAGGGTGGCGACCGACGATGTTATGGACTTGAGATTTCTTCAGGAATCTACTAACATCGCTCTTAACGCGTGGTAAAAATTTCAGCGGGGTCTAAAGCCTCTAACTATAGTTTTTAAAACAATCACCTCTAGGGGTGGCTTCAGGTTGGCTTCAGGGTGGCATAAGGGTGGCTTCCGACGATGATATAGACTTGGGATTTTTTCTGGAATCTATTAACATCCCTCTTAACGCGTGGTAAAAATTTCAGCGGGGTCTAAGGCCTCTAACCATAGTTTTTAAAATAATCACCCCTAGGGGTGGCTTCAGGGTGGCATAAGGGTGGCGACCGACGATGTTATGGACTTGAGATTTCTTCAGGAATCTACTAACATCCCTCTTAACGCGTGGTAAAAATTTCAGCGGGGTCTAAAGCCTCTAACTATAGTTTTTAAAACAATCACCTCTAGGGGTGGCTTCAGGGTGGCATAAGGGTGGCGACCGACGATGTTATGGACTTGAGATTTCTTCAGGAATCTACTAACATCCCTCTTAACGCGTGGTAAAAATTTCAGCGGGGTCTAAAGCCTCTAACTATAGTTTTTAAAATAATCACCTCTAGGGGTGGCTTCAGGGTGGCATAAGGGTGGCGACCGACGATGTTATGGACTTGAGATTTCTTCAGGAATCTACTAACATCCCTCTTAACGCGTGGTAAAAATTTCAGCGGGGTCTAAAGCCTCTAACTATAGTTTTTAAAACAATCACCTCTAGGGGTGGCTTCAGGGTGGCATAAGGGTGGCGACCGACGATGTTATGGACTTGAGATTTCTTCAGGAATCTACTAACATCCCTCTTAACGCGTGGTAAAAATTTCAGCGGGGTCTAAAGCCTCTAACTATAGTTTTTAAAATAATCACCTCTAGGGGTGGCTTCAGGGTGGCATAAGGGTGGCGACCGACGATGTTATGGACTTGAGATTTCTTCAGGAATCTACTAACATCCCTCTTAACGCGTGGTAAAAATTTCAGCGGGGTCTAAAGCCTCTAACTATAGTTTTTAAAACAATCACCTCTAGGGGTGGCTTCAGGGTGGCATAAGGGTGGCGACCGACGATGTTATGGACTTGAGATTTCTTCAGGAATCTACTAACATCCCTCTTAACGCGTGGTAAAAATTTCAGCGGGGTCTAAAGCCTCTAACCATAGTTTTTAAAATAATCACCCCTAGGGGTGGCTTCAGGGTGGCATAAGGGTGGCTTCCGACGATGATATAGACTTGGGATTTTTTCTGGAATCTACTAACATCCCTCTTAACGCGTGGTAAAAATTTCAGCGGGGTCTAAAGCCTCTAACTATAGTTTTTAAAATAATCACCCCTAGGGGTGGCTTCAGGGTGGCATAAGGGTGGCTTCCGACGATGATATAGACTTGGGATTTTTTCTGGAATCTACTAACATCCCTCTTAACGCGTGGTAAAAATTTCAGCGGGGTCTAAAGCCTCTAACTATAGTTTTTAAAACAATCACCTCTAGGGGTGGCTTCAGGGTGGCTTCAGGGTGGCATAAGGGTGGCGACCGACGATGTTATGGACTTGAGATTTCTTCAGGAATCTACTAACATCCCTCTTAACGCGTGGTAAAAATTTCAGCGGGGTCTAAAGCCTCTAACTATAGTTTTTAAAATAATCACCTCTAGGGGTGGCTTCAGGGTGGCATAAGGGTGGCGACCGACGATGTTATGGACTTGAGATTTCTTCAGGAATCTACTAACATCCCTCTTAACGCGTGGTAAAAATTTCAGCGGGGTCTAAAGCCTCTAACTATAGTTTTTAAAACAATCACCTCTAGGGGTGGCTTCAGGGTGGCATAAGGGTGGCGACCGACGATGTTATGGACTTGAGATTTCTTCAGGAATCTACTAACATCCCTCTTAACGCGTGGTAAAAATTTCAGCGGGGTCTAAAGCCTCTAACTATAGTTTTTAAAATAATCACCTCTAGGGGTGGCTTCAGGGTGGCATAAGGGTGGCGACCGACGATGTTATGGACTTGAGATTTCTTCAGGAATCTACTAACATCCCTCTTAACGCGTGGTAAAAATTTCAGCGGGGTCTAAAGCCTCTAACTATAGTTTTTAAAATAATCACCTCTAGGGGTGGCTTCAGGGTGGCATAAGGGTGGCGACCGACGATGTTATGGACTTGAGATTTCTTCAGGAATCTACTAACATCCCTCTTAACGCGTGGTAAAAATTTCAGCGGGGTCTAAAGCCTCTAACTATAGTTTTTAAAACAATCACCTCTAGGGGTGGCTTCAGGGTGGCATAAGGGTGGCGACCGACGATGTTATGGACTTGAGATTTCTTCAGGAATCTACTAACATCCCTCTTAACGCGTGGTAAAAATTTCAGCGGGGTCTAAAGCCTCTAACTATAGTTTTTAAAATAATCACCTCTAGGGGTGGCTTCAGGGTGGCATAAGGGTGGCGACCGACGATGTTATGGACTTGAGATTTCTTCAGGAATCTACTAACATCCCTCTTAACGCGTGGTAAAAATTTCAGCGGGGTCTAAAGCCTCTAACTATAGTTTTTAAAACAATCACCTCTAGGGGTGGCTTCAGGGTGGCATAAGGGTGGCGACCGACGATGTTATGGACTTGAGATTTCTTCAGGAATCTACTAACATCCCTCTTAACGCGTGGTAAAAATTTCAGCGGGGTCTAAAGCCTCTAACCATAGTTTTTAAAATAATCACCCCTAGGGGTGGCTTCAGGGTGGCATAAGGGTGGCTTCCGACGATGATATAGACTTGGGATTTTTTCTGGAATCTACTAACATCCCTCTTAACGCGTGGTAAAAATTTCAGCGGGGTCTAAAGCCTCTAACTATAGTTTTTAAAATAATCACCCCTAGGGGTGGCTTCAGGGTGGCATAAGGGTGGCTTCCGACGATGATATAGACTTGGGATTTTTTCTGGAATCTACTAACATCCCTCTTAACGCGTGGTAAAAATTTCAGCGGGGTCTAAAGCCTCTAACTATAGTTTTTAAAACAATCACCTCTAGGGGTGGCTTCAGGGTGGCTTCAGGGTGGCATAAGGGTGGCGACCGACGATGTTATGGACTTGAGATTTCTTCAGGAATCTACTAACATCCCTCTTAATGCGTGGTAAAAATTTCAGCGGGGTCTAAAGCCTCTAACTATAGTTTTTAAAATAATCACCTCTAGGGGTGGCTTCAGGGTGGCATAAGGGTGGCGACCGACGATGTTATGGACTTGAGATTTCTTCAGGAATCTACTAACATCCCTCTTAACGCGTGGTAAAAATTTCAGCGGGGTCTAAAGCCTCTAACTATAGTTTTTAAAATAATCACCTCTAGGGGTGGCTTCAGGGTGGCATAAGGGTGGCGACCGACGATGTTATGGACTTGAGATTTCTTCAGGAATCTACTAACATCCCTCTTAACGCGTGGTAAAAATTTCAGCGGGGTCTAAAGCCTCTAAATATTTTTTTCAAAAATAATCATTTTTAGGGGGTGAGTTAGGGGTAGGTTTATAATTCGGGGTTAATAATTTAGGTATGATATTTTTCGAGACCCCTACTGTCTGTCTGGTATCAAAAAACAATTATTTACTTGTTTTTTAAGGCCCGATAGTCAGTTTCAAAATTTAATTTTTTTTTCTAAAATCGTTCGATCGAACGTTCGGAACTTCAGGCTCATAATTGTTTTTAAAATATTAGTTCAATTAATGAACTCAATAGAAAATATTTTGGTTTGGGGACCGGCTAGGGGACTGTTTTTAGACCTAAAAAATACGTTATTGAAACCATATTTTTTTTTAAGTGAGATATTTTTTATATTGTATACTATAGTTTAGATAGTTATAAATTGAAATTTGCAGAAATATGAATATTTCTCGCCATAGTTTACGTAATATTTGCCAAGGACAGCGATTTTACCACTTTGGTGAGAAACACCCATTTGAATGGTAAATGAAATTGGGCAACTGATAGAAATAAATTGTAGAAAACAGAGTTTTGTGATGTGTGAATATGTAAATTTGTACAAATTATATTATTTAACACATTGACCAGAAACTAATTTTCCCCAATAGTCGCTGACTTAAAACTGAACATAATATTTCAAACAGAGCGAAGACGTGTTAACACGTCCTGTTCACTACCAAACGGAAACAAAAGACTTGTATGTATTCATGTCGTCATCAGTTAACGTTCCATTGCGAGCATTCCTCAAGGGAGCTTATTTGGAGCGCTGTTAAATATGCTCCCGAGGGAGCATTAATGGAGTTTTTATAAAGAAGAAAGAAGAAAACGGGCGATTATCTTCGTGACCGTAAGGAGTGATATTAGCACACTCAGTGGACAGGCTGTCGTTCGATAGGGAGAACAAGCAGCTTTGGAAGTGGTTAAGATTTAGTTTGGGGGACTGCTTTGGTACAACCACCCTCAAAACAAAATAAAAACTTTTCGATACCGGATCACATATCCACATGCGTCCATGGATATTATTTATTAAAAAGCTTTTTTTACTATGGTCCTTTGCAATGGCATGCAATGTTAAAAGTGTATGAAACTGGTATGGGAATGGGAGCGCTGTAAGCTTTTTAAGAAGTGCTCAAACAAGGCTATTGCAGCACTCCATTTCCCGCTGGGGTGTTAAAGAACATGTGCGCTATACCTGCTGTAAGTATCCAAAATCAATCTAATGGACATAAGAAATGATTTCAGACAATGTCACTATTTCTAATATATGTATTTCCCTAAGATCTTCTCAGGTGAAAAAACATATATCCGACTGATTGGTTGCGAGAGCTAATCGTTACCTCGGTAAAGAGAAACCTTTTTAATGAATAACCAGCTCATTTATTAATAAGGGTAATACTCGCGTAATAAAAATGACTGTGGTATAGACCCGGAGGCAAAATCGCAAGAAGTTTGAACACCTGCACCTGAACATTGCCAACGTCATCCTGACTTATCACACTCAACAATTTGCTACATTGACCTAGAGCAGTGTTTTCCAAACTTTCGACATCTGTGTACCCCTACTACTGTGTACCCCTGCTGAGTACCCCTCGTAAAAAAAAGAATGTACTTTAAGGCTGGTCGTCCACTGGAAGCGTATTCGAGCGGCTACGCGCTTCGGCGACATGAGCGGCTACAGGCGGATACAAGCGGCTCTGAGATACGTGGCTACACGCTACAGGGTCGTCCACTGCAAGCTTTTCATGCTGCTCAGTTTGAAGTGAACTTTGACGTAATAATATTGTGATGGAAGAAGAGTATAAATATTTTTTGGAAAATTCTACGTGGATGAGGCGTAGAATCGATAAAAAAGATCAACATATTTCGTTAGCCCTATTTTAGAAAAGAGGAGATGCCAGGGGAGTTCCATCATCTGCATGGCGAATTAGAGGAAAATCCCCTTAAATTATTCGACTATTATCGTATGAACCTCAACACATTGCAAAACATTTTAGATGCCAGAGCGCCAATTATCAGCAGGGATTTTAACTTCAGACAGACTATTCCTCTTGCGAACGACACAGCACTAACCTGAGAACAAGATGATCCACCAGGACCATCATAAATCCCAACAAACGAATCTTATTAATAAAAAATATTTAAATTGCTAACTTATACTTATCCTTGACACTGCCTTGGCCTTTTTGAACTTTTTTTTATTTTGATAAAATAATTATTATTTTCAATACTAACTAACTTAAAACAGCACATTCTGGGGCAGGAAAAACTTTCTTTTTTAATGAGATTTTGATATTTTACTTAAATTCGTTGGGATTTCATATAACCACCCACGCACACATAGTGCATAATTTGTAAATATAGAAGGCTTTGGAGAAAATTATTTCCTGATTCGAGCGGCTACGCGCGACCGATCCAAATTAATTTGGATTCGCGCGGCACGCTCGAATACGCCTATATAGACCAGTCATTAGAGATTTTTTCGTGTTATAAAATTGTACAGCAAACTGCTTGCACTACTACTTCAGGGGTATCTCATAGATTACTAAAACCAAAAAACCAGCCAAAATTTACTCATGTGGAATTGTTTAAACAATAATTAGCAACAAAAATGGGTACTTTTTCCGTTTTTGACGAATACAATAAAAAGTACTGGATGAATCACTTTACTCCCAACAGGATATTTATAGAGAATTGAAACCCCTACAAAATGGGGTTTACTAGACCTCGATCGGATAATTTTTCGCCGAGAAAAGCTAGAAAACCCCTTAAAAAGGCCACTTTTTTCAAAAACTCATACCTCTGTTACTTTGCAATATTAGGGTATGATTTTTTGGGACATAATACCCTGGTACGTACCTATACTTTAAACTGCCAAAAGATGAAATTTGTCGCATGTATAGTTTCTGCATAATTGCAGTATAAACAAAATAGACCCTAATCTTGCACATTGCGCCAATATTAGCAGAGTGGCCCGATTGAAATTTCCAAAACGGTTTCTGAAAGTATAGACTACAATTTGTCTATCTCACATTTTAATATAAGTTTGGAGAACAATGCTAAAATGCTTTTGAAAATGGTACATAGGGCGAACATTCTAATTCGAGAAGTTTCGAGGTAGCGGTGGCGGGGTATAAAGTAACGAAGGAGGCGTTAGGCCGGCTGCATACCAAAGCTTCATATCGTCGTTGCGACCTTAAGATCTCCTATGTGCAAAATATCAAACTTTAGGAAAACTGAGCTTTCAAATTGCCAGCTTTTCAGGGCCACCACATAGGAGTATTTTTTAAAACTGCAAAATGACTTGAAGTTATCAAGATGGGAGTTTTTGCATTCGATGGAGGACATCATGAAGTTTACATTATATTGAAAAAGTGGATTTCGATAAAATTGTCACATAGGAGATCGACGACGATATGCAGCTTTTCGTCACTATTGCTTGAAGATAAATGTAGGCAAGCAGCATGTGACAACTTGTTCCATATAAAAAAAGTGTAATATGTAGCTAATAAGCATGTGAAGTTTCATGTTCAAGTGAATTGAATATTTTAGTTGCCTTTTAGCATGGAGCCCAGTACTAGTACTGACAACTTCATGGTAAATGAACTTCATGAAAGCTAAATGCATGAAGAATAATTTAATTTTTTTATAAATAAAGTGGAAAATACTCTATCTAAGTCTTATTGGAGTAAACCTTAACCTTCTTTCCTTAAAGTAATAAATATATGCAATCGGAATCTACATATATTTAATTGAACAGATACTTATTAAGGGAAAGTGTTATTTAACAAAATACACTATCGTATTTTTTTATAATGGTAACAGGTACATTACCTTTTTTTTATTATATATTGCGAACATACCTTATTTGGAATCAATGCTTAATTTGATTGAAAATAAATAATTATTAATAATATTATGAACATTTTACAGTTTATTAAATGGAAAAAAATAAAAGGCATCAACTAAGAAATATGCAATAAAATAACCAGCTTTAGCATCATGCTTTTTTGTGCAACAGTCTCTTCTTCGCTTAGCTACCTTACATCTATACTTTTATTTTCATTCTCGCGATCATCATTCTATTTGTAGCTTAATTCGTATAAATTATTTTATAATTGATTTTCATCTTCTTCTATGCAAATATTTTCTATAGATATGTTAGAGCACATTATTTCGGTACAGTTTGCGCACAAATTTGAGCATTGTAAACCATGCTTCCTGCACCTACAAGAAGTTATACTCACACCCACAACATATATAGGCCCAATACGTTTCGAATTAGAATGTTCGCCCTATGTACCATTTTCAAAAGCATTTTAGCATTGTTCTCCAAACTTATATTAAAATGTGAGATAGACAAATTGTAGTCTATACTTTCAGAAACCGTTTTGGAAATTTCAATCGGGCCACTCTGCTAATATTGGCGCAATGTGCAAGATTAGGGTCTATTTTGTTTATACTGCAATTATGCAGAAACTATACATGCGACAAATTTCATCTTTTGGCAGTTTAAAGTATACGTACCAGGGTATTATGTCCCAAAAAATCATACCCTAATATTGCAAAGTAACAGAGGTATGAGTTTTTGAAAAAAAAAGGCCTTTTTAAGGGGTTTTCTAGCTTTTCTCGGCGAAAAATTATCCGATCGAGGTCTAGAAAACCCCATTTTGTAGGGTTTTCAATTCTCTACAAATATCCTGTTGAGAGTAACGTGATTCATCCAGTACTTTTTATTGTATACGCCAAAAACGGGAAAAAGTACCCATTTTTGTTGCTAATTATTGTTTAAACAATTCCACATGAGTAAATTTTGGCTGGTTTTTTGGTTTTAGTAATCTATGAGATACCCCTGAAGTAGTAGTGCAAGCAGTTTGCTGTACAATTTTATAACAAAATCTGCCGTCTTTTTCGCTCTAATGACTGGCCTAATAGCCGCCCGCTCGAAGTCGCCTGCAGTGGACGATGTTTGTATGAAATTCTTTATGTTGGATCTGTCGCGCATAGCCGCGTGTAGCCGCTCATGTAGCCGAAGCGCGTAGCCGCTCGAATACGCTTCCAGTGGACGACCAGCCTAATACATAATTGAAATGCACTGCGCGATAAAAGTTTGACCTCAGGCAGAAAAATTGGAAGCAGGTAAGGGGGCGTATACTTTTACTTTCTTTATGCTTTTTTAATCCCTCATGGGATATAGAGCGGAAACAGTTGCCCTCCAGCGGACTGTTTTGCGCGACAGCTCTCAACTCCGACCAGGATATCCCAGCTGTTGCGCCCTCCAAGTTGTTCAAGTTCATCTGGCTCGACGGGATCCTTGCGGATTCCAAGCAAGGGCCTGTTAGGCTAGATTCTCGTTTTCACTTCGTAAGGTGTGGCCAATCCAATCCCATCTCCTTCGCCTGATGTGGTCGTCTATTCTTTTTTGGCCGACGCGGCGCCATAGTTCTTCATTTGAAATTCTACCTTGCCAGCGGAATTTTAAGATACGACGCAGGCATCTGTTGATGAAAACTTGTAGGCGCCCTGTGATGGATTGGGTGACTTTCCATGTTTCGCAACCTCACAACTGAACTTGGAGTTGAACAGCCGCAATTTGGTGTTAGTTGAGATCTCCGTTGATCTCCATATGCGGAACAGGCATGCATATGCGCCTCGTGCTTTATTTATTCTGGAACTGACGTCTTCTTCTGCCCCACCATTTCCGGTTTTAATGCTACCGAGGTAGCAGAATTTCTCTACCAGCTCCACGTCACGGTTATTCAGCGCTCTCCGTTCAATGGTGTTTGCATTTATCCGCATTTCTTTAGTTTTATTAGGATTTAGCCTTAAGCCTGTTGGACTACTTTCTGTTGCCAAATTGTTCAACATATTTTTAGGTCCTGATGTCTGTGGGCCAGCAAACAGATATCATCCGCGTAGTCGAGATCCTTACGGCGGTTTAGCAAACCCCATTGTATGCCGCTTGTTCTACTATCTAGAGCGCTGACAAGGATGTCATTTATTACTATAAGAAATAGTAATGGCGAAAGTACATAGGCATCGGCCGGGCTCATGTTTGCAGTTCTGACTGCGCAATAAAAGTTTTTGCAGTTTTAAATTTAATGCTGACTTAGCAGACTTCGACAATTTAACTGCGATGTTCATGAACGCTTTGCTGCTACTTAGATCTAAGTCAGTTCTGCAAACATGAACCCCGACCATCCTTGTCATACTTCTGAACTCACCTCAAAGCTGTCGGATTATTGAGAACTCTGTCCATTATTGAGAACTCTGTATTTGGAATTGGGATTTTATTAATTCTATTATTTCACCAGGCAATTCACGTTGTCGTAGTGCCTGCCATATAGAGCTCCTATTAACCGAGTCGAACGCTTTCTCTTAGTCTACGAAAGCAAGGTATAGGGGGATAGTAATTCAATAGACTGCTCCACTATGATTCTGCAGGTGGCGGGCGTGGAGAAATGAAATGTCCCGGAAACTCTCTGGTTGTGCCTTTACGCGGAATATCCGTTGCATTGCAAACAGGGCAACAGACCCCTGGAGCTGTCTAAATCGTTCCGACCTATCAGCTTAACCTCTTTTATTTTAAAAACAATAGAAAGGCTACTAGCCCTTCATATTACCGCAAGCTGAAGCTCTCCCTTGCTCGGGAGATGTGCATCGGGTTGACAAATTGGCCACATTCTAGATCATGTGATAGACTTTTTCCTTTGGGGCTACGTTGAATCCAAAAACTCTGTGGACTACGGTTACTGGCGTCATTGACGAAATACCACTCGAAATGCTCGAACTCGTCATTAAAAATAGGAATTTCAGAATGGACTATGTTAGCCGCAGGGTAGCCAACATTTGAAAGAAATGATCTTTAAGAAATAAATGTAAGGAATAGTTGTTTTGTATGATAGTAAAGATTAGATACTTTCAGCCCCTAAACACTTGTTTAGAAATAAAAGGCTAGAGCTTTTAGTTACCCAGAAATGTTTTATAATAACAAAGGGTTTTTAAAAACTTGTGCTTAAGTTAAAATTTATTGGTTAACACCATTTTATTTCTAAACACCATCCAAGTTTTAGGATTTGCAGTATTGTGATAATTATTAATGCACAAAATTTAATAATAATTTACATAATTTCTTTGAAGACATTTAAAGGTCTTGCACTTTCGTTCATCTTTTTTTCTAAAATTTAAATCTTAAACACCATTAATGTAAAACAAAAAAAAAATATAAAAATACATTTAAAAACGAAAAATTCTAGAAATAAAACAGGATGTTCAAGAATACACCCTCCTCAATATACAAGGCAAGAAGCAAAAAAAACCACCTGTGATTGCAGTCAGCAACGTAGGCTGAATGGTGGACTACTTGGTGCTTCTGTGAATTTAGTACCAATAAAAAAAATACTCGCAACACAAATCAAAATGAACACGGGGCGATAAAAATAAAATCACGTCACGCCAAAAGAAAAAAGACGGAAAATGCTGCTGTGTCGCCGTGAATGTAATCGGAGGACGAAGGAAATAAAATCGAAAACGCAATATTCAGCTACACTGATAAGGACGGCGGGAGCGTATCCTTCAGCATAAAAGGACTTTAGGCGTAATTTGACAATTTCCTATTACATTTGCGTTTACATAATTCACGTGGTTCGTGTTTAGTTCATTATGTAGACTGCTCCCGGCCCCCTAAATTTATGCGGCACTTTTTATATGCGGAATTGATTAACGGCGGGTCTATATACCAGTATGTCAGCAGCTACAGCTTGCATGAGAACACAATGGAAAACGAGTTATAGGTGTAGTAACTTAGTCGTTGCAAGGACTAGATTTCGGGCCTGATGACGGTACAAATGTAACGAGGTGCTGGAATCAACACAACTGCACTATGCAATGAAATGGTCTCCACCAATATCTGACGATAATCGTACGCTGCCCCATCAAGCTTAGAAAACACGTAGCACATCAAAGGAAGCACATAGTGCCTGAAACAATGCCTAGGAATGAGGCAAGTTACACGGCATAACATTTCTTCCAACAACACTTCCAATAATTCCAATAAACCGGTTTTATAGGCAAGGGGTCGCGGGGAAGTTTGTTACTTGTGCATCCCAAAAAATTCTCGACTGCACAGAGCAACACACTAACACAATCATAATTTCATTCTCGGGGCCTACGAAAATGACAGCTTAACTGACAGTTTGTACACAGCTACATAGACAATAGAATTGTTACACGAAAAAATGCAGAACAGTCAGTTTATCGTGTAATTCGTATAACACGCACAAACCGGTTTGTTACAGCAGAATGTGTTATGCCGTGTAACTCGCCTCATTCTACATCCCGAAGAGAGGAACCTGCTTGGGTAGTTTTCTGCTGTAAGGTCGAAGGAGTGCGACAGCAGGGGAGACCCAAGCTTCGCTGGAAAGATAACGTAGACTAGGACTGGCAGAATCGGCCCTCGTAGGCATGACTACAGACTTTTCAGAAGCCAAATACTTAGGAGTGACGCTAGATGCCAAACTCAACTGGATACTCTGATAGTAGGACACGCATATCTCCCGCTTCTAGAAGGGGGAATGCTGGGGAACTGCATGTCCGTTAAGTTTTTCAAATTTGGGACCTCTTCCTTGAACAAACAATATACGCCATACTGGCCTTTTCCTAATGCACCGCGGGGTAGATTATGTAGTATGTACGGTGTGTCCATGCAGAGTTTACCCTGAGCTTACTCAGATTAAGTGCCCATGGAAACGGGGGTTGAGTATAGATTCCTGAAATCCAAGACAACTCGACGAAACCGGCCGGTGTGTTTGAGTATGTTTTACTACACATGTACCAACGGCGACGCAATCAAAAATTAATTACACTGTTACGTTAACCCAGAACCGTCATGGTAACACCATCGAGTTAATTTCAGGGAAAAAGCTTTCTGTTTACTCAACGAAAACTCTACCTCGGGTCATGAAAACACAGTAATGGTAAACGGATATATCCAAAATAAAGACATTTTCGCAGAATGATAGCCGCAGATCCAGTAGAGCGATAAGCCTACGCACTCTAGTGACTGTCGCTTTTCCTTTTGGTGTACGCTATACCTCAGTTATGAAAACCTCGGAAGAGTCTACAAAAGCAAACGGATCTTTATCTTCTCCCTTGGCTCTCCCGTAGGGCCAAGTCAAAATTGGTCTGGGACTACTAATATCCCCTTGGTGAGTTGGGCGTTCTCAATCAAGTTACCGTTGTTTGGGTCCCATTTGATCGTGCTTAAAAGACAATGAAAAATCTGATACCTTGGCTAGACATGGCTTTATACTCGTAGTTGTACATCCGTCCGGTCCGGAAACACCTATTGGGGCAGCCACCCATTGGGACGAAGTAAAAAGCATGGATGTTCACTTGTTGGCTTGATTTCTGGACCTTGCTCCCTGAATTACTACTTATGAAACATACGAAGAGCTGAGGCCACACTGCAGGTTCTGCTCTTCATGTTTTCTGTGAGTGCCACGTGATAGCTCTTGATAATAAGGCCCTGCTCGTACAGTTAAGTATAACGAGCCTATTAGACGATCTGTCATTCACGCCACATTCACTACTATGACTGAGGGAAAACCTACATGACTGATGTAATTCTCATCAATCATGTCTAACAAGCCACTAGACAGACTTGTGAACCTGTTCCAGCTTGTAGTTTAATAAGCTAAGCGATTTGGCCGCGATATTTTTGGAACGAATACCTAACCAGAAGAAGAAATCAAATCAAAATGCAACGAATTTTTTTTAAGAAGTGAGGGGCAAGAAGGCAAGAAGATCTTTAATTGGCGAAGACCGGACTCATCTGCAGCATCTCAATACCGCAGTGTCTGTGAACCCAGCAGAGCGAGACCTCATTTCTTCTGGTCAGGCTCTGGAGTACGTCAAAACAGCCTTCAAATATTTTGGAAGAAAACTTTTACGTTGGCTGTCAGAAATGATTTTATTGTTGCGTCTTTCAAACCTTTCTCAAGGTTGAGTCTAACCCAGGTCGCAATGACAAGTATTTCAGACTGAAAAGCAGACGGCCACTTACCCATTGCAATCGAGACTTGGAGTTGGGTCCTGGCAACACCAGCCCCTGTGCCATGTTCCATCTTTGCCCTGTTGGTAAACCAGTGGAGATGTTTTGGATGGCTAGGAAGAATAAGTTCCTCCCACTCAGAACGATCCGGGATAACCGCTTTGAATTTCGTTTGGAACCGCAGTTCACTAATCATATGGTCGGATACGCGGCAAATGGAAATGTTGGGATATTGTTAAGGATATCCATGGGTCCTTTGACTGTATAGGGCCAGTTGGATAAGATCTGAAGTCTCAAGGCACTTATGGCGGCCGGCGAATTTCCATATGAAGATATGCAAAGAGGTCAATCTTATGCCAGCCTTATTGGGGTTGATTGCCTGGCCGTCCTTGGTACACCATCTTTGAACTTCTCGGAGTGTTGTTCTCATGACCTCTGTAATGGTCAAATTAAACTTCCACGATACAATGATGGCAAGATCATCTGCATAACCGATGATATCGAAACTAGATTCAGATAGTTTGCTGCTCCGTTTTAATAACCTTTTAGTTAACGGTTTTGATCTAGGAGTTGGAGGCTTTGAGCATCCTGAGGATTTCTTCCGGCTCGGTTGAAGCCACTCTGAACCATGCTCTGACCCTCGGACGTAACAGAATGTCTTATGCCTCTACTGTTTTAAGTCGGGCATTGTGGTAAGCCTCCCTGAATCTAGCTACCGCAGCTTTGTATAGTTGTCTCAGCACCTCCATGGCAACTTTAGCTAGGGCGACTTGCACCCACCGCGATTGATGCTTGGGGATTTTCCCGTTCTCGTCGTTTTGGTCTAGGACACCCATTATTTTGCGTTATCCCGTGCGTCTTTAACATTTTTAACCTGAACTGTGAGTGCTTGGTTCCCCCATAGATCGTAAACAAGCCTCTTAGTTTACACCTGGACAGATATGGGGTGAAATTTGGAACGACCTGCTTTGCAAGGAATGTCCTAATGGATTTTGGTAAAATCCTCCTTCGATACTTGGTCTTCCCTGGTAGGGTTGGTAGCCAAGCGGCGAAAGATGGCATTCTTGGTTACCTGCCTTGGCGGCGGGCCTGATCTTTTTAGGTCTTTGACCCTTCTGCAGACCATTCGCTCTCCTGATCCCCCACAGCGGACGTTCCCGCAGTTGTACGCAGGGTTGCTAGTGAGCCCTTTTTCGAAGGGGGAGCTTGTAGCTTCACTTGGTTTGGGTGGGCTCTAGGGTGCCGTACACCTTAGCGTTATTTGTTGTCGCTTCCGGGTTTCATTTAGGGGAACCGGACCCCTTTTTTGCATCTAGATTTTTTTGGATTTGTCCATATTTACTCCCCATGAGTAGTAGAGTAGAGAAACGAGGTCCAGAGATCCGCAATATCCGGATAAGGCTAATTAGAACCGGAGATCATCAGGTATCCGGAGCACACCGTTCACGACTGAGCTATTTATTATAAAACTGTGCCCCCAGTCAAGTTGATCATCGGCTCGGTTCCCATTGCCCAGGGTGAACCAATGTGATATATACGTCACGCATACGTGGAAGTCGTTGTCATCTCACCTCAAAAAATAAACGAAACCAAATCGAAATAGCAGAAGCCTTTGTTCACTGCATAGATCACGAGAGTACAGGAATTTGGTTCCACAGGCGGTAGAGCTTTTTGAAATAAAAAGCGACTGGTGACCGTCAAATTCTTGCCTTGTTGTGGGTACCAAATCTACTTTTTAGAAGATCGTACAATCTTTATCTGCAATGAATTCGTTCAGGCGGCGATAGTCGATGCACCATATATGTACTAGAATTCTAGCATTCGAAATTTCGTAGAAGGTTGGTATGCAAATCGACTAGATGTAATTAAGTTAGAAATTTCTCACTCAGACTGTACTAAACAGCCCAGAATACGAAAGACTACTTTACAACGAAATGAAAACATAAATTTTAATTTTAAGTTATATAATTGTACAAAAACAAGACCTGATTTACCTAAAATGATACAATATCCAATAGCAGCAAAAGAGAACGCAAACACAACATTTATAATTCCATAATCTAGAAGTCATCATTAATTCTGTTTTCCTCCATCGGATTCCTTAATTGAAATTTCTCGTCGAGCATTGAGTCATCGAAGCGTTAGCAACACAGCGCACAGCAGGACTTGCCAAAAAAGTTAACCTATCAACGTCTGATGTAAATCCCGAAAGATATTCATTGATTTTCCTTCAAAATTGTCTCGTTATAATTTATTTCCTCCTTAAAACATAAAAATAAAAACGTTCTCCATTTTGGGCCTGCTTCAGACCTTCCTTCAGGATGAATATACAAAAACAGAAAGAACATTTTTTCGGCTATAGCATTACACAAGAAACTGCGCCATTACGAAAATTCCGAACGATGATACAAACACCGAGGTTCAAGGATGTCGTAAGTCTGTAACCTTGGCGAAAATGTATCGTATTATACCCTGTGTATTCTCTAGGACATTTTCAGCCGTGCCGAAGCCATTCAAAGTAGATACCAGCCAAGTATCTAGGCACGAGGCCCAGCAGAATCGACCAAAATGGGAAACCATGAATGAAAATTCGATTTTTTCTATTCATTCAAAAAAGCATAAAAATAAATAAAACGAAAATTTCCTAGACGGTGAAATGCTGGGAGATTGCATGTCGAATGGTGAGACCATGATGAAATACCTCAAGAACCTACTTTCACCCTTCGTTGCAGCACGAGGTGGGATATAGTGGCTGCGGGAGTGAGTGACTTGTGGAGTGTTTGATTGAATAATTTCAATCTTCATTCAAAGGAGTTACTCAAACATTCTTCATTATTAAACTTATAAATAAATGAGACATGGTGAAGGGTGTCTTTCAAATTCTTTGGTGTAATGGACGTCCCTTGATGACAGACGTCATTTATTGTGAGCTTACTCCAAATTGTTTGTCTGCATTATTTATAATGCTAGTGTAATTATATCCGGAGTATGATCATGAATTTTTTGTGTTATTGCTTTAGGGATTAAGGTGTGTCATACACTAATTTCATCAATGGGGTGATAGGTAGCATATCGAATAACGACTACCATCTCAGAGGTCCGTGGTTCGATATCAGGCAGCAGCGCCACTGTCCTTTGCTTTTCATTTTCCCCACCTAGACAACATTCCTTTCTTCTTATCTTCTTTTGAATGTAGTGAAGCCGTGTTTTTCATAGTTACACTTACGGAGAAATATACAAGCAATTATGTTGGCCACTGCAAAGGATGTCGTTTAGCATACTCAATAGAACGGTTGTGGTACGATGACCAAGGTCAAGCAGCATTGTATGAGGTTGCTACTTAGAAGGGGGACCGATTGAGAAAACGATCCGCACACTTGGAGGACGAAAACGTGAACAAAAATGGAATGTTTTTCGACATCGAAGTTTTTATTCATAAATCTAGAGGTGCTAAAATTGGAGGGATTAGAAAGCTTTTTTACCTAAAGGTTGGTAGGTGAAGAGCTGCCTCCAGTGTTACCGGAGGCCCAATTAGCACTTGGCGCGCAATTTTGTTGCCGCAATTCTTGTACCTTTTGCTCAGTGGTTGTTGGTCGGGTGTGACGGATGCCTAAAGCCATCCTGTGGAATTTAGGAAGCTTAAAAGAGATCTCCAGTCTGGAGACTGCCCACTGTAACTGCCAAGAGTGCACTGCCTGGCTTCAGCTAAAGCCGGGCACCTACACAAGAAGTGAACAAGTGACTCTCACTCGTAACTCGAATCACTCGTAAAGTAACGTGTTTACTACCAAGCCTATCTAACTCAGCCCTGCATCGCTCCACTATCTTGGAGCGTATTCTTACTGAATCCCGACCTTATATAGAGGCTTTGCTATCTATGAAAATTCCTCATCCTATCTTTAGGATAAAGACTACCCTCGCCGTCTCCAACTTCTGGGGCGTAGCTGAGAACCACGCTCTTAAACATGACCACTAGCCATGGTACACCCACCTCAGGTATTTTCTGTATCATGACTGGTAGTATGTCATCCGGGCCGGGTGCCTTGAAGGGCGAGAAGATTTCCTCCCAGGAGTATCTCTGTCCGTTCTCTGATGTTCCATCCTTCATTTTCATTTGCTCTATAGACTCGGCCTGCAATTCTGTGCAAGATCCTTTCACCTTTTTCATAAAGGACGGACTGGAGTGTTTTTCGGAGAGGATCTGGCAGAGTCTCCTAGACTCCCGATAGATTGTCAATAGCTCTGTCAGATATTTCTTTTGACTGAGGCAATGGCTTTCTTGTACAGTTCCAGGCAGTCTTTGTTAGCCTTCCAAGGGCCTTGTTTATTACAGTTATAAAATATTTCTCGTGTTAACTTCCTCAGTTTCGAGAGATCTGCATTCCATCACGGCGGAAAGGTTTTTTTTGCTCTGGCGTAATGGGCAGGATACCTTATACGCCGAATGGATAGCGTTTTCGAAAGTATTGACCCTATCTTCGATCTTCTCTATAAGGTCTATCCCTGCATGTGGGCACTCTCTAGCTAGAGAGTCTCGTTCTCAGGACATAACCAAACTTCTTCCAGTCAGTCCTTCTTGGGTTTCTGTGGGGTTGAGCAGCTTCAACCTGCAATTTTTCCCTGAAGAGTATCCATCGGTGATTTCCAAGAATGCTGTCCAAATTGCAGGCTCCAACTAATCCATCGCCTCTTGTTGGAGTGAGTGGTTAGCTCAGTCTAGCTTTACGCAGTACCAGTGGGCCAGCAGAATTGAGCAAGAGGGCTAATAACAAAAAATGAAGGACCGCATGCAGATGGAAAAAGATACTTACGTGGGTTCAGTGCGTGCGATGTATGCAATGAATTTTAGCTGACAGACACTGGCGTGCTTGGATTCCATCTAGTCTTTTACAAATAACCAAAAAACTAAGCAATGGGTGCATGTATCTGTTGTGTGTGCTTATTTGGGTATTTGAGACTATAGCCAATGCGGCAATGCGGAAAAGTTGGCAGTAAACCAACTTTTGCACTGCGTGCGTTCCGTTTACCTAACTTTATGTCAGTTTGAATGCATGTACTTCTATTATATCAGTATGTATTTGTATCCATACATAGAGGACCATTAGCCCAGTCACTTTATACAAAAAAAAGGCAAAACCTCTGAAAAAATGCAACTGGAGATTTATCAGCGGGATAAAATGCAGAATGCAGAAAAGTAGGGTTGCCATGTTCTGTAGCTTATGGCTCTTATCGGGGCCCGTCGTGTCTCAATTCGATGTCCGGGGATTCAACCATTGCCCCTGAGTTGAACGATGGTAGCGCCGACCACATTTCGTTATTTTCCTCTGAGATGAGTGTTGATGAAGATGACCACATGAAAGAAATGGAGATAGAAGAGATAGAGAGATAACCAACAAAATTATTTCATACCTTGTAACCTATGGACTAGGCCTACTGCGGATACTATATAAAAACGCTGCTTGCATTCTACTTCAAAGGTGGTGCGGAAACGAATGCAGCGCGATGGCCGAGTTTTCTCAGCCCCATATCTCAAAAACTATTGGTTCTACGTAAATTTTGTACAGGACTTTTTTATGCAGATTCACCTCACGAACAATCTTTACTTAGCCAAAAATTGCGTAAAACCGATAATTTACGAGATATTGGAGAAAAAGAGATTTTAGGGACCTTTGACCCCCCATAACTCGAGTAGCCGGTCAGTTGGCTTTATGGACTTTTGGGAAATTATTTGTGACCCCAAAATAAAGAGAATCCCGCTGATAAATCTCCAGTTGCATTTTTTCAGAGGTTCATGTATAAACTGACTGGGCTACATATGCAACGATGCGGTTGATACCCAGAGATATTGACGGGAGAAGATCCAGAATATGTTAGAAGGAAGACAAATTCAGTGCGGCGGCAGTTAACGCGCTGCGAGTCTGTAACGTAAAGGCAAATGAAACAAGTCTGCTAATAGTCGGTGGACCTCAGAGTTAGACGAGGGAGTGTGGGGAAGTAAGTTACGATCTCACGGAGTTCTTGAGTAGAAAAAAAGGATATAGAAAATACCTCTATCGTTTCGAGCACGATGGCTTAGCGCTGTGACTAATGACTACATAGGTACCCAGAATAACGCAGAGCAAGTCTTCTTTTATTCTGTGAGTTTCAGCGAATATGGGCCAAAACCAGAGACATTCTTCATATTAATCCCGGGTGGGTACTGCTATCTATCTAGCTTATTGGTTAAACCGAAGCTTTCAAGGTTCTTCGAGGTGAACGGTAAGCCAGTTTTACTGGCTATAAGTATTTCGTCCAAGCATACATAAACGAAGTCGAGATTTCTCGTTACTTCGTTATATGAACCTTTCAAAGGTGTGAGATGCATTTCGTAAGCCAAATGGCATATGGGTAAAATCACATAAACCGAATGGCGTGATGAGTGCAGTCTGTTTTCTGATCGGTCAACTTTCGAAAAAATGGTGCATTCGTAAAGAAATTGAATGAAGAAATGCTGGATGGAGTCGTATGCATGCTGGAAGGCAAAGAAGATATGATTGTATATTAATTTTTCTATGAGTTGTTTGAATGTGAAAAGCTGGTCAGTGGTGGACTAACGGAAGCCAGCTTGGTATTCCCCTAGTAATCTTTTTGTTATAGCCCCAACCTATTCTTCCTTTTTAACAAGTTCATGCGGATACGAAGATATAAACATTAGCATCGCACTAAGTGGTGCCTTCAACCATAAATAATCTTGACATAAGCACAATTATTTTTTTTTTAATTTAAATTTTCTGCACATTATAAAACTCGAATAATTTCCCCAAAAGATGTCCTTGAACTGTCACGAACAGACTGAAATATAGGGAAACCCTGGTGACAATGTGGCTACCAAACCCAGATCTAAGAATGTTTTGGCTATTCAAGAAATATGAGCCCCTCTTGAAATATGAATGAGAAGCCATTTGTCAACGGGGCTGATTCCCGGATAATGCCTATAAGGATTCTCAGGTCATTCCAATTTGCCCTTTTGTTATGGGTGCGATTTTTTGTTTCAGATAATTTTCATTGTTTTTCTTCCTTTTTTGATTCCTTTCGCATAGGAGATTTTCTCTATCTTCAATTCTGTAATTTATATTATTCCTCACTATCAGAGATCCTGTAGGCCGCCCTGTGCGATGGTGTAATATTGTAAATGGAGAAGAAAATGCTCCCCGGATACTTGACATATTTTCATTAGTCATCCCCAGGGACCTTTTCCTTTATATGTATCCTAATTTAATCCAAAAAAAAAATGAATTTTATTCACAATTCCTGGCAAAGTCATTTCCCCATTCATCTTGGCCCTACCAGGGAGGTGAGGAGAGGGATGGAGAAGCATGAAATTTATAATAGCTACTACCGAGCGCTTAACGCCACCGGGGGTATTTTTTCTTTTGCAGAAAACTTGGCCCTCAGCTCAACCCAGAAAATTATCGACACTTCCTTCGAAAAGTTTGGGTTTCTCTCTTCAAAAATCCCTTTTCCTTTGGTTAGATCCTCTCTCCAAGAAAAAAAAATGCTGCTGTTCATATCCTATTCACATTAATCCCATCCAAGTTAAGGAAGCTTTTCAGTGGCAATTTACTGCAAAAAAAAATTCCTCAGAACCCAAATCAATTTTCACCACCGCTGAAATGAAATTCTGAAACCAGCCAAAAACTTTTGCATAAAAAAAGAGAAAATATCTGAATTTCTGAAAAGGTCTTTGGCCTTATCCTTTTTACGTTTCTGTCTTTCCTTTTTTCCCTCCGCCCAATCGTCCTTTTTTCTCTTTCGAATATGGTGTGGGTCCACAACAATCTCCCGGATCCAATTAGGGGTCGAAAGTCGTTATGGCACAGGATGAAAACCTCTTTTTGTCCTTGGTCCGATGGCGGTTGATTGTAAAATTATAAAAATGGCGACTTTTCTCATTTAATCCTTCGAAGTTGCTAATGATTCCTCCGAAATAGAAATTCAAAAGCTGTTAACAAGTTGTTGGATCACCGCAACACAGCCAGGGCACCCCTAAAGGTATTTTAAGGGACAGAAATTTACATTTTTGATATGAACTACGATAATCGAATTGGACAAGAAGATGACACAGCCCTTGGTGAAAAGGGGCTCCAGTATTAACTCGAAATGACATTAATTTTAATTTGCAATGTTCGTTACTTGTTGTGATGGCAGAATAATGAACATTTACGTTTCAATGGGTGTGGCTGGAGGCATGGTTGAGAGACTTTCATTTGGAATTTTGTGAAAATTATGTTATAAAAATTTATTAAAATGGCAGCTTTGTAATTTGAACTTGTATAAGTTTAACTTGCTGATTGTTTGCTTAATTTTCGTGTTTGTTGTCGACAGTTTTCTTGTATTCTGAGGTTTACACTGCAAAACTGAACTTTTAAAAGTGTTTTATTTCAAAACATTTAAAGTGTTTTATTTTGACGTTACCCATTTCATTAACATTCTAGACACTTTTAAACACTTATCCAGATCCAGTCTTGTTCTCTCGCAACTTTACTTAAGGCTCGATGAGATTGAGCGAGTTTACAAGCTATATTAGTCGGCGAGTTTTGAGGCCGACGAGTTTTGAAGCTAGCAAGTCAGCTAGTGCGATAGTGACGATGACGCACAAAACTTTCCACTTGACAAGTTGACAAGCCAGAGAGTAACGAATAAAGTAGCGCGGCTTTCAACTTTCTTGGCCGATTTTTTACAATCTGCTAGTTAGCTAGGGAACATGATGACACTGCCGCCCAGCTAGTAGCTTGTAAATTCGCTCAATGTCATCGATCCTTTAATAGTTAATTTACTATCCACAAATGTCAAATATGAACTGACAAATACCAGTCAAACAAGTAAACAGGGACCTTTCCAGTTATGCTTTGTACCTAAGTCTCTACATGTGTCACAGCTCTAAAAGAGCCGTGATGAAATGCGGAGATATTATCGTCCATAACTAGTTACTTCTCCAACGACTAATCCCACCTCGACACTGCAATTTTTTAAAAGTGTGTTATCTCAAAACGCTTAAAGTGTTTTAAAAAATTCTACAATGTTAATCAAATTGGATGACGTCACAATAAAACACTTTAAGTCCAGCAGAACAGGGACCCCAGGAGAATAAAAAGTCGGATGTCTGTATCGCAGGTACGGAAAAATGACGTGAATACGGAAGTTGCAATTGCGGTGATTTAACAAAAATTAATGTTTTTTAATATGTTTCTCCTCAAAAATTGTGTCACTTGAGGAGAAAAGCAATAAGGCTGGTCGTCCACTGGAAGCGTATTCGAGCGGCTTCGCGCTTCGGCCATACAAATGAGCCGCTTGTAGCCGCTCATATGTATGGCCGTAGCGCGAAGCCGCTCGAATACGCTTCCAGTGGACGACCAGCCTAATACTCTGAAAGGCCCAGAATGAAAGCAAATTTCATCAGAAAAGCAACAATAAAGAAAAACAATAAAACGGCGAAATTTAGTGCGTATAGTGTACTAGCATGTGCTGCTTGAGCTTCGCTTTGGGGAAGATATAGCGTTAGGGATAGGTGGTACTGGTACGCCTACCAGAGGACCAATTAATTGTGTCTTTAACATTTTATTTTATTTTATTTATATTAAATTACTACTCGTTGTCTTATAGCGATTAAATATAGTTTAAAACGACGTTGCGAAGCTTACTGTACTATACTCGTCATACACCTTCATTTGATACCCATACAGATGGCGTTGTGAAGAAAAGCGTAAGCCGCCATTTTGCGTTGGCCGCCATTTTTAATTGGGAATGACGCCACACAGCTAATCGAATTCTACTTATCATTTGATAGCCATGTCGGGGGTCAAGAAGCACAATTCCAAAATTAGGTCGCCAACTTGAGACCGTCATCTTGATATTTTACAATATGCTCAGATTGCATTGTCACGCGAACTATACATATGTGCAAAATTTGAAGTTGATGGGTTATATGGAAGTCAATCAAAACCAAGTTCCAAGATTTCTTTACATACTACACCCAACATACAGGTGAAGCTAATATGTAGATACATATAAAGCGTATAAAAGCCTAATTGCCATTGATATCGGATATGTTAAAAGTAAAAAGATCCAGATCGCCGCCGTTTCACCCTTAGGCTGGTCGTCCACTGGAAGCGTATTCGAGCGGCTACGCGCTTCGGCTATATGAGCGGCTACAGGCGGCTACAAGCGGCTTTGAGATATGCGGCTACACGCTACAAGGGTCGTCCACTGCAAGCTTTTCATACTGCTCAGTTTGAAGGGAATTTGACATAATAATTTTGTGATTTGTAAATATAGAAGGCTTTTAGTACAGTTAAATTAAGCCGAAAAAAGCGGAATAGCGGATGTGATTGGGTACTGGCTGTAAATTGGCACAGAGCTTCCATTTAGGGTTCTCAATAAGGGGTTATAATACAAAATCACAATTTTATTCGTTTTTTAGCATTTTGCTCATGCTGTCAACCTACATATGTATGTATGTTCTAAATGGAGTCACTCTAGTTCCTGTTATTTATATCAAATAAAAGAATACGCGTTCATCTAAAAGATGAGTCTTAAGTATATTGCTTTACGATAATTAGTAAACTAGTTATTCAACTCTAAATAAATTAAAACAAAATACATTTTTTTCGTTAACACCCTGTATTTTAGTAGTTAACCCCCTCTCTAGAACAATATTTTCTCCAAATACATCCAAGAATCATCCCTAAAAAAATTAACAACGTAGTACACTTGAACGTGTGATAACCTATACAAGTCGTGAATGAGTGCATATGAATATTTTAAATCTTTAAAACGGTAATATATCTTGAATGGCAATTCGTACGGGAAAATGTATAATAACTTTTTAAGTAGAGAATCGCATGATCTACAAACTTTGTGAACATTATTTTATTATAGGACTTACGGTTTCAGATGTATTTGCAAAAAAATGATATATTGACCCTAAAACCCCCTAAAAATGAGCTTCTCGGGGTATAAAATCGGTAGACTTTATAACCCCTTATTGAGAACCCTAAAAGGAAGCTTTGTGCCAATTTTCAGCCTGTACCCAATCATTTCCGCTATTTTTACAATTTTGCTGTACTATTTGGAGAAAATTATTTCCTGATTCGAGCGGCTACGCGCGACCGATCGAAATTAATTTGGATTCGCGCGGCACGCTCGAATACGCCTATAGCCGCCCGCTCAAAGCCGCTTGCACTGGGCGATGTTTGTATGAAATTCTTTATGTTGGATCTGTCGCGCATAGCCGCGTGTAGCCGCTCATGTAGCCGAAGCGCGTAGCCGCTCGAATACGCTTCCAGTGGATGACCAGCCTTAGGTTCTGGACCCGAGCTTGCTTTCGTGAAGTTCTTCTGAACAGGCTGAAGGCAGAACTGCGGTTGCGAACCCGGGAAGCTTGAACAGACAAGCCGTAAGGCAGGCTGCTGAACTAGTTCCAGTGGTCTGGCCCACAAATATGAGCTTTAAAGGCCGGCATACACGGTCAAATTGGATGTACATCCAGAATTTAATCAAACCCATAAGCGCAATGAGTTTTGATCGGCCGACCGGCCCACAATCGATAGTTTTGGTTGTACATCAGCCCTTCGATGTACATCCAATTTGACCGTGTATGGGGGCCTTACACTGACATATAGAATGGACTGCTTATGAGAAATTTTTCATGGCACCAATTTGTTCCATAGGCTACAAACCTTTTTTCACTCCATGTAAACACCGGAATCACTTTTGAAATTTACATTTTTTTAAATACGTACGTAAAACATTAAAACAACACAAATATTTTGTTTAAAAAAATTAATAAACACTATTTTCACTTTTTCACCTTTTAAAATGCCTTTTTTTCATTAATTTGCAAATTTTATGTGTATCTGATTTAAGTTCTTAACGCCTGTCTTAGCAACTGACATTCTGTCCGGGGGCTTATGGGGAAAAGAGCAAAAGATATAAACATCACTATACCCGTCTATTTTTTTCTAATTGATTTAACGCAAAAGATATAAACATCACTATACCCGTCTATTTTTTTCTAATTGATTTTATTTCTGAGTGCTTCTGTCAGTTTGGGGGCTTATGGATGAGCGAGCGACTATACCTTTTTGGTGCCATCGGTTTGTATGGGAATAATTGCTGATGAGCAGTCCATTATTATATGTCAGTGGGGCCTTAAGGGTGTAGTACAATAGGCCAAGCGAATGGCCGCGGGATTTTCGGACCCAATCTATATAAATAAAGCAGAGCCCGCTGTCATTCCGTCTGTTTGTCCGGGATAAACGCAAAAAGTCCTGCACTGATTATATTAATTTTCTCCAAATATATCAAAAATAACCTAACTTAGATTATAGGCTATTTAAATTTTTAATATTTAGTCCCTAAAAGAAATTATTAATAACTTTTACTTCGTGGGCGAGGGGGTTGGTGGAGGAATATTTTTGTTTACATATTAAAAGTCGGTTGTGAGATTAGGTTTCATATTTTACCCAAGTCTCTATAGTAACCAAAAAGTTGCTCATTATTTTAACCAATAACCAAAAATTGCTCAAATTTCTCTAAAGAAGAACAAGAATATGTTATTATTCATGAAAACTTAAATAATAATAGAATAGTGAAAAATGCATAAATTAAGGCTATTTAAATTTCTAATATTAAGTCCCCAAAAGAAACTATTAATATCTTTTACTGCGTTTGCGAGGGGGTTGGTGGAGGAATATTTTTATTTACTTATAAAAATCGGTTGTGAGATTAGGTTTCATATTTTACCCAAGTCTCTATAGTAACCAAAAAATTGTTCATTATTTTAACCAATAACAAAAATTGCTCAATTTTCTCTAAATAAGAACAAGAATATGTTATTATTCATGAAAACTTTTAACAAATAAATAAAAATAGAATAGTGAAAAAGGCATAAATTAAAATAAATTATTATTCACTTTAGAATTTGGAAGATGCGACAAATTCGAAGTAGAAGTTTGATCGCTAATTTTACCTCAAATAGTGGGCCATCTTTCGATCGGTAGATTATTAAAAAGCTTCAATAACATTTCCAATGGGATTTTCTCTAGACTATGTGAAGTGAAGAAGAAGATAAAGCGGAAAAACGAAAACTTAAATGTTTAAAATAATAGTGAAGATTTACAAAAATTGATAGTTTTGTTGTTTTAAAGAAAACAAAAAGTGAAAAGATTTAAATTGATCAAAAGGAAGTTTTGATGGTTAAGAGTGAAAAGTGGAAAAAAGATAAGTGAAGTGGATTTAAAAAAACTTACGGAAAGGGCGAAAACGCAAGTTTTGTTCCTTTTTTGCATAATTTTCAGTACGTAATTAGTACATATACGGTTAAAAGTGAAAAGTGGAAAAAAGGAGCAGAAACAAGTGAAGCGGATTTATAAAAACCTATGAAAAGGGCGAATTCGCAAGTTTTGTTTTTTTTGCATAATTTTCAGTACATAATTAGTACACATATACATATATATTTTCTTTTCGGTGCATATTCATATTTCTTAGTATTAGTTTCTGTTTTTCCCCTCCCTATCTATGAAATTGTAGAACACATTAATTCAAAAGAAGATTCGTGGTTCTGCGTAAGGGCCATTCTGGCTCCTAAAAATGAAGAAGTCGCCCTCCTTAACAAAATAATTTTAGACAAAATTCCTGGTGCTCTAACTACATATAGCTCAATAGACTCGGTCTGTGTACTGGACGATGCAGTACATTATCCTGTGGAGTTTTTAAATAGTATAACGATCCCTGGTCTTCCTGCACATGAAATACATCTTAAAGTGAATGTACCCGTTCTTTTACTCCGTAATTTAAATCCACCAAAATTGTGCAATGGTACTGGATTGAGAATTGTCGCATTACACAAGAATTTAATTGAAGCTGCAATTTTAAGGGGTTGTGGGAAAGGCGAAAATGTGCTTATACCTAGGATATATATAATTCCGACTCCGAGTAATTATCCCTTTAAATTCAAACGCTTACAATTCCCTGTTACCTTATGTTTCGCGATGACGATTAATAAGTCTCAGGGCTAAACATTTGGAAAAGCGGGAATTGATTTAAGTAAAAATTGCTTTACTCATGGACAACTATACGTTGCATGCTCTCGAGTCAGCAACTCAACAAACTTAATAATTTATGCCCCAAACAATAAAACGCAAAACATTGTCTATAGAGAGGCATTAAAATAAAAGTGTTGTTATAAGAGCAATTTTGAAACATTATTAAAAAATAATTTCGGTTAAGTCCGGTCCACGCCGGCTAATTTCAGTTTGATATGCTTGCCCAGTTGCCTATTGTACTTCTTTCGATAGGAGTCGCTTAACATCAAATTTTAAAAAAAGTATTTTAATAGGTACCTAATCAAAATAAATTTTTGAAGATTTGTTCTTTTACCTCTTTATACATTTTTCCTACCGTGGACTGTGCACACATAGTCTTTTTTTATTTAAAGGCGTTGCAACGCACGCGGGTTTTTTGCTAGTAACTCAATAAAAAAATGGTAGGTCATGTTTGAAAGCTGCAATATATGTACGCCATAAGCAGCTATAGTAAAAGATGTTAAATTTAAAAACAAATCTAAACATGTACATATATCTTATTGGTTGCTATCATAAGTAATCGCACACATGCTCTAAGTTATGCATTCAGTAATATAAAAGTAAAAGCCTGCAATGAAAACTTTATAATTCCAAAAATATCTCATAATCAGCAGCCTATAAAATTTCCATTTTTATACTCATTCCTCCTGTTACAGAGGAATGCCAGAAAGCAAACAATTATTGCTCAAGAATGTTTTGGATTAACAGAATTAGCTGGATTTGTTATTGTGGGTTTTTATCATGATGCTTTTCTAAAATTAAATCTTTGAGATATTTAAAACTTTCCAATGGAAGAAAGCGAATTTCATATTTACAACCAAAAGTAGTGCTTCCAGAATTGTCTTGATAAACTAGTGATCGTCTTTATTCTAGCCGAATAAATATTATGCGCCATGTGTTTCGAACTGAATTTGCTGCAGCGTAATATTTCCAAAGCATAACATTTACTCAATAGGATCACTTGATAGCATTAATCTTTGTTTTAGTGTGCACTATTATGTTCTGTCATATATGTTCCGTTCCGGAGACTTGGAATGCACTTTTGATGACGCTATCGACAGGTTCTACACCTAGATTTTGTGTAGATTGTCGTTTTGAATGTGTTCGTTTTATTGTGGCTAGAATAACCCTGTAGGGGACGGTAGAAAGAACAAATTGAACTCGTGTTTTGAACTGGTTTGCGATCCAGAGCAATATTGAAGCCGCGAAAAAACTACAGAACTGTATTCCCAAGGGATGCTCTCATCATGATCCACTGATCGCTGAATGACCTTAGTGAAAGCGTTCGGAGCATTGGTTAGATAGTTTTGCTAATTTTAATTCATTTAGTTTAGTTTTCATTTTTCTGTCCACAAGTATGACATATGCCCTTTCCAATTTTTTTTAGCCTGATCTCTACTGCCACTATTGCAGTAAGTCAGTAAATGTAGCTACAACTGTATTTTACATTTGGGTTAGATCCCTAGCGTAGAGCAAGTATAGTCTTCTTCTTCTTCGATGGCTCTATAGCCCAATTCGAGCCTAGGTCTCCGTCACAGACATCTCTTTATTCCGCAGCTAGCCTCCAGTTTCTAATGCTAAGGAGTTTTGCTGCATCAGCCTTAACACTGTTTTCCCACCTTGACCGCGGTTTGTCAACTGGTCTTTTGCCAACTGGTAGTAAATTCAGGGTCTTTTAATCCTGGAGTCCCCATGACCGGCCCATCAAAGGCGCAGTAGCTTGACATGTGTTGAAAGTTTACACTCTTTGTATGGGTCGTGCAATTCGTGATTGTATTCTCCATCATATCCTGCCAACTGATTTGATTTGTTAAGCAGGGTTGCGTTTGCATCAATGTTTACTTTGCGAATTTTTCCTTCTAGGCAGAGATTAAATAGCATGGGTGTTAATCCATCGCCCTGCTTTAAGCCTTTCCTAACTGAGAAGGACTCCATGAGTTCTCCTTGTATTCTGGCTGCACACCTTGCGTTTTCCATTGTCATTTTGGTTAAATGTGCTATCTTTAGGGGGATGTTTAATATGGCTGTCGTATGCTTGTTTGAAGTCGATGAAAAGTTGATACACGTCAATGTTGTATTCTCAGCATTTTCGGAGGACCTGCCTTGCTGGAAAACTTTGGTCCATTGTTGACCTATTTCTTCTGAATCCAGCTTGGTATTCACTTATTCCGGCTTCTGCATAAGGCTCCAGTATGGCTTTGATTACGTTAGTCGTTAGCTTGTAGACTGTGCTTAAAAGAAATATGCCTCTATAGTTTGAATTTGTCCCCTTTCTTGTGTGGGCTGATACTGCTTTGCTCCCCATTTTCACGCATTTTTCGTTCCTCCATATACAGCAACCATAAAGCGTTTCATTTCGCTGTATGATCAACTCTGTTGGGATGTTACCAATTACTAGAAATTTGTTGTTTTTTAAGGATCGTATGGCTCATTGTAATTCTTCCAGTGTTGGTATATTTGTTTCTCTGGCGTTATCGTTATGCTGTAGATAAGATTCTGATACATATCTGTTGCTTTCATTTTCGATGACATTCGATTTCGGAACCTGTTCGATTTGGGTTCCATCGAGGTGAACACTGGCCTTCGATACGTCCGTTGTGATCACTTTGGTCTTTTCCGCATGGATATTTAACCCTTATGGCTGGGCGGATGCGGGAAATGTAATATGTAGATGTCCGTTGCTTCGGCATCCGTGGCGGCGAAAACGGCCCTATCCTCGGTTACGAAGTTGTTGTCGTCATATTGAACTCCGGGGCGTCCATCATAATCATACTGAACAAAGTAGAATGGAAAATATTCGACGCGTATATTAGCGTTTATCATCTGAGTCAAACTCGTTAGACCGAAATATTTCTCCATGGTAATCTGCACAGGTTTCAGCTTTGTTTTTATCGTTTCTCGATTGCTGGCATCTGTGTTTAGTGTGTTAGTTTTCATTATTTTTATCACGTTTTTGATTTAGATAAAAAATTATAAAAACTTATAAATGATAGTTTTCACTAAAACCTGTTACTATTTTAAATAATTAACATAAACCATTGTACCAATAATATATGAGAACCTATTCGAAAATGCATCTTTGCAATTATTTCCGACTATTCTGCTGCAGCCTTTCAATTGCTGTATTTATGGATGGGCGCAAATAGTTTTATGTAAATTGCATCTATGTTGGTGCAACATTCTCTAACTTTTGAAACACTTTTGTTATTCTGAAAGTAGTACACAAAATTGCAAAAAATATAATAATAGTAGTACACAAAATTGCATTAAATATTTAGCCACAAGACACTTGAAATATCTTACCAAGCATCATCAATATTGTTTTGCGCCTTGTGCAAAAACTATAACCACATCACAATTCTATTAATAACATTTCCTGAATAAAACATTTGGCGCCAAACTTTTATCGTAAATTCACATATGTACAAGAAACTTAAGGATTTTGCAAAATAAAATATTTTTTTGTTGTTCTTTAAAGAAAAAACATTCCTCAAATACTTTCCAAAATGTCCCAAATTTCAAAATGATGCCGGTACAGGGCCCCCCGGGGAATATTTTCTTTTTATATAAAAAACGTTTTTTCGTAATATTTCGAAATTGCATTCCAAACAGGAATTCGAAAAAAAAAAAACATTCCAAGCATGACTAAACATCAAAGGAATTCCAACAACGAAGCTCTCGCGCTTGTGCTGTTGTAATAAATGCTGCCGGACAGCGGAATATACGGTGAACACCCTGAGAACAAATTGATAGATTCTTAACAGTCAATAAATTTCGAACCGATTACAAGCAGAATGTGTCACCTGAAATAATTTTTTTGCGGTTACCTCCGCGAACAGTGTGTGATTTTCTGTTGTGGTCGTCGACGAGCACGCCCCAGCACAGCAACGACAGCGACGACGTCCTTGGCTGATAGTGTGTCGTGCAACATACGCGACCGTTAAAAATAGCCTGATTGAAGCACGACATCTGCAGTCAAGAGACGAAAATAAAAACGCGAAACGTGGCACACAGGAAAGTGAAGCATTAGAATGAATGAACTCTGGGCCGCGGACGGGTGCTACCAGAGCACGGCCAGAAGGAGACCGAGTTGCATCCATAATTCATCCGCGAACTATTTACGCAAACGACCACTTCCTACAGTGAAAATTCCCCAACAAGCTCTGCCATATATCTCTAGCAAGAAGACCACTATTTTTTCTGTCAGAAAATTTTTGGTGTATATTTTCCACACTCGCTCTGGCCCCGATTGCTAAAAGGTAGTGTTCAGAATTCTATAAATTCTTACCTACACCAAGCCCCGTGCTCTTACGCAAGCGGCGTAACAATAAAACACCACGAAAAGCCGAAATCGCTGAAAGTCTCCTCCTCATCTACATAAAATCGCTGAGGATTTTCGGGATGGAGAATTGTTGGAACTGCCGGGGCCGGGGGATCCGGTTCTTGGGGAGCGACGATCTGGGGCTATTTTTGATCTGCCGCACACACCAGAGCGTTATCTCGCTTTCTTTTTCGAATAAATTGCCGGCACTTGTGTATTGTTGGAGTGGCTCTGAGCTTTTCCTTTTGCAATCTTCCAATTTTCCAGGCAATCAGAGCTCAACAAATTTATCCGAAACCGGGTCTGATTGCCCGGTTCCAGAACCGGATGTGTGTGTTCTGTACCTCTTCTGCCACAATCCCAGCCCCGGGTGTAGGTGTGTAGTAAATGCTAGTTTCGCAATAAGCCCGAATAACCAACCCCCAGAAAATATGGGAGCAAGGCGAAGGGAGCGGAAATATTTGCCAAAGCTTGGCTAAACTATCGGAGACATGTGGGCTATTGGGGGACAAACAGGAGGCCACTATTGAATTTTTCAGGGATATTTTGCCTTTTGCCAGTCGTAACAGTTTTATTGCTTTATTTCAGGGGGGAATGTTTGTGTGACTACATTCAGCATTTGCCCTTAGAGGTTAGATGTTCTGTTTTGTCAAAGGATAAGCATGATGTTTATTGAGAAATGATTTATGGTGAAATGAGTTTTTAGATTGATGGCAGTAACTCGATTACTACTCAAGCATTCCAATAACTTGGGTACTAAATTGTTTGCTATTCGACTTCAAAAGATTTACGAGTTGTCCAGTGCGTCATACCAGTACTTAAGGGATAGATAGATAGAATTTTAGATAGAATTATAGATAGAATTTTCAAAATAACTTATTTTGCATATTGCTGAAGGAAAGGGTGTCCAATTAAGGATTTACGTATTCCGAAGTGCATACATTATGTCGAAACATCAAATGGGTTTTTATTTCTGTTTTGACATTTCTCAAGTTGAGGTCATTTCAAGTTGAGCCAATAACGCGTGTAATAATAATAGAGTTTCCCTTCTTATGCAGAAGGCGCACTTCTCAGCTGGGCTGAGAAACATTTACCACGACCACGTGGGCTCGGCTGAGACATGCAAACATATAGAAATAAATATAAATACTAAAACACTCTAACAAGGAAGCGTGCTACAACAAAGAGGGAGTGGGTACACCAAGGACTCACGTCACATTAAGAAGACTCTTTTTGAGAACCTCTTCAATTGTAAGCATGCTAAAAACCCTAATATTTCTATTGACGTTAATAAGCATGCGATTAACAGGTTCGTACTTGCGATAATTGGTATTAGAGGAGTTAGTACGCAGGAGAGGTACACCCCTCAAGCTATAATTACTCACTCTGAATGCCACTTGGCTTCGTAAGAAACCTGAGTCTACCTTGTCATTTAGTAGCCGATGAACAAATATGACGTCAGCAACTTCACGACGTTTATGTAGGGAGCTTAAGTTGAGTAGTTTAAGCCTGTTTTCATAAGGCGGAAGGATACGTGGGTCATCCCAAGGGAGATGACTGAGTACGAAACGTACGAATTTTCTTTGAACCGATTCGACTCTTCCAACTTGGGAGGAGTATTGAGGAGACCATACCTGGGAGGCGTATTCGAGTAAAGGCCTCACTAAGGATATGTACAAATGCTTAGTGATGAGGGGGCTGTTGAATTCCTTAGACCACCTTTTTATAAGACCTAGGACTGAGCTGCCCTTGGAGGAAATATAATTAATGTGGGTGGAAAAATCCATCTTACTTTCAAACCTGACCCCCAGATCGATCACAGAGTTAACTCAGGAAAGTGTATTGTTAAGGAAAGTGTAGTCATAAGTCAGTGGACCACGTTTCCTGCAAAAAGTCATGACCTCACACTTACTAATATTGAGTACCAGGTTGTTGTTGGAACACCAAGAATAGAATGTGTTCAGGTCAACTTGTAAAAGTTTGCAATCCTCAATACTTCTTACATAACGGTAGAGTTTAATGTCATCAGCGTAAATAAGGATTTGACAGTTCTTTAACAAGGCAACAATGTCATCAATTGAAAGAATAAAAAGAAGAGGGCCGAGGTGACTACCTTGCGGGACTCCAGATGACGCTTCGATGTTTCTAGATTAGCCCCGCGGAATAAAACCTGGTAAGTTCTGTCGGCTAAGTACGACTGGAACCATACCATAAAGGCAGGCGGAAAGCCAAATTTTTTCAGTTTGAGAGCTATAACAGAGTGGGAGAGCTTGTCAAAAGCCTTACTGAAGTCAGTGTAAACACAGTCGGTTTGGCAGCCGCTAACAAAGCCTCGAACTGTGTGAGAAGAGAACTCAAGTAGATTAGTAGTAGTAGAACGAGCTGCAAGAAAACCATGTTGATTAGTTGAGATAAGTCTCTTGCAGATTGGGGCGATAGCAGAATAAATAATAGATTCAAAAAGTTTAGGGATACAGGATAGTTTCGCAATAGGTCTATAATTAGATATTTCGTTCTTGCTACCCTTTTTATGAACGGGGACTATAAAAGAATTCTTCCATAAGGTTGGGAAGCACCCTGTGTACGGTCGATCAACTGACCCAAGCCTATTAAGGTACGAATCCTTGGTGGATTCGTTCCTTATGAAAATGGCCGTTCAAAAACAAAATGCGCATCGTACACTACGAGATCGGTGATAAATGTGACGGCACCAGTGCGTTTTCGTATAGTTCGTTTCATCGAAATAATTTCAGTTGTACGCGATAGTGTGACTGAGACTCCGTCTTCGACCTCTATCCCCTATCGCGCCTACGAGCTCGGCAACCCTCACGCAGCTCATTGCAGTGAATTTTTACAGAGGACTTGTATTTGCACGTTAAGAAAGTTCAATTGACTCAGCCAGTGGACGCAAGTGGATGCCAACGTCAATCATCTCCACCAATGCGACGCACTTTCGCCTCGATGGATTCCTCAACAAGCATAAATGTCGCATCTAAAGGCTGATGAGAACGCGAGTTATTGTTAAGAAAGCTAAGGCTGGATTTACACGACCGGAGACGGAACAGACAAAACTTAGCTGTCATCGTGAATCCTCTTCTGAGGTCCGGTGGAAAGTCGCATGAACGTCTTCACGCGCAACCTCCAACGAACGAACAAAAGGACGAACTAGGAAAGTAATTGGATTTTTGTTGTTTCTTTTTGAAATTTTCTTTTGCTTTCTTGTCCTAGCAACAACAACAACATAGGTCAAAATGTCCCCATAAACCGTGTTCGTTAGTTCCTTTTGTCCGCTCGGTGTCCGGTCGTGTAAAATGGCCCTATGCACCCACGAAAACGAAGTCGACTAAGCTTTTATCGTGAATACCATTATAGCGAATACCAAGTACCATTCTGATATTATTTTATTGAATCCATAGTTTTCCCATCCAGATGATTTTGTAGATCTTCTGTGCATTGTCCGGTGAATATGGTTGATCCCCTTCAAACTCCTCCAGCTTTTATAATGCCATTTTTTCTTTATTTGGCCGAGCTTTGTCGAACGTGATCTATTTTTTATCACTGGGGATTACACTTTTAAGAAAAGGTCGGTTTCATTACGTTCCAGCGCTGTATCGAAGATGTTAATACGGTCTGAAGGCCCATGGAGACGCTAAAATATAGTACCAGTAAACATCTATTTCTCGTACCTTTCGCTAGCAGTTCTCGAGTAGTTTTCGAATCGAGAATGGTCCGAAAAAGCGAGCCTCCGAGAAATTGTTTGCAGGGTTGACTTGTTTTGCTCGGCGGATTGATTTTTCATCAATGTGTGCGTGTACATGAATATGCAGGATGCAGATGCTACATGTGTACAGCTTAATTTTTAGTTTTACGCAGTGCATTGAGCTGAATTCGATTCGTTATCGGCGCGAGAAACGATATCGATATCTTGCTACGCTTTTATTGCCGTCGAACTCCTTTACGAGTCCGACTTCGAAGCAAGCTTTCGCTTTTGGCAAATCATTCTCGAATCGTTTCCGAATCGAAATGTTTGCAGGGTAGTGCCATGTTCGAGCTGATGTTGGTTGATTGCTGGCCGCTATGCTTACAAACCTTTTCGTCTCACCAACGGTGTTAGTAAAATCAAAACCAGTTTGATTTTTCTTGTTGTTTGTACGCGGAGCTCTGCGTTGGTGATACCATGTACATGGGTACATTTACTCGAACATATAATTTGAACTGTGATTTCCAGAGTTAACATCGATCGCAGTGAAATTAAGATGTTCAAGTTCAAGTCAACTGCTTTCAGCTGTTTTAGTTTTTCCATGGGCCTTAACATACATCATCGAACTTCGTTCTGTATCCAGCTTTGTGTAACTGGTTCAAAACAGTCTTTTGGTCAATAACTAGCTTCATATCAATATCGACACTGCTGACATGCCCTATCATGCTGGACTTTTTTGAACAATAACAAGGTTATAATTTTAAAAAACACCAGAGCACAATTCACAACTGTGTTAATAAAATTATCTTATTAAACACTTCATTACGTTCTTGAATGCTACAGAGTGGATCTAAAAACTGTAACAAGCGTAACATGAGAGTGAGTGGTGTCAAAACGGCGCTTTTGTACTAATTGGAAGTCAGCACCGAGCATGTGGGTCTTGTTATTTCAACCAACGAACCAATCAACAAACCACTACCTTATTGACAATATGATAAGAATAAACCACATCTACCTACATATATATGTATATAACTAGCTGGAATCCGTTGCACTTCGCTGCATCCTTCGAAACGAAATAAAGGAAGTAGTAAAAACATTTTTGACAACTAAGATGTTCTATCCACGTAAGCCCCAAGTGACTCAGATGGAATATTCAGTTGTGACAAATCAGCTTGGCCATTGGAACAGCAAATCCCAGAGGCTTTTTGAAATTTTAAATCATGACATTATTGCAATGTCTTACTATAAACAATGTATTTTCGTTTTTTACGAATAAAGCTGATATTTTGCCAACGCGAGAGCAGGCGACATAAAGTTAGCCATGTGAGAAGCACGAATTCTCTAAATTGAATCCGCAAATTTCCAATGATTGGCCCTGCCCTGTTAATTGTCATTGCAAAGCCAAGCCAAATCGCAAATTGAAAGCCCTTAAATTTAGGCAAATCCTTCTTAATCATTACAATTCTCTGGATCAAAAAATCTTCGACTTGGTACTTTCCATTGATAATTTTATCTTCTATCACATTGTTCATTAGTAGAGATGCGCCGAATGTTCGGCCGAATATTCGTATTCGGTATATTCGGCGTATTTTTTAATGTTCGTATTCGGCCGAATATTCGGTTAGTTTGCTTAAATAGTATTATTTTACGAGTTAGATATGTTAAAGAGGTTTTATTCTGGAACCGTAGATAGGTAGTATTTGTAAATGAAATAAACACTTCTTTGTGTAATCATATTTATTCACAAAATCAAAAATTACACAAAATAAAATATTGAGTATCCACACATGAGTCGACAGAAATGAGGCCGATTTGAAACTATTTTGCAATTGCTTGCGTGCGTCTGTTCTTGACGGTCAGAAGCAATATCAAACTGGTGACAGACAAGGGCACCTGCGTTGCATTCAACGTTTCTATGGTGAGCACAGAACACCGATTGATCAAAAATCAGTTGCGCTTGTGTGTGGACAAAGGTTTCATTTTGGTTGCAAACCGGTTATGAGCGTGATAATGGTGAAAACAGTTTGAAACTACGATTGCAAATTAGTCAACTCATGTGCGCAGGGCCTCAATGTTTATGGAATTGTCATTTCTCCACATTCTTGCTTTAGTCCCTTTACTTTTTGGTGATAACTACTTGCGGGGTGGGCGAACACTTCGCTGACCTATATGAACCTGTTTACTGCGTTAAATTGAACCGAATAATTCGGCCGAATATTCGGTTCGGTACATTTTTGACCGAATATTCGTATTCGGTCGAATCCATATTCGGCGCATCTCTATTCATTAGCTTTTTCACAGACAATCTGGGATCATTGTAAAGTTTTGGTTGATTGATTTTTCGCAGCATGAAAATTACCGAACCACTTTTAATCCCAAACCGTTCGAGAAAACTCAAAAATTAAGTTGGATGTTGGACCACTTCACATTGATTCATGAATTGAATTTTGAATGGTTGAATCAATGACATCAAAGCACGTTCGCTTATCCAAATGGGGTTCTTGTAGTTTTGCAGAAAGTTTGGAAAAACCTTCCACCTTCGATGTGGATAAATTGCATAAATCTCCGGAAAATGTAATGAGTCCAATCAGCAATATCAATGTACCCTGAAAGGTTTTCATTTCCATCTTGCATTGTTCGAACCTTCCAATATTTGTTATGTGCCATCGTGCATTTATCCCGATGATTATTTTGCATTACTGTAGAACTTTCGCCATTCCACATGTCTTAGAAATGTTGCATTTCGGGTTTTCGTTAATTAGCTTATTCTGTGAGGGCTTTAGAGCAGAGTGCGGGTTCTTACGCCATCCAACAACTGGGCAGCGATTCCCGAAGATGGCAGTGCCAAGGCAATCTAACCTTGCGATCGTATTGTTGCCAAAATAAAAGATATTGCGAATGTTTTTCTTGTGCCTCCATGAGCATCTTCTTCTTCTTTGACGAGATCTACAACAGGGATCCGGTCTTGGCCTCTGGCAACTGTTCTCTCCAACTGTGGTTTTCGTCATCTTTGCAGCGGAGGTTAGGTCTCTCTCGCTGTCGTACCCCATATACCTTAGCAGGAACATTTCCATCGTTCACGACTGTCATAATTGTTTCGTACATATTTTCATTGTTTTTCCAAAATTTGCTTATGGTGACTTCAGTCCACTGACATATAATAATGGACTGCTCATCAGCAATTATTCCCATACAAACCGATGGCACCAAAAAGGTATAGTCGACGCGCTCATCCATAAGCCCCCAAACTGACAGAAGCACTCAGAAATAAAATCAATTAGAAAAAAATAGACGGGTATAGTGATGTTTATATCTTTTGCGTTAAATCAATTAGAAAAAAATAGACGGGTATAGTGATGTTTATATCTTTTGCGTTAAATCAATTAGAAAAAAATAGACGGGTATAGTGATGTTTATATCTTTTGCTCTTTTCCCCATAAGCCCCCGGATTTTGACATACAGAATGTCAGTTGCTAAAACAGGCGTTAAGAACTTAAATCAGATACACATAAAATTTGCAAATTAATGAAAAAAAGGCATTTTAAAAGGTGAAAAAGTGAAAATAGTGTTTATTAATTTTTTTAAACAAAATATTTGTGTTGTTTTAATGTTTTAAGTACGTATTTAAAAAAATGTAAATTACAAAAGTGATTCCGGTGTTTACATGGAGTGAAAAAAGGTTTGTAGCCTATGGAACAAATTGGTGCCATGAAAAATTTCTCATAAGCAGTCCATTCTATATGTCAGTGCTTCAGTCCCTTTTGAACAGACACTACTTATCATGATCACTCACTCTTATAATGATTACTCACAAATATAGATTGTTGTTGTTTGTTAAATTTTTCTTTGTTTACACATTTCCAATAGTTTTTCACAAATTCACAAAACGATTACAAACGTTTTTCGGGTAATCAAAAATAAAAATCTTAACCCAATTTTTTTATGCAACCATCACAACTTTTAATATTCATAGCTCTCGTCAATCAAACCTGGATTATGAAATATAGTAGCTGGTTTAGGAATCATAATTAACTACATACAATAATTACAGTCGCTAGTCAGTCACTTTTAAAATTTATTGTTAAACAGAAACCCCCGGCGGAAAAAGTTGTATCCATGTATACACCCGAAAATTAACGTGTCACACATACGCAACCTTGGATAAGGTAGCCAAGGGCTGTTCCCTAACAACAACAGCAAAAAACTATTCTATGTTGTGCGAGCAAGAATTACACTACAATTTATTGTGACAATGATTAATGGAGCTCTACGTGTCATGCTTACACAGTCGCCAACGTGCAGGACTATCATGGGTGAAGGAAATAAAACCGGATAACGAGTTTTTAAATAAAAAGTTTACGTAAAATAACTAAAAAGGATATTTTCGGTTGTGCCACTTTTCATTTTGGTGGTTGTAATGGTGCGAGCCTATCAAATTACATTAAAATTTTATAGTAAGTTGTCGAAATAGTAATTCGGCGTGCCTATTCGAGCCAAAAATACGGGTAAAATTTTGTATGTTTTCGGTCCTCTTTTCATTACCTTAAAAGGTCCCTCACATGGCGATGCGAGCGGTGGTCTAATCTCGTCATCCCGCTCAAATACTTGTGCCGCCGTTTGGAGATCTTTCGGAACGTATGGTTTTCTGCTATCGTAATTGAAAATAAATGATGGCTTAACCGCGTCGAAATGTAACTTGAACAACAAACTCATTATCCGTTACCTCTGGCCTGGTAGAATTTAAAAAAATTTCCTGGTAGACGAATTTCTTTTCTATGGATGCTCTAACGCCGAGCAATATTGTCGGTAATCAACGTGTCCACTCACTCTCAATTAGTCCTCTCAAAGTAACGTTCTATTATGACGTTGCTTTGGGGATGGTATAGTGTCGAATGAATCTGTTTAGAACCTAATAGTCTCGTCAATTGTTTAAAAAGGCTGCTTTCTAATTGTCCTGGTCTGTTGAGCTCCACATCGGCCTATTCCTCCAGAATTAAATGTAACGGCTGTAATTTCTGGTGTAATATTTTCCATTGGCAATACTTCCATCTTATGATCGTTAAGCAATAAGTTCGCCCTTCTGATGGCGGAAAGGTCCTATAATGTCCATTTGAACATGTTCAAAACGTGTTTTAGGGGTGCTGAACTGGGCTAACGGACTTCGTGTGCTTATTAATTTTACCTATTGGACATACTACCCATGCTTTTACAAATTTGATTTTAAAATGTGCCGTTCACTGCAAAAGTGGTGCAATCCCCCACACTTCAAATCACTAGATGTTGAGCAGCTTTGGATCCCGCACTACAAAACCAAGATGACTCCAAAAGTGCACTATAATTGCACTTATAATAAACATCCGGAGCCGCTGCATCCTCACAGCGGCTCCACGGCAAAATGAGGCTCCAAAGCAAATCAACCTTCAATACTTTAAAATACGGAAACACCGCTCTGATATTGAACGACACAAATATTGCTCGTTCCGTAATAATTATTTTTTCCGGGTAACAATATGAGCCTCACGACAACCTTACTTAGAACGAACTAGCCCAATCGTATTAGCTTATCCTCTCTCAAAGGATAGTTACCAGTGGCCACCGCTAGGAGGTTATGACCGCACCTTCATTAGTCCGAAATAGTTGCGGCACGTGTATGTTATGCTACATGTTATTCCCCCTGTTCCGCTGATGACTGACCTTACAGTGTTTTATTGCTCAAGGAAGATCATTAATAACTAGTTGGGATGTGGGTTCGACCCTTTCGGTCAACACGATCAACTTCGCAGTATGATGGATGTTGAATATTATGATTGGATATTTTAATAATAAATGAACAGTAGGCAATATAGAATATATGCATAATACCGAGAATTTGTCACAATTGTTTATCAATATCTTCGCTAAAATGTCAAACTAAATGTGCGCACTTACAAGATTAGGAAGACGAAAATGTATATAAAATTAATGTATTAATGTTTTTCGGCACCTCAATGAAGTCGATATAGTTTTTAGGTCGCGCGGTATCGTGCAGGTACAAAAATCACTTAAGTCAATTAAACCAAAAACCCGCTGGACCGAATATTATAAAAATCTTTTCAGATTATATTGTCGCTAATACGCTTTGAACGGCACCTCAAGTAAGTCAATATCTTTCGTGGTTCGGGCGATATCGTGCAGGTACAAAAATCACTTACGCCGCTTAAACAAAAAACGGCTGGACCGAATTTCATGAAAATCTTTTCAGATCATATTTTGGTTAATACTCTTCGAACGGCACGTCAACTAAGTCGATATCTTTTATAGTTCGCGCGATATCGTGCAGGTACAAAAATCACTTAAGTCATTTAAACCAAAAAACCGCTGGACCGAATATTATAAAAATCTTTTCAGATAATATTGTCGCTAACACGCTTCGAACGGCACCTCAAGTAAGTCAATATCTTTCGTGGTTCGGGCGATATCGTGCAGGTACAAAAATCACTTACGCCGCTTAAACAAAAAACGGCTGGACCGAATTTCATGAAATTCTTTTCAGATCATATTTCGGTTAATACGCTTCGAACAACACCTCAACGAAGTCGATATCAGTTTTGGTTCGCGCGATATCGTGCAGGAAAAAATGACCACATCCGTACGCACATACACACACACACACACACATACTTCCTCCCAATGTTTTGCTTAAAATGCTCCTGGGACCTTGAAAGATGAAAATACGTTGAAATTTTCGATTTCGATTTTCGGACCGATTACAATAACTTCCTATACTGGGAAGTTAAAAATGCTAAACAGAAGTGGCCCAAGTATAGAACCTTGAGGAACTCCAGAGTTAAGTAAAGAATTGATGGAACTTGAGTCGCCGAGTTTAACTTTTTGCGAGCGGTTTGTTAAAAAGCTATGCAAAAGTTTAAGAGCAGTTGAGGAATAAGAGACTTGCGAAGAGAGTTTTAGAAAGAGCAAAGAATGATTGACGCTATAAAAAGCTTTTGATAAATCAAGCGGCAACAGACAAGAAACGTTATTTTTATTAAGGGAATCGCGAATATTGTGTGCAACTTTGAGGAATGGTGTTAGCTGCGATGGTGGAGGAAGCCAGATTGTCATTCATTTATAGTTGTTCACAGAACTTTAGGATTTGAGTCGCTATCAATTTTTCAAAAACCTTTGCCAGGTAGGGTAGAATACTAATGGGCCGAAACTCCGATGGAGTAGCAGGAGAGGGGCACTTTAGGATGGGTGTAATTAATGCTTGGTTCCATAAATTGGGGAATTTCGTAGCCGTGAAGCACGCGTTGAATATGTGAGTTAAAATAGGCAGCAAGCAAGCAAGCAAGAAATCGTGGTGAAATTTTATCGCTACCAGCGGCTGTAGATTTGTTAGGTGTTAAAGCAGAGATAACTTTAAGAGGATTATCGCAATGAAAACAGAAGCCGCCCGATGATGGTGTATGAGAGGCAGTAGCCTGCACTATCACTATTATTTGTTGCCTCAGGCTTCCAGGACTAAGGTTGCGTAGATTGGTCAAGCTTTCTAGTGTTATAATTACGCTTGGCTTCTTTAATTTTTACAACAATTAAATTCCTAGGACGTTTAAAAGGTTTTTTTGACTGAAGCAGCTTTTATTCTTAAAGATCAACGATCGACGAGCTCTCTTTCAATGATAAGCGCTTTAATCTCTGTAGTGAATCAAGATTTGGACTTACCTGATAAACATTTACTTCTCAGAGGCACAAACTCATCGTAGAGATCAAGGAATATTCTATTAGACTCTTCCATTTTGTCATTTACCTCCGCCAATGGGAAGATACTGGTCCAGGGCAAACAAAGACATCTTTGGAGAAAACGTTTAAGGTCAATATTAGAGTAATAATGATAAGTAATTAATTGTTTTGACAGATGGAGGATTGACATTAAAGCTATGTTACACGAAAATAACATCATGATCCAGGTAGCTAGGTGGAGAGATTTGGTTTTGAAACAATAGAGCTGGTGTCGTTTGTAAGAAACACATCAAGCCAAGAGGGTATTCTACAATTAAAATATGTGGGCAACACATTAATTACTTCCAAACCAAGAGAATGCATAGCTTACCGAAAGGAGCTTTGTAAGGTTGACTGTTTCAATAAATTAACGTTAAAGTCTCCTCCAACCAATATGTTGGAGAGGTATTCAAAACATTCGACAAGTTCTTTAGCATTAGCAGGGCTAAATAGGCCCGGAGGAGAGTATACACACAAGAAGGAGTTTCTTCGGTAGCATTAGAATTAGCAACACAGAGAAACTCGATTCCCGGCTGCTTGGAGAGTCCAACAACTTTAGCCACTAAATTTTCTACAAGTAAATCGCAACTCCTTCACCAACGCGCCCTTGTCGATCTGTGCGGAATAATTTGTAGCCGTCAATGGATACCATGGAGGAGGGAATAAAAGAGTTAAGCCAACTTTCAGACATAAAAACAGCATGCAGTCAACAGTTGATAAATATTTCATTCAGCTCTCCAATTTTCGATCGAATGCTTTGCGAGTTTAATAGACAGGTATTGAAACCTAATTATTTCGAGCTTAAAATTTTGACTAGCTTTCTCATCCTGTCTTCGTTACTAAAATTGGATGGCATTTAAAAAGGAATAGAAACATGAAACAATGAACATTGACAAGAAACGAAGGTCGACAACGAAAACCGAAAGATGAAAAGTTAACCCGCGTAAAAGCATGAATACATAGCGAACAGTGTAACTAGAAAATTTATAGACTATAGTAAAAATTAAACCAATATAAAAGTATTAAAAGTTAAAAACATTAAAAATTAATAAATAGAAATAGAAAATAAAAGCGAAAACGTCAGACGCTAACACTGCGTGACTCCAGTGCCTCTATCGATGGACATTGTAGTTGCCTTGTATCACGCATAATAACAAAATTATCGTCTTTCTTCCGTGTGATCCTCACAAGGCCATCCCTGGTCGAAACAGAATATAACAAGCTAATCCTGCAAAGTTTTAAAGCCTCCCGCAGCAGATTATTATTAGCAGGCGAAAGGCTTTCGTTTACGAAGATTGGAGAGTCTGCCGTAAAACCATCTAGCTCACAGAGGGGGAATTTTAATTTATCCTTTACCTTTATCGCGAGCAAGAACGCCTTTGCTTTGCGCTGTCCAGAAAATTTGGCTATAATTGGTCCATTCTGCTTGCCTGAAAGGCGTCAACATAGATGGAGAGATGGTGATTCATCATAGATCTATTACCGCCGCATGATGTTCTAGCACAGTTACTTTCGCTTGTTCAGACTCGATGTTATTGTTGATGACCTCCAGCAGAGATTCTTCTTTGAACGCCGAGGAACTGATTTTCTAAATGGAACTGAGCCACCTGCTGCGCGTGTAATGAAACGCCGATAGAAATTTTACATCGTTAGGGGCCCTGTCCCGCCTGTATAGCCCATATCTCGAGCCTTGGTCAACCCGTATGGCCTGTGGTCCGTGTCCCGTGAGACCCTATTTTTGGTGCGAATAGATACGCCGATAATAATTACACGTACTGATGCATTCTTCGACAACTATAGCTAATGCCTCTTTTCAAGAGAAGTTTTGGATTTGTTAGATTCCACAAGCTCACTTTAATAATTGCCCATCACTGACGAGGACGTATGCATCCAGTCGCAAAGCTTTTCTGAAAGTTTACTAAAAGCTTTTCATATAAGCTAAGGAGTTTCTGTGTAACTACACGATGTTATGCTTAGACTTTTAACAACTGTCATTGAAATGGCCACACACAAAACGTTTAATTCATATTTATGTATCAAGAAAACGCCACGAACTTCTTCCCAGACCTAATATTAAAACCCATTAATAATGCTCCACAAGAAATCAAAAATCCCCATCAACATTACTTAACGCATCCATTTAATAACGATTTAGATTATTTGCGTATATTAATAGTGGTTAGGCTCCATCTGTTCCTTTGCCCTTTAGGTTATCCCATGACATTAATTTTCCGCTATAATTTCCCTTAAGATTTTCCCACTTTACACAAGCATCGACTTGTGTAAAATTTCCCTTCACGAAAATCAAAACCAAAGAAAACGTTGAAAATTATTTGTTTGTGGGTTTGTGTGCAAAAGGATTTCAGAGAGCGGCGGGCAGAGGGGTGGGTGCTATCAAGGATTTAATTCCAATAACACATAAATTTTATAGCATCCAGCAACGATAAATTTCTTGCGTAACAAATGCAAAATCGATTTTTTTTGTATTTTTATGCCGCACACGTGCATTTTGCCAGGGAATGTACACAACCGGAAAAATGTTGTTTTTTTTAAGAAGAAAATTGAATGAAAATTATGATAATATTCAGTCTCTTCCAGGCTGGAAGTATCCTGGACGATTTTCTTTACTAGTAAGGGAATGATGTGACTATTGAATGTGTATGGAAAAAAAGTAGTGAAACTGTAATCCTTAGTCGCCATATTTTCACACGCTGTGAAAGCTAGTGGCCGAGGTCAAATGTTTGGGAGGAATACAAAACTAATGCTCGTATAAAAATTCCCAACATGCCAGTGTAATATTTTGTCCTGTTTTTGTGTTTTTTTTGTTGATATCCTGTAAGGACTCTACAAACATATTTTCTTCCCTTCGGAGTGTCTTTTTTCACACTACCGACAGCCTCATCAATTTCATACGATTCGTAAATTCTGAATGAAGACGCATCCCCGCTTAGACCAGGCCCTATTATAGTATGTATATCGATTCGGCTGCGAAATGTCATTACGGAAAACTCCCACGTGGTTCATTAATCCTTCTTGACTATAATTCAGATCCACTTCTAGGATCTGTTTTGATACAGAAAGTCTCTTGAACTGGTTCAATGAAGTGTACAAGAAGCACGGGTCTGTTCGAAAACAACATAAAGAAGGCGGAAGGACACAGAAAATACGACAGAGGAACGGGATGCTATGAGATCGATGTATGTACTCTGCGTATGTATGTACCATATTGATTAGGTCCTGTGGCAGCCACACTCCTCCATAGTCACTTTGGAATTCAAAAGATGTTAAAGAAAATTTCACAACAAATTATTCATGTGGACCGGAATCGAATGTTATCTTCTTTAATGGTTGAATTTTATTGTTTGGACGAAGACGTTAAGGGTTCGAGAGAGATTCAGCTCTGTATTCTGAATACGGAGGAACGAAATGGCTCTAAGCTGTTTAGAGCATAGATATTTCATGGATAAGCATTTTGAGAATACCTTAAGGAGAAATTCATGTCAAGATGCCATTGAACCTTCTTGACGACGATAATGGACTCTTTTTATTTGATTTAGGGCCGTTCATTTTGCGAGAAAAAGTATGAGGGGTATATATGCTGGGCATTTCACTAAGTTAGGAATCCTTCAGACAAGGAAATTTCCTTTAATATTCCTTTTATCCATTTGTGATGGTTAACAGGAGAAAATTACTGATCTTAGATGACAGAATTCGCTTCCTTATGCGATGCTATCCTAAAATAGAAGATCACTTTGGGACCACTTTTAGTGAGATAAAATTGGGTTTTTTATTTTTCATCTTTTTACAGTAGGGACCTGGTTTTTATATTCCTTTTTTTTACAAGTGAGTAAGTAAGTAAAAGTGAGTCTTCGAATTTTTTTTTATCCTTTGGTAAATCTTGTGAATACACTTGTAAAGGAATCTGTATAAATAGAATCAAAGTCTGTTTTTAATACGAAAATTCTTGCCAAAATTCTTGTCTATGATGGTTATGTTATTTACAGCATCCTAAAACATAAACTATACTATATTTAAAACTGTTTTCTGCGTCGAAATGAAACTCGTCAACGGTTGAATGGAGTGTAATCGGATACCAAAATTAGAAAGAGTTTTACAAGGCCGCTCTTGCAAAAAGTTTGTATCATATCCAGCCAAGTTCAAGTTCATAGAGTGACATGCGTCGTAGTAACTCCCAACGGATGTGATAAAAGTAAGTTTTGAACTGCTGCCACCGAGTCTACAGCACAGTTTTTTCACAAAGCTGCTATTAAAGCTATTAGTCCAGGAGAGATAGCGAAAAAGTAGTTAAAAGTTGAAATAAATCTACCCTGCGATTTCTTGACGCTATAATTAAGAGAAAAATCGTAGGAATTCAATGAATGTGTTTTGGATAAAATTGGTCCAGGGCAACAGGTGGTAAAAAGCTAATAAAAGGAGCGAAAACGCGTTTTTTCAAGTTTTGGGTACGAAAAATATGTTGTTTTGGAAAACAAAAAATACTACATAATAGTGCTTAAAAAGACGAAAATTATGAGTTTTGGACCATTGAAATCGGTCAACAGGTTTTTGCAGAAAAATTCAAAAACCATTAAAAATGGCCGTTTTTTGACATTTAATTATAGGGAGTGTAATTATCGTAGAACCTTGTGGCAGGGCTTAAATTGTGGCCACTGATGGTGCCTACCTACAATAAAAATTTCATGACAAAATAATGGTAACTTTTCGAGTAAATCTCAAAAATGTAAAAACACCTGTTTTACGAAAAAAAGGTTGAACAAGGCCACCAGTGGTCCTAGAGTTTTTTTGATGAGCCCAATTTATTCCCAAAGAGTTGCTCTACAACCCCATTTTCATGAAATGTATGTAAAGTTTGATTTAACACCTTAAAAACACGAGTAAAAACCACCCTTTTTCCAGTTTTTTTGAATAAAAAGCTTTTCTTTTGAGCTTTCTTCGTGAGCTCTTTGAGCTTTTTCTTAAAAACAAACAAAAACTGCGGTTTTTCAACACTATAATTAAGAGAAAAATCGTAGGAATTATATGAATATGTTTCGAATAAAATTGGACCTGTAGAACAGGCGAAAAACAAACTAATAAAACTGTCGAAAAACGATTTTCAAGAAAAAGCTCAAAAGTAAAGTTTTTAATTCAAAAAACTGGAAAAAGGGTGGTTTTCAAACGGGGTTTTAAGGTGTTAAATCAAACTTTACATACATTTCATGAAAATGAGGTTGTAGAGCAAACCTTTGCGAGCCAAAATGCCAAACAAAAAATTTCTAGGACCATTGTGGGCCTTGTTCAACCTTTTTTGGTGAAACAGGTGTTTTTACATTTTTGAGATTTACTCGAAAAGTTACCATTATTTTGTCATGAAATTTTTATTGTAGGTAGGCACCATCAGTGGCCACAATTTAAGCCCTGCCACAAGGTTCTACGATAATTACACTCCCTATAATTAAATGTCAAAAAACGGCCATTTTTAATGGTTTTTGAATTTTTCTGCAAAAACCTGTTGACCGATTTCAATGGTCCAAAACTCATAATTTTCGTCTTTTTAAGCACTATTATGTAGTATTTTTTGTTTTCCAAAACAACATATTTTTCGTACCCAAAACTTGAAAAAACGCGTTTTCGCTCCTTTTATTAGCTTTTTACCACCTGTTGCCCTGGACCAATTTTATCCAAAACACATTCATTGAATTCCTACGATTTTTCTCTTAATTATAGCGTCAAGAAATCGCAGGGTAGATTTATTTCAACTTTTTTTCTATTCTTCCTGGACTATATATAGACTAAGAGCCAGCGCCTGCCAGACATACGTTAAAGTATAAAAGCTGAAAATTTTTTTGGCGGGTTCTCACTAGTGTAGGGACCAATGTTTGGGGGTTACAAACCTTGACTAACGGTGCCTTCGGTAGGTTCGGTAGGTATCAGGTAATCTAGGCGCGCAGTACATGAGTTCTCTCACGTTAAAGTATAAAAGCTGAAATTTACACAGAGGGTTCAAATTACCATTCTAAGTCATTATTTAAAAAGCCAGACCTATACAAAGGGTCTAACACTCCCCCAGACGCGGTAGAAGGTCGAATGCACTGAGAGAATTGCTCAGGTACATGAATGCATTTAAGAGAGTAGGTATTCGTGCAGTTTAAATTTTATAATTCATGAAAATTATATGTGAATATTACTTAAAAATTATCATACAATAACTTTTAAATATCCAGACACATTCGAAGGGTTAAATACCCCCTTAGACTGAATAAAGGATAGCTAGAACTATACATGAGAGAGCATCACAAAACTGTTAAGTGAATTTGATGCGAAAAAAATTATTTATTCAATACATAGATCATCATAATTCATCATCCTCATTTGAGGAGCGACAGAACAAAACATGATAATTCCATAATGTGCAACTTTTCACAAAAGCTCAAAAACCTGTAAATTCTTTGCCTTTGTAAAATTTAAAAAATTACGACTACCAATAAATAACTAAGAGGAAAAACTAATATACATGATTTTTTATTTTTATTTTATTTTTATTATTATGTAGTTATTTTTATGTAAAATATGGAAATATCATGTTCTAATCCGGTCTGATGAAAATATCATGTTTTGAAAAAATCAGGTTAGGCAAAAACATTTTATGTTCTTGAATTCTTTATTAAATAATTAAAGTAATAAGTAATTAGTTAATTACATTGTAATAATTCATAATCAATCAAAAAAAAAGTCATTGCACCTCACCAGGGGCTCTAATTACATCGGTTTGTAGGTGCATCATAAAATGCACTAAAAATATACTAAAATTTACCTCACTTTTGCCTCCCACGGCCCCAAAACAGGTCGTTGGAGGCTCCAAGACCCCGCAAAATTTTCGCAACGGTACCTACTATTAGTAAAAAATACCAGAAAAATCCCCCTTGCCTCTAAGGGGGCCAGGGAGCTCCCCAAAAGGCTAAAAACAAAAAAAAATATCATTAGGAATTTTATCATGTTTTGTTCCAATTTGGAATTTTATCATGTTTTGTTCCAAATTGATTCTTTTAAACATGGAAATATCATGATCTGCATCAAACCTTATATTTTAGAGGCTAATTACTACAGGAATAAACATGACTTTAACCACACCAGTCTAAAGGATGATGTAATTCATGGTATTTTGTCCAATGTCACTTTTTTTTTAATAAGTGGAATTATCATTTTTTGTTCCGTCGCTCCTCATTTTCATTGTTGTCTTCGCCATCTTCATAATTTCCATAATTGTCATCATTTTCCCAGTCATGTAATTGATTGCTTTCAGTAGTTTCAATACTGTCTCCTTCTGATATTTCTGTAAAAAAGAAACACGTTTATTTAATACTTAGCTGCTGTTGAATTAAAATTAACTTTTGATTAAAAAAGTACCTGATGGAGTTTTAAGTGCATCACTGACGAAGTTCGGTAATTGATCACCTTCGAACCATTTAAAGTTATATTGGTTGTCATCATTGATCGTCCATCCATAATCTTCTGGGTTGTAAATGTGAGTGTTTTTTAAGTGAGCCTTGGTCCAAACGCTTGCAATATATTTTGTTCTTAAACGTGCTGAAAGACTTCACTCTTACAAGGTGGTAGATTATTCGCGTCGAAATTTCTTAATTTTATTTGAAATGATTCAATTACATCTGCAGCGGTGTAGGTATTAATAAACAATTGGAGTCGCGCTGCATCTACATCATTTATGCCTGCTACATTATATAAATCACAGATGAACTGCTGGACCGTTTTGAAAGCGATAGTTTTCTCCTCTTCATCAATCAATATTGGCAAAATTAGCAAAGAGTTGTTGATATTGTTCTTTTTTCTTCAACAATTTAAAAGGCTTGACTTTGCCTTTTTTGAAAAAAGCAGGATTATAGTCACATCCTGTCATAGCGTGAAGTGCAGGCAAACTTTTGCATATTAGATTTCCTTGATTTTTATGAATTGTTGTGAGATCTATGTATCTCATTTTATTTCCAGTCCCTGAAAGCATCCATACCTGTGATTTTTCGTTTTTGATATGATCCATATGACCAAGTATTATAGCAGCGATGTCAGTATCGCTAGCTCTAATAACGATATTCGCCTCATAGTCGATGTTGCACAAATGATATACAATTTTTGTGTCTGCTTCTTCATGATCTTGACATGTAAGATCTTCAAGTATGTTGCATATCACTTTATCATCATTATTAGTAACGAACGAATGACACTGTTTGAAATTAACATTAACTACTTTATCGCCAATCAATGGAGCAACTTCATCGCTTGCCCAATGTAATATAAAGAAATCAATAAGAGCTTCCTTAAATTTAGAGTTTTTTAATTCTTTTGGGAAATCAGAGGGTCGAGCTTGATCAGGTCCAGTAATGGTAAAATCCAGTTTTGAAAATTCTTGACGGAGACTTCTTTCGTAGTCTTTGATTGATGGCGTGAAATATTGATCGAATATGATATCAATTCGCGATGCATTAAAATTACAAAACTTTTGTAACATTTTTTTGGAGATATTCCCGAACGTCTTTGGAACTTCTGTCATTGTATGCAATAAGAAGAAACCATCAATTATCACTACATCTATGTGAGGAGGTGGTTGGTGTTCAATTCCTTTTTCCAAATGTTTCATTAATACGACTTTTCGCCTAGTTCCTTCGGTTCTTCGAATTGACCGATTCTGGAAATTCGGCAGATCGACCACACTGCTCCTTTCACACCCTGGGCTTGGGACCAGGCGACGGCCGAGTTTTCGTCATCTCTAAAACCCACTAATACTATTTTATACGCATTCACGCACACGAAGACATTCTTTCGCTTGTACTCCACCTTGTTCTGTGTCAAGGAATACATATGTGAGACCCTCCAAGTGTTTGAATATTCTTGCAAAATAATTATCAAGAAAAATATATAAAATAATATATTAAAATATTATAGTCATATTTCGTTGAATATTACTAAATTATTCTAAATTTTCTTAGTTATGTCATAGTTATTGAATAATACATATCTATTTATGTATATTTTATATTATATTAAAACTACAAAAAAATTCAAAAATACTAATAAATATTTTTTTTTCTCATTTATTCATATACATAAGTAACGACTTATCGATGCATGCGACTTTATACCACTAATTAATATTAAGCTAAATTTAATTTATTTACTTATATTAATAAATAAACAACCTAAATTTAATTTCTATGTACTGAATAAATAATTTTTTTCGCATCAAATTCACTTAACAGTTTTGTGATGCTCTCTCATGTATAGTTCTAGCTATCCTTTATTCAGTCTAAGGGGGTATTTAACCCTTCGAATGTGTCTGGATATTTAAAAGTTATTGTATGATAATTTTTAAGTAATATTCACATATAATTTTCATGAATTATAAAATTTAAACTGCACGAATACTCTCTTAAATGCATTCATGTACCTGAGCAATTCTCTCTCAGTGCATTCGACCTTCTACCGCGTCTGGGGGAGTGTTAGACCCTTTGGATAGGTCTGGCTTTTTAAATAATGACTTAGAATGGTAATTTGAACCCTCTGTGTAAATTTCAGCTTTTATACTTTAACGTGAGAGAACTCATGTACTGCGCGCCTAGATTACCTGATACCTACCGAACCTACCGAAGGCACCGTTAGTCAAGGTTTGTAACCCCAAACATTGTTCCCTACACTAGTGAGAACACGCAAAAAAAATTTCAGCTTTTATACTTTAACGTATGTCTGGCAGGCGCTGGCTCTCACTCTAATAGGGACGCTATATAGGCCCCAAGCTGGTCTAAACCCGTAAAAACGAGTTATCATCCTTGACTGGGAGGTGTAGAGTTATCCTTCAGTGGTTACTGGGACTTAGAAACAATCGAGTCAGATGAATAAAGTAGACTAGGAGCAAATCTCGTAGACACAGCTACAAGTGAGGCCTCGGTAGCCTAGGGAGTAAGGCGTCTGGCTACCATCCCAGAGGTCCCGGGTTCGAATCCCGGCCAGCCGCACGGTCCTTCGCTTTTCCACTTTCCCACCTACATAACTTTCCTTCTTTCTTCTTCCCTCTTTACATTCCTGATTCCTACTATCATAGCCTTCCTTAGTCCTCCCCTGCCCCACCAAAGCGGGTGTCATCGCTTGATTGATGAGATTCTACTCGTTTCAGGAGGCATAACACTCCAGCGAGTTGTTTCTCGATGCCCCGATGTTAAAGTCGTCACAGTAATGGTTGTGAGTAGGTGGACTAAAAAATATCGCGGTAAGTTGTGGCAGTTCCTTCCTTCCCCGACTAGAGCTGCTGTTCGACATTGCAGTCTATATGAAAAAAATAAATTGTTGACACAGTATAAAGGGGCTTTCCTGAGACTAGTCTTTCACATAAAAAAAAGTTTGGTTGGGCACAGCTTAGGATTAGCCGCCAGCATTTTGCGAGCAACCACAACCACTTTCGTTCCTATCCCCAAGGAAGCAGACACCCCGAGGCGCTCCGGGAATGGGAGGAAGCTCCTATGCGAGGAAGGTGACCACTGCATTCTCTGGGTTGGTGGCCTCTGTACTGCTGGCAGACTGATCTACTCTTCGGAGCATGACTGCCCTCGAGCAGCACTGGTCATGGGGAAGAGACTAACCTGCCATTCTCTCGCAGTTGGTATCCAGATATCTCATAGCGGCGGAGGTAGTGCTGTCCGGAGACGTAGGAGTGCCCAGGCTTGTCATAGCCTCGACCTATCTCCCTGGAGAAGAACCTGCCCACCTCCCTCAGATTCAAGCAGACTTGTGGAGGACTGTAGTAGGAGGAATATTCAGTTAGTGATTGGTTGCGACACCAATGTGCACCACCTTGCGTGGGGAAGCACCAATACTAATTCTAGGGGTGAATAACTCCTTGATTTCCTTACTACCTACAATTTACAAGTTATGAACTAGGGGCACGAACCCTCCCTTTTCTAATGTGACTAGGCAAGAGATGATTGACTGGACTCTTGCTATCACATTCGTTAGTTCCAGAATACTAAACTGGCATGTTTCAAGTGAGCTATCAATGTCTGATCATAGACATTTAAGCTGCAATGTCCTCGGAAGCCTCTAATATTATACGGCGGACTGACTGGGAGGCTTATCGCACAGCCCTCAGGTTAGGAGTCAGCCAAGTTGATAATAATTCCATTACTGAGGCCGATCTCGATCTTGTCTCTACCAATCTGCAGGAAACGATAATCGCAGCTTCCGAAAGTAGCTGCTATGGGAAACCTCGAAGCACCAACCGAAAGGTTTCGTGGTGGAACAATGATCTCTGCAGGCAAAGGAGCGAAGTCAGAAAACTAATTAATAGGGCCAAGGTCTCGGGAAACTGGGACCTCTACAAGAAAGCCCTCACCAATTATAAGAAGGATCCAAGCGAAGGTCATGGAAAGTCTTCTGCGAAGAAATAGACAAGCTTCCAGCCTCCACGAGGTTATACAAAGTTCTGTCTAAGGATCACTCCAATGGCGTTGTCTCCCTCAAGACTCCTTTACGGAGAACACCAGGCATACCATGGAGCTATTAATGAACACTCATTTTCCGGGTTCTCAGCCTGGGTTGGCCTTGGAACCTAACATTGAATCAAAGATATTACTTGCCAGTACTTACTGGCTTGGAAGAGATCTTACCAATACTGCTACCACTATTTCTGAGTAGCTTTGCACTGGCCCGTATTCCGAGGTGTTGGAGAGAGGCTAAGGTAGGCTTTATCCCTAAATCGGGGAGAAGACCGTGCAGGGAAGCAAAATCCTATTGACCTATCAGCCTCTCCCTCTTCTTCCTGAAAACGATGGAGAAGGTTCTAGACAGGCATATTAGAGAAGGTCTTACAGCGAACACACTTCACTGACATCCATTTGCATAGCACGTGGTTGGTTCTTAGTTGGGTGACCGCTTGGTAAAACCGCTGTCGACACTTGTGTTTAAAAAGATGAAAAGGCAATTGCAAAAGGTGAACAATAAGATAAAGCTTTTCGGCACCGCAGTTGTTCCATATAACCACAGGTACTATACATTTTTTTCTAAAGTTTTTTTACATTTGTGAATGCTTCAGAAACGCTTCTAAAGAAAGCACAAGTAAAATGAGTCCACTGCGATTATACAATGTTAAAAAAGATATAGAACTGGGATGGGAAGGGAAAGGAGCAAGTTTTTTAAGGAGCATTCTAGCATTGATAATGCAGCGCTCCATTTACCGCTGGCTAAGCTTTCTCTTTTTCCAAAATAACGCAAGACGAGCTTATACTACTTAAAAGCAAACCAAATGTCCCAATCTAATCTATGATGGACTTCAATCTATTTTTCCTCAATTATGGATTTGTTTACGATACCTGAGATCGAGCGTTGTTTCATTACCTTATTCTCAATCATAAAACTACATTTTTTCCCCACAACCAAAATTCAAAACGCCCTATTTCGAAAACGGGCAGAGATATCCCCCCCTCCTCCCCTCTTTGTACTGCATCGTTTCTGGTCTACTATTCAATATTAACCGCTGGAACACTCTGTATATCGTGTAGAAGGCACACTATCTCTCTTCATCACAAGCCCGACGTATAGCTGATCGAAAGGTAACTGGAGATTGATTCTTATGTTTGAAAATCTTTGGTCGTTCGGTCCACAGTATTGGAGCAAAATTGGAGCTCTAAACCTTAGCTTTGTTTTGGAGAGCTCTGATTCGACATTTGAAATAATAACGCAAATCTAAACATTATCCGGGATAATATAGGTTTTTGTTTTTAATAAATTCTCGATTAAGGATTATTCTCGTTAATGTTTAGAGCCTTAACTCTACATCATGTACAAAAATAAATTGTTTAGAACAATCAAACTGATGAACCTCTTGACATTTATATCTAACCATAACAAACATCGCGTTAGTTAGCCTCAGAGAAACTTAACGAAAGTAAATAACAATCAATTAAAAGCACTTAAAAACGGTATCACTGAAACATCCTAAGATTGATTACAAATAAAGTCCTTTCAGGCAGTCTCCATTGACTTTTTGTCGTAATTTCTCTCAAAGCAAACAAACAATCCTCGACGACAATTAATTTTCCATCTGGTTGAGTTACTTACATCTCGATATCCAACGACCGCCCGTCGCCCGCTGCTTCCTTCTTCATCCACGGCTCTCACACAACCTTTGTCTTATCTTATCATTTCCCCGTTTGCGCAATTATCTGTTTATCACCGTCAAGAAAACTTGTCCTAATTAAAGCGGACAAAACCTGAGCAGAAATGGTCCAGAGGATTCGTTCATCCGTTCAAAGGAACAAACAAAAAAAAGGAAGAAGTAAGCTCAAAGTAAGTAAACGACTCTACGCATCCTTGTTAAGATCCGATTTTAAACAAACTACCCATCGCCATCCTTGGCGCGCTGCTACCCCCCTCCCCCGGCCATTAGCAGGCTCGGATAATTGAAAGGGACAACCACCCTTAAGATAATCCTTGGAGAAGTTTATTTTATGATAATCTTTAAGGACATCTTTACAAGTACTTCACGACTCTTGTTCAGTCTTAGTTTCCCTAAAAGAAATATATATCAGCAAATAATAAAATTAATATTTCCAAACATACTTACCTTGAACTAGTTCCTGTGTTCCTCCAGTCAAAAGTAAACAAATCTCCAGCTGCAGCCATCCTATAACGAAAAATAATTAACCACAAAGAAATAGTTCCCATAAAATAAAATACGAACCTGACAACACCAAGAAAAGCATAACCCAACGCTCCACCTCCGCATAAAATTGCAGCTCCCATGAAAACCTTAAAATACATAACAAATTAAAATAAAATTCACTAAAATCAAATATCAAGATACTTACCTCACAGCTGATAGTAGAAATGTCAGTCTCCAACTTGACACCATTACATAAACAGTCAAACAACACAAACACACATAGGAAACACGATCCACAACAAGTTCTAAAGCTCCCCACCAGGTCCCACTGACGCCTTACAGTGGAGCAAATAAATACCGGAGCGCGTTGCCCAAAAGCTTCAGATCACTCTTGATCTTCTATACGAATTTGAGGTAGAAATCGAAGCGATCTCAACTCGGTCACATTAGTCGTTTTGAAGCTAATGTGAATTTCTTATTATATTAGCTGTACTGGGCTAATATAAATTCTAAATTTTTTATATTAGCTGTATTGGGCTAATATAAATTCTTGGTTGCATTAGTTGCCCTGAAGCTAATGCAAATATCTTTATTAAACGCAATTTAACTTTCAGCAAAGTTCCGCACCACCATTGTCAGGGAGATCTACCATCGTGACCACGCAAAGTTCTAGGAGTACCAAATACCCGGAGAAAGCTTGTTACCAACAAAGGTTCTACAGTCGAGACCATCCAAACTTAGAGGAAAACTTCGGAGCAGGAGAAAAGCTGTGTATAAAGGTTGTACATTTAAAGGTCGAAAAATTGGATTAAAATAATAAATTTTAGTTAATAAGCAGATTATAATAATTGGAATAAATTGTTAAGTATTAAGTGAACCTTGCAGTCTTTTTTCTCTAACGTCGCATTTATTCACTGAGTTTGTTATAAAGAGGCTATCGGAGCCCTAAACAACTCTTCTACTAACATTAAAATTACCGACGAATAAATCCTTGACAGGACGAAAAACGAGAGAAAAAAATTTATATATTACTGGTGCCCGGCTATGTAAGTCAGGAGGGGATGTCGACGGCGGCAGCGAACGGGGGTGGCAAAAAGGCTCTTCCAGACAGATTTGTCTCCTTGCGATGGAAATCGTGTTTTACTCCGAATTTTCGTGCGACATATTTCTTGTCCTGGGTTTATACACAGTTAACTTGGTGCAGGATTCTTGTTCCCTGAATTGAAGGATTCAGGGAATCACGGCAAACAGGATAACGGGGGCGAATCAGAAGGGTTGACAAAATGCGGTATGGTACAACGCTCGCATATGTCGGTGCGTTGCCTCTGGCTGGGGGCATTATGTTTTTGTTGTTGCTCAGTGTGTGTGTATATTGAAAAAGGACTTTTCTTTAATTCTATGCCGGGATTTATTTTTTTACTTTATTTTATATATTTTTCATCTTTTGTGGACACACTCGGGGTATTTCAATAAATATGAAAAACACGATTTTTTGTGTGGAGGGGGTTGGGGCAACCTGCTTTTTCGTCTCTAAGTGAAACTGGGGGCCGTTTGCTTTGAAGTATTTCTTAAGGACATTTTTTTTGCGTTATTTAAGGGATGAAGTAGCTTTTGGGTATTACATCGGATACAAGCAAGCAAGACGTGTGTGCATGTTTGTTGAGTATTACAGCAGAAAGAAATTTAAAGGGCGCCATCTTGATAGGGAAATTTTTAATTTTAATAAGAAGGGTTGTTTTCTTGTATTTAATCAAACCGAAAGACGGTTTTGGGTTCTGTTTAATTAGCAGTCTGGCCCTGAACTGGGCTTATTCTTCTGAAAGTTTTTTCGGGGATTTTAGGATGAAAAAATTCTAAATTTAAAGTATTTTTCAAGATAATTGAATTGTTTTCATTTTCTAGCCCAGTAGATTTTTTTATGTGGGCAAACCAAGCTACCAGTCTGTCATGTCGTTCAGGTCATGGTGCAATGTCTAGTAGCAAGCTTGGTTTTTTTTTTATTTTTTGGTTTGAAAGAGAGAAACGAAAATGATAGACTAGGGGGGGGGGGGGGGGTCTGGGGGTGCTGTAGCATGTGGCGATGAACCTTATGTTTGAACTATTGGTAGTACATGGCAAGGACGTAGCCAGGGGAGCGGTTTTGGGGGTTCAAACCCCCCCCCCCGAATGAAAAAAGACATCGCAGATAGCATGAAAAATTAAATAATAATAAATAGTTTTTCTTCAATTGTATACTAAATTTGAGATAGGCAGAACACCATTCAAATCGCATTTTTTCTTCTTAGAAATACGTTTGGCGACAGCTATGTATAGCGCGAACCAAACGAGATGAGGTTTCTCAAAAGGCTATTTTCCATGCGCAGTAGCATTCTTGGTACCCAGTGGGAAATGGAGTGCTCTAAGGACAATGGAGGAGCACTCCCATGGAAGCATGGAGTGCTCCCTTTCCGCTCCCTCTCCATATATTTTTTAACATTATATGTCCGCCTAGGCTAGCACTCCATTTGAGCTCCCATAGGAGCACTCCTGCAACGATGTAGTTGGAGACAAAAAGGAGCATTATAGAGCTTTTTCAAATATCTACAGTAGAGGTCAACATTAAAGTACCATAAGAATTTTTCAGTAATTTTACGTTTTCAGTATAATAATGAGTCATCGCATCAATACAATTTTAAGTTTTGAGCTTGGCCTATTCAATTTCTTAAATAACTCCAATAATGCTCGCTTGGGAGTCCATTGAGAGCCCTCCAACTTCCCTCCCTTTGGGACTGCTCCCAATTTTTCCCGCTGGGTACATTTCGAAGCGGAAATATGAAAATACATAAGCGAATGTCTTATTCATATGTGCGCAATGTTTATTGGTGTGTAATTTGCATTTCCGAAGAAAGGAAAAAATATCTAGATGACTATGTATAAAAAAAGTAAAAAAGTATAGGGGGAAGGGGAGGTCTCATTTACACAGATCATTATTATGATTCTTACAAAAACCCATTCTGCCGCCACAACATCCACGACTGTTCTGAACTGCCGCGGGTCTCTGTGTGAGATTGCCATTCAGTTTCATATAAAACTTTGTTGGATTCCTAGACATAATAGGATTAGGGGAACCGTAGGGCAGATGAGCTTGCTAGACAGGGAACCGAAGTGGAAAGGACACCCCACTTAACCCGGATAGGAATGACCTACAAACTAGCTTGGAGGAAAATCAGCTTAGCTCGAGATGGGTTGAGATGGACCACAGCAACGCACAGTGGGGGAAAAGCCCGAAATCCTGGCCAAAAGTCGAATTATGAACTTTTGATTTGAAGCCTATGGTTGGTAGGGATCGTTTAGGGACTAACCTTTCTACACAAAACCGTTAGGCCGAGCCCCCTGCTACTTGTGGTTGTCGAAATATTTCAGTCTCAAGTTGACCTCCGACGACAGATTTTCGACGACGCGCGCGTGAACGGATCGCAGTGAAAAGTTTACATTTGTATAACTTGAAAGTTTTCATCAAAAAAGAAAGTCGAAAAAATGGATGCGGTTCCTGGAGGTATGTAGAATATTACGAATATTTTACTTTTCCAAAAAAAAACGTTGCTCTGTTTGTTTATTACATATAATTACACATCGAAAAAGTGACTACTCGTTTGAAATAAAGCTGATGATATCTATACCAAAAGTACCAAATCCCGCTGAATCCCGCGTTCATTCTGCGATGAGCTTGAAGTATAAACTATTATGAACTCATTGTGCAAAAATCAGCTCCTAATTTTGCCTAGCCTTGATGTGAGGTATTTTTTTCACATAGCGCGTTTTCTTGTTTTTTAGCCTTTTGGGGAGCTGCCTGGCCCCCTTAGAGGCAAGGTGGGATTTTTCTGGTATTTTTTCCTAATAGTAGGGACTGTTACGCAAATTTTAAGGGGTCATAGGGCCCCCTACGATTTTGAGGCCGTGGGAGGCAAAAGTAAGGTAAATTTTAGTGCATTTTTAGTGCATTTTATGATGCACCTATAAATCGATGTGAACTATGTGATGCGCCATTTTTTTACAATAATTTGGATTTCGGATTCGTAATCGGCGACCTTGAAAATCCGCACATACCAATTTTTGTCAAGGTCTGACACCTTTTTAACATCCATGTCCGCCATATTGGATCGGCCATTTTGTTTACAATAATTTGGCTTTCGGATTCGTAATCAGCGACCTTCAAAACCCCTGTATGCCAATTTGTATTCCCATCAGAGGTCATTTGAGGTTTTGGCCACGATTTCGGTCTTTTCCCCCACTGTGCAACGGTGTTCCGCACTCTTCATGCAATCTGGCCAACTTTGGACGCAAAGCGTTCAAAATTTCTAGTTTTGTTAAACATAAAGGAGATAACCCATGTAGTAAATGCTCTGATCGGTCACTGCCCCTTTGGCCGGCACGCCGAAAGATAAAGACTTCCCCACAACGACTTATGCTGATGTTGTGGTAATGAAGAAGAGGAAGAAACTGTCTCCCATCTTCTCTGTACATGTCCCGCCCTCGCAAGGAAAGATGGACCTTCCTTGGCTCACCCTTCCTTGATGCATTGAGCGAGCTGCAAAATACTGGGGTCCCTGAACTCTGTCGCTTTATCAAAAGCTCCAAATGGCTTGAAATGGCCTGCACTTTGTTCCAACACTAGAATGGCTAATGGTATCACAATGGGCCCAATAGCGTGCCATTTCAACCTAACCTACAAAAACCCCTCCCGAAGCAAAATCCTGGCTACGTCCTTGGTACATGGAAATGGTATTTAACATTGCAAAAATTCAGGACAAGGGATGTGTAGGGGGGGTCAGTGTGAGCTTAAGTTTGAGTTTTCGGGATTCTAACCCCCCCATTTGGCCGCCATCTTGGAAAACGTATGCAAATGGTTTTTCCACTATATCTCCGAAACGGTACATCTTACCGAAAATTTGCAAGGACACTTTTTGTTTAGAATTAAATAATCTACAATTTATTTGTGGTAAAATGAATAATTAAGAAGTTATAAGCCTTAGAACACAAAAATTAGTCACAATATTTTCTTTTAAAGGCTATAACTTTTTTTCCTTCAACTTTACCAAAAAAAAAATAATAACAAGTTTTTTGTAGAGGGTTTCATTAGGAATAATTTTCATTCATTACTTTTTTAATTTCATTCACTACGAAGGGTTTTACAGCGCCCCGAAGGTATGAAAGTGACAGATTTTCGGAATATTTTATTACAATTTTACCTCCTAGAAATTAGCAATAACAGCTAGCAAGTAATAATAATGAATGAATGACCATACGTTATAAGAAATGCCGATGTTTGAGTAATGTAATAAAATTGTTTCGCATTTTTTTGCGGGTTTTTATTGCTGTTATGCCATGTTTTATAAGGTACGATATGGTTTAAAATGAAATTCTTTGAATAGTAACATGCGTTACTCCAATTTTTTAAAATAATTTGTTTTAGGACTACACAAAAAAGTGCTTTATTCAGTTATGTTAACTATCTAGCAAAATATGGACGTATTCAGTTTGTGATAAAAGTTCCTAAACAAAAAGTGTCCTTGCAAATTTTCGGTAAGATGTGCCGTTTCGGAGATATAGTGGAAAAACCATTTGCACACGTTTTCCAAGATGGCGGCCAAATGGGGGGGGGGGGGTTAGAATCCTGAAAACTCAAACTTAAGCTCACACTGACCCCCCTACACATCCCAAAAATAAAACCTTGTCCTGCATTTTTGCAATGTTAAAGTACCATTTCCATGGACTATGGGTGTTGCACGAGTTCGGGAAAACTGACTGTGGGAGATTATTCCACAGTGGAGTTGTTCTATTCATAAACGAACTTCTAGAACATCTTCTGCACGAACGGGGACTGTAGGATATGGGGTGGGCCAAGCGGGCTAATCTTGTGTTGCCGAAAAAATATTGCGGTGCAGGCAGAAGGTCCTGATTTTTAGTGGAATAGTCGCTGTGGTAATAGCGATAAAGTATAGAGAGCGCTGCTACATTCCTACGGTGGCTCAGAGAGTCGATAGGGATGCAAAGGCTGTCATCTCCGATGATTCGGATGGCTTTGCACCTTGTCCAGCCACGCTAAGGCTTCCACGTTATTCCTATTATAAATGGCTATTTTCCTATGGGCAGAAAAGTTGTGCATTAAGCTATATCCTGCCACCTGAAAACGATCTAAATCGAGATCAGGTAAGACTTGGTTTCACTTAGTGCAAGAATAGGTGGAGCATGTACGAACACCTAAGAGCACTAGTTTAGTTTTTCATATTTTTAATGGTGGATGCACACGACAGGGAATTTTGTTCGCAGACCATAGACCATTGTCTACAACTGCAAAAAAGCAATTTCCACCTGAACTGAGCTTATTCTGAAGTAAGTTAAAACATGCCAAATAAAACCTGAGCACTCCTTCTGTAAATGGGCAATTTTATGACGTGTCAGGAAAGCGAATGTTAAAAACTAATTTGTGGGCCGGCAGGTGTTATGGTTATTTATGCCGTGTTCACAATGTTAAAGTGCTAATTTTGCTATGGGCACAGTGTTACGGACATAATTTAAGAAATGTCAATAACAGCTGTTAAATTAAAAACCCTCACAAAAGAAACTTCCAACAGAATTCTTGGCCTTTAATAAAACTTTTGTTTCATCTGAGTTTATTTAATTACTTAATTTTAAAGTAAAATCTTTTGAATTTGGTGAGATTTCTGTTAACTGGAGGGGATGTTAACTGAAATAATATTTATCTAGTCTAGAAGCTATAGTAAAATCGACTGCGTAAGAGTAAATATAGGGGACTAGACCAACAAAGGATTTTATTGAAACTCTGATGGCTCTGGAAGAATTAGGTGGAATTGCGGGGCTGGCAATGACAGATAGAATTAAGTATGTTTATTCAAATACACACTAACAGAATATTGTTTAACCGCCACGAGCTCGTTGCACAAACTTCAGTACCGTTTATGCTTTCCTGGACAAAACCAGCCTGATTCTGCGTTTTTGGCTATTATAATTGCAAGTTTTGCAGAATGATTTCGATGATTTCCTTCAAAATTCTTCATCCGCTTTTCTCACTGCCATTTTCTCACTTAATTTGAGCACAATATTTGAGCAATTAAAATTTATATGACTTTAAGTGCATCAACATCACCATACACTAGGACACAAATTTCGACAAAACTCATGTAGAAAAGTACTAAAAAAGGACGAAATAGAGCCAATTTCAACATTAAAATTGCTTATAACTTCTAAAGTAAAAGCCGTAGCATAAAAGTTAGTAGACGTCATTCATGTAATCCAGGCCAACGACGGAAAAGCGGTCACGTGAGATTAACAAGAATCCTTTTAAGGACATCTTTACTAATGCTCACGCTAAAAACATTAATGTTTTGGTTCACGTTAATGAACATGCGATTGACAGGTTCAAATCTGCCGTAATTTGTGTTAGAGAAGTTGATATGTAAAAAAAGTGGTCCTCTCAGATTTTAACGACTCTCTCTCTAAACGACGCACGGCGACCTTGAAAACCTGAGCCAACCTTTCCACTAAGGAGCTGATGATAATGTGAAGAGAGCTTAAGTTGAGTAACTTAAGCCGGGATTCATAAGACGGAAGAACTAATGGGTTTTCCCAAGGAACATGTTTCAGTGCGAATCGAACAAACTTTCGTTGAACTGATTCAATAGTTCTAACATGCGAATTGTAGTAAGGAGACCAAATCTGGAACGCATATTCGAGTAATGGTCTGACAAGAGAAATGTAAAGGTGTTAAGTGATGAAGGGGTTGTTAAGTTCTTTGGACCACCTTTTTATAAAACCTAGGACTAAACTACTGAAGAAATATAGTTGATGTGAGTGGAAAATTCCAGCATACTATCAAATCTCATCCCGAGATCTTTCACAAAATTAACACGAGGGATACCCTCATTAGAAAAGGTGTAGTTGAAAATTAAAGGATCACGTCTTCTACTAAAAGCCATGATTTCACATTTAATATTAAGAACCAGGTTGTTGTTAGCACACCAAGAGTAAAAGGTGTCAAGGTTAACTTTGCAAAAGTTTGCACTCCTCAATACTTTTTATATGACGGTACAATTTGATGGTGGTAGTGGAACGAGCTGCAAGAAAACAATATTGATTTGTTGAGACCTGCCTCTTGCAGATAGGAACGATTGCCGAATAGATAATTGATTCAAAGAGACAGACAGCTTCGCAACTGGTCTATAATTCGATATTACGTTCTTGCTACCACTTTTGTGAATAGGAATTATGAACGAATTCTTACAAAGAGTAGGCAAGTCCTTATCCAAAGATTTTTGAAGAAGGGTTTTCAGTGGAGCCTGGAGAACCTCCGCACAGGAGTTAGGACCGCAGGAGGAATACCGTCGGGGCCAGAAATGAAGTCGAATGGGAGTTCGTCAATATGTTTCACGATATCTGCACTGGTATTTGAGAGAGGTAAAAGTGAGCCTCTCGGTTAGGAATTATGTGACGAAAATTATTGTCATTAGGCTGAAAGTCGGAAGGTGTGAAAGATTGACGAAAGAATGATGCAAACATATTGCAAATCGCAGGCGACTCACAGCTAGAGCAGTTCATGTGCTGCATAGTATTAGGGTAGTTATCAACTTTTTTCTTAGAGTTGACCAATTTAAAGAAGTTTCTAGGATCAGTAAGCACTTTATCACTCATGCTGCTAAGATATTCTCTATACAGAGAAAGAGAGAGTGAACGAAATCTATTATAGCAATTGATAAATGAATTGCGACATTGGCGACGAATCACCCTTGGACAAACGTCCAATCTCAGTTCTCACACTTTGTATTTCTAGTACATCGTATCATGCTATGATGCATTGTAGTTAAATGCTTAACGCGTTGGATAGAATAGTCAAGTCTTTGAGGATGCTGGGGGTGCTAGAAGAAATAGTGAAGGCTCTTGATTTTAAACTCCTGGATTTTGTGGGAATCCTGAAAAACTAAAGTTCCCAAAGTTCGAGGTATAAAATTATGCCTAATTTTAGTATTAACGTTATTTTGATACCAAAGCAGTTTTTAAAATGAATTAATTTATTCAAAAGGGAATTCTTTAGATTTCTGCTTCAAAGTTAAGAATGACTATAAATCCTTATACATATGTATACAACAAAAAATGTAATAATAAATAGAAACAGTTTTATAGATTCCGCAAATCAGCATATCCCAAATATCGTACAAGTTTACAAAATAAAAAAACACCCTAGTATCGCAAAACATTTTAGACAGCTCCACCACTACCAATCGACAAGGGAAACTACTCCGCCCCCAATAAATCTGAACATAGGCTAAATATCTGATATCGAGCCGACAACCATGAAAAGGTGGAGAAACACCATCAATTTTGTTACCCTCGTGCATGTCGACAAGTTCAATATTGGCATTTTCGATTTTGTAATTAGCAAGCATCCGAGCCGGCAGCAGCCGCAACAATGGAATCACCCTAGTCAGCAGCAATCTTTCATCATCATTGTTCGTACCAGAAATAGTCTCGAAATCCTCGAATCAAATCTAGGAATCCACGATTAAACACTTTCGCGCTCACCTATATCGCAGACCAGACCAACAACGTTGCATACCAGACAAAGGCCCCACTGGGGACCGTTCGGTCGTCGGCGAATAATGCCCCGGTTTTAGAGCGGGTTGAACGTTTTGCTGCACTCGGGCGATGCAGCACAATCGGACCAAATGCAAGAACAGACTTCAGCCTGGTGCCAAGTATTGTGATGGATGAGGTAACACTTAACTCGCGCCGATCTCTTGAATTCCTGATATTGGGGATTATTCATGGCGAACGCTGCTGGCTACAAACGAGCTCAGAGCTACATACATATGTATATACTCTCTACAATGGACCCAAAAGCGCGCATACCTCGGGATTGCTTTGATAAAATTTGTAATAAATTGTTGCCGTGCGGAGTGATTCCTTCAATTCCCTTTGGGTTTTAAAAAGCCCGAATATTAAAATTAGAAATGAGTTTGTTTGAATATGCAGACGAGATGACATAGAAAGGTCTGCTTCAACTTGGAATTGACCCTATTCGTGGCATGGATTTGTCTCGCATTTTTCCGACAAACTTGTAGGCAATTGAAAATGTCCAAAATTATAGGGTAGAAAGGAAAAATTGCGTTCTGACAGCGAATTACAAATGGTATAACAAACTTACAAAACTTATTTCGAATATTTCGGATTTTTGATTTTCTACAAGAAAGCATTTTTCGAATTTTGCTTAGGTACTTAGGATCAGCTCTCAAAAACGCATCCGTCAAAAAGGGGACATGTTGTGTAAATATGAGTGCCAAGTTAACATATTCAACCCTAAAAACCATTGAACGCAATTGTGACTTAGGTTAGGTTAAAATGGCTGCTCCCCCACTAGGGAGCCCACTTAGGCCCACCATTGGGCCCATTATGTTGGCATTCTAGTGTTGGGACAAAGTCAGGCCATTTCAAGCCATTTGGAGCTTGTGATAAAGCGACAAAAGTCAGGAACCCCAGAATTTTGCAGCTCGCGCAATCCATCAAAGAAAAGTGAGCCTTTGCAAGGGCGGGACATGTACAGAGAAGGTGGGAGACAGTTTCTTCTTCATCTTCATTACCACAATTTCTGCATAAGACGTTGTGGGGAAGTCCCAATCTTTCGACGTGCGGGCCAAAGGGACAATGACCGGCCAGCACCTTCACTACAGGGCTTATATCATCAGCATTGGCCACAGTGGTGCACCCAGACTTCCTTACAGTTATCAGCACTTCATCGACTGTTATATTCCAAAGGAGCGGCAGTAAGACCCCACCTTGCGGTGTGCGTCTTCCAACCCGTCTGACTTCTCCCGAAAGCCCCAGACCAGACTTTATGACCCTGCACCCCAACAGCTGTTCAATAAAGACCCTGGAGCACACATCCAGACGCCGGCGCGGCGTGCCCCTGTGACCGCAGAAGATTTAACATTGTTGAAAGCACCTTCGATATCTAAGAAAGCAGCCAGACTGAACTCCATGAACTCAAGGGATTTTTCAATGACCGCTACTAGGGAGTGGAGAGCAGTATCTACCGATTTACCTTTCGTGTAGGCATTCTGCGAGGGAGAATGCAGTTTTCTATCAATGCTTTGCTTAAAATGAATTTCTACAAGTCTTTCTAGAATCTTGAGGAGAAAGGATGTGAGACATATAGGTCTCAAGTCCTTTGGAATGTGGTAGCAGATTTTATCCGTTCTCGGAATGAAAGCCACCTTCGCTACCTTCGAAGACTTTGGAATATAGCTTAGGCGAAGGGAATTCCTATAGATGGTTGCAATCGAGTCCAGAATTAGGTCTCTTATTTCCTGAATTTTAATAGGATAAATTCCGCCCGGCCCAGGTGTTTTATAAGGCTTAAGACCTGCTATGGTCCATAGGAGCAAATCCCTGTTTATGAGTTTGTCAATAGTGCCTAAATTATATTCACTAGTTGGGCTCCCAAGACGTGTTTCTGCGGATGCAGCAAGAAATGTCGAGCTAGGAAAGTGGGTATCGAACAGGAGTTTCAGTGACTCCTGACTACTTGTGGTCCTTGTACCGTTTGCTTGTCTAAAAGCCCGATGTGCCAAGGCTTTTAGAGAGAACCTTTCTAAGTCTTGCGGTATCCGGAAAACCTTCTATAGTCTCACAAGAGGCCTTCCAGAATTCCCTCTTTCACTTATGCACTTCGTACATGAGCTCCCTGAGACGCCCTTTATAGTTGTCCCAGTCCGAATCTAAGTTAGACCGTTTCGCCTTATTGAAGGAATTTCTACTTTTAGACCTTTGTTTGAGAAGCTTGCTGTTCCACTTGCTGGTTTTACCCCCTGTATTTCCGAGTAGGACAGGCTGCTACTAAAATATTATTTAGGAGGTTTCTGAGATTCTTTACCTGATATTCAAAACCTTCAGCTCTCCAAGAGTGGTTGAGAAAGTCATCGGCGAGCACCTCTTAAATTTGTGTCTGAGCTGCCCAAACGGAGTTGTGAGTATTTGCATCACATCCAATGATGGAGCCGGCCTGACTGACTGGAGCGTGACTAGCCGCTTCCTTTGACGCATCACAGAGACTGGAGCTGTCTAAATTTCCTAATTTCCCGCCCACTCCAAGGCTCTTGTACCAGGACGACATCTACATCAGCCTTAGAAAGGCGTAAGCAGAGACTGGCGGATGCAGACTTGCGGTGATGAAGATTAATCTGCGCTGCTCTCAACATCGTGGTTGCGAGCAGCGGGATCAATCTCAATCACCGTTATGTCAATCTCGTATTCTCCCGGTGTGAGAGTAACATCTTCATCTCCCACCGAAAGAAGCTGGGGAAAGTCCCCCAGTTTGTCCTCCGTCGTTGTCGCCGAAGGAACGCCTAAGATATTAGTATCCTCAACGGATACGAGAGCAGGGTCATTTAGACCCAGGGATGGTAGGGGCGTATCCTTACACGCAATACCAGGCACATTGGATTCAGCTACTTGCGTAACTGTGTCATCCGCAGTGCTAGGTGCGTTGGATTCAAAAACTTCTGCGTCTGTGTTGCCCGCAGTGCCCGAGGGCTCACCATCTGGAGCCGCAGGTGGAGCAGCTTAAACCGTTCCACTCTACTTGAGGGGCGAACTATCTTTTTTAAAAGGCCTCAGAGTTATGCAAGAGAAACCGTAACTTATGACACCACCAGATCTCGCCAAATGTCTTAGCGGCTCATCATAAATGCCGTCACCTATCGGTTCCTCCAGTTTCGTAATCTTCCACGCTGACGCTTGTAGCTGTGGGTTACTCAACCGAATGATGATAGTCTGAGGTTCGGCTAGTTCTGCTGGGATCCAAGAATGCCGTCTTGGTCGACTCGGGATCTCCTCCCTCATAACCACTTTGAGTTGGGAAATGGGAAGGAGAAAGGATGAAAAAGAGAAAAGGGAAAGGAAGTGGGTGTATCTAGCTTAGTCTGGCCTTTTCGCAACTAGCCTGTTCGGCATGGGTGTCCCTATCGGCGGCTTTCTGGTTACCAGCTAACCCCCGCCCACATAGCCTAATGCTACTAAGAGACGAGCAAGCCCCATCACCACGGAAGAATAGGTACCCGGTGAGGAATTGTTCCTTACTCAAAGACATTTTGAATAGCCTATTATTGTATTGAGCGACTATGTTTCAGTTTTTAAATGTTTGGAAGGTGCATGCCAATAAGCCGTAGCACCGTAGTTAAAAGACAGTAGCTAGTCTGTCCGTGCTGAAAGTTATACTAAATTTGTAGCTTGCTGGTAGATCCTCTCACCTACATTTTTCTCTACTTTGGAGCTATACATGATACCTACCGAATCCACCTTGCGGTATTATTGTGAAACACGTGAATAATTGTTTGAATGTTTGTGGAAAAGGGCTTAAACTTTCTTTTCGGGCATGTAATTCGATTGCATTTCTACTTCTGGAATATCTTTAATATTGTAGAATGACCCCGCCGAAGACCATCAACCAGGTTCGATCTCAGCCTCAGTGTAACCTTTATGATGGATTTCGGAAGCTATTCATCGTCAAGAGAGCTGCCTCTTTTGTAATAATAGCGGAAATCGCCTTCAGGAGAATCTTTAACCATTCCCTGTTGCTGCGATTTCATTTTCATCGTTGCATCCGGGAAAGGGTGTAGTATTTAAAACTCTATGGATTTCACCTGCGATACTGTCCAAGCTCCATCCGTCATTCGGACGGACTAAAATGTTCTTTGCACAGGATCCTGTATAGTTTTGCCGAGTCTCCTAGGTCCTATCCCTTGTTGAGGGTGGAGCGAGATTGTCTTTCGGCGCCCTTTGTTCGTCGCTTTCGCTTCACATAAATTGTATTTCCAATTGTCCTAAATAAAACTTGTTTCGAGTACTGCCGGCCTGCCATTTCCTTACGGGATTCTATTTCTTCTTTTGCAAGCCTTTATGGGCTGGGGTCCCATAAGCATTTCGATGGTGGCTTTAGGATCACAGTTCCGCCTGTAGTGTCAATAGAGGAAGTATGTTTTTTCAGAGTTGCTTCCCCGACGTTTCGCCAACAGCACCACCTTCTTTGGAGGCTATTTGGATGTTTGTATTGCATTGTTGGGCATTAGGGCTTGCCCCAGCTAGTAAGGTTGAAATGGTGGAGAGAGACGCCTTCTCGTTAAAAGGGGCTTCTCCTGCCATCAGCCCAAAATTGCAGTGTTCACCATCCTGACAACGTCATCGTCAACGTATTCTCCACTCCTACACCCTTAGGGTCTTCTTTTGGACCCCTATCCTTTCAACATATTGGCAGTGGGGTCCTCTGTCCTAGCCCTTGTTGACAGCTGCTGGAAAATACCCGATTACAAAAAGGCTGCGCGGCAGCTTGTTCCCGTCTACAACAAAGAGGCTTGCTCCTGCCAAGGCTTAAGGCGGCTATCATAGAGGATGCACCGATCCCTACTGACCTGGGCTGTTCTGAGCCCTGAGCCAATTCGGCTACCGCCTCCAGAAGACTTCTTTGCACGGTAACTAGTTGTTTCGTGATCAGAAGAGTCTCCGGATTTTTAGTCGGCTTTCGAGTCGTTCTAGACATTAATCGGATGCGTCCGACTTTTCTGAAGGCTTTTCAAATGGTATGGCCAAAGTCTTCGCCCTTTTCGCTGGGTTATTGTGCCGTAGAGAACATCCAGATGATCTAACCCTCTTCTTATTATGAAAATCGGTATCCCTTTCTTCCTCGGGGGCCACGCAGGCCCTACCAGCCTCTAGGTAATTTTATTTTGATACCACGAGCTCGGCGAGAAAGGACGGCTGCTCATGGCAGAGCTCCGTATCACCAATGGAAGGCTAATTCAAACCGAAGTTCGCCTGGTATCCGCAGTCCATCGTTAGTAGTACATTCACACAGTACCATTCATAACTTCAGCACGAATGTTTACACATTAGGATTGCGGTTTTTATAGAGTTTAGATCCGTCGTATTCAGTCTGATCCATGGATCTCGAGTAGGATTTGGCCTAAGGTCATGTACGATCGGCCTTGGAGTGCTTCCTGCTTGTGCCGTATTCGAGTCATATTGATTAGTACATAGACTTGACTAGCTACAAACAAAGCCCTCAAAAAGTGCCATCAAAATTGTATTTTTTGCTCGAAATTGTTTTTGCATTCATTTTGGCGTCCCTTACCACCTGGCGCCTAGAGCGGCCGCTCCACTCGCTCTACCCTAGGGCCGGCGCTGCTCGATAGATTGGCAATACCCCTGCCTGTCTGAAATATCTTGTTAAAGCAAAAACGCCTTTGCATCAATCAAATATTTTCCCGATTGTGATGCGAATCCATGGGATCTTGACCTGGATCACTTTTGTATCTTTATTTCTCAATTGTTTTCATTTTGATATTCTGTAAAATAATCTACGTGTGTAAATATTTAAATCTAAGCTAGAAACAGAAAATAGCGGCCTCAGTGTCTCAAGCATCTCTTCTGAGCAGTAGCCTCTTTGTATGAGGGGTTTCGTTCACCGTTTAGATTGGATCCATACATAATTCAGCAACCCCAAGCAGGACAGAAACGAATTGAATAATTTCCATCGAATTACTCTTTACCATACTTCGTCATACAAAATTCATCAAAATCAAAAGCAGGTGACGAAACGAAAGTCTTGTTTCATAAATTAAAGCAATTTTCCATTTTGACACTTGACATGACACTTTTAGAGCAGCCGAATTAAATAATTACAATTTTTATTTTAAATAATTTATGTATAAAGGATACAAATTTCAAAGGTAGACAGATTGAATGTAAAAAGGATGCTTTATATCCTTGACAGTGATACCCTTTCCTTCTTCTCTTCGAAGAACAGAAAAGACGTCCATCCCCCGAAAAAATACGTTTTCATCGCATTTCTGTGAATTGTGTCCCCTCCTAAATTACGTACCCTCTCCGCGTCCCCGTTTTCATTAGTTCGCACTTTTAGCCCTACCTTCGCAGCGGAAAAGAAACGATGACGAATTGCAAAAATTTCTCCTTTCCTTCGTAATTTTTTATTCAGGACGGACACACTCAGCGCCGGAGTAATTTCACTCCGGCCATTTGCTCGCGCAAATTCCGCCGAATTTCGTTTGACACTTGTACATTTGTGCGATTGTGTTTACAAATACTAAACTCGCGAGGACGAATTTACAGCGTTAATCACGAGAAAGATGTCCGCCCGCCAAGGGATTAAATCAGATCCGAGATGAATCATTTTTAATTTTGGGCAACACGCGAGCAACTTTGGCGATTTTTTCATAAGAAAAGTTGACAACTCCTTTTTGGGGGTTGTTTTTCGGTGGTGAAGGAGCAAAAAGGATATTCGTGTGGATTTTTGCTCGCTTGGAAGGAAGGAAACATGCTTTTGCGGCTCGATTAAGTTATAGATAGCGCCTCCTTGTGTTTTGCTCCTGTAACTGCTAAATGAGGAGGAGAGGAAAACCACAGCGAATCGAAAGCGAAACGAACAAATCGAATAAATCAAACTAAAGTGGATTTTGGACACTTTTCGCCTGTTGTGCAGCGATTGCGGGAATTCGAACTGGATGAGCTCCTTTTATCGTGATCTACGAGGGCAATATCTTAACAATAAAGGAAGTGTAGCGAAACATGTCAATGTTGATTATGAAAAGGAGCATTTTTTCGTATTCATTTTGCAGAGGGAAAATGTAATGTTTCATGGTTGGTCTGGGCTTGTGGCATAAATATAAGTTGATGGATGACGTTTCGAGAAGTATTAGTCGAGATATATAGGGTTAGTCCAAATATTAGACCAACATCTTTCTCAAATATTAATAGATATGTTTTTGTTTTCTCCTATTACTTTATTATTTGCACTGAAATATTGCCGAATGATTGTACAGAGTGCGTTTTATGTCTCAGGCGAATTTTGTTTGGCCGTCATTTTGGTTTGGCTTGGCTGTCACTTGTCAGTTCATATGTACATATATTACAGTTGTGGATAACTGTCCGTAACTATTTATTATAGAGCATACTTAAATGGTAAACTAAAATCTTCTTCTTCTTCTTTAAACTCCTTTAATCCCTCATGGGACATAGGGCGGAAACAGTTGCCCTCCAGCGGACTCTGTTTTGCGCGACAGCTCTTAGCTCTGACCAGCTTAGCTCTCCCAGTTGTTGCGGCTTCTTCTAGTAGGGTTCTCCTCCACGTCGTTCTAGGTCTTCCGACTCGACGGGATCCTTGCGGATTCCAGTCGAGGGCCTGTTTGGCTAGATTTTCGTTTTCGCGTCGCAAGGTGTGACCAACCCAATTCCATTTCTTTCGCCTGATTTGGTCGTCCATCCTCTCTTGGCCGGCACGGCGCCATAGTTCTTCGTTTGAAATTCTATCTTGCCAGCGGATTTTTAGGATACGACGAAGGCATCTGTTGATGAAGACTTGACTTGGCGCCCTGTGATAATTGGGTGACTTTCCATGTTTCGCAACCGTACAAAAGAACTGCCTTAACGTTGGAGTTGAACAGCCGCAATTTGGTGTTAGTGGAGATCACCGTTGATCTCCATATGCGGAACAGGCATGCATATGCGCCTCGTGCTTTATTTATTCTGGAACTTACGTCTTCTTCTGCCCCACCATTTTCGGTAATAATGCTACCGAGGTAGCCGAATTTATCGACCAGTTCCACGTCACGGTTATTCAGCGCTGTCCGTTCAATGGTGTTTGCATTTATCCGCATTTCTTTATTTTTAGTCGGATTTAGCCTTAAGTCTGCTGGACTACTTTCTGTTGCCAAATTGTTTATCATGTTTTTGAGGTCCTGGTGTCTGTGGGCCAGCAAACAGATATCATCGGCGTAGTCGAGATCCTTAAAGCCGCCATTATATGCCGCCTGTTCTATTATCTAAAGCGCCGACAAGGATATCATTTATTACTATAAGAAATAGTAATGGCGAAAGTAGGCATCCTTGTCGTACTCCTGAGCTCACCTCAAAGCTGTCGGATAATTTTCCATTATGGAGAACTCTGCATTTGGAATTGTTATATAGGGCTTTTATCAATTCTATTATTTTATCAGGCAGTTCACGTCGCCGTAGTGCCTGCCAAATGAAGCTCCTATTAACTGAGTCGAACGCTTTCTCATAGTCTACGAAAGCAAGGTAAAGGGGGGATCGGAATTCAGTAGACTGCTCCACTATTATTCTCAAGGTGTTAATATGATCAACACAGGAGCGGCCCTTCCTGAATCCGGCCTGCTGTCTCCTAAGCGTTCGGTCAACTGCCTCACTTATCCTAGATAGTAATATATGGGAAAAAATTTTGCCCACTGTAGATAATAAACAGATACCTCTCCAGTTGTCGCATATTGTTAGGTCCCCCTTTTTTGGTATCCTCCGGAAAGGCACAGGTGTTCCATGCTATTTCTAGGATTGGCTGAAGCGCATCTGCTATGAGGCTTGAGTTGGCTTTCAACAATTCTGGCGGGATGCCATCTTTCCCAGCTGCTTTACCATTGGCCATCGCATGAATTGCGGTTACTATTTCCGTCTTGGATGGGGCCCGAGTGGCGATTCTTATTGGCTGTGCATTGTTGCTGTTTTCCTGAGGTTCCTGTGTAAGTGTACCATTCAGGGCTGCGAAGAAGTAATCTCTCCATCTTTGGAGTTGCTCCTCGTCGCTGCACAGCAGCCTTCCATCCGCACTCTTAACGGCATGCTTTTTAGTAGAGTGCTCATATGAGTAACTCGATTCTACTCATATCAGCAATCGATACTTTTGACCGAGTAGTTCTACTCATATTAGGGTAGAATTGAGTACCGAGGACAATTTGCATTCAAGTCAGAATTGAAAGTAACTGCAAGTTTATCTCAGTCGTGCACATATGTATGTATATGAATTTTTCTGCCGCAATTAAGGAGATTTAGGGCCGTTTACATCCGAAAGGCAAATTGAAAACGAAAATTGAATTTTGTATGCGTCCCTCCACGACTCCAGGGACCCACCACCATCCAAAAAGCTCAAGGAACCTCGTGCGAACTCCCATCATGATACATGGGGCAGTAGTGGAGAAAACAAGAAGGTAAATACTTTTTTGATTACCTCTTAACTACTAACCTGGACATATTAAACGGCGGCTGCCATTTACGTGAGAGGCTGGCGGGTCTCAGATGAGCTATCGTGCTCAGACTAGAGACACATTTACTTTATGTTGAGTGAGCCATTGGCAAGGGTGAGTTCATATAAGAATCCTAGATATACGAACAGATCAGACTCTCAGGGCGAACTCAGTAACACGTTGAAGGATTCCATGCACTCAATCAAATCTACAGTGGATGTAAAACTATCCACGGACTTCCTTGCGTAGGCGGCTATTACTGCTTACAAGAATAACTGCCCCATTCTGATGAAGACGCGTAACAGCAAAACAGTGGAATAACGAGTTCTCCAAGTTAAGATCCGCTAGGATGAAGCTATTCAACGCAGCCAATAAGAGCGGCAACTGGGAGAGTTATAAAAGCTCGCTAACCACCTATAACGCGGTGATCAGACGAGCAAAAAGAAATAGCTGGAGGAATTTCTGCAAGAGTATCGAAGAGATTCGAGCCTCAGCAAAAATCCGCAAAGCTTTATTAAAGGACTTGTCGGGAGATATAGGATCTATTAAAATCTCAAAATTTGAGCAACCTTTCTATTCTGTCCTTCAGATCAAGCTTACTACTATACATTGCACCATGACTTGAATCTGGAGCGAAAGTAGCGATAAACTTAGGCATCCTAGCAACTGTCTTCCAAGCAGAGGTGTACATTATATTGGCATGTACTCATGAGAACTTAAGAAGGGCCATAACAAAGGGATCATTATCTTCTCTGATAGCCAAGCGGCAAATAGGGCGATAAGGTCCCGTAGGACCAAGTCTAAGTTAGTTTGGGATTGCCTACGTGCTTTTGGTAAGCGGGGCGCTAATCACGTTACTCTTGTCTGGGTCCAAAGTTATCGGGGCTTCAAAGGCAATAAAAAATCGGATGCCCTAGCCCTGGACTGGTCAACTCTAAACGGTTCCTTCCTGGGCCGTCTCTTAACAAGGCGAAGGAATTGTTAGGCTGCATTAGAAATGATGTCAGGTCACTTGTTGGCTTGATTATCGGACACTGAGACCTAAATTACTACTTATGGAGGATCGGAAGGGCGGAGGACCCCACCTGCCTCTATGTATCCGCCACTGGTACTGCCAGTCCCTTATTTCTTACGTCATGGCGGAATTTTTAACAGCAAGCTTAGTATAAGGAAAAATAGGTTAAGGGTTATGAGGGTTCGGGATGTTGTTGAAGAAGTTGGCGATAAACCCTGCGTTTGAACTCCTGGATGTTGTAGGAGCTCGGAAATACTAACTGCGAGAGATTATTCCACGCGTCGAGTTGTTCTATTTAGAAACGACTTGCTATCTTGAGTGCGCGAAAAGACGGCCTGCCGGTTCCTAGCCTGCAACATGCATGAACAGCATCGAACCGCCGACGCTTGCAACAAGCACGGTACGCCTGAGTAAAAATTCTACTTTTCCCAATGCACCCCCTACAACCACGAACGCAATATTCCAAACGAAGCACGGTTCGCTCAAAATTTTTATACTAAAGGCGGCAAAATCATATACTCAGTAGACCGGTTCTCGTTTGATTTCGCAGGTCAAGCATCATTGGACGTGGTTAGTACTTAGTTGGGCACCGATTGTTAAAACGACACTTGAGTTTGGATTGATCGTCTACGACTGCAATTACGATCTGTAACTTGGCCTACATACTTCTGGCAGGTGCATTTTTAGAATTTCATTCCTGTAGCGGAAGCATGCTTACCAGAGATAAAAGCTGAATAGTTATTTGTTATCTGTCGCAGCCGAAAACCGCATACACCACCTTGCAGTAATTTTCTTTCGATTCTACTAATGAGTATTTAATCGAGTACTCTCCACCTATTTCGTATCCCTAGTGCTCAGTATTTTCAGGAATCTGACATATTCAAGATGTGGAAATGCTAAAAGCAATCGAATATTTATTTGCGTATGATAAATTTTCAACTATGTACCAAAAAACATTTTCCATAAATGATACATCATCATCTTTTTTTCGTTCTTTTCTTCACAGCTCTATTTTTCATCCCCACTTCAACCGAAAAAACCCAATGTCTTATTTTATCAACAAAAATAGCCAATAAAGTCATTTTAACATATCTGGTGACAATACTACTGAAAAAAGCCATCGCCCAAAACGTTTATAAATAATCCAACCGAAATCTCCCTCGAAGAATTGTGACAAAAAAAGCCAATTGATTATCCTCCATTGATATCTGCATGTGATACAACAACGTTATCCTAGGATACCGAGATAAAACAAATCATCCCCATGGGACCGTGGAAGTCCTTAACTAAAGTCCTACACTTGTTGGCAAATGTCCTTCAACGATCTCCATAAGTTTGGTTAAGGTTTTATTGCATTTAGAGCCTCCGTTTATGTCCTTAAAGAGGCAACAGCCAGTCCTGCTCCTTTCAAAATGCCTTTTGCTGTTCCTTTGCCCAAAAAAAATAAATCTGACAATAAACCGTTATGGGATTTCTCATCAGAAAGGTTCCATAGTGCGTATCCTTGCAGGGGTAAAGATTGTTTCTAATATAAGTTTTTTTTTTCGAATTGCAGCGGGTCATCCTTCGAAGGACAATGGCAGAACGGAAGGCGCCACGGGCTGGGCGTGGAGCAGCGGGGACGGCTAGTGTACAGAGGCGAATGGACCAGCGGCTACAAGGGACGTTACGGAGTTAGACAGAGCACAACATCAACGGCCAAGTACGAAGGCACTTGGGCTGGCGGCCTGCAGGATGGGTACGGCTCCGAAACCTACGCAGATGGGGGTAAGTGTCTATTTTTACGTTATGTTTTTTTCGGTTGAAAATATGCCTTCGCGTCATTGGTGAAACTTGACTCCTTTGAAACAATAAAATTTCATCGAAATTCCCATCCCACAACCGGAAGTAATGCGAATTTACGTATGGAGCTGGTGCCATTGATACCAATCAAGAGAATTGCTGGTCTGCTGTTTTCCCTATTGGCGCGGCTTCAAATTTTGTCATCGACTTTCTTAGAAGGCCACTTGACGTCATCTGACATTAATAACCGAAAACTCACAGCGGAGCGGATGGGAAATGTCGGGGGTGGGTTTTCCCCCCGCCACATCCAACAAGTGTTACCGATGCTCGGACGCCCGACACGATTCCATTAAGAAATCTCTGGGTGAACTCTTCTTCTCTCGCGCGAGTTTTGTCTTCGGCGACCACAAGGAATTCTTGAAGATTCATCGGATCGGGATTCTGCGGCACCAGTACTTGCTGAACGGCAATGCACGTAGGAGGACGTGGCGCTGCTGTTCCGTTTAAACGGCAATATGCTTTCTGTTAGAAGGCCGCCAGATCATCGGGCATCGAATCGAGTCTCGGGAGGTGGTGGACTCGCTTAATTTGGGTGCCGCCACCGCTATTTATCTGTCCGAGGTATCGAGCAATTGTTCCCTGCTAAAAATAGCGTCAACTCTTGATAGCTCTAGGAAAAACACACGTCAGAGAAATGTGGCGGGGTTCTTGGCGGTTTCATTGAGTTTTCATTCGAATTTTCACTCCGCATAAAAAGCACTACACGAAAAAAATAATCGATTATTTCTTTTTAATCGAATTCTTCGATTGCAGTTCCTCGATCCGTCTATCCGACATCGTCTATCTGCATGTAGGGCGCCAACGTGGCACAGTTTCGTTTCGGGCAAATGATTTTCCGGGAAAAATAATGCCAGAGAGCGGAGCACATGTTGACGAATTCCTTGGTTGGTTATGTAGCCATGTATTTTTGGGGCGTTCGGTGTTGGGTTTTTCATTTATTTTCTTGTAATTATATCACTGAAACTGAATTATCTATCAAGCAAAAAAATTGTTGTTTCTTCGTTGTTTTTTCCGGTGGTTGTTGTTATTTTGTTTTTAATACGACTAGGAACGAGATTTCATAACAACAATTTAGAAAAGTCTAAGTATAATTTTTGACGCAATCCAAGGAATTCACCATTCGCTATTTATGCCTCAAGTATTATTACCTGGGCCTTTGAGGTGTTTCAAATGCGAACTCATGAAGTTATGAATTTTGATAATGGTTCAAGAAAAGATTTGATTCTCTTTTTGCAGAACATTTTTTCTGTAACTTTGTTGAAAGAGTTAAAACTAAAAGAATTCAAATCTTCTAGTTTCACTTGGGCACTTGCTTCACATATGTTGGAACTGTTTTGATTATGTCAATATCCTTTCCTTACTACACCCTCCCAACCAAACTCTTCAATCGCAGTTACAGATTTGAAAATTTATGAACTTTTGTTAACCGCATTCGAAGAATGACAAATTTCTTGGAGAGTGCATAGTTGCGAATTCATGCTTTAAGTTTCAGTATCATCAAATTTCAGAATTTTTAGTGCTTTTGTAAAAAAGAAAACCTTATACAAAGGTTCTGTCCGTATGGAGGTAACTAGAAAATTTTTCCTGGGGATGGACCAAATCGCGTGCAATTATATTAACACAAGAAACATGATTATGAGTTCATCCAAAACGCGGGGAAACCTACCACCGTTATGAAAATCGTTCCCTGCAGGTTTTTTGGGTCGCTGAGTATGAAAATCGGGGCCCTGCAGAAATAAAATATAGGCGTCAACCTTAAAAATGCAAAAAACACTCCTTTTTAAGAAGTATCCCTTTTCATAAAAGTTGCCTTGATTTGGTGTAAATCAAACACCTTCGCAAATAAATCCAATGGTAAACACCGTTTTTGTCGCAGGAACTTTGTGATGATTTTTAATTGTGTTTGTGTACCCACCCACCCTCATAACAAAACAAAATTTATTTCGTTCCAGTCATCACCAGATTTTTGATATATGTAGCTACATATTCATTTTTTACCTCATATACGTGCCCTTAGCTGTACCAATGATTTGGACGGAACCAAGATCAGTAAGTGTTTATTACTTTTGTTTCACTGATATAAAAGGTCCCAATCAAGTTCAAACATACCGTCACGTATCCAGGCGCGTCATCAGCAACCAGACCAATCCTACATAATGCCTAATTGCCTTTGTCAAAGCTTCCAAATCGACTTGGAAGTCAGAAATTTGTTCCTACTGAAGACTTCCGAGCGGTACGTCCGGACAACGGATACGCTGCTGTCGGTGCCGCTGGGTCTCGAGCTCCATTCACGATCCATTTCCATTCTTGTCGATTTTTGGCGACGTCCCGAGCCTCGATAACTGATAATCGTTGATTTTTTAAAGTCGCCTTCGATATTCTTTAGCCAGGTTTTCTGCCGGACGCGGTGCCGATCGCTGAATTATCCAGTCTGCCGGACGGTCTTGCCAGAGAAGTTTACGTGGTAAACGGTTATCTTCCATTCGGGAAACATATCCAAACTACCGTAGAAGACTTTTTGAATTTCTTCTTCGATCAGTGTCTGTTGATTGCATCTTTGTTTAACTGTCTCGTTTCGAAGGTGATCGCGGAGTAAGGCTGCGGTTACGCTGGCTGAAAGTTGGTGATAGTCCAGCTGGCGCCAGCTGTTACAATTCAAGCTTTCATTGTTTAGTGGTTATGCTGCAAGACAGTTCATGATAGTTATGTACACGGCATCGATTGGCTCGGATCGTATCGTTTTTTGGTATAAACTTTTCAGTGCCTTTAGGTTAGGTTAGGTTAGGTTAGATATGGCTGAGCTTTTGGTTCAAGCCCACACACTTAGGCCAGAAGGATAGGCCCATTGTGATGCCATAGTGATCCCACTTTAAACTTGATGTTAAAATGTCGTTTCTTCGTTAAACCATCTCGAGGAAGTAATGAATCTTCTAAGCTGCGGGATCTCAAACTTCGAGATTTCCGCAAGGTTGCTTAGAAATGGTTCACCAAATGTGGTTAGCCTTATCCTGCTTAGGGCCGGGCAGTGGCAGAGGAGGTGTAGTACACTTTCCGCCTCGTCAAGGTTCTTACAGCTTCTGCAGAAATCGTGGGTCTCAAGACCTAAACGGGTCGCATGCGTCCCTATCAGACAGTGTCCGGTTAAGACGCCCACTATAACTGAGAGTTCTTGTCTCCCGAGGCTCAGTAATAAGGTGGTTCGCCTGAGATCATAGGAGGGCCAGGTTAATTTGGCCAAAGTGCATTTATTAAGATCCCTCCAATGCTTTTTCGCTTGTGTAATTGTGTGTTGCTTGCATCGGAGTTTAAAGGAGGCCCAAGGCATACCAACTCTTTCCTTTTCTGGAAGGAGAGTAGCGGTCGTGCCTCTCCTAGCCAGTTCGTCAGCTTTACAATTTCCCTCTATATTTCGGTGACCGGGCACCCAAACGAGGAGGGTCCTGAACTGCTGAGCCATCTCGTTAAGAGATCTGCGACATTCAGAGGTAGTTCTAGAGCTGTTTGTGCAGGAGCGCAGGGCTTTCAGAGCTGCCTGACTATCTGAGAAGATGTAGACAGTCCGGTTTCCATCGCCTTGCTGGTTAATTTGCAGAACAGCTTCTTGTATGGCTAGAATCTCCGCTTGATATACACTGCAGTGATCGGGAAGTCGGAAGGAGATTTCAATCCCAAGTTCTGGGGAAAATACTCCTCCTCCCACTCGACCCTCGAGCTTAGAGCCATCAGTAAAAACGTTTATGGCATCCTGAAACCTATGTGGTCTATTTATCCATTCACGACGTGAAGGGATGTGGACTCCGTAGTTCCTCGTGAAGGTAATTTCGGGAATGCAGAAGTCGGTTTTTGTGGAGATAGTAACTGAGTTCAGTACCTTCGTGTGTCCTCCCCTGGTTCCAGTCCAGAAACCGGATTCTTTTATTCTAAGGGCTGCGATGGTTGCGCTTTCCCTTGCCACGAGATTTAAAGGAGGAAGGTATAACATAACATTTAAGGCCTCTGTAGGAGTGGAGCGAAGTGCTCCTGTTATGCATAACTCCGCACATCTTTGTACTCTCTGTAATTTGTTTAACACGGTGGATTTACTCAGAGTTGGCCACCACACTAAAACCCCGTAAAGGAGAATTGGGCGGACGATCGCTGTGTAGATCCATCGCACAATGTAAGGGGAGAAGCCCCATTTCTTACCAATGGATTTTTTGCAGGCGAAAAGCGCGATGTTTGCTTTCTTAATGCGCTCTTCTGTGTTTTCATGCCAGAGGAGTTTCTTGTCCAGGATTACTCCCAGATATTTGGCACTGTTGTTAATTTTGAGCCTAACATTGTTAAGCCGGGGGGGTGTTAACGGAGAGGTCTTATACCTCCTTGTGAAGAGGACCAGCTCCGTTTTTACTGGGTTAACGCTGAGTCCGCGGGTAGCAGTCCAGCTTGAGAGGGTTTGTAGCGCTGCCTCCATGAGATCACAGAGGACTTGAGGAAATTTTCCTTTTTTGATGATAACAACATCATCTGCGTACGCCAGGACGTCATGTCCTTCTGCCTGCATGCGTCGCAACAGCTGATTCATAGTTACGACCCATAGCAGCGGGGAGAGTACTCCTCCTTGCGGAGTGCCTCTATTTACGGCCTTTCGGACCGAGCTATCGCCCAAGATCGAGCTCACCATCCTGCCAGTAAGCATTTGGTGGATAAGAGACACCAACGATGTCTCGATCCCATGTTCTGTCAAGGCCAAGGTAATGGCATTCGGCAAAACATTGTTAAATGCTCCTTCAATATCAAGAAATGCTACTAATGTATATTCCTTAACCTCGAGGGATTTTTCAATGGTTGAGACCAGTGAGTGAAGAGCAGTATCAGTAGATTTGCCCTTTGTATAGGCGTGTTGTGCGCCAGAGAGTTCCGAGGTCAATATGGTCTGCCTCAGATATATTTCGATTAGCCTCTCCAGAGTCTTTAATAGAAAGGATGATAGGCTGATTGGCCTGAAGTCTTTGGGTGTTACGTGGGAGGCTTTTCCTGCCTTGGGTATAAAAACTACTTTAACCTCTTTCCAACTAGAGGGAATGCAGTTATTTTGGAGGCACCCAGTAAACATGGTTTGCAACCAGGGCATAATATAACTAAGAGTGTGCTGCAGTTGTGCCGGCACTATGCCGTCAGGGCCTGGTGATTTGTAGGGCTGGAAGGTGTTTACAGCCCATTTTATTTTTGCTCTACTTATGATAGATCTGATCAGCTGTTGTGAGGCTGAAGAGTTCATCGTGATAGTTGTATCAACTGTAGTACTACTCGGGAAGTGGGTGTCCATAAGTAGTTTCAGGGATTCCCTGCTTGAATCGGTCCAATCGCCGTCTTCCTTGCGTAAATAACTAAGCATTGTTGGCGCTTTAGTTAATATTTTACGCAGCCTTGAGGTCTCCGATGTGGACTCTATATTACTGCAAAAGGTAGCCCAGGAGGTACGTTTGGCCTTCCTTATTGCCGTTTTGTATCTATTCAGCTTTGACTTATAGCAGCCCCAGGCGGTTTCACTGTTGCTGCGTCTCGCTGAATTAAATTCCTTTCTGCACTCTTTTCGGAGTGTCTCAAGTTCGCGAGACCACCATGGGGGTTTGGAAGCCTCTTTATGTGGCCTGTTCGGACAAGCTTTATTAATGGCGTAAGTGCATTGTTTCGTGAAAATGTCCACAATGCTGTCGAGTTGTTCCCGGTTTTTGGGAATAAAGGGAGGCTTGGGGGCAAGGTTTTTTGCGATAAGCCTAGTATAGTAGCCCCAATTTGTCTTTTGGAGGTTTTTTATTTTGGAAGGAGTGGCTGGGCTCGAGTCCTGCAGTTGGAACTCTATAAATCTATGATCTGAAAAGGAGTGTTTCTTCAAAACCTTCCAGACCACTATCCGGTCGGAGTGGCAGTCCGAGACAAGGGTGATGTCCAGAACTTCCTCTCTGTTCTTGGTAATAAAGGTGGGGTCATTACCTTTGTTACAAATAGCAAGGTTGGTGTTCAGTAGGTAGTTAAAAATAACTTCCCCTCTATCATTGGTGTCCGTGCTGCCCCATTGTGTATGGTGCGCATTTGCATCTCCCCCCATAACCAGAACCGTGGTAGGATGGGTGAATCTTACCAGGTCTTGAAAGGCCATAGGGGGTAAAGGGCCCTCATCATTGTGGGCTAGATAGAAAGATACCATCCTGATTTTCTTCTGTTTCAACTCTAGGTCGACCACAGTAAGGTCTCCGTTGCTAAATTGAGGGAGAAGAAAGGTGCTTATGTTATTTTTGACCAGAATACATGTTCTGGGTTTTCCCTTTCCTTTGGTATAAAAGAGATTAAATTTAGGTGTCCTTAAGCCACAGATGCTGTCACCAGAGATCCATGGCTCTTGGACTAGAGCAACATCGACTTCGCCTGATGCCAGGTGAAGCAGAAGCGAAGCGGATGCTGCTTTACAATGGTGCAGGTTTATCTGTATCACTTGCACCATTTTCAGGGTGATTTGTTTCGACGACAGTCACATCCGCTTCATCGTCGCTGGAGTTGTCTTCGTCGAAGTCCGAACTAAGGAGTTGTCGCTCCGTGAAGAGGTTACCGACGGCTCTGCCCAGCTCGGAGTCTGTCGATACATCGCCATCGCTCTGAGCTGCGCCTTCGCCATCGGTTTCCACGTTTTCTGGTTCCTCGCCAGTGGTCTTGGTGCAGGCCGCTTGGTTAACTACGGCTTCTATGTCGGTTTTGTAGACCTTGAGTGCGATCTGTTGGAAGCCGTAGTTCACGGCGTAATTTTCTTTTGCCAGCTGGTTCAGGCATTTTTCATTTAGGAGCAGAATTACATGCATTGTGGCTCTGTTAGTCTGCTCCGTTTTGATAACTTTCCAGTTATCGGTGTAGATGTGAGGGTTGAAGGCCTTCAGCATAGCGATGATTTCCTCAGGCTCCGATGGAGCCACCGGAAACCATGCTCTGGCTCTCGGACGAGATGGTATGTCCGCGGCATTGACTGCCTTGAGTCGGGCGCCTGGGTAAACTTCCCCAACTCTAGCTACCGCAGCTTTATAAAGCTCTGCAGATCTGGTATTATCGCAGGCCGTAAGTTTTATATTGCCTTGATACCAACCGGCATCAAAGCATAAGGGTGGAGGTCCAGGGTTGTCTTTCAGGACCTCCATAGCCACCTTGGCGAGGGCAACTTGAACCCACCGCCATTGGTGTTTGGGGATCTTGCCATTCTCGTGACTTTCGTCCAGGACGCCGATTATTTTGCGATCCTTCGCTATTTCTGCGAAGGATATCGCTTTGGTGCCATGCGTCTTGGACCTTTTCGGAATTGGACTGTGGGTACTTGGTTCCTCCACAGATCGTTGGCGTTTAGAGGCTGGTGCACTTCTAGACTCCAATGTATAGTCTGGTATGACTTGTCTAGCCCAAGCGATGTCATCTAGGACTTTGGTGAAGTCCTCCTTCGACACTTGGTCTTCCCTGATCGGGTTGGTGGCCAAGCGACGAAGGATGTTGCGGGCTTTGCGGATTTGTTTAGGACCTGATTTTACCGGGTCTGGTCTTTTCAGGTCTTTGGCCCTTCCGCAGACCATTCGCTCTCCTGATCCCCCCGCAGCGGCCGTGCCCGCAGGTGTACGCTGGGCAGCGACGTAGTCGCAAGGAGGAGCAGGTTTGCTAGTGGTCGCTTCTGGGGCCTTTATTAGAGGGGTGGAGCTTGTGACTCCACCTCCGCTAGGTTTGGGTTGGCTCGGGGGTGCCGTAGCCTTGTTATTAACGGGATTTGTGGTCCCTTCTTTAGGACCTGATTTTGCCGCCGGGTCTGGTCTTTTCAGGTCTTTGGCCCTTCCGCAGACCATTCGCTCCCCTGATCCCCCCCGCAGCGGCCGTGCCCGCAGGTGTGCGCTGGGCAGCGACGTAGTCGCAAGGAGGAGCAGGTTTGCTAGTGGTCGCTTCTGGGGCCTTTTTTAGAGGGGTGGAGCTTGTGACTCCACTTCCGCTAGGTTTGGGTTGGCTCGGGGGTGCCGTAGCCTTGTTATTAACGGGATTTGTGGTCCCTTCCGGTTTTTGTTTAAGGGAACCGGTCCCCGGTTTTGTTGATTTTTTGGATTTTTCCATAATTACTCCCACGAGTAGCGGAGAAACGAGGTCCACCCGGGCAGAGATCCGCAGTACCCGGGTAAGGCTAGTTAGAACCGGAGGTCGCCAGGTATCCGGAGCACACCGTAAACGACTGAGCTATTTTTTAATCTGGGTCCCCAGCCTAGCTGATCATCGGCACGGTTCGCATTACAGCTTGATCCGACCCAGAGGATTGTGGGTTGGGGATGGGTAGCAGGGATTGATAACAAGGAGAGGAACGTAAGGTAGGGAAGACGACTGTCGGCTACGTTCGGTCGAGAACGCATTGCCCAGGATGAACCAGCGTGATGGAGCCGTCACGCATACGTGGAGGTCGTCGTCATGTCATCCTTTTCAGTGCCTTTATTAACAACAATTTTTCATGATGGACGAATCATTTGAAGATATGTTATTTTTAACAGAAAGTAGTTATCTTAAATTTCTACTACAACGTCCACCTCCGCCGATGGCACCTCATCATCCAAGTTTTAGTGCCAGCCCTTGCATCCCACAACAATTTCCTATTCCTCACTTCGTTTATTAATTTTTCAGAATCCATTTTCCCAATTTTAATCTCAACTGGTGCCAGCTAACTAAACAAATTTGATTAGCTATCACGCTGTCATGAACTTTCATGAATGTGTGAAAGCTTGCAAGTTTCAGCCTAACCACTCTGAATTAGTTCCTTGTGTTTAATTTTCTTGTAACAGCTGGCACCAGCTGGACTATCACCAACTTTCAGCCAGCGTAACCGCAGCCAGAGACCGAGAATCTGCCTCAAGCATCGCATTTGAAAGACCTCGAGCCTGTTGACGTCCAGCTTGAGCAGTGTCCTCGTTTCCGATCCATATAGGAGAATCGGAAGGATCAACGTTCGGTAAAGGCGTACTTTCGTCTTGATGGTAATTTTTGTTCGTTTCCATATGCACCATTTGAGCGAGGCGAATGTAGCTGTTGCCTAACCGATACGACTGTGAACGTCAGCCGTCGATGCCACTTTCTTTTCCTCAACCAATGATCCCAAATATTTGAATATCGGAACTTGTTCGATTTTGGTTCTATCCAGGTGTACACTGACCCTCGATCTATCCGTTGTGAGTACTTTGGTCTTTTTCGCATTGATTTTTAACCCATATGACCAGGCGATGCGGGAAAAGTCGTATAAAATTCCCGTCGCTTCGGCATCCGTGTCGGCGAAGACGGCGCTATAGTCGGCGAACATCAAGTCGGTTATGGAATCGTTCTCGTCGTATCGAGCTCCGCGCCTTCGATGGTTCACCCAAAATCGCGTCCATCACAACGTTGAAGAGTAGTGGCGAAGCGCCGCCTCCTTGTCGGACACATGTCGGACACCAATCGGGAATTCCTCGAATAAGTCGCTTCGAATACGAACGCTGCTGGTTGAGCCATCGTACGACGCTTGGAGTAGTTGGATGATTATCAGTGGCACGTGTTCGGTTTCCAAGGCTCTTCACAACCTGTCCAATCGATGCAATCGAAAGGGGATTTGAAATCGATGAAAATGACGACAGTTCGTTTGCCACAATGAATTATTTTTTCCATTAACTGACGGAGCGCGAATATTTGATCAATATATCCTAGATGTGGCCTAAATTTGCGGCTCGTTTGCTCTCGACGTTTCTGTAGCCTCGATTGTATGATTTTCGTAAATGCTTTGCCGACGATCGAAAGGAGGCTAATACCGCGATAATTCTTGCATTCCCGACTGTCGCCGTTCTTCAAAATTGGCAGAACAATTTCTTTCTTCCACGCCGACGGCACACGATCCAAATACCATATGTGTTTTATGGGGACGTGGAGTTGTTGTGATAAGACATAACCTCCGGCTTTGACCATCTCGGTAGTTATGGATCTATTCCCGGCGCTTTTCTATTTTTCAGCGATTTTATTGCCGTTTTCACCTCGATAATTGTCGGTTCGGTATCGAGAAACTGATTCATCGACTGTTCGGTAATCGCCGGTTCGGGTGCTGGACTGGGTGGGTGGCGGATTGTGGTTGTACAGCTGGTGGGAAAATTCTCATCACCGCTGCAGGCGCCAATGGGGAGAGGTCACGAAAGATCAATCTGATTTTTTGATGTTGTTATTTGTTGGTGTTGTTTTGCCGTCTAATTGCCGGATTGTCTGGTACAGCACTCGGTACTCATTCTTCGACGCCGTTTCTTCCACGTCGGCCGCAACGTTATTTGAGTGCGCTTTCCGTTCCGATTTCATATTCTGCCGAACTTCTTTGTTCAATCGTCAGTATTGCTCAAAGTAGATGTGCTTCATTGGTCTCCGCTGATCGACGAGGTCCAGACAGCTGCCCGAGATCCAAGCTTCCGTCCGTTTGCGGATAGGTGGACACAACTCCATTGCACACCTGGATGGATTCCAATAATTGCCTTTCTTTTAAATCGATATCGTCCGGTATTGCGAGCGCCGCCAATTTGTTGGATAATGTTATTTGAAACTTTCGCCCGATGGTAGAGTCGCTTAGGCACGCCCAACTCTTCTTGGCTGGTGGTGGTGCCGTTTTCTCGCTCTTTGTAATCGCATCTGGGATTTCGCTCGAACGAGATAATGGTCCAATCCGCTATTGGGCCCAAGCATCGCACGTACGTTTTTGAACGTCGATCGGAATCTTGCGTTGATCGAAACGTACTTTAAAATCTACTTAATTTATTTTTATTTTCATTATTCACTTTATTGATTCTCTTTAGGAAAACTCTCATTGAGTGAGGCCCACCCAGGCCCGCTCCCCTAGTTACGCCAATGTACTGTATGTCCGCCATCAGTCCAAAACAAACTTTAATTGCTGAAACTATTGTAGGCTGTAGCTTAAGACACGTTCTATATTTCATGACTCTAGTAGAAGTAAAAAAATAAGATTTTATTAATGCCTAGGTAATATGACAATGTAAAACACAAATACGAAACATGTTTTGTCAATATTATACTTATAGGTTTGGATAGCCAAGGCATTAAAGGTGTAACTTTCTAATCCTTGTCGGAATAATGGTCTAAATAATCTTTAGTTTTTTAATTACTCCGGCGAGATGGATGAGTGTTGATTCTATCCTTTTTTTAATGTAAAAGACTCGAGCTCAGATAAGAAAATTCATAATTGACAAAACTATACCAGATTTAATTGGTAACACTTCGACTGATGGACCCTGCATGTCCTCGTCCTTGCACTTAAGATTATAGATTTCTTTCGAGTACTCTACCCCGGAGTCCATTAATTAAAAACACTAAAATTTAATTTAAACCCTATAAAGTTTTGCTCCTTTTCGCTATCTATATCTCTTAATAACATATGTAAGCACGTTAGCCGCCATTAAAAATGGTTTATCCAACCGTGTCGCATTAAGACCCTCTATCTCCAGGCAAAGAGACGATTCCTTTAACATTCTGCTACCTTTTCTGCACGTAATATACATTACAAAGACCACGATTCTCATAATTAAGTCTTTCCATAAGAATCATTAAAAATTCATTTTCTCATTTGCCCCCACCGCTGCCCTCTGCCGCTCCCCCCTCCCCCAGTGAAAATCATCTCTGCCCATTTAATAAATCCCGACTTTAATTACGACGCGGCGCCTTAAGTAGAGACGCACTAAATCCAAATCAAAATTATATAAACTCTGGATGCTCCTGTGTATTATAGTCCTTGTAAAACGAATCAATATGCCAGAATGTTGCCAAGCACCCCGAGTCCTTAATGGAGCTCTCTCCACCGAGATGAAGATATGACGTCGATAAGATCTCACCTTGACCTACTTTGACGAGTCATTTTTTGTGCTGCTTGCTGGGGAGGACTTCTGCTCAACTGAAACGCCGTGAATTTTTTCTTCCGCTCTCATAAAATTCATCAGACAGATTGATTTGGGTTTTTGGGGGTTGTTCTTGCAAAATGTGCTAGAAGACATTTTGAGACCTGGATGGCTGCCGATTTATCCTTTTTTTGAAATCAATTCGGGAAGATTGTTGAACAATTGTTTAAAGATTACAATTAAGGGAAATGGAAAGGAATTCCAGGCAAGAATCAAGCAAAACTCCGGCTCAACTGCCTTGTCCTGATGGTCCTCGGTGCGTGCCAAATTGAAATAACAATAATTCTATATAAATGCTGCCGACACGAACCGCAACAGCCTTCCTCCCTCCTCTACCACCACCACCACCAATTCCATCCCTAGTCACTATTTTTGTCGTAAACAAGTCTAGAAAATGAATTCGCATCGCCTATCCTTCCCCGTCCCCACTCTGTTGCTGTTGATACCCTGCTTCTGCCTGCCGCAGGTGAGAAAAGGACTCCTTCTGGGCATACAGAGGCAGAGGCGGTGGCGGCAGGTGGATGTTACACGGCAAGACTTTGGCGCAGTGTGATTATTGTAGATGTATTGGGGGCAGGGGGGGGGCGAACAGTCCTGCCTGCAAATTATTTATGCCGGGTATCCTTTATTTACATTTAGACGATACACATCTCATTTGCACGGAGATGGCTCGTTTCAAAGGTTGAATAGCGCTGCCAGCGGTGGTAAACAGGTGGTGATTGCTTTTAATTGTGACGAGCAAAACGACCAGAAATGGAACAGAAATCCTGCAATGGTGCAGAATGTATATGTAGGGAACATCTGTTTCCACGCTTTTTTTAATGGGGGGCGCTGCAGCGTTTTCGGTTTTCAGTCTATTTAAGGACTTTATGAGCAGGTATGTGTATTTAAGGAACTTGCGTGCACTTAAAATTTATAGGATTTTATATAAATAGAAGAAGGTTGACAGGGGAGAACTACTGTGCTTTTCTTGCTGCGATGAATGGAGCTCGACTTCGTGAAAGGGAGAGCATTTTCGTGGGTAACACAAAACTAGATTGAAAACTAGAACATCAGTTTCAAGGGGTTTTTATGTGTAAAAATTCACATTTGCAATCTTCATCTACTTCTTTCAGCAGCACAGCTTTTGTGAGTTTCGGCCTGTTAAATAATATATGTGTTTTGAAACGGTTTCAAATTCCGAACACTCATTTTTCTTATTGAAAGTGGACTTCAAATCCTTATTTTATCTTAGCTTTGGTAATGGCCAGGGAGCCTGTGGCAGAGCTACCAGCGGGTGGAGAAAGAACACTCCTGGCGTCCCTGAAGTCGGAGCACGGAGCAAATCAGCACCCTAAACGGCAATGGCAGTAGGACGAAGGGTCCTAGACAAGCTAAGAGGACCGGGCTCGTCAAACGCTCCTTGGAGAAAGAATAAGCGCCATACCAGCACTCCAAGTTAACTTGCACCATGCGAAAGTGACTTCCTCCACCCTGTGCAAGACTTTCGGGAAGAGGCGTCTTACCTTTGCTTTTGTTCCTTGGGTAACCGATGGCAGTCAGAGGACTTAGAAACGACTCAAGTAAACTAGTATGATCGGAGATACGGAGCGGCTCGCTCTGTCCTTTTAATTGACAATCGTATCACTCATCTCTCCATTAGCAACTTTATTTCTAGAGATCTAGTGATGATATCGGTTGCGATTCCAAGAAATCGTCCCTGCGTCTGCCTACTTTCCGGGGAATGTAGCAATAGTGCCACCCCAGAAGGTTCAAGAACTAATTGAGTTCTGTCGCAAGACCAACTGGCAATTCGTCATGGGCTGTAATGCAAATGCTCAAAACTCCATTTGTGGGAGTACCGAAGTAAACGAAAGAGGTGAGTGCCTCCTATATTGTTTTGTTATTAATAACATAGATATTCCAAATAGGGGCTGCAAACCCATTTTTGTAACCGCTAGTAGAAAAGAGATGCTGGACCTCCCCTTCACTAGCAGACATCTCTCCGGCATGATTGAAAACTGCCATGTTTTGGGCGAAACCAACCAGGGTCTAATTTGGGGCCCCAAATAAGACTTGAAGCCCGATTCTACCAGCTACGGTTTATGGCATCGCGTTGGACGTTTTTGACTGCGGCGATTTTAAGGCAAATAGTTGCTACTACCAAATGGTTACAAATGGTGGTTACTTCCAGTGACTGCTCCCCTAAAACTCCTGACATCCTCCAGAATATTTCTCCATTTGCGGCTGACGGCCACGTGATCTATCTGATTTCTCGTTCTACCATCGGGCGATAACCAGGTCTCTTTGTGTATCTTCTTGTGACAAAATTAGGTTCCACCTACCATGAGTTGGTTGGTGGGAATTACAGAAGCCAACAAAAGGCTCAACATTGTTATTAGTAACTTGGCTTAGGCCTTGATTTCCAATTGTGTGCTCAAGGGCTGTGCGTTTAAGTCTCCCATTAAAACAATGATATCTTCCCTTGGAATAGCTCATTCAGTCGTATATAGAATTCGTCTTTGATGTCTTCAGTTGGAGTGTAGTATTGGAGTACCGCAGCGCTTCTTAGTCTGGCACGCAGGCGCACGGTAATAATTAGAGATGCGCCGAATATTGGTTCGACCGAATACGAATATTCTATCAAAAATGTACCGAACCGAACATTCGGCCGAATTATTCGATTCAATTTCATTGCAATTTCTCTCGTGATAGAGTAATTATCGCCGTTAAAAATAAGGGGCTAAAGCAAGCATATGGGGAAATGACAATTTCATAAACATTGAGGCCCTACGCACATGACTCGACTGATTTGCAATCCCAGTTTCAAACTGGTTTCACCATTATCACGCTTACAACCATTTTGTAACCAAAATGAAACCTTTGTCCACACACAAGCGCAACTGATTTTTGATCAACCGGTGTTCTGTGCTGACGAAGATTTTGTTGAATAAACTTTAACAATTACAAATGCAACCACGCAACTGAAACTGGTGGCATTTCCAAGCGTACAAGCGTTGCATTCGGTGACAGACAATATAGAAGTGTGTGTATTCGAATGCATGCAACGCCAATGTCGGTCTACTTTGCACTTGTTCTGTATTGCCGCATTCGACATAGCATACACACAATCATACGCTCGTTACTTAGATTTTTGGATTATATTTAAAAGCCGGTACGGAATGCAACTACTCAAATAGATGTTGGTGGAAGCACGTTGCATGTCATGGAACCGTTGAATACAACGCAGGTACGCTTGCCTGTCACCAGTTTGATATTGCTTCCGACTGGCAAGAACAGACGCACGCAACCAGTTGCAAATTAGTTTCAAATCGATCTCGGTTCCAAATAACGCCTTCTAAAATATATGTAACTCTTAAAATAATACTATTTAAATATTCGGTAATTATTCGGCCAAGTAACCGAATATTCGGCCGAATACGAACATTAAAAAAGACGTCGAATATGCCGAATACGAATATTCGGCCGGACATAGGATACGCTAATGAGGCTTCACCCGACTTCTTTGGTGAGTATTACGCCAAAGTTACTCCTACGGCTTTCAGTTTCATTGCTCCCAGAATATAAGAAGGACTCACCGTTTGGGCAGATATGTTCCCCTGCATCGGGCCATCTGGTCTCGCTAAGTCCCATGATCTTGATTTAATATCGATTCATCTCGTTGAGGACTTGATCCAGCTGTCCATCAGCAAGCAATGTTCTCACATTCCATGATCCGATTCGGGTCTTTGTTTGATAAGCAAAGGTCGTCGTCGTGTTAGCCATCCGTTTCCGAGGCATTGTTTGCCGATTCGTAGGAATGGTGTTTTTTATAGGAGCGGGCTAACCCTCAGCCCAACCGACTTGAAACACTGTTTTGTAGCGTAGAATGCTCGCCGTTTGCCCGTCACCCGTTAGCTCCTTCCGAACAACCTTCAACAGTCAGTTTTCTTATCTCATAGAACATCCCAAAGTTCAAACGCAAGGTCCTCTGCCAGACTCCCCTTAACCAATCCTGTCTTTTATATCCTTTGAGCCAAGCTTAAGCTGGTGACATATACAAGCGTACATGCATTACATTCAGCGGTTTCATATTATGAAGCGAACATCCTCTAACACATAATTGCATAGCTGCGTACCGTCCCGGCTTTCATACATAGCCCGAAAATCTAAGGCCCCTGTGCTGAATGTCGAGTCGTGATTTGTGACAAGTTTTTTGAGTTGAAGAAAGTGGCGTTTCAGACGAATTGCGACTTTCAGCATAGGGGGCTAAACTCGCACTTAGCACTTCCACTCTAGGCCACTATGCTGAAAATCGTAATTCGATTAAAACGTCACTTTCTTCAACTCAAAAAACTTGTGACAAATCACGACTCGACATTCAGCACAGGGGTCTAAGAAACGAGTGTTTGTTGTTGATGTGTTTGTTGGGTATGCTTGTGTGTGCTATGTCGAATGCGGTAATGCAGAAAAAGCTGAAAGTAGCCCGCCTGACATTTGGTGTGGCCTGCATACCATTCACGGAATATTCCGTCAGGTCGCATTTGAATTCACACACTTCTATATTATCAGGCTGCGAATGCAACCCATGCAAGCTGGGATGTGTCACCAGCTTTACTACTAGACATTGCGCCATGACGTGAACGTAATGACGGACTGGCAGTATAAAGGGTGACACCTGAGCTTGGACATAAAAAAATCATAAAACAAGTCACCTTAATTGCACTTAGATAAGTAGTTGTTATTGCCATTGCTTACACACATAAGTATTAATGTTTAACCCTACAGCTCCGCATAAAATCTAATCTAAAGCAGCGGAAGCATATTCCTTTGTGCCACTTAACTATAATAATTATTCTGTCCACTTAATGAACTCATTATCTTTTTATGAAGAAAAACCGCAATTTTCCCTCTTAGCAACTGTTTTTATCTACGAAAATGTGAAACCCCGAAAAACTTCTTTTAACAAATTATTTTCTCATTAGCGACTATTTGTGTTAAACACATTCATTCTCATCAGAAATTCCGCATGAAAAAATGGGGAAAAATATGAAGAAAGCACGAAAAACTTTTCTCCCTTTCTGTAAAAGTAAATTTCCTGAAACAGTGCTTAGTATGCGCATGAAAATCACACCCGAAATAATTTCCCTTGAAACGAAACACTACTCCAGAGCAGGCCGGCGGCACCGCCCCAGGGCAGGCCCCAAAAGGCCCCCCGGCACACAGCCATCATCCAGTCCGCAAAGAACATCATTAGCCGCGCTTCCGTGCTGACTTAATTTAATCAAGAGAACGAAGCTCAGTGCCATAATCGTATTGAAATTAAAATGAGTCAACTCACACTCAGGAGTTGTTGCCGCACAGCGTGCTGGCATATCCTCATATAAATTAAATCTACTTTTCCTGCCATACTGGCCCCATTCAGCCCCGTTTGCCGCCCCGAGCGGGTGGGGTAAAGGCAGTCCTACCCTAAGCCGTGTACTATGGGAATCCAAAACTCACTTGCACCCTTGGTGGGAAAATGTTATCCCGAGCAATACACAGAAACTGTTTTCCCAAGCGCGCGGTCCTAGAGTCACGCAAGAGGAATTAAATGGGACAAGAGCCGTTACAGAGCAGTGGCCCACTTCCAGTGACGGTTAAGGATGTCATTTTACACACAAAGGAGCCCCGAATGCGAAAAATAATGGCTTCTTGCGAATTTCTTTTTGAAAATGATTCATTTCACTGCATTTGCAGGATTCCCCGTGGAATTTTAAGACGCAATTGAAGATGTTCCTTGCCGGGAAAGAATAGACAAACGACGACCCATTGGTTTGAAAAAGGAAAATTGCACGGGAAAGGGGGCGAAGCGCAAACATAGTCCTGTCTTGGAATTTTTCATTAAATTTACATCAATTTTTTCATCCATGAAACACCAAGCAAGGAAAAAATGGGCGAGGTTAGGACGTCTTCTCGTTGCAAAGTCAAGGACCTGAAGGGTGGAAAGGAAATAAAAATCTCAAGAGCTTCAACGCTGATGATGGCATACAGCTTCAGTGAATGAACACTTGTTGAACACTTTAATGCCGCCGCTCTAGAGAAGGACTAAAATTGTTTTATAAAGCTCATCGCATCACTTTAACCGTGGCACGACAACAGAAACTTCAAGTGGTATTTTCGAAAAGGGCAAATGAAATTTTCAAAAAAAAAGTGTGATGAGATTGATTTTGCCAATTAATTTGAACAGACCGGATCGATTCCATATTGTTTTCTGGAGCACTATTTTTAATTGAAACTATTCAAAGTAATAAACTTTGGATATACTTCAAAGACAAAACAATTTTTACCCGATAACGACGCCACACAATACTCCTTCAAAATCATTCCTCATACAGTCTGAAACCAAAACAGCGCTTTCGTTTTGTATTCGATACCAGCTTAGACTTATGAATTGCCTCTTCCAACAGCCCAAACCTTTTCATATCGAAAGGAAAATGCTGAACCTTGAATATGGTTCCACAGAACAAAGCCAGAAGTGCTTAAGTGCAAATTCGAGGATGTTGAGTTTATTGCATTTTTGTATTCAATACTAGCTGGAACCCCGTGCGCCTTGCTGCACCCATAAGCCAACAGTAGCTTCCGTTTATTTTGCAGTTGACGTGAAATGGATACTAAAATACAGTAGGAGAGTTTAAAAACGGCAATTTTTTCGTATTTTGTTTCCAAATAACAAAATATTAGGGTTAATCATTATTGGATAACATACGATTGTTACAAAAGGTACGTGAGAGTTCTGTGATCTGGAATAACCTCAAACTATAGAAAATGTCGTTCATGACTGGCCAGATTACAGATGGACAGACGTATTTGAATAGATACTTTCTCGTTGTCGTACGAGTTTAAGTAAAGTGCGTATCTGAGAGTGGATATCTTTGGAAACTCGTGTACTAGTTTTGATTTCAAACATTGCCAGAGTTCTATAAAATAAGAATAATTTGCCTTGGTAGCAGAATTCTTCAATTTCCTATCATATTTGTCTTTTTTGGCATTTGTCTTGATCAATGGCCAAACAAAAAATTATAGCTACCGAGTTTTATTTTAGATCATTATTTTCTTTTCACCTTATTTGATTTACTGCTTTACTTACATGATAGAAAACCAAGGGGCTGGCTTAGCAGAAACTGAACCCTTTTTCGAGAGAATTTGAAACGCGCCTAGCATTCCTGGCGTCGCACAGTGGGGCAAAAGGCCGAAAAGCTGGCCAAAAGTCTTTAACATTAAACAATTAATTTGAAATTTGGTATACGGGGGTTTTTGGGTTCGGTGATCACGAATTTGGTGTCAATTTTTTCATTAACAAGATGGCGGCTTCAAAAAGGCGACTAAAAGTACTAAAATATCCTTCAATTGCTATAAAACTTGGTATACGGGGGTTTTTGGGGACGCTGATTACGAATTTAGTGTCCATTTTTTCATAAACAAGATGGCGGCTTCAAAATGGCGACTAAAAGTAATGAAACCTCCTTCAATCGCTACAAAACTTGGTATACGGGGTTTTTCGGGTCGCTGATTTCGAATTTAGCGGCCTTTTTTTAATAAAAAAAATAAAATTTTAACTAAAAACTTGTAAGGAAATCACTCCTGAAAATATTAACCATGTAGTCCAACAAAGGATTTATTGAAAGTCTGATGATCTTTACAAGTCGCAAATAAGTGGATACGAACATATTAAATCTTTAAAACGGAAAATTCAGAACATTTTTTTGCAAATAATAGTATAATATACAAATTTTTTAAACACTATTTTATTATAACACTTACCATTTAACATGCATTTGCAAAAAAACTGATATTTTGACCCTAAAACTCCTAGATGAAGGGTAGAAAATCGGTAGACTTTATAACCCCTTATAAGAACCCTAAAAGGAAGCTCTGCCACATTCATTTTAGCCTATACCCAATCATTTCAGCTATTTCGCTCTTTTCGACTTAATTTACCTATATCGTTTCCGAACTCAACAAATATAAAGAACATTCCGGAAAATTTTATGCAGCAGTTTATAAAAACAATATTTATATAAATATATTATATAATACATACATAACATATGTAATATGAATACATAAAACAGTTATTTATACCCAAATAAGGAAAGGGAATAAACCATAAAATAATGCACTTTTTAAATAAAAACGTCCACCGACTAAAAGATCGCAAAAAGTCTCAATTTTTGTTGTTTGTATTTTGTGTTTGGGTGTTTCCATAAAATTAGGGCGAATTTGAAAGTAATTGGTCTTCATAATATTTAAGATGCTATTGCATTTCCTAATAGTGGATATAATGCGTGATTTATTTGTTTTGTCATACCTAAAGGGGCCAGTCACTTTATGCAGAATTTTATGAGAAATTTTGAGTTTTGCAAATTTAGGCATCTAGGGACTGACTGTTATGATTAACAATGGACGTTGGTGGGTTGAAACCTTAACTTTTACAGTTATAGATAGGTGGGAGTATTCTGCGTAGATTGCTGCCTTATTCATGAAAATATCTAATAGGGTTACCAAAATACAGAGTAATATGTAAACTTCTACCAAAAAAGTTTCATAAAGGCCCTAGCGGCTAAACCGTTATGATTCTCCCGCCCCCACCTATACGATTTTTTATTCGTATATCCAAGACCTATCCGATCCGCAGCCAGGCATTTTGGCATTTTCACTGATACACCCTGTATAATTATAAGTGAACGTCAGCCCCTGAATACTCTCGTCAGTCCCTAGCAGCATTAACAGCTAGGGCCTGACGGTCTAGGGACTGACGATTCTGAGTAAAACTTTAAAAAAATACTGCTCGACCACTATACTACGATATCTAACACTATCTACCGAACAAGGCCGATAAACCACTTGTAAATATTAATTAATTAATGTCAATTTCCTATTATTAAACTATAAAATTACTTGGCTAGGGCCTGACGAAGTGACTGGATCAGCACTACTTGGCACAGCAAATCTCGCCTCTACACTTATTTACAAAATGGCCGCTGCAAAAGGAGTGCGGTCTGTAGATAATTTCATCTCTTTCTTTAAAATCAACTGAATTACATTCCCTCTACACCCATATAATACCGCGAAATTTTAAAATCCGTTTATGGCTAGGGACTGATGATTAAAATTGAGGACACTAATTTCGACCTTAGGAAACACATTTATTCTTTTTTTAAATTGCAAAAAATGACGAAATTAGTTGTATATACTTTAATATTGAAAAATTGTAAAGAAAATTAAAGTATAAATTAAATTTTTTCCGAAATATGGATGCCCAAACGCAAAATTTCGGTGCACGGACATGGCTAGGGACTGACGTTTGGGGTCAATAAATATGATTTCAAGAGTATAGTGTATTATTATTTTAAACAAAATTTGAGGAATAAATGCAAAATATTTTGATTTGTCACTTAGCAATCTTAAAATAAAATAATATTAGTTATATCAAGTGAGGAGTGCTGCGGACACAGAGTTGCCGGATTTTTATGGAAACACCCGTTTAAGGAACTTATTAAAAAGAATTTTAAAGCGGACCTAGCGAGACTTTTGACGTGACAACGTCTATTAAAACGATGAACGCCGGCTGCATGCACGAAAAATGATGACTCATTGTCCCGTTATGTCCCGTAGTAATTTTAAAAATTTGATTGTAGTAGTCTTAAAAATTTGATTAAAATTGTCAATATTTAATTAGATTAAATTTGTCAAATTATCAACAATAATATTGTGCAAAGCAAGCCAAACACTCTGTCTCCTAACTGGGTGCCGGTGTATAAGAAAATAGTGAACATTACACTGACGAAAATTGTGAAATGCAAACGAAAACAGTTTCCTTGCGTTCCTGCTTGTGCTATTACCATTCACAAGTCGCAAGGTGGGCGTTTACTGTTATTGTTTATAAATACTCCTCGAAGCACCCACAACAGTTGGTGTACGTGGCGCTGAGTCGGGTAACGAGTATAGACGGCTTGCACATCATCAAGGAAAAAGATGCGCCTTTTATCTTCAAACACGGACGGGATGGGAACGACTCACAGACTACGCGAGATGTCCGTAACGAATACATTCGACTCCGTGGACACGCCCTTCAAACAATCACTTCGAAAGCAGTGAAATTTTGTGATGACGGTAACAACGCTGGGCAAACTGTAGTGACAAACCTTAATGTTCAGAGTTTGTCTGCGCACTTCGCCGATATTGAAACGGATCCCGTGATACCAAGAACGGATTATTTGGTATTGACTGAAACGTGGATGCGTGACAATTTTGATCCAGTTCCAATCAATAATTAAGAATGTATAACCAGGCAGAATAATCGATCGGATTCTGATACAAACGCAGCTGGTGGAGTGGCAATCTATCGAAAATTAACATCAACATCCACGGCCAAAGTTCTCCACGTTGAATTGTCGGACACAACTCGTCTCATCAGAAACACAGGCGAGGTCTGCTTGGCTGAAATTACATGCTTCACTGCTGATACAACGTTTAAAATTTAAAGTGTCTCAAACATTAGTGTATTGCTGCACCAAGCACTCTTTCCGTATGTGCATAACAGGCAGTATGTGCATCCGATCATGCAAGTTGATACCAATGTACCAATTCTTCTTTGTGGCGACTTCAACACAAACGTGAAAAATGATGATACATTCCTCAAATTCATGAAGGATATGTACAATCTCGAATGCACATCAGATGTTACTAAGTCAACAACGCTGAGAGGAACAACCCTCGATTTGACTTTTTCAAGGCACATTACACTTGAAACACTCCCATTCATTTCATACTTTTCCTATCATCGACCTATCCTTAACAGAATAACACAGATTGCAAGAAGTTAAATATCAGACATGTATAAAAGCTGTAAATGAATTTGTTACTACACATTGTTACTTGTAAATAATCTGTTCGTTAAAGTAATAAACATATTTGAATTCATTAGTGCATATAAAAGCTAATTTATCAATCAAAATGAATATTTCATTTCACTCCTTTTTGTATCCATACAAAATAATGATAATTTAATATAAATGATTCAATTTTATTCATAAAAGTATGCAATCATTTCATCAATGTTTTCTCATGACGTTGTCACGTTAAACTATCGTCCGTAAACCCTCTTTACAGACAACAAATTTATTTTATAGGGCTTCTTTAACAAAAGATTTTCTAGCAAAAATAATAAAAATTTTACTGTCTTTGACATTAATTAATTAATTATACATGTATAAAAATAGACAATATTGCTTATAGAAATGTTTTCTACATACCTTGAGGAGAAGAATCCATTTTTTTTAATTAAATAGCTTTTACCACAGTATGTAATAAGCACAACAAATATCAGCTTCGACAAGGGCTTAAAAATTCTCACAATCACTTGCGGCAAATTTCACTTTTGCACTGATCCTGCGAAGAGAAAAAGGACACCTGACCGCCATAAATCGGTTTAATGTGTGGCAGGGGTCTCCTACTAGATATTTATCAGGCAAAAAGTTTCAAAATCGAGCTTCGATTTTTCGACTTTTGGCCAACTTTTTGGCATTTTGCCCCACTGTGCGTCGCCGAGTTAGCAATTTTTCTGGACAAAACGTCCAGACGTAGCAGTTTTTTGGCAAAAATCTTTAAACAATTAAAAACCATAAAAAAACGAGTGTGCGTAGGACCACACTTTAGAAGTGTTACCTTCTATGGCTAGTCTAAATTTCCAAATCAATCTTAATACAGGACGATAAGGATTAATATATTTTATTTATGAATATTCTGTTAAAGTTTATTTAATTGTTACTTAGTATATGCACTCACTCCAAAATGTGTTGCAATGTTTTGGAAATTAAACTATTTGTCTTAAACTTATCACACAAAGATCGGACGATGGATGACTGGGATAATGTAGTTTTTAGTGAAAAATAGTAGATAATATATAGTAATAAATACATAGTACATAGTTCATAGGAAATATGTAGTACATAGTACACAGTACTTATCGTCGGGTTGATGCAATAGTCACGAAACAGAAATTTTTGCTATTTTAAACATTGTGCAAATATGCAAAAAAGTCATATTATATTCAGCCAAAGTCACGGATCTAAATTTTTCTGGGGATCTACTAGATTCAATTTGAATTTTTTCAGAACATAGTACATAATATGCAGTACATTGTATATAGTACGTAATAGATAATATATAATACATGGAAAATAATATAACATGCTAGTAGGGAATGGAAGTACTGGAAAAACTACTTCTATAGAAGCAGTTCAGTACTTCCACCCAGTACAAAAAATGCATTACATTAACATGGCGATGGCCTAGGCTGGGAAGTACTTCTTTTTTCCCTTCCATAGAATGTGTTTTGGAAGTACTTATACTACATTTATTATTAAACTCATAATACAAAGTTATTATACTGTAAATTTTTGTAATGTAATTTAGTAGGGGTAGGCGTGAAGGGGTGGGGTAGCTTGAAGTAAAATCAAGCGATTTATATTTATATCATAAACATAAATTCAAATACATATATGTTTATACATTAAAGATATAAAACTTAATGGCTGAGATAACTGAGATAGTTAACAAAGAAAACGACCAGCTACGAAGTTTTTCAACACGCTTTTTGCGCGAAATCAAACGCTTGGTCACCAAACCCATTCTCCTCTGCATTACTTATAAGTCATTACAGAAAACACTATAATAAAGAAGTACTTCCAAATGGACTTCCCACAGTAAATACTTGCGATTTTCCCTACTGGGATACTACCCCAGATACATATGTACGTAAAATACAGATGCCCAGTCGAATAGGCGAAACGCCGAAACGTATTCCATGTCGCCGAAAGCGATTAATCTCGCACGCCATCGCTGCTGTCTGTTGCTGGACCTCGACCAAATTTTACTTACATATCTGGTCTGGGGCACTTTTAGTCGAGGATGAAATGAATGCTGAGAGCGGCGTCTAGTCCATGGAAAACTTACTCCAACATTGCAAAAATGCAGGACAAGGTTTTATTTTTGGGATGTGTAGGGGGGTCAGTGTGAGCTTAAATCTGAGTTTTCGGGATTCTAACCCCCCCCCCCATTTGGCCGCCATCTTGGAAAAGGTGTGCAAATGGTTTTTCTACCATATCTCCGAAACGGCACATCTTACCGAAAATTTGCAAGGACACTTTTTGTTTAGAATTAAATAATCTACAATTTATTACTTGTCACTTTCATACTTTCGGGGCGCTGTAAAACCCTTCGTATTAAATGAAATTAAAAAAGTAATGAATGAAAATTATTCCTAATGAAACCCTCTACAAAAAACTTGTTATTATTTTTTTTTTGTTAAAGTTGAAGGAAAAAAAGTTATAGCCTTTAAAAGAAAATATTGTGACTAATTTTTGTGTTCTAAGGCTTATAACTTCTTAATTATTCATTTTACCACAAAATTTCCAAGTTTTCGGTAAGATGTACCGTTTCGGAGATATAGTGGAAAACCCATTTGCACACGTTTTCCAAGATGGCGGCCAAATGGGGGGGTTGGAATCCCGAAAACTCAAACTTAAGCTCACACTGACCCCCCCTACACATCCCAAAAATAAAACCTTGTCCTGCATTTTTGCAATGTTGGAGTAAGTTTTCCATGGACTAGTCTGCATTGCGAAAATGTGAAAAGAATGTGAGCGAGAATATTGCCGTGTTCACAATGTTAAAGTGCTAATTTTGCTATGTGCACAGTGTTGAAGTGAATTTTCGGACATAATGTCAATATCAGCTGTTACATTAAAAAAATATTCACTAAAGAAATTGCCAACAGAATTCTCGGTCTTTACTAAAACTTAATTTGACCGGACTTTACTTAATTTTAAAATCAAATTTACTTAATTTTTAAGTAAAGTCGATAAAATTTGGCGAGATTTCTGTTAACTGAATTTTAGTTCAGATTATCTCTTTCGGAAAAAATACATAATGTAAGTGCTGCCATCTAATGACCCGAATGAGAAAAAACGGGAAATTAGATTTTTATTAACTCAATTTTCACAAATTATGCACTCGCAAAGCTCTCAAATGACTTGTGTCGCAATAATTTTTTTATTTTTAATTGTATTTTATGTTTTTCAATACAAAATAAGCAACATAAATAACCTACTTTGGTACAATAATTCTGCTTGTTCATTAGTGTGAGAACCAGATGTCACTTGCTTATTCCGAATTTCCGAAATTTGAGTGTTGAAGTTGAAGTAGAGCCAACTTTAACTGATGTTCTCAAATTTTGACTTGAGATGGAAATAGAGAATTAGGCAGTGGAATGAGCGGGACGTCTGCATTGCAAGAATATGAAATTAATGTGTGCGACAATAGGTGTGTTCCAGCTTAAGATTGAGCAGAAAAAATCAGCAATTTGCATTCTTTGAGACCTTTCAACAGATCTTTTCTGCCCCCATTTGCCTTGCTCTGTGTTTTTTGAGCCTGCTCCTTGTTGAGAATTCTCCCTTTTTCTGCTCCACCAAATTTGTAGGAGCAGGCAGAGCAGCCAAATTCTTCTTCTTATTTTTCTCAAATTGAAACAGGAAAAATCGGAAAATTGATTTATGAATGATTTGTTCGAAAAATACTTGGAAATATTGAAAAATACACATTAATTTTTATAAAAATAACATTTCGTTGCTATTCAATTGGTTTTATTGGTATTTCTTCTCCTAAAATTGACATTCGTATATAACCTCTAAAAACGCAATTCGGAGCAAAATTGAGCGGAAAAGTGTTTTTTGAGATTGTTGCTATTTTCTGATTTTTTCCGTTCGGACATCAATTAGACTGCTGCTCCCAATTGAGCTGCTTAGCTCTGCTCTGAACTTTTTAAGCAGTCATCGAACACACTTAATATGACATGAATTTTGAGAGCGGCGTCTGCATTGCAGGAATACGATATGAATGCTGAGAGCAGCTTCTGCATTGCAACATTGAGCTAAACCAAAAGTTTCCATGCTCTAGCCAGCTGCATAGGCACAAGTGCCCAGAAACAGGTGTGCAACAAATGTGCGCGTTGACCCCATCCCTGCCACATGTGTCCAGAAACGGGTGTGCAACAAAGTGCGCGTGTCGCGAATTCTTTGTTTTACCCCCAGCGAAAAAGTGCCAAACGCGCCAAAAGAAGTTAACACCTAAAAACCAGAATTTTAATGATTGGATATTGTAAAGAGAGTCTTAGAGCATACGTAAAAAAATCAGGACCAACATGGGAGATTTTCTTTTGGCTATTTAACAAGAAAGGTCAACAAACAGGGATTTTTTAGTGAATTTTTCAATTTTTGGGCTACCACAAATTTTCCTGGGCGTTTCATGCTTGCGCACCCCCTAGATATTGTTGGGGATGTCATTTCTGACCGATTCCACCAAAAAAGTCCGTTACATCGCGCCAAAACCAAAATTTATAGGTTTCACTGCTCTAGCGCCTGGACCATAACCTGCTCAGGCCAAGGGGAATCGTTCCAAATGTATTATCTCTCGTATTATCTCGCATGGTGTGAAGCTCTAAGACTTAGGGAGTCTAGGTCAATGTAGCAGTTTTTTGAGTGTAACTCCGACAATGTCCAGGTGCAGGTGTCCGAACTTCCTGTAGATGTTGTCTATACCACAGTATTTTTAATTACACGGGTATTACTCTAATTAATACCTGAAAGCTTTTCTCTACCTAGAAATAATAATCTCTGGCAATCAATCAGTCAGTCAGCTATATTTTTTTCACCTGAGAAGATGTTAAGGACTATACTAGAAATAATGGCGATGTCTAAAGTCGGTTGAAAAACGGATGTCTGTTCTGATCCGGATACTGTTTTAAAAACTTGTTTATCAACTCTTATGTTACTTCCAGCAGTTATAGTGCACATGTTCTTTAACTCGTTATCTGCTGAAGACGTATATACACGTCTTTTGATTGGTAGTGCGCAGGACATGTTAACACGTCTTCGCGCTGTTCGAAATTTAATGTTCACTTTTAGATTAGCGTCCTTTTTTTTGTTGGTCAGCAGTTAACGTGTTAAATTATACAATTCGTGCAGATGCATTTTCGTTAAATTCCAATATATAATCTCAAAATCTATTTTCTACAATTTGTTTCTATCAGTTGACCAATTTCATGCCATTCAAGTGTCTTACGCGTGGATAAGGTACCAGCGAATGTATTGAAATTCAATTTGCAGTCATTACGACATTGTTCTCTTTCCACCGTCGAAGATGGTGGTTTGACATATTAATGTAAATAATATATGCTTAAATTTTTGTGGCGATCGGTTGAATGGTTTACGAGTTATTGGGGAACATATGTACATACATTCATCCAATTTTGCCCATGCATGCACGTTTATAGCGATTTCGTTTCGAATTTTATCGAATTTCATTTTCTATAAACCTTCCACCACTGACATAAATCTCAGTGCCTTCCACAGACTACTATTAACAAAATAATAAAAGAAATCTACACTCCGCGACATAATGATAGACGCACATGCTATTTTTTTTTCTTTTTTTTTTTTTCAAATCGGTCCATCGGGTTTAATATTATAAAATAACTTCGACTGAGGATCTGGTAACGCATATGCAAGGTTATTAAAGGAATTTTGCTGACGTCGTAGTATTTTCCAGGAATTTTTTTTAAAAAAGCAACACTTTGCTGCGACACTGTGATAGGCGCAGTTGAATTGAGGCATTGTTGAATTACGCATAATTAATTTTTCCTTCGTGAGAACACCGAGCTTAACCCATTAATCCCCAAAGTTGCGTAAACGAAACATTTCACCAACAAAATTTTTACTAAAATTTTTTTTTCCGTAAATCCCAACGTAACATTTTGTTACAAAAAACACGAAAATGTTTAATTTTTTCTAACTCAATAAATAGTTATTTAAACATATGTTTAGTTATAAAAAGCAATAAAAATATCTAATTAGTTTTATTTTCTACCCTTGGGAACTAATGGGTTAACTGTTTTTTGTTAGTTTTTGGTAATTCTGTATAAATTTAAAGGAAGTGTATTATAAAGATGGGTAGCAAAAAGTGGCTCAGTGATGAGGAAAAGGGAAAGATTAGTGCGTGGCATGAAGAAGGTCGCAGCAATAGAGAAATTGGACGGAAAATTGGTCGCAGTGAACAGGTCATAAGAAATTTCCTACGGAATCCCAAAAGCTATGGCACCAAAAGGTCAAAAGGCCATCCAAGGGCCATCTCTGAGAGGGACCGAAGGGCTATTTTGCGAATTGCGTCTAATTCTACAGCTACTGCTAGAGAAATCGCAGCAAAGGAAGTGTGTAAAAGCCCATGTGCGAACTGTACAAAGAGTTTTGAAAGGTTGCAAGACTCTGCAACGCAAGAAGATGCAAAGAAAGCCTGTACTTACACCCAAGCATGTAACGGCCAGATTAGATTTTGCAAGAACACACATATCGTGGACCAATGAATGGAAAACGTTGTGTTTTCCGACGAAAAAAAATTTAATTTGGATGGCCCCGACGGGTTTCGGTGGTACTACCATGATCTTCGAAAGGAGGAGAAAATACTATTCAGGCGACAAATGGTCGGTGGATCCGTAATGATCTGGGCAGCAATATCATTCAACGGAAGAAGTCATATGTGTTTCAGTCATAGTTCATAGTAGCGAAGCTCATTTTACACTCTCATTTGTCTCAATTTTTTGGATTACAGGTGAATTTTTATATCAAACTCGTTTCAATTTACATATGTACTACCAACTGGAATTTGAAACGAGTTTGAATTTAATCGAAACAAAAAGTTTTTGATGACTTATGTGCTTCCATCCCTGCTATAACGCTCGAAAAAGATCTTTTTACGTATCGAATGGAGGTGGTAATTTCTTCAAATCTGATTTGAAATAAATGGTAGAGAATATCTTAAATAAATCTTGCTCATTTGTCAAAATCGGCTAAAAAATGTCAGAATTATTCAATGTTGAAATACTGAAGGTCTAGATGGCGCATCCCACATTTACAAAAATGTTTGAAGGCGATTTTCTTGAAACACATATTTTGCACTTATGCACTTCTGGCTCTGTACTGTAGAGTTATCCTAGAATAGTTCTAGGAAGTACTTTTTGCGCCTGAATTAACTCTATTTTGTGAGCAACCATAACAAAAGATTTGCGCAGGGAGCAGATATGTCTCCTTGGAGAAACTTCTAAACTCCACTTACTCATACAATGTGGGTATATACACTAGTAGTCCTTCACTAGCAGCAGAGCCGGTTTTACAAGTTAATCTATGTAGGTCTACTCTGGTATTCTTTCATCGCGAGTAACTTCTTTGTCTTTACCCGGAGATATCTTCGAGTTTTTTTTTTTTTTTTTTTTATGTGAAAGACTAGAGTCACAGGAAACGCCCTTTATACTGTGTCGACAATCTATTTTCTTCATATAGATAATTGCTACTTTCTACGGTAAGAGTAAGACAGTAAGCAGTAGCACATTGTGTATGTGTTAAGTTTTCACGCCGAAATTGTCTGAAATTTTCTGAACACTTCCCTCTTTCCGTCTTTCTATACCGTAACCCTCTCGTATAAAACCGGTTCTAGTGCTGCCGAAGGAATATTAGTGTAGCTTGGGCCCATGTTACGCAGACGATGTGTTAATCGTGAAACTACGAAGAGCATTAATTTGACTTGGTCTCCAGCTGATATCCTATTGAAGGCCACAGTTTTAATCCTGACAAAACCTTCCATGCATTACAAGTCGGGTAATGCAATTATTGGTTGATCTAGTCCATGCGGCCAAAACCTTAGGCCCTCACAACCCAAGTATTATTTAAATGGTGTCTTAAATATCGCAAATGTAATAACTTTTCAAATTACATGAACATAATATCTCCGAAAATTTAATAACGTTAATTGCAATAATTGGACTAGGCCCAGAGATATCACTTTACGAAAACTTCATCCCTCATAACTGTATAAAATACAGACCATCACAGTGATTGAGTACAAAAGTTTTGCCTCTACCCCCCCTCTCTCTCTCCCTCTCGCTGTCTCTGTCTCGTTTATTGCTGAAAGCACACATTAATCCAATCTAAAACAATAGACCCAGACTGTTTAAGAATTTAGATGGAAACCTTCATCGAGGCAGTCTTGGTCCTACTAAATATCAAAAACCGAAAATCTAAATTCCGAAGTTGTTATAAATCTAGCAAAATTGAAAATTAATGACCTCAAAATGAAAATTTAACAGGGGTTTGTAAAATAATCCTCTAGCAAACATCGTTCCACCCACCCCCAGCGCTCCCCCAGCAGCCTCTTATCCCAAGTTGCTTAATTAAATTAATTTGAAAACCGAAATTGATTGACTCCCGTGCTTGTGATGCCGAAGCCCTCTTTAAATGCCGATAGCAAATCCCCTGACAACATGGAACAATAAACCGCTGAATTTCAGGTTTTAGTACAGTCTTTAAAGCTCAAGAAAACACGCGTCCAGGTGCCCAATGTAAATCCCATCTACAGTCCATACCTTTATTGGGTTTTGTATGTCGTGTTCATCCAGGTGCCACACGCAGAATAGTGTGGAGTGTCTAGGACCACGTTCGCACAGCTTGACTCCTTGCTGGAGAGCTTCGTCTTTGGGTGGAGATTAACGAGTTTAAAATTCCCATCATACAAAAGATGACCGCAGGACACCCCCAAAAAACCTTGAGTTCTGCTGTCCTATGCAAATTTTAATCGGGTCTTCCTTGGTGTGGAATTGGGAATTTGTTGAGAGTGGAAGATAGATGGATGGGATTTCTCCGAGGACTTTTCACTGTCCTGTCCTTGTTGCTCCAGTAACGATGATATTAATGGCAAAGTTTGAAGCTGGGATTGTGGTTGAGTTTCGACTCTCATTCTGATGGAGGTTGTGGTTTTTATGATTATTCTATTCCCCATTGGGATCTGAGGTCTATGACTATGAGGAATATATAATCTAAATATGTATTATGCTTTGGACAAGCGGTGTTAGTTACTTTAAATTAGACAACGTTTTTTTAACTAAAGTTTTAACACATTTACAATAATATAAAGAAGCATTAAAACCTTGGAATCCGTGCCATTATAAAACGGATTGCAACATAGCCTAACGGATTGGCGCCATATAAAGTGAATGTAGCAAAATGTACGAGTTTTACGGTAGGGAGTCCAAAGAGTATTGGTCACAGCTTAGAATTATTGTATTCTATATGCAGCCTCGATACCTTGGGCAAGAAGGCTACAAACCGCTTGAGCAGACTCAACAACAGCAAATTCATCGTTCACACTTGTTTGGTCAACCATTGAAATCGTGGTTCTCGAGTTACAGAGCAGTGTTCCGCCTTTCCGATAATACAGAGTTGATAATTTACCAGTCAATGCCTGGTGATCAAGCCAACTAATGGTAATTCTTTCTACAGCACCCAGTAGGATGGTTTGGAATTCATCAAGCAAAACTGGTGGGCATCTCGGTGCAGCGTTTATAGCAGATTTCTCTGCTTGAATATAGGGCGGTACCAAATTGATAGCCTTGTGCGAATAGTCCCGGTGATGGAAAGGCAAACTTCTTTGAATCTTGCTTAATTTTCTAGGTAGCAAATATATTAAGATTGGTTCTTCCCATCCATCCAATGGCGCTACAGCCCAAATCGAGCCTTGGGCATTCTTTAGGGCATTTCTCCAAGTTTGACGGTCCCCTGCAGCATGCCTTCAGTTCCGGATGTCGAGCGCTGCCTCTGCGTTAGCCGTCACAGAGTCAATCCATCTCCTTCTGGGTCTGCGTACTGGTCTAATTCCCGAAATTTCTGATATCGTAAGCTGATATCGTTTTGAGATGCGATTGTCCTCCAGCCTCATTTCGTAGTCTCTTAATTTTTATTAAAGTTGAGAGTTCTTCTTCTTCTTCTTTAACGGCTCTACAACCGGGATCCGGTCCTGGCCTCGCGCAACTGTTCTCTCCACCGGTCCCGATTCTGAGCCGATGTCATCCAGTTTGGCATCCCTAAACTCTGAGCGTCCTGGTCCACGCCATCCTTCCAGCGAAGGTTGGGCCTCCCTCGCTGTCGCACCCCATAGGTCTTACCGCAGAGACCCAAGGTAGGTAAATGATTTTACCACGTCAAACTCGTGTTCCGCTACCTTGATTGTGGGACCAATGTTAGGTGTTCTTCCAGACGAGGCCACCATGTACTTTGTTTTGCTTTCGTTAATGTGCAGTCCCAGATTTCCTGCCGCTTGCTCAATCTGAGTGAAAGCTTCTTGTACAGCTGTTGTTGTTCTTCCAATGATGTCAATGTCGTCTGCGTAAGCCAGTAATTGGGTGGACTTGTGGAGGATTGTACCCCTTGATGTCACGCTCGAATCTCGGATCACTTTCTCCAACGCCAGGTTGAAAAGGAGGCAGACCGCCCCCTTGTCGGAGTCCATTATGTTGATTGGTCTGGACAGTGTTCCGGATACCTTTACTTGGCTTGACACATTGATCATGGTCAGCCTACATAGTCTTGTCAGTTTGTTGGGGATGCCGAATTCTCTCATGGCTTTGTAGAGTTCTACCCTGGCTATGCTATCATAGGCGGCTTTAAAGTCTACGAAGAGGTGTTGAATTGAGTTTTGAAACTCTAGACACTCTAGAGCCACACTGGTAATGGCCTATGATGTTTCTGGCGCATGGGGCCATCCTGTTTTGTAGGATAGCGGAGAATATCTTATACACTTGGGGCCTCGGTAGTCTAGGGGTAAGGCGCCTGACTACTATCCCAGAGGTCCCGGGTTCGATTCCCGGCGGTGTTGCGGTCCTAGCCTTTCCCAATTTCCCACCTACATAACTTTCCTTCTTTCTTCTTCCCTCTTTGCATTCCTGATTCCTCCTGTCATAGCCTTCACTAGTTGTTCCCCGCTCCACCAAGCGCATGTCATCGGTTGGTTGATGAGATTCAACTCGTTTCAGGAGGCATAACACTCCAGCGAGTTGTTCTCGATACCCCGATATCAGAGTCGCAAAATGGTTGGGTAGTGAAATAAAATATCGCAGCTAGGTTGTGACAGTTCTTTCCTTCACTTCTCTCTCTATCTTCCGACTAGAGCTGCTGTTCGGCATTTCAAAAAAAAAAAAAAAAATACATGGTCGACAGTACAAAGGGGCCTTCCCTAAGTCTCTAGTGTGTCACATAAAAAAAAAATACACGGTACTCAACAAAGTTATACCGCGATAATTAGTGCACGCTGTGATATCTCCTTTTTGTGTACCGGACAGAGGATGCCTTTTCTCCAGTCTTCTGGCATCACTTCCTGCTCCCATACTTGCAAAATTAATTCATGAATCGCTTGGTGTAATGTAGGCCCTCCATATTTAACCAGCTCCGCTGCGATGCCGTCTGCACCCGAGGCCTTGTTGTTTTTGAGCCGGCAGATGGCTCTGCTAACTTCTTCTATGCTTGGTGGCGGCAGCATAGCATTGTCATCAGATATTGGTGGAGCCTCCGAATCCTCAGTTAGCTCGCCATTTAGCAATTCATGAAAGTGCTCTTCCCATCGCTCCAAGATGCCTTTAGGATCGGTGATCAGATTCCCTTCTTTGTCCTTGCAGTATGTGGAACATGGTGTGAATTGCGTCATACTGCGGACTCTTTGGTAGAACTCCCGCGCCTGGTGCGGCCGTCGTTCTCTGTACTGTTCTAGCTCACAGACGAGATTTTTTTCCCAGGCTTCCTTTTTCCGTCTGTGAATTCTCTTTTCTTCTTTTCTGAGCTCTTTATAGTTCTCTTCGCGTGCCCGTGTTCTCTGAGACTGCTGCATGGCTCGGTACGCAGCATTCTTACGTTCAGTTGCCAGCTTGCATTCATTATCGAACCAGTCGTTCCGATCTTTACGACTTCTGCCTACAAGATGGAATCAGCAGTACTAATGACAGTATTTTTAAGGCGGGTCCAGTTCTCGTCGACGCCCGGCATCTCATCCCCAGGACTTATGGCGAGTTCTAATGCATGACCGTAGCTGTTTCTGGCCATTTCATTGCGTAATGCAGCTGTGTTGATTCGAGCCTGATCAGCGGATACAAAGCTTTTCAGCGTTGTAATGCGCTCTCGGAGCACCATACCAACAAGATAGTGATCCGAGTCGAAGTTGGCACCTCGGTACGTTCGTACCGTCATCAGACCCGAAAGGTGGCGGCGGTCTATCAACACATGATCTATTTGGTTGCGAGTGGCTCCATCAGGAGATACTCAGGTGGCTTTATGGATATCTTTACGCGCAAATCTAGTACTTGCAACGACCAAGTTCTTACTTGCTGCCATCTCTACAACTCGCTGTCCATTGTCATTAGTGTTTTCATGCAAGCTGTGGTTGCCGACATATTGCCTGTATAGTAGGCTCCCGGGATAGTAGGCTCCCGGCCTACTTTGGCGTTCAGATCTCCCAGTATGATTTTTACATCATACCTGGGGCTGGGGCAGGCATTAAGTTCCCGTTCAACTAATTCGAAGAATTCTTCTTTATCATCATCCGGGGACTCTTCTGTAGGTGCGTGAACGTTTATGAGGCTGATGTTCTTAAATTTACCTCGCACACGAAGGGAGCATAGCCTTTCGTTTATTGCTTTAAAGCCGATAATGGTAGGCTTCATTCTTTTGCTAACCATAAAACCTACTCCTAGAACATGGTGTTTTGTATGACAGCTGTAATATACGTCATACTCAGGTTTTTGCAAAACACCATTCCCTGTCCACCTCATCTCCTGAATGGCGGTAATGTCAGCTTTATACTTTGACAGGGTATCGGCTAGATGTTTTGAAGCTCGAGTTCTGTACAGAGTTCGAACGTTCCATGAAAAAATTCGTAAATCGTTTTGCCTTTTTCGTTGCCGTGGTCGTCGTCGTTTATTCCAGTATCCGAGGCATGTTGCTCGTTCCGTAATAATTGTTTTTTACGGGTGAGGTTATTAGCTTCACGCCAACCTTACTTGGACGGGACTAGCCCGATCATATTAGCCTATCCTCTCTCATAGAATAGTTACCAGTGGCCACCGCTAGGAGGAAGTACGATCATAACGTACTTCCATCAGTCCGAAATAGTTACGGCACGTGCATGTTATGCTACATGTTATTCCCCCTATTCCGCTGATGACTGACCACCAAGACTCAGTAGCACCGTGTCTCAAATTCATGAGTGGAGTTCTAGTAATTTCCTTAAGCTAAATCTAATTAAGCCGCAAGTCCGGGATGGTTTCCGCCTCTTTTACTTGGTAATGTTCCTCTCTTAATCGTTGAATGTGCCAAAAACCTGGGTATTATTGTCAATTCTAAACTTTCCTGCCGCAATCATGTCCCATTGCTGTTCTCTAAAATCTATGACACACTTCGCAAATTGTGGCTACATTGCAGTCTATGATCTTCACCTATTCAAGCTAAGCTCATCAAATCTCTTGTTGTTCCTAATTTTCTTTACGTCTCGCTGTTACATATTTCACAGTATTCAGAAGGCATGCATCTATTTTAATATCTTCTTCTTCTTCTTCATCTCACTAGCTTTCTCTACCCCTCTTTCTTCACTGACTTACATACTTCATTCTCAATTTTAATTCTATATCTAATTCTAACTATCTCTTACTTCTTCTTTGATTCATATTTTAATTTTAATTTTGAATTCTAATTTTAAGTTTTTATATATCATTTTTTTGTTATGCTACTCTACTACTATGCTACTTAGAGTACATACATTACTCTAAAAGATGTATACCTTGTTTACTTTCCTGCAAATACAATTAACTTCCCAGTATAGGAAGTTATTGTAATCGGTCCGAAAATCAAAATCGAAAATTTCAACGTATTTTCATCTTTCAAGGTCCCAGGAGCATTTTAAGCAAAAAATTGGGAGGAAGTATGTGTGTGTGTGTGCGTACGGATGTGGTCATTTTTTCCTGCACGATGTCGCGCAAACCAAAACTGATATCGACTTCGTTGAGGTGTCGTTCGAAGCGTATTAACCGAAATATGATCTGAAAAGATTTTCATGAAATTCGGTCCAGCCGTTTTTTTGTTTAAGCGACGTAAGTGATTTTTGTACCTGCACGATATAGCACGAACCAACCATGATACCGACTTCTTTGAAGTGCCGATCGTAGCGTATTACCGAAAGTAAAGTTTGAAAAGATTTTCATAAAATTCGATCGAGCGGTATCTATGTTTAAAGGGCGTTAGTGATTTTTGTACATGCTCGATAGAACGCAAACCAAAAATGATATTGACTTCATTGAGGTGCCGATCGAAGCGTATTAGCGACAATATAATCTGAAAAGATTTTTATAATATTCGGGCGAGCGGTTTTTGGGTTTAAATGACATAAGTGATTTTTGTACCTGCACGATATCGCGCGAACTATAAAAGATATCGACTTAGTTGACGTGCCGTTCGAAGAGTATTAACCTGATCTGAAAAGATTTTCATAAAATTCAGTCGAACCATTTTTTTTGTTTAAACGAAGTTTATGATTTTTGTACCTGCACGATATCGCGCGAACTAAAAACTATATCGACTGCATTGAGGTGCCGAAAAAAGCATATTAACGAAGAAATGCTCTGAAAAAAATTTCATAATATTCGGTCGGGTCTTTTTTGTTTAAATAGAAAAACTTCGGCTAATTGTCAGAACGACCTTAAATTCACAAGTTTTGCTAATATCTAATAAACTCTATGGAATGACACCCGTTCTAAACGAAGTGATCGTTTTTGGGTTCTGATTAGCGATAGTTTTCGAACAAAACATCACTTGTCAAAATCCGACAACCTTTCAAAATCGTGCAAAAATTTCGTAACCCTTTTGGATTAGCACTTTTTGACGGGGAATTGTTTTCTACGCGTGATACAGTTTCAGAAAATTGCGGTTCATCCCGGGATTTCCAGTAGTTACCGCAAAATTTGTTCTTTTTAGTCAAGTCTGACAAGTATTTAACAGTTACAGTTTTGCTAATGTCCCCGGAAAGCTTTGGAATTTCCAAATGAAGTCATTCGCTTCTCAGTTTGTCAACGGCGATTCAGCACGCTCAATACTAATTTGAACACCCGCTTTAGTGCAGCGAACGAAATACGGAGGAAATGTTTGTTTGCTAACGTTCAGGAAAAATAAATTCTCTAGAAAAGTCTTGTGGATTTACTACTATTATAGTTATTTGAACTAGCTTCTCTCGGTATTGCTTTGTCATCAGTTCTGATACTAGTCAATTTTCCACTAGTGCTAAACGTATAACTATTCTGTAAGAAGTCAGTTTATTCCATCTTCGTTCATCATACTGGGAAGTTAATCGTGTGGACCGAAGGGGTCAAACCCACATCCCAACTAGTTATTACTTCTAGATTGTGTTCGTCGATAGTTATATTTCTTCCCATTCTAAATTTTCTAGCTCTGGATTGTTGCATCCCCTTCGTTGATGTTTAGGCCCACGTCCTTTGCCGCCTCCTTTATTTCGATATAAACTGATGATGTTCACGTCGTCCGCATATTCACGTAGTTGTACAGACTGTATTATTGATACGCTTCTCTGAACTGACGTTTTCCTTATCACCCATTCTAGGGCCAGGTTGGAAAGTATAGGGGCCAGTCCATCGCCTTGTCTAAAACATAAAAAAATATGTACATACATTCCTTTCGCAGGGTTTCGCCAAAATTTGCTATAAGGTCAGGTCAGCATTTGATCCGATGTTGATCTGCTGTCCTAAAACCTGTTTGATATTCTCCTATAAGGCCTTCCACTACAGGTTCTAGCTTTTGTTGCACAAGGATTGTAAAGGTTTTGCAGCTGGTGCTGAGGAGAGAAATGCCTCTGTGGGTTTTACAGGATAATTTGTCTCCTTTCATGTATGTTAGACATATAATCGCTTTCCTCCAGTCATTTGGTATAACGTCTTCCTCCCATATGCTGCATATCAGCTCGGGTAAGGTTGCTAAGAATTGTGGTTCTCCTTCTCTTAGCAGCTCAGCTGCTATTTCATCGATATCTGGCGGTTTGTTGCTTTTTGCCTTTTTACAGCTTCATCTCATACCTCATTGAGGTTCTATTGAGATATTATCACGTTTAATATAGTGGTCGGATTCAAAACGGTTTGAAAATATTCCTCTTGGTCAAACCAGTTAATTCTAATCTGTCTACGGGTCCAGCATAGTGCCTCTTCTGCTGCTTTTAATTTGCTACAATTTGTCGTTGATGTCGGGCTGATCTTCTTCTATTTCTTTAAAGTTTTGTACGACAGCATTCTGGAAGACATCTCTTCTTTCTTCCATTTTTAGCTTATCTATGTCGTATTTTGTTTGTGTTTGAGATCTCTGACGTAACTGAACTACATATACTACTTTTCCATGACAGCTTGGGTGGTCGAAAGCTTGAAAATCTCAAAAACTCTGCCTACTTGAAACGGCATATTAGCTTGAAATGGGCTTGAGTTCTTCAGCTGTCATGTGAAGTTACTGTTATATGTCTTTCTTTTATCGTGCTTTTATTTCTTTATTAATAATTTTGTCTCGTCATATTTCCACAAATTGATTTTAGACACAAATTCGACCAACAAACTTTTAAGCTCAGTTTACATGACAAGCACTCGGCCGATCACAAAAATCTTTTTGATCGACTCCAGTCTAGCTGCTTGGGTTTACATTTGTACTTGAAGTACGCTTCTAGCTGTCATGGAAACGCTCTAATAAACGTTCTTTCTTATCGCCCATTTTGCAGTGTACAATTCTTCAATTTCAGTTCAATCCCAACGATCAAAAAAGCCAGTTACATAGGCTATTGATCGCAAGAATTTCGATATAGTCGATACTTTTACAAGAATCTGTTCTATCGGTTTCACCCACCCAAAAAATATCATACCCAAAATGAAACCCTATTCAATAAAAATGTATCATATACTGGATTATATCATCTCATTATATATTACTAATTCAAAATAATTACTTATTTTTTAGGATCTTATCAAGGTCAATGGCAAGAAGGCAAGCGACATGGCTATGGTGTACGAACATCAGCACCATTTGGACTCGCATCACATTATCGACCAAAAAACATTCACGCATCGATGAGCTCATTACGCAGCAATGAAAATGCGGATCCATCTGACAAACGAAACAGTAAAATGGATGATGTCCGTGGTGGATTTGTATTGAAAGCAAGATCGGACGAACAGCCAGCCAGACGAAATAGTTTAACAGAAAAGTCAAAAAAAGGATTTTTATCTGTAAAATTGCCTTAATATGAAAAATTTTGTTGCACTACATTGTTATTATTTCTTCTGTACTTGCAGGGCCTTAAAATAAGAAAACAGCACAGTACTGGTGATTTAGAGAAGCGCGGTACAGCAGCGTCGGGTAGTATACGCTCAGCTGTTTCAACAGCATCGTGGATAAGCACTGGCTCCTCACAGTCAGGAATAACATCAAAGTATATTTATTGGGCACATATTTACATTTATTTTTTTCCTTGCTTCATTCCAGATCAATTCACACAGACTCAAATGCTAGCTTTACTGTAGAAGAAGAACAATTAGATCCTAGCGTAGTTGAGACATATATGGGTGAATGGAAGAGAGATAAGCGCGATGGCTACGGCATCTCCGAGCGAACTGATGGCTTAAAGTAAGTTCACATTGATTTGGTTTAATCACAACTATGAAGTCGCTTATAGATGAATTTATATTTTAGATACGAAGGTGAATGGCATAACAATAAGAAGCACGGATATGGTGTGACAACGTTCCGTGATGGAACCCTAGAGGAGGGAAAATATAAAAATAACATCCTGATAACAAGCCAGAAGAAAAAGCATTTGTTCTTAATAAGATCTCGAAAGTTCCGGGAAAGAATAGAAGCCGCAGTTAGTTCGGCGCAACGTGCCTCAAAAATTGCTCTCCAGAAAGCTGATATTGCAATTTCCAGAACAGCAACAGCTCGTGGAAAGGCCGAGTATGCTGATACAGCAGCTGATCATGCTAGGATAGACTGTGAAACAGCAGTTGCAACAGCCCGAGAATTTGCTCCAGATTTCAAGCCATCGGTTCTTGAGCGATTTGAGAGGCTGCGGTATAGAGAACGATTTAGACCGCCTATAGAAGTTGATCCGTCATTGAAAACGGCATCAGCCACAAATAGCCCGAGTAACCAACTGATGGGTAATAAAATAGATCCTAGTCGCAATCAAATGGCTGATGCTATGCAGAAGCAGCAAAGCCTGGATAAACCCTCAGCATTTCAACAACAGCCATCTGGCCCAGCCAGAAGGTCATCAGTGCATCAATTGACCAAACAGCAATCTGTAGACTATGGTCAATTTCCGAACGAAATACCAATCCCAAGTAGTATGTATTCACAGCAGCCACATCGTCCGAAACAACAGCAAGACTTGCAACAGAGTGCGCAGCAGCAAGAAGCTCCTAGTCAAATGTATACACAATCTGCGCATCAACAGCAAAATCCTCCATATCAATTCCAGCAGCAACAGCCACCAGGGCAGCAAATGGGTAACTACATTGGCCAGCAGTCAACGTCAAGGAGGCCTAGTCAATTGTATGGTGCCAGCAATTATAACAATAACCCCGGACTGCCTTCACCGCAACAGCAACTACTGCAGCAACAACAGCTGCAGCAGCAACAACTGCAACAGCAACAACTGCAGCAGCAACAGCTCCTACAACAGCAACAAATGCAGCAGCAGCAACAGCAACAACAGTTACAAAACTCTCAAATGCCGCAAAATATGCAAAATCAAATGTATGGCGATTACAGTGGCAATACAATGAACCTGCAGAACATGTCGTTGTCTGTTGATCAAACAACGCAACAATCGTCACTTCGTAGGGGATCTCGAAATGTCTCAGATAGCGTAAAACCACCTAGGCTTGGCTCAATGAATGCAGCATCCTCAATAGACCACTTCGATCACTATAAACGACCGCCTAGTAGAGACTCATCTGTCGATCGATATACGAAAGCTACAAGTCGAATGGGCGGATCGCGAGCGCCATCTGTTGACAGAACATCTGCCGGAGCTCCAGCTAATACATCGCTTCCGATGACACAAGAAACGCCCGAAAAATCAGCCCGTAGCGGATCTGTATTCCGTGGACTAACACCACAGAAACAAGGCAGTACCACAGGAAACGGTACAGTCCCGACTGGAACAGGTGCTTCCCGAGGTGCAACGCCTAGCTATCAAATGAGAGGTGGTGAATCATCATCAGCGTATACTGTTCCTAATCAACCGTTCGAGGATGTCCTGTTGCGACAACGAAATCTAGGACAGGACATTATTCCTTCACCCGCGCAGCCAAAACGAACTGAAAGCTTATTTGTGCCCCCAAAACCAATTCCACCCGTTGGCGGTGGCGGCGGAGGTGGAGGTGGCAAGCCTAAGCTCAAGGTAAGTCTACATTTAGGTATAAATTTTTAAACTAGTCCTTGCTAAGTGCTTTAGAAATTTAATCAAAAAAGAAAATGCTCAAGGTTACCTTTTCGAACAGTTCCTATGCTTGAATGCTTCTTGTGCGCTTTTAATCCTTCACTCTTAATGGCACCTCCGCGAAAGTAGCCGTAGCCATTGAGGAACTTCTTCAACACTGCACTAAATAATATTTTCACACTACTCAAAGTTTTACCAGCTCCTTCACAATATCCTCTTTGGGATATCCATAAATTTTCAAAAATACTCAACCACCTGTGATATTTAACCTGGAGGCGTTCTTGGGGCACGAACAGATAAAAAATCTGCTTGGTCTACCTTTATTGAAAGCGAAAGGTGGAAGGCTCCTAAGTATTATTACATAAAGGTTGGATACGTTTAGTATAGGGCTCCTCTGCTCCTGGAAGCTTTTGTATAGTTTTATTTTTGTAGCGTCGTCGTTTGTTGTTCAGTGTTTTATTTTTTAGTGGTATTAGTGTGAGAGGAAATTTTTTAACTATATAGTTATAACAATGATGGAGAATTGCAGTGGTGCAGCATCTGTGGCGTGACCTTATTCAGGTTCTGCTGAGTGTACCTGGGTAGCTCATAATAATTAGCAGAAAACGCTTGAGGCTTCAAACTCCCTCCCATTTTACTAAGTTTATTTTTTTTTCTTTTTGATGTTGCTGTAATGATGCAGGTATGTTTGCTTGGTTCTTGCTTGTTTTAATAAATTTTACTAAATACTAAACCTTATACTTTTAAAGAGGAGCATATTTTCTATGTTGTTTTAGAGAAATTAAGATTGGAAAACTTGTAATGAAAAAACATGTTTCTTGTTATTTGAAATTTTGTTAATTTAAGCTACTAAAATTAAAACTGAGTGATTTTAAAGTTGATTTCTCATAATGAGTTATGTATTTTAAATTTAATTTGTACAATTGTATTTAATTTAAGATTTTTTCTTCATACACAAGTTAACCCAGAAAACCGTTTTGGCAATATCATTACTAATTTTTTTAAATACATAATATAGTAGGAAAGACAAAAGGTGGGCAAAAAGCTGATTAAAGGTTTTTACTTTCAATTTCATATTAAATAAATTATTTTCAGAAATTCTGCTCATATTCGCTATAAATTATCTCACTTTTCTGCTTTATTGTAGCAACTGAATATAATAGTTTTATGTGACCATATTTAATTACACGGAGTTCTTTTTCTTGTTCTCTTAACTTTTATAAATATACTAGCAAAAACCCGCGTGCGTTGCAATGCCTTTTAATAAAAACATAATAATGTGTGAATAGTCCGGGATAAGAAAAGCGTTTTCATTATACCCTTCTGAAATTTGCAAAACATGATTTTGGGAACATAAAAAAATTTAGAGTTACCTATAAGAAATATGTTACCTACAACCAAATTTTTTTTACTACGTGCACAGCAGGTACATAGCATATTCAGAATACGTCTTAGTAATAGGCACCCTGTACAGAATTTGCCCCATGATGACCCCAAACATTTTTTTTAAGGTCATAAATTTTGCAAACTGTGCAGCACAATTCACAATTTGGCGCCCCAAAAAAATCGAACAAATACATTTTGGCTTGAGGAGAACATTCACAACATTATAAAACGACACCGCCTAGCGATGAATCACCGCAATCCTAGAAGACAACTGGAGGTTGTCAAATTTGGCGTAATCTCCAAATGGAGAGCTCTCGCGGCTGCACATGTAAACAGCATTATGTATATTTTGTGACCTTTACATTTTCCGGTACGAATCGCCGTTCATGAGATATCGCCGTTCATGAGATATCGCCGTTCATGAGATATCGCCGTTTTAAAGATTTAAAATACTCATATACCCCTAATTCTATTAGAGAGGGTCTTACAGCGAGCCCACTTCACTGTCTGCAATTTGCCTACCGGCCAGGCAGATCTACAGAGACTGCCATTCATGTGCTAGTGAGAGATATTGAGAAGTCCCTCAGGGCCAAGGAAATCTCTCTCTGCGCCTTTGCAGACATTGAGGGTGCGTTTGACAACGTTACCTTCGACGCGATCAATGAAGCAGCAGTAAAAAAAGGCATTCTTCGCCCCACTGCGAGATGGATCACGTCGCTTCTCAGCAGCAGATTGATAACTGCTGAGATGAATGGTGAATCGATTACGGTAATTGCTGCTAAAGGCTGTCCTCAAGGGGGCGTTCTATCACCCCTCCTATGGTCAATCGTGATCGACGAACTTCTTGCCGACCTGAATAACCGTGGATTTAAAACACAGGCCTATGCTGACGATATCGTCATAACGATTAGCGGCGGTCATGATAGCACCGTTTCAGACCTCATGCAAGCCGCTTTGTCACATGTGCATAGCTGGTGCCGTAGCAAGAATCTGGGTATTAACCCACAAAAAACTGTCATCGTACCGTTTACTAATAGAAGGAAGCTAAATTTAAAAGCTCCCTCTGTGGACGGCAAAGAAATAGGTTTCTCAAAGGAGGCTAAATATCTAGGCATAATCCTGGATCAAAAGCTCTCCTGAAAATCTCAAATTGAGAGAGTAACTGCCAAGGCAACTGCATCTCTCCATGTTTGTCGCCAATTCGCAGGAAAAACCTGGGGTCTTAAACCTAGGTTAATGTTTTGGCTATATACTACGGTCGTAAGGCCCATGATCACATATGCATCCATCGCATGGTGGGCTAAGACCAAACAAAAGGGTGCTATGATTAAGCTGGCCAGGGTGCAAAGACTGGCCTGTCTTGGTATCACAGGGGCCAAAAGCACCTGTCCGACTGTGGCTATGGAGGCTCTACTGAACCTTCCTCCGCTACACCTGGTGGTGAAAAAAGAGGCTCTGGCAGGGGCACTGCGTCTACGGGAGCTATTCTCCTTTAAGCCAGGAGACCTGCTGGATCATTTATCGATCCTCAAGGAGCTGAACTTGGAGCCAATGATATCTTTGTCCGATACCATTCCTGCTACTCTTGACTTTGACAAACCGTTTACGACGATTATTCGAAGTAGGTCAGAGTGGCAACATGGCAGGCCTCTCTTTAGAGGAAGCACGGCCTTTTGGTACACAGATGGTTCCAAAACCGATAAAGGGGTAGGGCTGGGTGTTTATGGCCCAAGGAGCAAACTATCCATGGCTCTGGGCACTACCCCCACTGTTTTTCAGGCTGAGGTACTCGCCATCCAGGTGTGTGCTCAGACTTGTATTAATAGAGCTCCAAATAGCTCTAACATTGTTATTTTCTCGGACAGTCAAGCTGCACTGCTGGCCATTAAATCGCACAGAGTGTCATCAAAGACTGTCCTGGATTGTCTTCAATCCCTGAAATTCCTCAGCAGGAACAATAGTGTCACGCTGATGTGGATTCCGGGCCACGAAGGTCACATTGGTAATGAGATTGCCGATAGCCTGGCTAGAGCAGGCGCAAACTCATTACCTATTGGTCCGGAACCTTTCTGTAGCTTAGCAAGCTGCCACGTAAAAATGGCCTTAAAGAATTGGGTTGACCAGATGTTTCTTCAAAGCTGGTCTAGGACCCAGGGTGCTCGTCAAGCTAAAAGATTCATCCAAATCGATAAAGCTAAGGCGGGCAAACTTTTAAATCTCAAGAGGTGGGAGCTAAAAATAATAACAGAGCTCCTGACGGGCCACTGTTCGCTTAACTATCACCTAAACAAAATAGGACTGGTGGCCGACTCTGGCTGTCGATTCTGCGGGACAGCTCCCGAAACCGCGAAGCACTTGATGTGCGACTGTGAAGCTACAGCGAGGAAAAGACTGAGCCTTCTCCATCGTGATTTCCCTACTCCCAGGGAGATTTGGGACAGCAACCCTAAATCAGTTTTAGGCTACCTAAGAAGCCTTAACCTTGATGGTTTTTAAAGAAGGGGATGGCACAATAGACCAAACAAAATAGGTCGCAGTGTCCGCTAAAGCGCCCCTCAACAAGAATAATAATACCCCTAATTCGCAACTTGTATAGGTCATCAGTGTTGGACTACGTGGATAATATTTTCAGGGTTGATTCCTGGATGTTTTTGGAGAAAAACATTGTTGTAGAGAGGGAACTATCCCCACTAAGATACAGGGTGTTTACGAAAGAAAAAAAATGTATATTTTAAATATTTACTTAAACTAGAATAACTCCTAGACTAATTATCGTAGAACAACCTAATTCGGTTCGTCTTTTAGGTAAATGTGTATTCTTTTATATGATATTAAGAACAGGATATATAAGGGTCCGACAAAATCAATTCCGCTACATCAAATTGTCTAGAAAGTCTAAACTGATCTCTTGGAAGCGGTGCGAATGGCATAGTCGCGGCTATACACTTTTGTCTTTTGCAAAAGGTGTTCTTAGCCGAACTTTCGTATCAATAGGCGTCCTTGAGGTATCCAGTATCTCTGTCTTAATCTGGAAAGTGTTAAAGAAATTCCGCTATATAAAGTCCTTAGATGCATGTCTCTCACAATCAGAATTGCAATACATATATGATTTCTTGGGCAGGATGATGGCATTCGGCTCGTTAATTTTGTTGGTTGCAAACTGTAATCTTCCGTCAATGCGTTAGTAGCCGTCCACTAAAATAGGACCAAGCTCATAAAAGTAGGAATTAGAAGTGCTTTTCTGATTGTGTAACACCTCAATTTCTGTTTGATAACTTGTCCGCTGAGTGAATAAGACGCAATACGAAGCTGCTTTGTCTATTTCAAAGGCTGATAGTGGATTTCGCTCCGACTCGCACTTCTTCATTAGTCGGTAACCAAAATACATGACTTAGGCAGGAGCTCAAAGCAGCCGGCATGTTCGGCATGCAGTATGGGCTCGTTGCCCTTACCTGAATAGATGGGGGTCAACTGTTCAACGGCGCTGTATCTGGTAACGTTTCAAGTGGAGTCAAAGCATCCTGGTTTCCCAACTTCATCAGAAGGCCATTGGTTATCTTCCTTCGACAACCATTCTGGTCCAGTCAGCCATAGAGTAGACTATGCTAAAGCTTTTGCGTGGATTCCCCTAGTCACAAGGTCTGCACGGTTTTAAGTTTCTGGACAATGATTCCAAAACTTCGTCAGCGATTGTATTTCCTGAACACGATGAGCGACGTACTGTTTACACCTTCTCTCATTGTCCAGTATACAATACAGCGCTATTATTAAGTCGGTCTCTAGGCAAATTCGATTTGACATTATCTTGAGATTCTTTAGTAGATAATTCCCCAATCAAGGAGCGATAAGAGCTGCTATAAGCTTCAATTTCGGTAATGTGAGCTCCTGCTGGTTTCATATAAAGTTTTTGGCACATATAAAGTTCACTGCGACGTCACCATTCAGTTTCAGAGTCCTTATGTAAGCTACCGTTCCATAAGCATACTGGCATCCAAAAATGGTAGCTGTAATTTTGTTCTTACTGCTTTGGGTGTAACTAAACGGGGAATAACTATTTTGTGATGCAAGTAAACCATGTAGCGTTAAGATCATCTGGTATTCTTTCATCCCAGTCCAGGTTTCTGTTCCATGCGGCTTGAAATAGGGGCTTTAAACGCACCATCCAAAGACCCAGAATGCCTAAGGGGTCGTAAATTTTCGCTATCGTTTGTAAAACCTTTCATTTTGTGATTATCGTGGTAGACTTAATAGTAGCCATAGTAGTATCCAGATCCACTGATAATTCTTCCTTGAGCAAATACCAACTTAAACTCAATACTTTATATTGCTCCGGCGGATCTTTGGGGTGAAGAAGAACTTATGAAAAAGCCTTCTCAATATCGGCCACTATTCCTATCTTACCGCAGCGAAAATGTAGCAGAATTGCTAAAACTTCAGGCAGCAAATTAGGTCCTACTTCTAACTGTTCGTTAAGGGACAAACAAATCGCAGCATGCGTCGATGCGTCAAAGATAATGCGCAACTTGGTTGTCTCCTTGTAAACATCTCGATGAGGCATGTATAATATGTATGTGGTTTGGGGTGTCTGAAGTCTCAGGAGCCCTTTCTGCGAAACTTTCTGTAAAAAAACTCATTTAGGGCAGCATCGTATTCACTAAGTTTGCTGATGGCACCCAATTTTCTAATTAGTGTCTTCATTCTTTGCATGGCTCATGGCCCGGTTATCGTTCAGTACACTAGTTTCATCCTTCCAAAGAAGTGATGCTTCATATTTATCACCTTTTCGTTTTATGAACGAATCTGTGTTTAACCTATTCGCTAACGTTAATGGATATCTCCAAGGTCTCCAATTGCCAAAAGTACGTTCCATGCTCGTCACACATACAAATACTAAGGGGAGCTTAATTTAAATTCAGACCATCCGGGGACATTGCAACGTTCATCCAAGAATTATATTTATAGCTGTCAACGTGTCTGTGAGTCGTTTGGTTTCCCCACTTACCAACTGCCACTAGTAGTACGCCCCTACAAGCACGCCAATACCTTCTTCAGGCTGTTCTCTTAGCACCCGTGCGTCTGCTAGGGTTAGATTTCTAAAATATATGTATATCATTAGAATTTGGAACTGTAAGTACGTCAGCACACATCCCGGACACTTCGAGCGCCTCTATAACTATGGTGTAGACATCATGTTCGCTGCGAAGAACGAGACGAATTTTATTGCACATCTTCCGAATCCGAATTAATTTTAAGGTAGCAATGTTATACCCCGGGTTACTGTCTCGAGCTGTAACCTTTGAATAGAGAGATATGGAACCGAAAATAGCGTACACGTACACGGATTTGAGGGAAGCACTACTTGGGATCAAGAAATTTTCTCTCTAATTCTCCCCCTCCACGGGTGTCAAGCAACGCTTGCCTTTGACTTTAACCACAACAACAAAATACATTGTCTAACCTGGACATAGGCGTAGTGAAATTTGTTCAGGTTTTGCGAAGGGTCTGCTTCAAACATTTAGCCAAGTGAAGCGTTCTCACCGAGATGGTTGCTGAGAAACGATATCCCTCCCGGTTTTTGAATAAATATAACACAGCCACTGTCCGGGTTAGACACAAATACGTAAAGAATGCTATGCATTAGTGTTGCCAAAATGCTTCCCCGTGTTTAATAAATTGCACTTCCTCGTCTTCTCTATTTAAAGGGTTATATCCGCTCTTGTAATACCGATAACATCTGCCATTTTTTTCTCATGTAGAGGTTTTGCACTGTTGCAATCCTTCGTCTTGTGATTAGTTGCCTGGCAAAGAAAGCCACGATTTCTATTTATTTCTGCCGTAAACAATCCTACAGCGGTTTTGAAGGGTTGGTGTTCGGAACTGATTGACCACGATGAAGAAAGTCTTTGCTTCACTTACCTTCTCAAGGGATATGACTTGACTATCGTCGACGGATTTTCATGCACTAACGTACGATATTGTTCCCAAAACGGGACCCATTCTTGACAATTCGAATTTAAAATTTCTTCGGGTTCAACCTGTGCAGCTCCACTATTGGTTTGACTGTTCTTAATGATGCTTCTGTCCTCAGGGATTTATTAGCCGTTGGTGCAATCAACAAATGCTTCTCACAGATGAACAGTATCTTTGCCAGTCTTTGTTTTGCGTGCAAAAAAAGGAGTCTTGTCTCGCAATTAGCGTTTTGAAGGCTCGTACAGTATTTTCTTCCTACAATTTTTTGTAATATACAAATCATTTCTTAATTTAGATCTAACTTCACAGAAATAAATTTATTTTGTATCAACTTAAGCCACAGAAACAATTACCAAGAATTTTAATAGATCCATGAAAGTGTGATTATTAATTAAGACATTAAAACAAGTATTCACAAAGTATTAAGCAAAATCTTCAGAGAAACACAATTTATTCTCTATATGTAGTCGCATCACCATTGCACTCTTGTCCTTTTCAACTTGTTTATGAGTACTTCATATCGTGAGGCTTTGAGTACCCAATCCACAAATGCTAATGAACTACTTCTAAAAAAATATGTTGCAGGGCAGAGATGCTGATAGCGAAAGGAAAATTGAGGAATGTATGATGAATGTAAAGAGCCATTGTTCAGCACTTGCAACTCATAATTACGTGGAGTATTTGAAATATGCATTGGGCACAGGAAAATTGTTGTTACTGTAGGAGTATTTCGAAAGTGGTCTCGTTTCCTTTCTTTTCTCCTTTGCTGTAAGGACAGTCACTCTTTGAATTATTCAAGTGCATCATTAAAAATTATTCATAAAAGGATTTTAAGACTTGTTTGGGTGTAAGGGGAAGTTTTATAGTTTTCTTTTCTCTCTTTGTATTTAAAATTTATTTTTTAATTAATTTTGTTACTTAATCGATCAAATTTGCGAATTCATATAGATGGCTGCCAGCCAGTCCAGAATTAGGTCACTGACTTCCTGAATTTCAATAGGATAAATTCCGTCTGGTCCAGGTCTTTTATTAGGCTTACAGCCTTCTATGGCCCATAGGAGCAAATCCCTGTTTATCAGTCTTATTGCCTTATTGAAGACGTTTCTACTTTCAGACCTTGGTTTGAGAAGCTTACTGTTCCACCAAGGAGGTGTTGTTTTACCGCTGTACTTCCTAATGGTACAGGCTGCTGCCAATACATTATTATTTATGATGTTTGCGATCTTCAGCGTTCGAAAAATGGATGGGAACATCCTCGGAAAATGTACTTTCCACCACTTGTCTAGATACGGCCCAATCTGTGTTTTGGACATTCCTGTAGCCAGGGGCCCTCTTCACAGTTGCGCACATATTAACATTAAAAAGAATGGTCGGGATAAACAAGAGTAATGTCTAAAATTTCTTGTTTTGTTGCACAGCAAGAGATTATATTGGAGGAAAAAGTGCAAAATCAGTTACTACACATGGCCAAATGTATTCTTGAAATTCTCTTATACCCCGGCTTCACCGGCCTTAGTTTAATCAAGTTCATTTCAATATGCAAAAGTGGCTTCACCGGCATTGTTCAGTTCAGAAAGCTTCGTGTGTGACGTATTACATTCGAAAGCTCCTTTACTGACGTCTATTTATTTCAGTTTCGCAAATCAAAGTGTAAAATCACAAATATTTTCTTGCCACAAATCAATTAAATACATTTCTTCTGCGGAAGACCAATTTTTCTTTTATACTTCCTTTTTTGATCCATGTTTATTTTCTCAAAGCTCTTACTTTAACTGTCATGTAATAACGTCAAAACAATTTCCAACAAAATACATCAGCTGACATGGAAATATTCCAATTTTTGACTCTCTTTTGAGCGAGCTTTTACTTTGAAACTCAATTTCATGTTCTGTAGGCCCAAAGCAGGCTTTTTTTCCTGACTTTAAGTCCTGACGTACTTATACCCCGGCTTCACCGGCCTCAGTTTAATCAAGTTCACTTCAATCGGCATAAGTGGCTTCACCGGCTAGCATGTTCAGTTCGTGCTTGAAATTGTTGTTGCTTTTTCGCCAGAAATTAGAAATGCAAAATCTCACTGGAATGGCATTCCATTATTCCAATTTTTTACTCTCTTTTGAGCGAGCTTTTACTTTGAAACTCAATTTCATGTTCTGTAGGCCCAAAGCAGGCATTTTTTCCTGACTTTAATATGTGAAAAATGTATGGGAAATCAGGAAATTTTAAAGTACAGTAGACTAATTTGCTCGAACTTGCGAAATTTTGGCGGTGAAGCCGGGGTATTAGACTAATTGCTCGAACTTGCGAAATTTTGGCAGTGAAGCCGGGGTATTAGCCCTTTAGGAAGAAAGAACATCAATTTTAATATAACATAAAGTAATGATCTACATTACAGTTCATTTCTTTCAATAAATTATAACACCACCTCCCTTTACGGTCCTATAGAAAATATAGAGGATTATTCTAATGATACACGCCTGATTTAACGAGGACTGTGGAATATACTCACAGTGAGCAAAATATTTTTTAACTGGCTTTGTCTATAGTACGTAGTTTTCATCATGGAACTTCTATCGTCATCGCGAATTTCTGTGTCACGCACTCCTCCCTACCCAAGAAATTTCCAATATGTTTGCAGAAAGGTTCAGTGAAATCTTCTGCCCCATTTCTTCGACTGCGCATACTGTCCCAAGAGAAAATTCAGAAACTGCGGTCCTTATAGACAATACATATCTATCGGCCAAATATACATATAATGTCAGGTCTAACAGATCCGGAGGTCAATAAAGGTCTTGGGTCCGGAGTTTTTTACAGAACCACACCCAACTCTCAGTATTTTCCTTTTTCGTCTAATTTTTAACAAGGCCCTGTCTTCCGGTAAGTTTCCGTCTGTATAGAAGAAATCCTACCTCACACCAATCATTAAATCGGGTGATAAACATGCGGTGGGCAACTATAGGGACATTGCTATCCTATCTGTTATCACTAAACTATTTGAAAAACTTATCTATGACAAGATTGCCCCTCTAATTGTTCCGAAGCCAAACGATGTGTAACATCGTTTCAGAAAATCTCTATTCTTATGAAACTGTCCTCCAAACTGCTGTACGGTATGGAACAAGGTCACCAATTTGACGCCGTCTACACTGATTTCAGCAAGGCATTTGATCGGATAGACCACCACATTTTATTTATGAAACTATTAAGATTTGGGATATTCGGCCCCCTTTTGGATTGGTTAAGATGAAGATCCAATCTTAACTTAGAGCTCAGGTGGAAGATTTCAGGATTTCCTTTCTAAAGAAATCAATGTAACCTCAAGTGTACCGCGGGCAGCCACCTAAGGCCACGTATATTCAACATCTTTTACACCGATTATTTAAAAATTTATAGTGCTATAAGGTCTCAAACTGATGTATCTTAATTACAGTCAAAACTTAATGCACTACAAGACTGGTATGTACATCACTAATAATCTTCTGTATCGACGCATAAAACTTTACGCGAAATAATAGAATTCGTACATGATAATCTCGGCAGATAGCGGCAGATATGTTCCCCCACATCGGGCCATCTGGTCTCACTGAGCCCCATGACTTCATCCAGCCGCCCATCAGCAATCAGTGTTCTCCATTCCATGATGCGATTCATGTTTGAGATTCGTAATAATGGTTTTTTTTATGGGAGCAGATCGCAAAGCTTCGAAATTATGCAGGTCCCATGATGCAGCTCGAAGCTCGGTTTTGAAAAATGCAAAATTGGCGCCGAAATATGACCGAAATTCAAAATGGCCGCGGTAATATGGTTGAACTTGCCAATTTTGTTCCGTTTCCAATGAAAGTGGGTCTCTAGGGGTTTTTAACGTCGCAAATACCGAATTTGTGGTCAAAACTTATAAATTCAGCCAGTGACATTCTTTCATCTTCTTCTTTGATACGTTAGCTGGCGTTTCGAGCGGAACGTCCCCGCAACGGATACGCTGCTGTCGGTGCCGCTTTGAAAAATGCTTGTCTAGTTTCTTCGGTTGCTTGTCTAGTTTCTTCGGTTTCACGATTCTGGTCAATTCGGCAGGTCGACCACACTCCTCCTTTCACACCCTGGGCTTGGGATCAAGCGACGACGAAGTTGGGTCAGTAACATTGCAGATGAGAACGCTGGGATCAAGCTATTTTCCCTTTATTTTGCTCCCGTGGCTGCAGCAAGGCGCCACGGGTTCCAGCTAGTCTATAATAAAACTATTTGAAATTGAAATGCATAGAGTTAAGTCATTGAATTGAAGTGTCATTTCAACTCAACCACAACTCAACGCGACTCCTATCAGTTTATATAGAGAAATGACAAAAAAATGAGTTCTTAACGAAACCTAACGAAGGTTATATTTTTATTCACGCCAAACTAAGTGTTCACTCCAAAAAATGGAGTGGTCACTTACACTCGATTTTCATTCACTCCACCCAATATCTAGTCCTACTAGCTATTCAGTTTGCCGATCACTGCCCTATACGAATAGCGAAAATAATATCAATCAAGTGGCTGCTGTCAGAGTTCATCGACATATTTTTACAGGAAAATTTAGGGCATCTTTCGAGTAGCTTATAACTTTTGCATCACTATTGTATTTACTGCGATTGTTGGATATTTGAGTTATTTCTAAGAAAACTATATTTTTTTCAAATCCAAACATGATTCTTCATTGAGCATACATTTCTATATAGAACATATTTTTGTAAATATCAAGAAAAATGCTAAACAAAATCTTTCTTCATTTGAATACAGGCGCATGTCTTTATTAATTCAAATATAGTCTCGTTACCGTGTTTTTGAATAATAACAACATAAGATGAATGAATACATCGATGCTAATATTTATAATTCATTAATCATCAAAAACAAAACAAAAAATATGAATGAAAAGTTCCGAATTGGCTCGTTTATTCAAATTCAAATGTTAAATAATATATATTATCCATTATTATTAATACACGCATACAGTGTTGCCATATGTTTTCGTTTAATCAAAAATATCAAAAGCATTTTGAAAATCAAACTAATAACATGTTAAAACAGTTTAATAATGCTTCTTAATGGTTTGATAAATATTTGGCAATACTATTTACTCATCTCTGTACCTATAATTAATCTGCACTTTCGCCTTTTCGTATATAGTCAGCTCTATACATACAGTATATATGTGGAAACGAATGAAACCAGCCCCATCTTAAAGTATAAATAAACTTTTAATCCCATTTCAACTTGTTCTATAAAAATAGCTTCGAGGAAGAATTTTGTTGCCCTCTTGCTGTATGTATGTATATTCCTTTAAGTCTTTTTGTCAACGTTTTCCAATTCAATCGTCGTTCTACAAATACAACAAAAAATACAGCTGAAGCAAAAAAAGAAATTATTTATCCCAAAAACCGGCGCCAATTTATTAAAGGAAATTTCGGTTTTTCCTGAAGAACATTGACTTGATATTTTCTTTTCTCTTAATTATTTAAAAATCGTTTCTTCCGATTATTTTCGACCAAAAAGAACGACGAAAAAATAAATAAATAGAGTCTATGAGTTTTTTTGAAAAGTATCCAAGACGTTGGAAAAATAGTCGCTTTTTTGACGCTGACCGAGGAGCGTATATTTTCCGTCCATAGAGCTCGGCTTCTCATCATATTTTAAAAAAAAATTATTTACTTTTATTTATTTATTTTTAACAAATCATGCTAATCGCGATCCAACAACAACAACTCTAATTAACAACAATAAAAATTTGTGCACTTTTTTCACCAATTCCCCGACCACACGACTACTGGTGATACTGAAAAATATTTAAAATACTCTTCAGCATTTTTACTTGTTGAATGGAATGTCGCCGATCGTCGTTGTTATAAAAATAAAAATAAAGTGAAAAATATAAATAAATAAAAATTTTAATACTAAAAAAAATACATTGTCTTAGCCACGGTAGCCAAAAACAAGAAGACAATGCCTTTCCAAACGTGATGCAATATATACTATAAGTTCTTAGTTAATCGTGTGTTATGTAAAATTATTTTTAATCATTTTTAACACAATTTTTATTTTATAAATAATTTAATTTTGATATTGTTAATAACAAAAAAAGAACATAGCAACAAATAGAAAATAACAGTGACAAGTTACGTGGGTAGGAAATATAGACATCACGGGTCGGCATAAAATACTAAAAAGAAAATTATTTTTTCTTCAACAAAATATTTCCTTTGTGAAAAAAAAATAAACTTACAAAATATAAGAAATAGACGAAGACTTTCCCGACTTAATATTTTAAATGTGTTATTTTTGTCAGTATTTTTGAGCAAGTGCTATCCTATACTAAAGTGTTTTTTATTTATTCAAGTTGAAAGTTTATGACAGACGTGTTTCAAAACCGAAATTTATTGCTGTGAAGAATTTTTATTGTTATTATTATTACTACTACTACTAAGGATTAACATATAGTTCGAAAATGGAGTGGTATCCTGAGGATGAGGAAGAGGAAGACTTAATGTTCTCTCCAGCCCTTCTAGCTAGAAGGGCATCAGAAAGTTGGATTATTGCACCACCTGTTGAGGTTTTTTTTTTATTTAAATATTTTGTATTATTTTACCTCAATATAATGGATTGGACATATTTTTGAACAAACAATTATTGTATGTCACAGTTTCGTCATTGATTTCTCTATGGACTATGACGAAACTGTCACGTATAAATGTTTTTGTTCAAGAAATTTGTCCGGTTCTATAAAAATGAATTTAAAAATCGAGGCAAAATGAATAAATTTAGAACAATTTGAAATGAATTAATTAAGGTTAGGTTAGATATGGCTGAGCTGTTGGTCAGGACAAGGAAATTCAATCCCGCATCAAAATCTAAATCCCGCAAGAATCGAGGTCAACAATCTCGCGGATCCGCGTAACAAACTTCTGAGTCAGTACAAACAAAGTATTCAGGCCAATTCCTGAACTGCGCTGGAATTTTCTTACATGGTAGCATAAATTTTAATTTCGAAATTCGTCTTCTTCTTGATCCGTTAGCCCGAGCGCGACGTCCCCGCAACGGATATGCTGCTGTCGGTGCTGCTCGAAATTAATTTCGAAATTACTTTCCTGTTACAGCAGTGTTTATGCGATATGAGAAAATTCCAGCGAAGTCAATTCCAGCGGAATCAGTTCTAGCGTAATTTATAATTGGCATGAATACTTCGCTTGACTGACTCAGTAGTTGGTTTGTTATACAATTAGCCGCTAGGGTAATTCCCGTACGCTCATATACACGTGGGGAATCCCCTGTCATAGGCGTAGGGCAACTTGACATTTACTTTGTTTCCATGATCCATGTAGAGTATTCGTTGAGTTTACAGAAAGATTTTTTCCTCAAGTTAACCCGATACCCGACAATTCTGGGTTGAAGTGACAGATGAATAACTTTACGTCGTATCTCATCAACCCAGCTTAATCCGGCGTGTTTCGTGGAGTTTTCTTGGATTTAACGAAATATTTCTCAACCCGCGTTTCCATGGGCGCCTAGTCTGTGTTAACCACGGTCGTATAGACAGGTCTGCGAACTTCATATACCATCCCATAGAGTGAAGTGTGATTGATATCGTTCGACTTTGAAGTAGTTCTTGAATGGATCACTGACGGCGCAGTAGTCGAAGTACCAAATTTCGACCGCGTGCTCTTCGTGAACTTCGACAAATACGCCATCTGCAGTCTAAATCAAGAAGCTCCAGTAGCGATACGCGTATCAGTCACAGGTTTGAGCAACGAGTTCACAGACCTGTCTATACGACCGTGGTGTTAACCCAGGGTAAACTCTGCATGGAAACGCAGTAATTGATCACGGGTTTTGTGTTCTTGCTATATTGCTTAGTACGCTTCAACTAACGCATTTAAATATTCTGAGGAGTTTAAGGCCCTCCTCACACGAGTAGTTTTGCAGTCCCAATTCCAAACTGGTTTCCCAACAAACATGCGTACAACTAGTGCCCACATTGTTTTTAGTCACGAGGTTGTGGCAAGATATCAAGTAGTTTAGATGAAATGCAACCGCGCAACTGAAATCACTTCCGACTTGTGAAAACAGTCCCACGCGAGCAGTTTAGACCAGTTTCAAATCGGTTTAGTTTCTGTCAACCCGAGTATGAATTTCCAGCTGCGGGCGCACTTGGAATTACAAATCAGTCGACTCAGTTTGGAAAGCCTAAATATATTTTTATTAATACTTTGCAATATTGTTAGTATTTCTCTATTAAGTCACGGTTTTTATAACAGGTGATTCTACTGCCCAAATTCCGCGAACCCCGCTGATCCCGCATTACTAGTCTCGCATTACTTAACCCGTAAAAATTTTGCGGGTTCCCGCATTTCCGATCCCGCATTCACGGGATTGGACACTTAGGCCAAAAGGATAAGCCCATTGTGATGCCGTAGTAATCCCACTTTAAACCTGACGCTAAAGTGTCGTTACACTGGAATGTGGGCTCTTACATAAAATATTTTACTTTAAACGCCCTTGCTACCTCTCTTACTTCCTTGTCCCGGTGCAGTCCTTGAAGTCATTGAAGCTGCTTACTCCTTTTCATCGTTCCTGAGTTGTCCCATAGTTCCTCCTTTGTTCAGCACAGCCACATTATTTTAGAAAGCAGGCATTTAATTTTCTATCTTCTCTTCTAGTTTCACCAGTAGTGTACCTAGAACTTTTCCCGCCTGCGGCGGTTTCAATTTCCCGCCCTTTATACGTCAATCAAATGTTGGTTTTTATAAATTAACTAGTTGACCCGGCAGACTTAGTTCTCTTAGTTCATTGCCATGCCGTTTTTAGTTTTGCCGTCTTTTGCGTGGGTCAGTGGTTTCCAAACTTCATGATACTGCGGCACCCGGTCACAAAAACAAACCCTTGGGCTTCGCCATAAAATATGTCAATTGGCGCCGTGTTGTTAAAAATAGGTTCGTCAAACCTATTTCACGCATTTTCGGACGCACAAAATGCACCAACATCCAACGGTAGCATGCGCCGCCACCGCCGAACTTTGAAGAAAAATGGTCCGATGGTGGTTTTTGAGCACACTACGGCCCAGACAGTGACTTCCTTGTCGTGCAGTGGTTTTTCGTGAATAACGTGTTTCTCTGTTTCCCAAATTCGACAGTTTTGTTTATTGACTCCGCCGGGGAGTGTAAAGTGAGCTTCATCCGCCATCCAAATTTCGGCTCGCTATCGATCATTTTTCAGACGGCATTTCCATATTGCAAGCGACGCGGCTTGTGCGTCAAATCATTCGTCATTCTTTGAAATTCTCAGAATCAAAACATCTTCGCCTTGGCGTCTTGATAGCTTCGATCACATTGTTCGTAAGCTTTTCCACAGACAATCGTGCCTGCAAAGTCTTGGTTGATGATGCAGTGTGGAAACACTGCATATCACACCTTCCGTCCATTTAAGTAGGATCTTTTTCTGACGCCAGATAGATTCGATAAGCTTGTGTAAACCATTCCTTAAATCTTAATTGCTATGTTATCTTTTCCTGGGGCTTTATTGAAGTGAAACGTTTTTAGTCGGGTTATAGTAACTTTCTGTGTTTTGATATGGAACCATCACGAAAAATGTAAAGAATTGGCATAGTAGACAGGCTAAGGAGAAGTACGCCAAATCCACTTTCGAGTTTTAAGGCTTGGGCCCACAGAAAACGGGCAGCGATCTCCGATCGTGGCATCATACAATTTGGCATCATCTCTGTCAAACAGAACACGGTCTAACGTCGCCTGCTAGTCGTTGTCGCGAGCTGTACAAAATTACAGATTTCAGAATGACCGCCTTGGGGCTTTCAGACGAAATGAGTGAAAAAACTGACATTTTTATATAAAATGTGGGTAAATACAGGTTTTTGTTTGATACTTTACTTCAATACATAAGCGGTTCCATTGTCCTCTCTTATTGATTTCATGCAGTCAGTTGTTCTTCGTCCGAGCTCTCACTCAAATTAAAAAAATAAGAGAACGCACTGCAGCTTCTCAAAATGAGTGCGACCAGACTGGACCCCTCACACAAAGATATCGCGTACAATGTTAAGTCCCTATATCGCAGACCGCCGCGACGTATGAAGCTGGTGAAATATACAAGCGTGCATGCATTGCATTCAGCGGTTCCATGATATGTGGCGAATTTCCTTTGACACATTGACACATAATTGCATGGTTGTTTTCCGTGCCGGCTTTCACACATAGCCTGAAAATCTAGTGCGCATGCAAGGTGCATGTGTTTGTTGTGTATGCTTATAGCACGCCGAATGCGGCAATGCCGAAAAAGTTGAAAGTAGACCGACATTTGCGTGACATGCATTTCATTCACGGAATATTCCGTCAGGTCGCATTTGAATGCACACATTTCTATACTACCTGTCAGCGAATTCAACGCATGTACGCTTGGATATGTCACCAGCTTGGCTGCCTACCACGACAAACCACTTTCTGTGTACCCAAGGCTTTAGTTAGGGCAAAAGCAGGTTCTGTAGGAAAAGTTTGCCTTTGGGGATTTTAATTTGAGCAAAAGATGGTAGTTTTTAATACATACTAGTATATTTTTTGACATTTCAAGTATTGGATACTTTTTTGATACTCTTTTTTCTCATTTGGATACTTTTGATGAAATGGCGTGGAAACAATGATTGTAGCGTATTCTCCATGCATTGTCGTCATTGATTGGGCCGTTTATCCATCGGAGATCCCTCCTATCAAATATATCCATCTTGTCCGCGTATTTTTGGGAGATACTCCATGCTTCACACCCACACGTAGCTCCTGTACGTATGATGGTTTTGTAGATTCATATTTTGAGTTTTCTTTGGATTTCTCTGGATTTCATTACTGGCAGTAGTGAGAAATATATCCTGTTTGTGGCGTTTATTCTTCTTTGTACGTCTATTGTTTCATCGTTGTCTTCGCTGACTGAGGGCCCCACGTAATTAAACTGGTTTACCCGTTCGAAGTTATATTCCCCCCTGATGGTGTTGTTGTTCCTTGTTCCTCTTTCCACCCTTGACTGAATTAGAATTTCACTCTTGTCTGCATTTATTTGCAGCCTTATATGTTTGGCTCTCCGTAAATATTTCTCTAAGGTATGACAGGATCTTGCAAGGCAGTTTATGTCGTCGGCATATCCTGTCAATTGTTTTGATTTGTTACGCAGAGTTGCGTTCGAGTCAATGTTTACTTTTCGAGTTACTCCCTCTAGGCAAAGATTAAACATCTTGGGTGCCAGCCCATCGCCCTACTTTAAACCTTGCTTGACTGGGAAAGACTCCGTCAATTATCCTTGTATTCTGACTGTACAACTTGTATTTTCCAATGTCATTTTGGAGATTTGCTTTTCTCCTCCGTAGATTTGATCATGTGTCGGATGTGTAAAATTCACTACTGGAATGTGGGCTATTTCATTTTCTTTATGTCATGACAACAGCTCTCCTACGCTTTGTTCGTTTTGTCCTTCTTTTAGAGATGGTACCGGCGGTATTCTTCTGGGAATGAAGAGGTCGCGATTGTACCTTCTCTTGCGGATGGATGCTCGTGAACTCTGTTTGTCATATGTGCCATTGTACCTGTTGCTGATGACTTTTGGTACGCCTGTGGTTGACTGATTTTGAAGTATTGTGGTTGGTACTCGCAAAGCCAGAGTTGTGGAATGCCCACTTGGAGCAAGCCGAGACTCCCCTGAGAAGAATCGAAGTCCTTAGTTCTAGTACAAGGACTAGAACTAAGGACTTCGATTCTTCTCAGGGGAGTCTCGGCTTGCACCTTGTACGGGTCGGGTCTTCTGTGCATCTTTTTATTATTATTTTTGTTATTTTTGTTCATGTTGTTCCCACGAGTAAAGCTGGAAATTAAGTCCGCCTTGGCAGTGCCGCATACCAGAGTAAGGCCCAGTGCCACTGGGTTGAGTGCCACTTATCTAGTTACAAACCCCCAATCTTCGCACTAAGTGAAACCCAAATATCACCCCATAATGACTTAGGTTATTACCAGGTGTCGGGGTACACTTTAGTGCACAATCTCTCCCCCCATAGGGGTATTGCCATTTATGTTAGGGACGACGTGGCTTATTATAAAATACATTCAAGCACAACTTCAGATTTTAATTATCTTTGGATTAAAATCATTTTCCAAAGCCACGTCATATTCTTCTGCTTCTTATACAGAAGCCCTAACATAAGTAACGAAACCTCCACATTATCTTTTGATACTATTTCCGAACAAATCTCGGGATTTTTGTCGTCCAATCCTGAGTGTGAAATCATCGTTGCGGGTGATTTCAATGTTCACAACGTTAAATGGCTGACTTACTCAAATGGCACCAGTATTTCTGGCAAGGACGTCGAGCTCTTTGCAGACATCAATAACTTGCATCAAATTGTGGATCATCCCACAAGAGTCCCTGATGTTGCTTATCAAGGAAAATATCTCCTTGATCTTTTTCTAACTTCTCATCCAGCGCGTTACTCCGTCGAAGTTGATTCACCTCTCGGCAATTCAGACCACTGCCTAATCAGCGCTAACTTCCCATTCGAATTTCCCACCCCTCCCAAACCAGTTCGAAGAACTGTATGGCATTATGGGAAGGCCAATTGGCAGGGGCTTATTAATTTTTTCCAGTCTACAGACTGGAATCTGTGTTTCCGGAATAGAAACGCCAACTCTGCCGCTATCCGTATCACCAGGATCATACAGGCAGGAATGCATTTGTTCATTCCTCATTCTACCAAATCTGTGAAGGCTAGGCCCAACAGATGGTTTAATCAGGAGTGTATGAATGCAATCAGAAATAAAGAAGCCGCCTTTCGAGCTTACAAGAGCTCCCCTAGTGAATCGCTCGGTGTAGAGTATATAAAACTAAGAAATTCCTGTAAAGTCACCATCAGGAATGTCAAAAATTCATTTGACAACAAGTTGAGAAGTAAACTCTTTAATGCAACCTCTGGTAGCAAGAACTTCTGGTCCTTGGTAAGCTCCATTAAGAAGAATTTCACTTCATCCACAACTCCTTCCTTCATCCACGATAAGAAGGTGATAACAGACAGAAAATCCAAGGCCGATTTATTAGCATCTCTGTTTGCTTCCAATTCTTCTTTACCCCAAATTGATATGCTACCTCCGGTTCTCGAGCACAGCGCTCATTTAATGGACAGGGTTTTCTTCAGGACTCGCGAGGTGTACAGGTGCCTCAAAGAGCTCGATATCAATAAATCCACTGGACCCGATAATATACCCCCTATCGTCTTAAAACAATGCGCCTCACCTTTGGCTAAACCTCTGCGCAAGCTTTTTGCCCTATCATACTCTTCCGGAGTCTATCCAGACTCTTGGAAACTTGCCCATGTACAGCCAATACCGAAAAAAGGTGACTCCAGCGACCCCTCTAACTACCGCCAATAGCAATTACTTCTATCCTCTCCAAAACAATGGAGACGATAATCAACAAAAAGCTTATGGGATATCTAGAATTCAACCTACTCATAAACGACAGACAGTATGGCTTCCGACACAGAAGATCCACTGGCGATCTTTTAGTATGTCTTACAGAACACCTCAGCCGAAGTTTGCATGGATCAGGTGAATCCAGTCTGGTTGCTTTGGATATCTCCAAGGCTTTTGATAGAGTTTGGCACTTAGCCTTGTTAGCTAAACTCAAAGCTATTGGAATCGACTCACTTTTACAGAAATGGATTGAGAATTTCCTTTCCGGCCATTCAATTAAGGTAGTATTGGATGGCATCAAATCTGAACCCCACCCTATCTCTGCGGGGGTCCCCCAAGGGTCAATTTTATCACCAGCCCTATTTCTTATCTTTATAAATGATCTACTTTCAATCCCCTCCAACCCACTTCTCAGCTTCGCTGACGACGGTACCCTGCGTTACTCTTACAGCTACGATACAAGACAGACTCATGCCAGATCCTGTCTTGATGATCGTGAAGTAATGTTCAACTCTATTAATAACGACATTGAACTTATTCTAGAGTGGGGAACAAAGAATCGTGTCGAATTCAACCCCTCCAAAACCAAGTACTGTCTTATATCCAAGAAGAAGATCAACACCTCACCATCCTTGTCAGTGGATGGCGTGGAACTAAAGGCCGACCCATCCCTACACATCTTAGGCGTGACATTAGCCAAAGACTTGCGATGGAATGACCACATATTCCAAATCGCCAAACAAGCATCCCAGTGCTTGGGATTTCTTAAGAGGTGCAAGTTCCTCCTCCAGCCATCGGCCCGTGCTGTTATTTATAAATCCTACATTCGGCCTCTTCTCGAATACAACTCCCTCGTCTGGGGCGGCGCGTCGATAACCACTTTGGCATGGTTAGATAAGGTCCAAAAAAAGACCCTTAAATTAATTGATGACGACACCGCCTGCTCCACCATCGACCCCTTGAGCCACCGTAGGAATGTAGCAGCACTAACAAAATTTTATCGCTACTATTATAGCGACTGTTCCTCCGAAATAAACGCTCTCCTGCCTCCACGGCAATCTTATAACCGCAACACCAGATTAGCCCACTCGTCTCATTCCCTTTACCTACAACTCCCCCTTTCACGCACTCAACAGGATATGAATTCGTTTGTTAATAGAACAACTCGACTGTGGAATAATCTCTCTCAGTCAGTATTTCCGAGCTCCTACAACATCCAAGAGTTCAAACGCGGGGTTCATCGCCACCTTCTTCAACACCCCTTCACACCCCCATAACCCTTAACCTATTCCCCCCACTCCCCCATAACCCTTAACCTATCCCCCCCCCCCGTACTAAGCTTGCTGCTAGACATTGCACCATGACGTGACAAACGACATGACGGACTGGTAGTACAAAGGGTGATTCCTGAGTTTAGCACTGCCACATAAAAAAAAAAAAAGGCACTTGTACACACCGACCTTGACCAGGCACCGGCGGGGACCTTTTGCGACCAGCCTGTTTATATCCACTGGTTCGCCATTCAGCCATCGGCACGGTACCTTTACACCTTGGCTTACTGCCAACCGCACCGCTTTTGCTCCTTGTGGTAATGTCTTCCAAGGTGAAGCGTTGTGTAGTGAACGAAGATGTAGTTTCATAAATTCAGAAAGATATGTTGAAATTGTTTGGACATATGTATACAGAGGATGAACGAAAAGAGATAGATAAAACAAGTATACAAAACGAGTGCGAAAGGGACAGTTGGAATGTGTCACCCTAAGTAAATATACCTCAATTATATTGAGGACTTTTTTAGCAAAGGACAACTGAGGAGTGACTTTTCAAAAGGCCTTATTTCCATTTTTTACTTTAGAGCAAATTTCGATGGAATCCAGTAGCAAGGCTAAATTATCACCTATTCACGTTAATAGGACGAAAGAAAAGTCCTTCGTTCCTATAAAAAAATGGATACTAATATAGATTTTTTTTTTCAAAACAGGCATATTCCCATGTATGAAATAAACGGTGTATTTAATTGAACAAAACGCCACATTTCCTGCGTGAATTTGTAGTATTTTAAAAGATTTCAAGCAAAAGACTTTTAAAAAAAAATGTAATAAAGTCATTTTTCCTATGGATGTCCATACAAAAGGTCTTATTTCCAAACGTTTCAAACAAAAGGGCATATTTCCAAACTATTTTTTGTTTTTAATGAAGTCGCACTTACAATATTTTTCATCTACCACTGTAAAAATATAGTTATACTAGGACAAACTATATTGATGCAAAAAAAATAACAATTTTGCATATTTTGGATGTACCACAGAAATTTGCGGTTTCTGAAAATTTAATCTAAATGGAAATAAGGCCTTTTGAAAAGTCACTCCTCAACTTAAGTTAACAACAATATACCTAATGTATGTATTAATGTTTAAAAAATTTGGCTGTTGATACTTGGCTCTGTTGACTTATGAGTTAACCGACCACTGTCCTATCCCAGCAAACCAATCTTTAAGATAACTTAACGAATTCGTTACGGAAATTCGTATATTTTTCCCGAATTCGCAATAGAATTCTGAACAAATTCGTAAAGAAAAATATATGAAGTTAATGAAAGCTTCACATTCATATAGGCCATTTACTTTACTATTAGTAAAGTAAATGGCCTATATGAATGTGTCAAGGTGTCATGTGTGTTTTCTAGGGTGTCAAGTGGGCGTGAAAAGCGGGAAAAGCGGGAATTATACGGGAATTTGAATGGGGCGGAAAATGTACGGGAAATATACGGGAATTTTTTGTTAGAGCGGGAAATTTTCGAAAAAGGTGCATAATTAATGAAAAAAAAAGAAAAAATGAAATTTTTATGTTTTGTTATATTTTAAGAGTGAATAAAATCGTATGTTCAAATTTTGATGAAAGCACATAGTGCCATCTACCTCAACAACAAGTGAACTACCACAATAATTGATGCCAACTGAAGAATATCAATATAACCTGATATTTAGTACGACGAGAACAGACAAGTTTGATACGAAACTAGTTGCGAGTCTTGATCCAGTGACAAAATAAAATTTCGATCAGTGCATTTTTATTATTATAATATATTACTATAATATAGCATTTAAAGTGTACTGAAAAGTAAGTAAGGCATATTAATATCACATGGTCCGCATAAATAATTGTACTAGGTATCTGAAACAAAATGTAATAATCACGTTAATGTTATAGGACTTTTCACTATACCTAGCCACGCGCGAGGGAAAACCAAATTTTGCGAATTGTGGAAACAAACGTATTCTTGGGTGCGTGCATGTAATGATGTTTACTCTGCTTATTGCCCTTTATGTCCCTCTACTATCAACGTAGCAAGTATGGGTGTTACAGCACTAAAAAGCCATGCTGAGGGCAAAAAACACAAGTCACTCATCGACTTGCAACAATCAGCGTTGCAACAATCAGTTGCAACACTTTGTGACAAAGACAAACCTGCGGATGATCCCTCAATCTCAGAACCGAATGAGTTAGCTTCAAACGATACTTTAGCACGACAAAGTACTGGTCCTCACACAGGGACGAAATCCTCGTCGGAAAACAAAAAGGTTCTTACACATTTTAAAATGGCCTACGTACATTTTTTGCACACTTTATTATCGAATCTTATTAATTCAGTTTTGTTACTTTTTCTAGAAATCCACTATGGACAGTTTTCTTCAAAAAGAAGAAATCACAAAGTGTGAAGCAGTTGTGTGCATCCATGGTGTGATGTCACATCAGTCTCTCCGTACAATCGAAAGTAACGTCAAGGTTTTTCAGTTTATGTCAAAGGAAGAAACCATTTTAAGTATGAAAATGAGCAGAACCAAAGCTTCCTACGTTATCGCTTACGGATTAGGTCCTTATTTTAATCTACAACTGACAAAAAAATCCGAGAAGCTGGCTATTATGTTGTTTCTTTCGATGAAAGTTTGAACAAGTACGCACAATCACAGCAAATGGATGTGCACGTACAGTTCTGGGATCAAGACAAAAATCAAGTGACAATCAGGTATCTCACCTCAGTTTTTCTCACTCGCTCGAAAGCAGAAGACTTACTTGCAGCCTTAAAATCAGCTTTAAAGGATTTCGACTTGAAGAAAATGTTACAAATCTCGATGGATGGACCAAATGTAAGCTGGAAAATCTTTGCATTGCTCCAGGAGGAATTGAAAGCTGATGTTGAATATCCTAGGGAATTGTTGAACATCGGGTCTTGTGGAATTCACGTCGTCCATGGTGCTTTCAAGAATGGAATTAAAAAAACCAAGTGGGATCTTAACAAATTTTTGCGTGCGATTTTTTACTTATTCAAAAACAGTCCAGCTCGTCATGGTTTGTTTACGTTAGCAACTAAATGCAACATTTTCCCCCTGAAATTTTGCGAAACGAGATGGGTTGAAAATTTAGATGTCGTCCAACGAGCTACAACTTTGTTGCCCCATCTGAAAAAATTCGTTTCTTACATCGAGGAACATCCAGAGGACCGTCCCAAATGCCAAAGTTATGCAGTTGTCGAAAAAGCACTTGAGGACGTTCTTCTTCCTGCTAAACTGGCTTTCTTTGAAACACTTGCTAGTGTTGTGGAACCATTTTTGAGGGAATTTCAAACGGACGCCCCTGTCATCCCGTTTCTTTATGCCGAGTTACATTTGATGACTGAAAATCTCATGAGTCGAATCGTAAAAAAAGAAGTTTTGGACAGTCAGTCACTAGGAAAAATTGATGTTAGTAAAAAAGAAAACGTGGTCTCACTCAGAAATATTGGATTCAAAACGCGACAGGCACTTGGAACTCATGCGAAAAAAGTTTCTGTTACGGTTGCTGACGAATTCTTTGAAAATTGCAAAACCGCTGTTCAGTTTGCAGTAAAAAAAATCATGGAACGCTCACCATTGAGATACCGACTGACCAAAGCATTAACGTGTCTCAATCCCGAAGTCCTTTCTCGTAACGACGGAAACGAACTGATGAGAAAAAGAAAAACGTTGGACGAATTCGTCAGGACCAACGCCATAACAGCCGCGTTTACTGAGAAGGTTAAACGAGAATATTCTAAAGGACACTGAATTTCAAACTGCAGTAGGTGAATTCGAGCGAGACAAAATGCGCGTGGACGACTTTTGGATGCAATTTACGATGACGAGTAAATGTTGATCTAATTTGAACTCATTTATTCAGTTGGCATTACTTTTGTCCCACGGCAACGCTTCAGTAGAGAGAGGTTTTTCGATCAACAAGGAGTGTATCGTCGAGAATCAGCAAAATCAATCCCTGATAGCCCAGCGTCAAATTTACGATTCGGTTGCTAATGTAGGTGGTGACTACTCAAAACCGCTAATCCACGCCGTGAGAAACGCCCACAGGAAATACCAAGAAGCCTTGGAGGAAGAACGAAAAGAAGGAGAAGAGGAAAGAAGAGCGCGAGAAAAACAAAGAGATGCTGAAAAAGAATTGAGAGTACTTGAGCAGCGAAGACGAGAGATGGACCAGGATAGGGAGAAACTAGTCGAAGAAATTGAAAAAAAGAAGAAAACTGTCGGGAAGAAACGATAGATTGTATTTATCAAAATTAGTTCCATAATTTTAATGTACGGGAAATATACGGGAATTTTTTTTGAAAAATTTGCTTGACACCAAAGTTTCGTAATGATTTCGAAAAGATTTCTTTAACGATGTCGTGTCAACCCCTTCATCTATTTTTCTTTCCGAATTTGTTCAGAATTCTATTGCGAATTCGGAAAAAATATACGAATTTCCGTAACGAATTCGTTAAGTTATCGTAAAGTTTGGTTTGCTGGGTTAATTTGTGCAACTTGTCATTTTCATTAACTACATATATTACACTTTTAACACTATATTACACAAAATACAACACAAAAATACAACAAACTAAATTACGAATTCTAAAATTTCACAATAATGCACTTGCGCACTTCACTTTGACACACGATGTAAGTTTAAGACAAGTGTTCCGATTTCTGGCCTACTTCGTAAAGAAAATTTGTTACCGGCTTCGTCGTGACATTGTTGCGAAGTTGTTTTCCGAATTCTTTTCGATTTAGTTTCGACTAATCGCCACATAAAAAGCTTTAGTTTTTGTTGTTGTATTGCTTCCGAAAATCTTTCGACTTGTAGGAATTCGGAAAGTTTGGTTTGCTGGGATACTACTACTCTACTCTCCTTACTTTTCCTACCTCTCTCGACTTTTCTTAGTTCTCTTCAATTCTCTGCTCCCTTAAGCTTGATTACAATGCTGTCGCTGTCGCAGTCGTTGTCGCGGTCGCACCAGCTGTCAAAAGTTGAAATGTATAAAATTCTCTAATTGCAATCACAATTTGTCGCGTGTCGCGTCGCGTAAAGTTCCCAACTTTGGTAGCGCGACACTAGCAACGGTAAACTTTTTGACGGTTAATATTAGTGTAAAATAATTTCTTTTTTTCTATTTCATTTATTTTAATCTTTATTTTCAATACAAAAAACCCATAACTTTAAAATTAATTTTCGAAATGACAGATAACTGATATTCAGTGCGACTTCATCGTAACTGCGAAAGCAACAACTGGAGCGTCAGCGTCTACGACAAGCGACAGCGACAGCATTGTAATCAAGCCTTTACCTTAAACTAGTCGAAAGAATTTAGGACTATTTACCATCATGTAATGTGCTCTAAAAGATTGTAATCTTGTGTACTCTGCCCAATAAATAAATACAAATACAAAGCTCGTCGGAGGATGTCAAGGCAATGGATAGGAAGTGAGAAATAGATCAAGGAAATGTGCTCTCTTTGGCTTTTGCAAAGTTTGGGACTCTCCTGGATAGATTTGCCATGTGCATATGATATGGTGCCCGGTTTTGTGTAATACATACGCTGTTAAAATGTGGAATGAGTTCGCATAGTTAAAGAGTTATTAGAAGACCTTACCATGTTTTAAGGAAACTGCAAAAAATTTCTCTGCTCTTATATCCAATATCAGCATGTTTATAGATAAAAACTATACAAACAAGCAAAAACGTTTAGTGCAAAACACCATCATATCTTTTATTTTTTTTTTCTTCTTCTCTACCACTTTTAGAGCATCCCGATAAATGTGTCCCTCCAGAGGAAAAAATCCTTACCCGACTTTCAAGAATTACCTCGTGCCACAGATGCGATGAGTCGCGAAGAAGTATCAGCCTTAGGTTCAGCTAGACGAGAGGAGGTCCGAAGGCAAATTGAAACCAGTGAAAGGCTAAAAGCAAATCCCCTACTCTACTTAGTCAGTCCACAAGTCAAGGTAAGTCCAGCACTAAAAACAAAATCCGATCTTTCTCTTCACAAGTAACAAAACAAAAAAAAAGCATCACCACCACAAAAATTTAATTATATATATTAAGTCAAAATTTAATTTTTACAAAGTTACTAAAAAAAAAGAATTACAAGTTAAACTAAATTAATCATTAACCCTTTTTTTGAAAGAGAAATAATATAAAATCGTTTTTTTTTTGTAAGAAACTGCACGCTTTGGTTTGTTACTAATGAAAACCGAATTATATAATCCAAAACCTTTTTCTTGCACAAAATGCTCCTTTTTATAACCATATTTAGCTCTAATAATTACACGAGAAATACTTAGAGTTAAAACACAATTTTTTTAACTAGCATTTTCTTTGATTTTTATGTAACCACAAATTTTTTTCTTTTTTTTGATAACAAAACTTTTTTAACCTCCCTTCAACCCGCAACCTCTACTACTACCACACAAAAACAGAGAGACATCTAGGTATGTTTGATGGAATCAATGTTTAGGCTTGACTTGAATCTGAATAATGTGTCTTAGATTTGGTGAACGTATTTATTTTTTTATTCCAAAAACAAAAAAACCAAAAAAAAAAAAATTAGAAAATATTTTATAACAAAAAAATAATTAAAAATAATAAAAAGAAAAAATATTTAAGATATATAAAAATTGATATAAAGTACAGATGGCGCTTTATGTATATTTTAAGGCTTTTTCTGTGGTGTCAAGTAGTACGGAACTATTTTGTTTCTTTTTATTAAATATTATATATAATTATACATAAATATCTGGAATATCTAAATGTGCTTAGGTAATGTACGCTTTTGGAATTGTTTGTGAGCTGGATAAAACTTTGATCTGATATAAAATTGATATGCGACACATATATATATAGATTTTGTTTCGACGTACACACACATTTTTTATATATATTATCATTTTTGATTGGATTTGGAAAAATGGCCTTTGCCTAATATAATTGGCTATGTAAGTTTTAAATTGGATAATATCGAATATTTAATTGGATATACAGCTTCTCGCCTATATATTCTACCTTTATTTATTTATTTATGTTATTTTTTAATGTTTATTTTAAAGCTTTCCACTTAAAAGATAAATGGATGTTTTAGAGTCAAAAATATACAATTTTACCGAAAGACTAAAATAGATTTTGAAACAAGAAATATTATTAGGAATTTCGGAACACCCATGACTAGTTTCTGAAGATTATTAATATATATTTTTTGTTTGACTTAAACAAAATTGTAAACTAATTAATATTTATAAATATCTGGATACATCAGGAATTAGCAAATTCGTTATGTTCTATTTCACAATACATTCATAGCCTGGGATAGCGGTCGGCAACACAAATGTATTGGCGAGCTACAAAGCAGATAATGAAAGCTACTGCACATTAAGCGTGCCACCAAACATTAATTAAACATTAATTACTACCTTGCGGATCAACTTTGGAAGCTAAAGGCTCCCATTGCCATACAGGCCGACGGCAGGCCGTGGCCTTTCAGACCAGCTCGGCAAATAGGGTCCAATGAAGGCCACACTTAGGCCAGACTGGCAGACACGGGCCGATGAAGGCCATACATTACTCAGTCTGACTGAGCGATAAGGATTTGAGGCATCCGTCTGACCGGCCGTGACCTGATGATTCCCTACAAACAGGCGAAGATGACGGTTTAGTGAAGCAGGTGTTAATTTAAGTGCTAAAAGGTTCATAGCCTCAACGAAATTTCCAGACTGACAGGTCGGGTTGGTGTTGTTCGAAACCTCTACTGGTTCATCAATGGGTTAAAAATGGAACATGGTGTAAGGACTGGTTTCGAGGCACCCAACTCCAAGGTCTTAAATGGAATGAGAAGGTTGCCCTCGGTTTTACAGACTGAAATATACATTATGTCAATTACTAAGTTTCCATGCAGAGTTTACTCAGATTAAGCGCCCATGGAAACGGGGGTTGAGTAAAGTTTCGTTAAATCCAAGAAAACTCGACGAAAGCAGTCCGGTTAAGGTGGGTTTGGCATATGCTTGTGTTTGAGTATATTTTACTGCACATATAGCAATGGCTACGCAATGTAAAATTAATTATCTGTCACCCCGGGACCGTCTTGGAAACAGCAAGGAGTTATCTTGAGGGAAAAAGCTTTCTGTTTACTTAACGAAAACTTTGGCTCATGGAAACACAGTAATTGGGGGCTACGCTAGGCTCAACCTTGAGAAACGTTCGAAAGGTGCCAACATTAGAATTTTTCGAACAGTCAAGCTGTCATCAAAGCATTTCTCATTGCGAAAGTTACAGTGATCTTTGATGTACTTTAGAGCCTCGTCAGAAAAATAGGATATGGCTCTGCGGTCACTCTGGGTATCAAGGACAACGAGGCTACGGACAAGCTCCCGACGGAGACACGCTGGTCCAAAGCTCAGAACTCTTCTGTGGCATATAATGATCTACCTCCAAGGGACTAAACCTAATCTATTGGAAACCGGTCCCAGGTTATAGGCAGGAGGCTAAGGAGCTAATAAAACCCTTTGCTTTAGGTTGTTGATGGGATATCTAGCGGGCTATGTAGGGTTGCGATTAGCATGAAATACTAAATTAGGGCTTCATTTTTAATAATATCAGTACTATGTAGAATACTGTGGCTACGCTGAAATATTTTTATGGAAAGATGAATAAAATCTAAAATTTTGCACTAAGGTATATAATGTTGAATATAGGAGCATGTTAGAATAGGTGATGTACAAGAAAAAAGAAATTTGTGTGAGGATGCGGATTTGAAAAAGAAGTTACAGCCACCTGTCCTGGTGACCCAACTGGTTAACGGGAAGCAGCCTGTCCGAAATATTATTCCTTCTGAATGTACTATGCCAATGCTTCTGATTGTTTCTTGGGTATAAAATATCTCAACTTGAAGTTTCATAAGTGAAACTTAAAAAACTATTGCATTTGTAACTTCTTCTGTTGTAGAAGTGTCATGCATGGTTTTTTGTAACATCTATGCTTTGATTGCGTTAGGGTTTTTTTCTTCGAATGGATCTCAGTGCCTTTCCCACTTAGACTTAGTATATCATTGATATAACGTGCTATAGAACCATGATGCAGGTAATTTTTTACTCTTTTTAAAAATTTATTTTTTTGTTGAAGCTGTTGTAGTTTAGTTCATTTGTGCAGTTCCATTTCTGAAGTAGTTTCGTATTTTCTTCTTTAATAATTTTGTGGTGTGTCTCTTCGGGCTACATCGTCCTTCTCATGATTTTCTCTTTATTGTTCAAAACACCTTTGCCTTGACTGTTTTTATAACATTTTTATTTCTTCTCTAACATTTTTTTTTAAAAACCATTACCTTTTCTGCTTACATTGTTTAGTGTACGTAATACATTGCTATTTGTTTCTGTATCACTGATCGACAATAATAGGTTCGAGTAATTACGTTGCTTAATTTTCATAGTTTAGTGACAGGCAGCGCTCTACGTTATCACAAGTCCCCAAATTCTTTTATTAATAAAGTAGTAAACTAAAATATTGATAACAATTTATGCTAACTTTAAATTAACTTTTATGACCATATAACAGATAAGATAGGATCATCTCTACTATGAATTCCTTTTTTATCATAACGTTTTTCAGTTTAGCTTGATCGTGGATTTTCAGATCACTATTTCTTTTGGATCCTCGCCAAACTAATAACAAGTAAAAACTTTGCAAGATTTCCTTGAGAATAAGAGCTATTGGCAAATTATACCTCATGTGGATAAAGTGGAGAGAAGTGCCCACCCGGAATTTGAGAGCAACCCAGCGTCTTTATCTATTAGAATATGGAGAAAAACTGACATTAAGGCTCTTCCCTATATGTTTTTTGGGTCGCTGATTACGAAAATCAGAGCCCTATAATAGGGACGTCTCCCTTTAAAAGAAAAAAACTTGATTGCAAATATTTGTTTTTGCTTTTTCGATTGAATAAATTATTTTCAGCCCGATTAAAGTTGAATTTGAAAAAAAAATAGAATTTTTTTGCATTTAAATTGATGACGAAATATTATTAGCAAAATTGGGAAATATATTCTAACACCCTTTTAAGGGGGTTAAACCAACCTGAACCGAAACAAAATGAAAAATGCATTGAAAAAAATTCATTTTCTTAGATTAAATTTAATACTCTGGGGCAAAATAGAACTTCTGTTCAGGGGTGGTTTAACTCTCTTAAAGATATCTTATACATCTCTTAATAACATTTCATTAAATCTGAAATTCAATCTTTTTTCAAACTCAACTTTAATCTAGGGGTAGTTTTACCCCCTTAAAATTGCGTCTACACATTACATATTTTTCGCTATCATCATCGCCATATGCTATGGCTTAAACTGTCAAATGCTATGGTTGTTCCGGCCACACTGAAAGACAACCAAAAAAGCAAAAGGAATTTATAAATAAAACTCTAATTTTTCAAGTTCTTGCATTTTTATTAAAGATAAACAAACAAAACTACATGAATACACAAAATCACGAAAACAAAACACACACGGAAGAAGACGTCACTACACAACAAAAAACAACAAGAAATTCGTACCTGCAAGTAAAAAAAGAATTAATTAAATATAAATGTGAAATATATACAAGTTCTTACCTTTTTCAAAACCAACGAGGATGAAAAAATCAAAACCCAAGGCGATGAAAAATCCACCAGAAAATCCATCAAAAAGCCGTCGGCAAATCGACCAAATTCTGTAAACAAAAAGTATTAATTAAAAATCAGAAACAGGTTCCAAAAAAATACTCACCTGGCAACCCCAATGGAGTAATCGCAGGCTCCTCCTAATCCATTCCCCCACTAAAACCTGAAAATATAAACTAAAATTAGTAAATAAACTTAAAATCCAAATGCAATACTTACCCAAAGAAGAAAACTCCATTTGACAGCCGTAAGATAAACAAGAACAGCTGATCGGACATCGCACGCAGATCTAGTACATAAACCCGAAATTATGTACTTCGAGAACGAAGCCCCCTGCCAAAGGATAGCCGCAGCTATTGTTCGAGTAGAAATAAATACCGACGCACAGACGGCGTTAAATCAGATTGCTTTTAAATTTTCTAGAGTCTTGAACTAGAAGATAAAATCGGTATTGAGATTTTAACAATAAAGCAATTTCAAAGAATCTGCTCAAGTATTGAACTTGGCATTCTGGAAAGACAGAATTGAGGTCTTTCCCCAGCAAAAAGAATCTGCTCAAGTCTCGAACTTAGCATTCTGGAAAGACAGAATTGAGGTCTTTCCCCAGCAAAAAGAATCTGCTCAAGTATCGAACTTAGCATTCTGAAAAGACAGAATTGAGGTCTTTTCCTAGTAAAGCCCGAATTAAAGACAGTCTTGAAGTCTTTACTGCAGCAGTAACTTAATCATCAAAGTTGATTTCAGCAGTTACTCTAACCAACCACAGAGGGACGAATTTGCGAAGAAACAAGGCAAAGCAGTCCAACAAGCAGCCACCAGGGCAGCAAGCAGAAACCAGGGCAGCAAGCAGCAACCAGGCAGCAAGCAGCAAGCAAATCTCAAGCGATTCACAAGAAACGAGACCGGAGTGCAGCATCACAAAGGTTATTACTGGCTGTTCTAATTGCAGAACACATCAGTCGAAACATCAATCATCACGCTGACAGATAGGTGGCGTTAATCATTTAAGCTTCTAGAGCAAGCAATATTTTGGTAATTTTTATTTACAAAACAAATACGAAATTTCAAGTAACAAATAACGAATTAAAGATTGAATTAAAATATTTTTGGCAATTTGTTAATCTATGGTTGAATTTTTATTGAATTTATATTTGCGAAAATCTAATAATTAATTGAAAATAAATAGTAATTTGGGTATTGGAAAAAGTTATCTTTTATTGAATCACACCCTTCCGGCACCTTTTTATTGAGTCAGAAATTAAATTGCTAATTCTGAACAATGGTGGTGGGCATTTTATGGCGGAATTTTTATTTGAAAAAATGGCTCATCTTCACAAATGCTACCGAATCAATTTTCAGAATTATAAAAACGCGTACTACTAAAACTACCTAATCAAACTAAATTTTAAACTATCCGCCATACCTGTTTGAACAAACATCAAATTATGGCTAAATCCATGGCATATTTGATGGCTGGCCATAATGGCTTTCCATCGAGTTTGCCATAAGATCTGCCATTGAGCCAGTTCACACGATGCCATACGTGAGTTGAGTAAAACAGGTAAACAGGCCGCATTTTAATCTCCCAAATAACTTCATTTGCGCACAATCCGACCTCATCAAGGGATCGTCCTACTACCTGGAGGTAGTGGTAGGATCATCCGTGAACCCGATCGGGAGAAGTAGCCTTATCACATCATTATTAATTGTGGTCTGGAGCTCTTGAGAAACTCCACATATTTGTCTGCACCCACTACTATCCTATTCATTTAAAATTTCTTTTTAAGGAAATGCAGGACTTTTAACATGCAACTTTATAGTATACTTGAAAGACAGGAGCTGAGGTCCCCAAGCGCTGAACTCCAACGCATTAATCTCTGTCTAATTTATAAATTTAATCAATGGTCCAGTGCTATGAGAATATTCTTGATAATTTGCGTGGCACTGAACATTTAAAAAGTTAATGTTTTCTTTTATATGAGAAAATGGAAGAAAAATGACATGAAGATCTTCCCCTATATGTTTTTGGGTCACTGATTAAGAAAATCGGGGCCTCGTAATGGCGTCACCATTAAAAATGCAAAAAACACTCCTTTTTAAGGAATTTTCGCGATAATTTCAATAATACTCAAAAATAATCCAACGAAATACACCTGAAATACTAAAGTGGTTGATTTGTACCAAATTAAGCCAAATGTTATGATAAGAGATTATCCTATATGGTTAAACCACCATTGAAATAATTTCTTTTCGTAGATTCAAATTTAAATATTTTTTGAATGAAAATTACTCAGAGAAAAAATAGGAATTTGGTTTAGGGGTAGTGTAACTCCTTTAAAAGGGGGTTAGAATAAATTCCAGAATTTTAGCTTTTTCAAAAGTCTGTCTGTCCGTCCATCTGTGACCTTCTTTCATCTCTGAAAGTACTGCCGCTACAGACTTGGGTCATATCTCAAATTGTAGCTCTTGATCAAGAGACCTAAAACTGAGAAAATAGTCTGGAAATTCCAACCGGAAGTATATTTAGCGACAAAAAAGAGATTTCTAATAAAGTACATAATATCAGTAGCCTAGAGCTAAGGCGCTGGAATCCTATCCGGGGAACCAAGTTCAATACTCGGCCGCGCAATGGTGAAATATAATTTTTTTTTTACTTTGGTGGAACATGTTTTGAATCGATCACTAAATTTTATTATTTAATAATGATACTCAGGAGAACATAAACATTTACTTAATTAAAAGTGAAAATATATAATTTTCTTGATTTTTTATGGCTCTTCGGCGGCTTTATAAATCATTAAAAAGTTTCGCGGAAATAATATAAAGTCTGAAGTGTTATTTAACAGAAAGAATACCATGAAAAAGCGTAATTAGTGGCTAGTCTCTAGGCACAACATCCCACTAGTTTAATAATATTTCATCAAGACTAAAATTGAAATGCGCAAAAAAAATCTTTTTTCAAATTCAGTTTCACCTCCGCCAGCAAAAAAAACAGAAAAAAAATACTTGCTTGATCCAGAAAATGGTGTGCTATCGCCATACAATATCCCATTTCATCCTAAGGGCAGAGATTGTTACTGCTCTTCACCGGCGGTAAACTCAGCAGAAGCCACGTCATTCTCTGCAACGTGTTCAAGCGACTGTTAACTGTTTTCTGTGTGGGTAAAATCCAGACCTCAATTATCCCGTTTATGACTAGGTCGAAAAGTTGAGTCGAGGTTGAGTTCAAATTTCGACCACCGTATATGTTGATGTTTAGTTTAGTTCACTTTGGGTTGAAATAAAGTTGAATTGGTATCAAAACATAACCTCAAATTTTTGTGTGAAATTCTTATTTATAGATACGTAAAAATTCAGAACGAAATAATTTATTTTTCTTGTACCAGAAAAAAACATCGAACACAAAACTAACGTCGAATGCGGACTTCGCGGATGGTAAACAAACTAGACAAATTTCACTTCAATCCAATTTCAACTCAACCTGCGTATATGAGATGAAATATAAACTCGATCCAGGTAGGAGAGCTGAGTTGGGTTGAGTGGACCCAGTTTCAACTCGACATCCGTTTATTGACTGCGTTGAACCCAGGGGCGGCGCTTTCATAGGTGCGAATGGTGCACTTGCACCGGGCGCAATTGGTCGGGGGCGTAGTTTCAGACAACAAAAATGGATTCCCTTTTGAAATACGATGAAGAATCGTATGGGTTTTCACAAGAGCCAACTTTTCTAACGAACTATACGTCAGTATGCTTTAACTTGTTGTTCTTAATCTTTATTCTCCCTTCGGCCATTCTTTTTCTTTTCCTAGCAAAAACAAGATAAGAAATAACAACCACTCTGACAAAAATTTGAATTCAGATGTCCAAAAAAACGGCTCAGCCCATCGTCCTCTCCAACTCCGCGCAAACGACGTTTTCAGCAGATTTTTGTTATTGGATGTTGACCCATATGTAATCTTTTCTTTATGTTACATGCATTATTATGGTGCAATCCTAAATTTTGTGCAAACTATGAAAATTATCTCTCCCACCCACCCATACAGCGAGTCTTTGTGTCTCTTTCCATTGTCCTTCACTGCGTTAAAAAGCGAACAGCTTATGGGGCGCAATATGGCATAGTGCACCGGGCGCAAAAACCCAAGGGCCGCCCCTGGTTGAACCCGTGTTGAACCTGGGTTGAACCTAGTCATAAACGGGGTAAATGAGATACATGCCTCTTCTTAGTCCGCAATTCGTTTCTCCAACTTGCTACTCCAGGGCCACGAGAGTTTTTGAACGTCATAAAGTTATGCAAGTGATTGGTTATGTTGTAGTTAACTACGGAGTTTTTGAACGACCATAGTTAACCGTAGTAAAGTTTTTGACCGCACTCCGTGTCGTTTTCAGTCGTCGTCGAATCGCATGAACTGGCCCCAGCTTGGATATAACTAGATGGTTAAACCAATCAATGCCTTATTTTTTATTTGTAAAAATGATGTAGACGTTTTTAGTAGGGAATATCGATCTCTCTAAGGTATTTACTAAAAATCAGGTATCTCTGATTCCTTGTAAATTGTATTAAGACTGCTATAACAAAATGCAAACCTTAATAAATTTTATGTTTATTTTAAATGTTGTAAATAATAAAAACAATATGCAAAATCCAAAAATATAACTACACTGCTTGCAAAAAAATCCCAAAATTTTTCTACACACGCAACATATTTTTTAGTATGCATGTATTCTGGATGCTTGGAATGTTAATGTTGTTTAAATAATAATTTTTCATTTCTTTAATATTATTTTAAATGCCATTTGAATATAATTTCATTTTTATACAGATAAGCTCCATATAACATGGTAGTAACGTTGCGACAAAACAAAAATGGCGTGTGTATTATGCGAATTAAATAATGAGGGATACAAGTATAAAATTGTAATTTGAGAAGGATCTTGTGTCTTAAGACCTTGAAGTAATTGATCATAAGGAAGTTTATGTTTGGAGTTAAGGCATCACTAATAATGTGATTCTAACCTCTACTTGGATATACAAAAATAGGAGAGTTGCTATACATATATTGCAAATCCAACTCCAATGCCTGATTTCCAGGTTCTGGCATTCCACACGATGGTACACACAAGAGTCGGCTGCAAAGTTGGTTTATGGAAAAGAAGGTGATAGAGGACGATGGAATGGACACAATTTCCATCGCTATCTCGCACCCTCTTCTACACAAACAACCTTTGCAGCCGACTTTTGTCGTGTCGTATATACACTCGTGTGGAATCATCATATGAGCCGGTTTAGACTGTGCCTCAAAAATTTTGTTGATTAATGGAGAAGTGGGGTGGTACCTCTCATCATCCCCATTTCTCCCTTCATCCCCAAACGTTCGTGAGGCACATGCTCTGGAACGCACCGTCTAAAACGGCTGTGTGTAATTAAAAAGTAACTCACCTCCTTCGTTGCTCACATGGCCTGGTTCCTGGTTCCCTTTGCTATCACATAACCCATCTTCTGCGTTGGCGCACAGCCTAGCAAGATGTTATTTTCTTTGGACAGTTTTCAGTCTAGATATTAAAAAGCTTTTCCGTCATCTCAATCATTGGTGGTCTAAAACGAAGAAGTCTGATTTAATAGGGTGGTGATAGTACACACGAAACGACAAGAGTCGGCTGGAAAATTAGTTTATGGAGAAGAGAGTGAGAGAAATTGTGTCCATTCCATCGTTCCCTCTTCTTCATAAACCACCTTTGCAGCTGACTCTTGTGTCGTGTGTAAGATCATGTGGAACCAGGCATTCCACACCATGTTACACACGACACGACAAGAGTCGGCTACAAAAATGATTTGTGGAGAAGAGGGTGCAAGAGAGAGATGGAAATTGTGTTCATTTCATCGTCCTCTCTTCCCCAATTCTCCATAAACCACCTTTGCAGCCGACTCTTGTTGTGTCGTATGTAGGCTCGTGTAAAACCAGGCATATATAATTACCTAATCCTCAAACCGTGTTATACGAGCGTTTTCCCCATTTCTTTAACCGTGCTATAACGAAACCGTGTTACGATAGTACTGTGTTATACGGGGGCTACCTGTATATGAAAAAAAGAATAGTTTAAAAAATTTATATAATTATTATCATTTTATTTTTTTAATTTTAATTTATTTTTATTTACTTTCTTCTTTTCTCTTACTATCTTTACGATAACTATAGGACTGGTTCTCGCGCCAGCAACTGGTCCTGCTGGTGCTGTTCGTGAATCTACTGCTGGCGATTATGTTCTTCAAAATGCTGACATAGCGTCGACTGAACTCTAGTAAGTTACTAAAGTCCTGTTTTTCGATAGCAATGACAACAGGATGACTTTTTTTTGTTGCTAATTTTTAAGTCAAAAAAATGAAATTTAAAAGAAAAATAAAGAATAAATAAATAAAAATAAAATTTAAATAAAAAAAAAGAGAAAGGCATGAATTTTTATGGCGTATATATTTAAATATATATATAAATAAATAAAAAAAAATGAGTTTAAATAAAATAAATAAATAAAAAAAAATTTAAATGGAAAAAAAGGAAACATATTTTTTTGTAATTTACAAAATGAATAACGCAGTTTTTTGGGGTGGGGGAAGGAAAATATGAAAAAACACGAAATGAGACAAGGATCGTTTTGTTTTTGATAATTTGAGATAAATTGAAAAAATGTTGTAAAGCACACTGAAATAAGAAAATAAAACAAATGCGCATAAAGGACGAGGGGATGTGGTACAAGAGTTAAAGAAGAAAAGGGATTTACGTTTTTTTAGTAAATTAAAAAAAAGACAGGGACAATTTATTTTGTGTGGAGAAAGGAGAAAGGACCTTGTTCCTACAAAAAAAAAAATAAAAGAAAGCAAACCAAAAAAAAATAAATTTTTTGTAGACAAGGTTATATTTTTTAATTAGAGAAAAAAAATGTTTACTGAAGGACGATTTGTTTTTAAGTCAATAAATATAATTATAAAAAAAACAATTATGAATACAAGGAAAATATAAAATAATATTTTTTTGTACTAACGGAAAAGCCAAAAAGCCAGTTTTTTTAGGTAGTTGAAACAAAAAAAGAAAATCTTTTATTCGAAATGCGAATTTTTTGGGATATTTGATAAATTATAATAAAAAAATTTAAGTAAAAATATAACTTAATGTAAAAAAACAAAAATAAAATCAAATTCCCTTTTTGAAAAACACAAACACACACAAAAAAAATAATAATTAATATTAAAAAAATAAATTTTGTAGTTTGCTGAACAAGAAGAAAAAAAATCTTAAAAGAAATTAAGAAATAAACTTTAAATAAAAAAAAAATTTAAAAATATTTATATTACAAGCAGAAGAAAAAGTCTGTTTTTTAGATGTTTTATATTTTTAAAAAACAATTGTTTTCAACAACAATAAAAATTTAGAAAACAAAAAATAAAAAACCAAAAATTCTTTCTTAGCAAAATCAGAGCTTTCTTGACTTGCTTTTTTTATTAAAAAAAATAAATAAAATGATAAAAACAAAAAAGATTTATTAAATTAATTTGAATGTTTATATTTAAAAAAAAAAACTTTTTTTGTTTTTAAATTATTTGTAATTATATAAGTATGTTATTTAATTTATATATATATATTTGAACCAATTATTAATTTATTTAAAGTCTTTTCTTTTTCTTTTCTTTTTTTTTTTAAATGCTTTATTAAATATTTTATTTAAAGGTGAAATAATGAAGCATAAAACGTAAATTTTTGTTTAAAAATATTTAAATTAAAAAAAACATATAATAAAATATATAATTATATTATTGAAAGAATTTCTTGTGTTTTCTTTTGTTTAAAAAAATTTCTTTGTTTTATGTTTTATAAGATTTATTTATTTATTATTTTATTAAATAAAAAAAATAAACAAACATTTATTTCTTTTTTTTTGTTAAATAAAAAAATAATAAACAATTAATACAAAACCAAAACAATTTTCAAAATATTTAAAAAAAAAACCAAAATAAAATAAATGCGCTTACTTAAAAAGCCTAAAAAAATTTATATTTACATTTAATTACAAGAAAACAAATATGGTGAAAATTATTTGTATATTGCCCAAAAATAATTACTTTGTAATAAAAATATAAGAAAAAATAGTTGAAAACTGCAAAAATATTAATTAATAAAATGAAACAATTTGTATAAATTAAATAAAAATAAATATTTTATTTTTTTGAATCCACAACTTTAAAAAAAACATTATTTTGCGCGAAACAAAATTGTAAAAATAAATTGAAGAAGAAAAAAAAATATTCTAAATAAAAATTATACAACTTTCCAATCAAAAACCAAAAAAAAATTGTAAGAAAATTTATGATATAAATAAAATTATATTAAATGGAAAAACCAAAAAGATTTTACGTGTATTGTAAATGTAACAGAAAACAAAAAACCCTAAAATAATAAAATAAAAAAAATGAAACTTATACATAATTAATATATTATTAAAAATAATAATAATAAAAAAAAATATATATAAATTATTTTTTCACTCAATGAACACTAATTTAAAAAAAATGAATATTGAAAAATGAAAAACCAAAAAAAAAAAACAAGAAATAATCTAAAGACTAAAATTGTAATTAAATGTTGATAATATTCTCATTGGTAACAAGGAAAACAAAATTTAAATTAATATAAAAATAAATTTTAGTAAAAACCATTTCTTAAAACCAAAACAAAATAAAATAGGGGGGAAAACCAACATTTTAGATTGGAGAAATGAAATTTGATATTAAAACTATTTTTTTTTATTTATTAAAATTATTAAAAATGGCGACGTTGAAACTTAGTAAAAACGTTATTTTATATGAAATATTAAAAAAAAAACAAATGGATTATTTATATGTGGAATTTTTTGGTAAGAATTGTTCACAAATTTTTGGTGAATTTCGTTTATCAACAAATTTGCAATTTACATTCGTTTTCGTTTCATACTATTTTTATTTTTTTGATTTTATAAACAGGATGCAAAAGTTTTATAAGAACACAGAATGCTGTTAAGGTGTATGGTTGCCTGCAGTGCGACCGAGGTCCCAATAGGCGCTTTGGTGTGCGTGGTCCCCTATAATTCTGGTTATATCCAGGCCTGTTTAGGGAGCGCATTGTTCTTCCTTTGCTGTAAAATCTTGTACTAAGATCTAGGTCTATAGTGTTAGTAAGAAATCTGGAGGACAACAGGGAAATTAGTTTTCTTTTATAGGAAATTTTGTTAATTGAGGGAGAGAAACAGGTCGCGTAGGTATTGAAGGTAATGCAGCACCTGTTAACGGGCTCGTTTGTAGCATATTCAGTGCGATGCACTGTGTAGTAGTTTGGAATGTCTTGTTTGTCGAGTATCGGTAAATTTGATGGTGTCCGAAAGGAACTTCAAGCAAACAAGATATAAGCAATTTCGGTCTAAGGAATAGATAGAGGCAAGAGATCAAGGATTTTGAGCCTGTCCTTATAGTGAGGAAGGTTGTGAAAATCCGAAGGATTATAGAGGTTCCTAAGCGCGAAAAGAAAGAACTTCTTTTGGACAGATTCTATTCTGTTTATACTAACTAGAAATATAGGATCCCAGATTTGGCACGCATATTCAAGAATAGGATGAACTAATGAGCAAAACAAGGCTTTAGTAACCCAAACATTGTCGAATTCTTTAGCTCTTCTCTTGATAAAGCCCAACAGCTTGTTCGATCTAGCAATAATATTATCATAGTGTAATTTAAAGTTTAACTTGCTGTCGAGGACAATGCCTAAATGTGATCGACACGATCCAAGACATTGGACCTTTTCGAAAACGTGAAAGATTGATGGCAACGTCTGAGATTTTAAAATCAAGAGTGCGACGCTGGATCGTCACGGCAATATATTGCAGTCTGTATGCAATGAAATCGTCAACGTTTTCGAACGTTCAATTTGATTACTGAACAAGGACTGGGAATTTATTTAGAAAGAAAATGAACAAACCTTTAGTTCATATTATATTAAGTGAATTTATTGATTATTATGGAAAGAGTGCCCTAAAAAATTCACTAGTGAACAAAAAAAGTATTTATAAAAAATTTTGGTTTTTCAACATTTAAAAATTGGAGCATGTAAAAGAAGCATTCCAAAAATTTCTAATTTCATGAAAAAGATAAAGGAATATCCGGATGATATATTTAGGAAACATTTCCGTATGGAAAGGGCTACATTTAAAGTGAATTTTTTTAAATTAGATTCATGTATTTAACAGTAACTATCAAATTTTAGGATCTTGTAAATCTGCTGCAAGCACACTGGCAACAAGAATGGACAGGAAGGCCAAAAATAGATGTTACAAAATCTCTATATCTAACAATATGGAGATTAGCAAATCAGACGCCATTCCGAATTATTTCAGATCGATTTAATGTTAGTTTGAGCACCGCACATTTAACTTTTAAAAAGATGACTAAGCTTTTAACCAGTTTTGTCAACAATTTTGTCAAGTGGCCAAATTCTAGAGAAGCTAGAATTCAAAAAGTAATGGATGCATTTCAAAATCTCAGAAGAGAAAAACCATTTCCTAATGTTATTGGATGCATCGATTCTACTCATATTGATATTCAAACGCCTAAGGTAGATAGTCTTAGTTACTATAACCGAAAAGGAAGGCACTCAATAATATTGCAAGTAAATATGATTTTTTTAGTTCAATATGCGCTTAGTAGTGTGGTGTGACAATTTATGTAAATTTTATTTTTATAGGCCGTTTGTGATGCTGAATTGAAATTTATTGGTGTGTTTTTTGGATATCCAGGAAGAGCACATGATGCCGCTGTCTGGGAGAGCTGTCCCTTGAAAGAAAAATTAGAAAGCGGTAGCATATACCTGCCAGAAGATAGCCATTTATTAGGAGACTCGGCGTACCCTATTTCCCATTATTTGATGGTACCCTTTCGGGATAATGGATTTTTCTCAACACAACAAAGAAAATATAACTGGTACCATAGCTCAACCAGAGTGTGTGTGGAACAAGCTTTTGGGATTTTAAAAAGCAAATTTAAAATTTTAAGACAACTTCCCATTTACAAAATATCAGAAGCAAAGAGCATTGTAATATCGTGCGTAGTGCTTCATAATTTCATAATTTACAAAGAAGGTTACCGTGAGGGAGATCTTATATTGCCTGATGAATATGACGAGCATGTTGCAAATGGTCATTTTTATGAACCTACTAACCGAGCACGTAATGAGGCAATAGAAAAACGCGACAGGATAGCACAATTATTTATGTGCTAAGAAGAGCTCGTATGATCACATAATTTTTAATAATGTACAATATTTCGAATTTAAATAATGATTTTTATTTTATGTTGAAATAAAACATTTTTTGTTCTTTTAAACAAATCCTTTTTACAAGGAATTATTAATTTAATTGCCTCTTTCATCTGCCGTTGGCGAAATATATAAATAAACAAACACAAAAAAAGTTAAAATAAAACTAATCATTGCCTCTTTTATCCAGTCACTGGCAAGAAATATAAATGAAAAACTACTTTCTAATTGGTTTTATTTAAAAACTTCTCTAAAACTAAACGCAAACTCTCCAACTCCTCTATTCTTTCTTTTTCTATGTGTACAAGTTCCGTATGTCGTCTTTCCGTTTCTATTGCTTCTTCCTTCAACAAATTCAAAATTTCGTTATCTCTTTTTGTTTTTTTGGGAGTCGGCTCGATATTTTCTAATTGGGAACTGGAATCCTCTAAGTTATCAAAATTTGAAATTAAATTTTCCGTTGGAGGAGCTATGAAGGATGACGATCCGTAAACAATATCGAAATCTTCATAATAGTCCCAAAGGGTGGCATTTTTTCCTATTTGTCTATTCCTCTATTTTATCCTTTTATTCGTTGTAAATAAATTTGTAAATTTAATTTTACATTCTTCCCCTGAAAAGGGAAACTCCTTATTGTTTTTTTATTTCTGCAGCAACTAAATTCCACAAAACAGTTTTTTTCCTTTTGCCCTCGTTGAATTCCTTTTCCAGCGATAGCCTTGCCGAAACCAAACACTTAGTTTGGTCTTTTGTCCAGCTTATATTTTCGCTGAAAACCAAAATAAATAAGTAATAAATCAACTTATTAGAAAATTTAAATGAATTTATAATAGAAACTTAAATTTTCTTACCCCTCTTGTAAATTCATTGCCATCTTTATTACGTTGACGTTTACTTTTTGACATTGCATTTGGAATTCTTAGCATGCTTTTTTGCACAATATATTTCGGTCAAATGCGACGTCGGCAAGTATTCGAAATTTAGACCTTTGCGTCAAAAACTTTTCGAAATCTTGATCTGAGTTGAAAACCGGTCCTTGACGTTTTCGAAAAGGCCCATTGTCATTGAGATAATAATTTTGCAGCTGTTTGTTTCTTTTCCTGGAGAAGGTAATTACGTGGCACTTACTGGTGTTAAGAAGAAGATTATTAGTCGTGCACCAGTCTTGTAGTGCATTAAGTTTCGACTGTAAAAAGGATACATCAGTTTGAGACCTTATAGCACAATATATTTTCAAATCGTCGGCGTAAAAGAGGTGCGCAATGCCATTTAATTTTTCAGATAGATCGGAAATGAATATGTTAAATATAAGTGGTCCTAGGTGGTTGCCTTGCGGTACACCTGAGGTTACATTGATTTCTTATGAAAGAAAACCCTGCCACCTGAGTTCTCCCGTTAAGATAGGATGTTAATCTTAATAATTTCATAAATAAAATGTGGTGGTCTACTCGATCAAATGCCTTGCTGAAATCAGTGTAGACAGCGTCAAACTGGTGGCCTTATTCCATACCGTATAGCAGTTCGGAGGACAGTTTCATAAGAATAGACCTTTACTGAAACCATCTTGCTCATCGTTTAGCTTCGGAACAATTAGAGGGACAATCTTGTCATAGATAAGTTTTTCAAATAGCTTAGTGATAACTGATAGGATAGCAATGCCCCTATAGTTGCCCACCGCATGTTTATCACCTGATTTAAAGATTGGTGTGTGGTAGGATTTCTTCCATACCGAAGGAAACTTACCGGCAGATAGGGACTTGTTAAAAATTAGATGAAGAGGGAGAAGAATGAGTTGAACGTGGTTCTGCAAAAAACTTGCAGATAGATAGTCCGGACCGTGACCTTTATTGACCTCCAGATCTATTAGACCTGTCATTATATCTTCGGGCGATAGAAATATACGAGGTGTGGCTATTAAATAACGAGACTGACGCTGCTACAGAAGAAGTGCGCATGCGCCAAACGCCAGCAACCAACAGTTGTTATCGTGAAGCCTTCTCTTTCGAATGTAGTACCTCTCGCTTCTGTAAACAAATCAGTACAGCCGTAGCCTTCGTTCGCATTAGAGTTGTTTTTTTGTTTTTTTTTGTTTCGCCGGAAAAATGTTAAGTGTAACAGTAGAGCAACGAATTGTTGTGAAATTTCATGTGAAACTTGGAAAAACCGCTACTAAACCGTGGATTCTTTATCAATTCGTACAGTTTCAGCAATCGCACGAATACTTAACCGACGGTCAGATCGAATCAGATTACCGATTTTTTCGATATTGTCATCCGTTTTCGACGTGGAAGGGCGACCCGGGCGTGAATCATCTTGAACGTCTTCTCGGCCATCTTGAAAACGCTTAAACCACTCAAAAACACGTGCATGCGATAAACATTCATTGCCATACACTTCTTTCAATAAATTATAAGTTTCAGTAGCGGTTTTTCCAAGTTTCACATGAAATTTCACAACAATTCGTTGCTCTACTGTTACACTTAACATTTTTCCGGCGAAACAAAAAAACAACTCTAATGCGAACGAAGGCTACGGCTGTACTGATTTGTTTACAGAAGCGAGAGGCACTACATTCGAAAGAGAAGGCTTCACGATAACAGCTGTTGGTTGCTGGCGTTTGGCGCATGCCCACTTCTTCTGTAGCAGCGTCAGTCTCGTTATTTAATAGCCACACCTCGTATTACATATTTATAAGGACCGCAGTTTCGGAATGCTTTCTTGGGACAGTGTGCGAAGTCGAAGAAATTGGGCAGAAGATTTCACTGAACCTGTCCACAAACATGTTTGAATTTTCTTGGGGGAGAGAGGAGTGTGTGACACCGTTTGTCATTGTTGTCGGGTAACCTGATGTTTTTCGCTTTAGATTAACGAAATCAAAGAATTTTTTAGGATTATGTATGATATTTTCACCGACAGTCTTTGCGTCTGTAGTATAGGCCTCTCGTGACCTATGGTTAAATTCTGAATCACTACGCGGTACAATTTATTTCTCCTATTACGAAGGGACCGAGTGCTTTTGTCAAGCCATGGCTCCGTCAATTTATCTAATTTAATTCATAACATAGTTTAGACACTAGACGAGACAAGGTACGGTCTCCATAGACGGGCTATAGAAAAATCGCTAAAAATTATCTACCAGTGTGTACGAGGCTTAAGAAATAGTAGTGGTCTCTAAAGCTTTGGTTAGCTAGGAGCAGGTTCTACTCAACTCAAATATAGCATTTCTGAATCCGTCTACTGGGCTGCTAACTATCTCCATCTGCGATCCCCGGAGAAACATTCCCTGCTTGGCTAGGTAAGTAGCTTTCTCTTTCCGATCTAGGTTCCTTAGCCGGGAACCCAGACGAGAGTCCTATCTCGCTCTATACCGAGCCTATTTAGATCAGCTCTGCATCGCTCCACCAGCTTGGAGCGCATTATCACCGAGTCTAGAGCTCTTAAAGAGGCTTGGTTCTATCTATGAAAATTTCATTGCCATATGCTTATGTATGTAGGTTCGAGGTTTATTGTCTGACAGGTCTTTAAGATCGCCAGCACTTCCGCTTGAAATATACTAGCGGGCGCCGGAAGGTTTCAGACCCTGATGTTTTGGAGCCGTTGGTGAATATCCTTTGATCAAACTTCTTCAGGAGGTTTCCATTTCTTTACTGTGTTCTGGAAGATATTTCGACGCAAGATTTTTTCCTCTTGGATTTCTTACGAGGAAGTGGTGAGAATCTTTCATCGTTTATTTTTGGATGTAGAATTGTGCTAAGATAAGAGTTCACAGTGTTTTTTGCTTAGCACACAAGTCTCGGATGCATTTGTGAGTACTGAAAATCCCGGTTAAATTACTTCGATTTGAAGGACCTCACCGGACTATAACAATCTTTTGCAATCGTGTCGATAATATGCCGTTTGCTGGCTGCTGTTATTAGCCAAGGGTTAGTGCTGCTTTAAATTCATACTTCTCTACTATATGGGACCTATGACAGATCATCTCGCAGGGGGCAACCATATACTTGTACATATCCGTTTGCATGCCAACAAATTATTCCGTCACTTAACAAAATTGTCAATTTTATAATCGACAAATAATAAAGTTGGCCAGAATCCCATATTGACCCATTTACTTTGTTTTATCACGACAACGCCAGAGCACATAACGTCTTTGCAGATTTAAAAGATCCATCCATCCGAAGTGCTTCCTTAATGTTACACCTTATAAACAATTTTTCACGCTCATTTTTGAAAGTATTTTTTTGATGTTTAGTTAAATCTTCTAAAAGGTATACTGTGAAGGTGAGTAGTTTGAATAAATTATGTACATATTTATTTTTACATTTAAAGCTGGAATAAAAATTATAAATTTAAATGAATTTCTAGCTAATTAAAATAGACCTTACATATTTCATGATGAAATTCTAAGTGAAGATTGCATATTTAAGTAAAGGCTGTAACTATCCCGTTTTAGTGCAGGTCCAAATTTATTTTAAAATATGAATACTTTACCACTATCGCTCCTAAACTATATATCAGGATTGGATTCTTAAAGGATTAGCCACTTAGTCCAAAACACCCTGTATAAAGCTTTTGTTAAAAATGCAATAACGAATGGTATTTATAAAACGAGGGAAATCCTACAGCGCCGACGTCGACGTATTAAATGGATTTTTAAATATTTGAATATTAAACATTGCATACTCTTAGGCTTGTCACACATATTTTTAGATTCAGTTGGGGCCGTTAATTTGTATTCTATATAAGAGATTGTAATCTTCAGCACTTTTATAATAAATTAATTGAATTTGAATATTCTTTTCATACAGAAATTAATTTGTTTTAAAACGCATTTGTCCAAATATGATATTTTTAAAATTTCACTGAATTTCTCCCACTAGACAAATATTACTCACATATCAACTAGTACCTACATCTGGTTTTGAAGGCCCAAACAGATAAGAATCAAAAGCCTTTGAAGTTTGGATGCATATAAAAATTTCGAGTTACCTTCGGGGGCCTCGGTAGTCTAGGGGTAAGGCACTTGACTACTATCCCAGAGGTCCCGGGATCGAATCCCGGCCAGCCCCACGGTCCTTCGCCTTTTCCACTTTCCCACCCACATAACTATCCTTCTTTCTTCTCCCCTCTTTCCATTCCTGATTCCTCCTGCCGAAGGCTAACCAACAAGCGAAGCGAAGGGTAACCAACCAGGCCAACTTGAGTTACATGTGAAAGTAACAAATAAATCAGGACGACCATATGTACGCACATAAGCAAACGCGTCCTGTGTATATTCGTGAAAATACTTTTCTGCAACCATGATCCCAAATATTTGAACATCAGAACCTATTCGATTTGAGTTCCATTAAGGTGTTCACTGGCACGGTTACGAAGTTGTTGTCGTCGTATCGAACTCCGCGTCGTCCATTGAAAACTTCAATCATAATCGCGTCATTCACAACGTTGAAGAGAAGTGACGAAGCGACATCTCCTTGTCGGACACCTGTTTGAATCGGGATTTCTTCGGATGAGTCGCTTCGAATACGAACGCTGCTGGTTGAGCCATCGTACAACATTTGGAGGAGTTGCATGATTTTCAATGGCACATGTTCTCCACAAGCTGTTCCAATCGATGCAATCGAAAGCGGATTTGAATTCGATGAAAACGACAACAGTTCGTTTCCCGCAACGAATTCTTTTTTCCATTAGTTTACGAAGAGCGAATATTTGATCAATGCATCCTCGATGTGGTCGTTTGCTCTCGATGTTTCTGTAGCCTTGATTGTATTATTTTCGTAAATACTTTGCCGACGATCGAAAAAAAGGAAGCTAATACCGGGATAATTCTTGCATTCCCGACTGGCGCCTTTCTTCAAAATTGGCACAACGATTGCTTGGAAGACGACGCGATACGCTTGAATGCCATATGTGTGTTATGAGGACGTGAAGTCGATGTGATAAGAGATCACCTCCGGCTTTGATCATCGGCGGTTACTTGGTGTATACCCGGCGCTTTTCCATTTTTCAACGATTTTTTTGCCGTCTTCGCCTCGATAATTGTCGGTTCGTTATCGAGAAACTGATTCGTGGATTCGTTCGATAATAATGGGCGGTTCGGTTGGTGGACCTTGTGACGGATCGTGATTGTACAGCTGGTGGCATAATTCTCACCACCGCTGTAGGCGCTCGTGTGGAGAAGTCTGATTGTTTGATGTTGTCATTTGTTGATGTTGTTTTGCCGCCTAAACGCCGGATTGTCTGGTACATCGTTCGACACTCATGCCTAGACGCCGCTTCTTTCATTTGTTCCATGTCGGCCCCAACGCTATTCTAGTACGCTTGTAGTGCCAATTTAATTTTCTGTCGAACTTCTGTGTTCAATCTTCGGGGTTGCTCGAAATCGACTTGTTTCATTCGTTTCCGCTGATTGACGAGGTCCACACAGCTGTCCGAGATCATGTCTGCGTTTGTTTATGGATGGGTGGACACAACTCCATTGCACTCCCCACAAGGGACTGCGATAATTGCCTTTATTCTACATTGCCAGTACTACCAGCGCCGTGAATTTGTTGGATAATGCCATTTGAAACAATTCGCCCACGATCAATTCTTCTTGGTAGGTGGTGGTGCCGTTTTCTTCGCTCTTTGTAATCGCATCTGCAATTTCTCTCGAACAATATAATGGTCTGAGCCGCACCGCAATCGGGCCCACGCATCGCACGTACCTCTTTAAGCGTCGTTCGGAGTCTTGCGTGGATTCAAACGTAGCCAAACCTCGCCGAGTCGTTGCCCGATGAATTTCGCCAGATGCTGTTGCCAACGATAAAATTATTTGACGCTGCGAATGAAACGTTCGTCAATGTCCGTCGTAGTTCCGATAGTGCATCAACTGATATTTTGCATTTCGATAATTCCATTGTGCTGATTTCCTTTTGACCGGACGTGGTGTCCTGTTCGTGCATTCCACGCGGCGAATTGAATTTCCATTTTTGGTGAAACTAATTAGGGTCTTCGGCCAGCAACCCACTTCTCACCAGCATCCCTGGCGCATCGGCTGCCCCGGATGCAGTATCATTATTTCGTAAATAGTTAGGGGTTTCTTGCCTAGTTTCTTCGGATTCCCGATTTGGGTCAATTCCGCAGGTCGACCCTGGACTTGGGACTAGATGACGACGGAGTTTGCGAGTTTGCTCTAATGCCCTTTGAGCTGCGTGACGCTCGGCACATAAAAGCTGACGGACCTGAGTCTCTTCTAAAGTCCCCGCCGCTCTTAGAGGTCCGTGAGGCTCGGCATCTAAAAGCTGACGCCCTTGAGTTTGCCTTACAGTCTCAGCATGTGTTTGAGCTGAATGACGCTGTGCATCTAAAGTTATGCTGTAAACATGCTAAGGGCGACGGCGACGGTGCACACAAATTAAAAAGCACACACAAGAATAATCATCTTCGACATCTGAATGCTACACACGCGCACAGGAACATACGAGAATAGCAACACAATCCCATGTCACACCGCCCAGACAACTTTGAGGGGCGACGGCTACGAAATAGAACTTGGATTGATTGAGTCGCCACTCTCGGCGACCTCGTCGTCGAGTGGTCGGTATATTGTGCTGCACCCTTCATACTCATAGAAAAGCTGTGTGTTCTATTCGTTTTTGCCAGTCGCTGTGGAAACTATTTTCGCCCTTAGCATGTTTGCAGCCAGCGTTACCGTTCTACTACATATGTAGTAGTTTTACTACCTTTTTAGAAAAAAATGATAATCTACTACACTACTACATCAAGTTATCATTCTACTACCTTTTTTCGATAATTCTAATTTTATTTTATTTATGTCTAAATCGATTGCAGCGTTGGTATAAAGAACTACAGGAAAGGTCCTCGCCTATAAAATCCGTGTACGTGAGCGTGGTGAAATTTGGGGACCGACCCAAATAACAGAATAACTACTAAAACATCGTTTGATAATATCACGATCTGTTAGTTTTAATGAAGCGATTTTGTGTATATCATCAGCTGTAACTTTGACCAGTTTTTTCGATTTGTTACCTTATTCCACTTGGAACTCCCCATCGAAGAAATTTCAACGTCGGAAGCAAGGCGATACGGTTCCTGATCATCCGGATGTGAATTCTAATGATGCTCTTGGTCGCATTTGCAGAGTTCATACGAAGAATGACGAATGTTTCTACTTGCGGTTGTTGCTGGTGATTGTTCGTGGGCCGATAACATTTGAATAACTTCGAACTCTCAAAAGTGAGATGTTCCCAACAATTCGTGCTGCAACAGCTCAATTTGGTTGAAAACGGTAAAGAAATTGTTTCTCCATGTCAGATACGTACATTATTTGCTATCATAATTTTGATATACTTCCCATCGAATCCAGCGTGAATTGTGGAACAAATACAAGGATGACATATCCGACAACATTTTACACCGAATTCGGTTCAGTTCAGTAAATCCCGATCTCAAGGTGAATGGCGAGATACATAACCAGGCTTTGCTTTTGATCGAAGACATGTGTTACCTCATGTGCGGCAGTTGGTTAGTCAAGTTAGGAATACTAACGCCATATCGTCGAATGAACGACGCTTTCAATTGAGAATTGGAACGTGAACATGATAGAAATGCTTTGAACCAATAGGCTCGAGCGAATGTACCACTGTTGAGTACCCAACAGAAGGAAGTGTGCGATACGTTAATGAATAATGAAGGCAATTAATTATGGAAATGGCGGTCTTTTTCCCCCGACGCGCCGTGTTGCAAACTCCGCAAGGTATTCGTCGTATCATTAATTTTGACCATTGTTCGTACGAGAACCGAAATTGCTGTAGCAGTTGCTTCTTCTGGGATACGTTGCCAGAAAGATGCCGATGTTGAAATTGCCGTTAAACCTTCAAACGATTCAAAACCCGACATGTAACTTTGCAAAACACTTAGCACTGCCCAAAGCTTTGGTAGCAAGTAAAATCATTGTCTGGGATGAATACACAATGACGTACAAACGCGCATTGGAAGCACTCAATCGAACTATGAAAGATCTGCGCATTGACTCAAGATGACACTATCAATCATTCCATGAACCACCGCTACCCATGAAATAAACGCTTACCTCAAAGCATCGAAACAGTGACGCTTTATAAAGAAACGACAGCTGATGTCAAACATGCGACTTGCCTTGCTAAACGATCCATCTGACGAAGATTTCTCTAAGCAATTGCTGACTGTCGGTAATGGCCGTGTTCCTGTCGACGAATCGAACGGATTGATTTTGTTTCCGCCGCATTTTTGCAATTCAATTTCTTGCTTTCATCATGACGATCAACAAATCACAAGACCAATCCTTGAGTGTTTTTGGCCTAAAAAATGAATGTTTCTCTGACGGTAAGTTATACGTAGCATGCTCACGTGTCGGCAAACCATCCGCTTCGCTCGTTCTCGCAGGTGACAAAAAAATGAAAAATTGATTTGAAATCCAAAAAGTTTGCTACCTTTTTTTTCAAAAAGGTAGTAGATTTTACTACTCTGAAAATTCATCTGACGGTAACATTGTTTACAGCATTAAACGGATTTTAGTTCGCTTCTCAAATTCTTGGCTTTTAGGACCTTACACAGCACGAGCTCTGCTAAAGCTACGCACTAGATTAAATAATAAAAATAAGCAAAATACCTACCAAAAAACCAGATGAACTTTATATTAAACAAAACCGAAAAACATTAACGCTGCCGCCTAAGCATTGATAGATTTGTGAACAATAAAACTCAGTAAAATGCAAATAAAGCTTTTAGAATTTATTTATTTTTTAATTTGACCATCTCACACAAACTTTCATCCTCTATTTCAACCCCTTCCAGCCTGCGTCCTTCTCCAAGGTCTAATCTATCTCTGTACCAAATTTCATTAAAACCGGTGTAGCGTAAAAACGTAACAGAAAAACAGACAGACCTACTTTCGCATTTATAATATTAGAAAGGTCAAATTGATCATAAACGAAATTCCCCAAAAAATATAATATAGTTTTGTCAGATTTTAGGTAGATATATAATGTAAAAAATATTTGATAAAATTGAAATTCCAAAAGAGACCAAATTTGCAAAAGAAAAATAAAGTATATAAATAAAATAATTAAGTTTTTTTACTAAAAAAAAATAAAAATAAAATAAAAATTCTTTTAGTATAAAAAAATACTCAAACCAAAGTAGGATAATAAATAAAAAAATTTTGGAAGTAAAATGAACTAAAAACAAAATCTTGTAAATTGTTTAAAAATCATAATGCAGAATATGGAAAAACAAAATAAAAAAAAATTAAACAAAAAATACAATTTCAAGAAAGATGAGAATAATATTTCTTATTTTATTTAAAGTCGGTTTCTGTTTATATTTTGCTGTATTTAAGTTTTATGTTCTCGTAAGATTTATACCAATCTACGCTTGAGGTTTGTGGTACATAACAACTGCTTTTTTACTTTACACATGGATTTCATCACACAATTTTTAACTAACTATTCTATTGGCTAATCTGAATCACCAGAACGTTGTTTCGTTGTTGCCCGTTTTTCCTTGTTCCATTGTTCTTTTTCTCGCATCGGATTTTTTATGTTTATGACTGGGTTGAAAAGTTGAGTTAAAATTTCGACCACCGTATGAGATGCCGTGTTGAGATCACTTTGGGTTGAAGAACTAAAGTTGAACTAACATCAAAACATAACCGACTCATTTATAAATGTTGGCTAGCCTGGCGTATCATTCGCCCCTAATAATTAGCACTAGCCATCCGCCGCAGCTGCAGTTATCCCGGACCCCTCGTTGTCATCCTTCACGGTAAGGTCTTAAAAGCTTAAGTTTTAATTTCAACCCTGGGCTAAATTGAGGCCTCTTTACTGCAACGGCTCTCTCCTTATAGACACTTGCAGCCTTAAGGCCCCCATACACGGTCAAATTGGATGTACATCCAGATTTTCATCAAACCCATATATATAGATTTTCGAGGGATACCGAATCAGACCACTATTTGCGGGTCCCTTTTCGTCCCTCTGCCTAGAGTCATCTTATTGGGGTTGCAGTGGGTTGTCCCATTGCTCCCTTGCTTCGACTCCCCTAGTTATCGCAAGCAGCTGATTGAAGGGAGTCTGCCTCATGTCCTCCATCCAATGGAGTCCAGTTATGGCAGCCCTTTTTCTCGCCACCGCCGCACACTGTATTAAAATCTAAATCTAGCGGAACTTAATTAAAAATTAAAAGTGCTTATATCTAAGTCAAACCGCCCAGTGGGAAAAAGGAGTGCTCCAAGAGCCATCTTGGAGCGCTCCAAAAGGAGCAGAGAGTGCTCCCGTTGCCATACCCGTTCTATATTTTTTTTAACATTGCATGTCATTGCGAGGGAGCATACGTTTTTATGCTCCCAAAAAGGCGTTGTTGGAGCATTATAAAAAAGCTTTTTAAAAAAGAAATATTTATGGGCGCCTGTGGTTATGTGATCCGGTATCGAAAAGCTTTTATTTTTTTTATCTTTTGCAATTGCCTTTTTCTTTCCAAGCCCGAGAGTGGCTTTACCAAAGCAGTCCCCCAACTAAATTCTAACCACTTCTAAAAGCTGCTTGTCCTCCGTATCGAATGAGAGCCGGGCTATTGAGTATGCTAACGTCGCATTTTATGGACATGAAGATAATTGCCCGTTTTCTTTTTTTATATAAAATTTATGAAAACTCCAAGAAAGCTCCCTTGAGAGTGCTCCAAGTACACTCCCTTGTGCATCGCTCCCAATTTTTCCCACTGGGCGTATTCACAACGTAGCTTTGTATATTTATATTTATTAGGTAAACGAATAAACCTGTTGGCAACACAGATTGTCATAGGGGAAGTCCCTAAACATGGCATGCGCGCATTGCTTCGTGTGCTCTCAGTTCAATCAGCAAAAAGGCTACGACGTAAAATATTGTTTTACTGTATTGTTTGTTTTAACTAAGTTTAAAATTGATTTAATTGTTGTTTATTGTGTCCTTGAGTAACCGAGAAAGGTATGTTTGAACATTTATTCACTTAATTATTTGAAGAGTTCCCAAAAATATTTTTTTATTCAGATTCTTGAATTCGTGGTGAGTTTTAAAAATGTATCCGCATGTATCCATCTTATTTTTACTTTTAAACTCTTTTATGGTTAATACTCTTTAGAATACAGTTGTTATCTCTTGCCCATTTTTGCCCCCGCCATACATTTTTTTTTACTTTTCGTCGGCAGGTGAAATATGAAAAAGCGAGATATTTTTTAAATATGGCTCCAAGTGAAGAAAATCGATCGGAACAGGCATATTACTCAGAAAATACTAGAGTCCTACAATGTAGCGGATTCGAAAACCTCTTCGAGAGCTTTGGATGCATTTATAAGCAGCTTGAGTTCTAAACTGCAAGCAAAATGGGAAAAACCAAAGCGCATGAAATCAAGATTCATAGCAGCAAACCAAGATTTGTTGGAAGAAGAAGTGTCATTTCCACCTGAATTTCTTTCTTGTCTGCCGTCTTGCAGCGAATTAAGCAAGATTCAAACTTCGTCTGTTGGTCGACCAGTAAAATCGTTCGAACAATGCATTTTAAAAGTACAAAAAAGGAAATTAAAAGAACTGGTACGCTCTAGATCACAAGAAGAACTAACACTTGCAGCAGAAATGAAACTAAGGTCTTCAGGAAAGAGAGACGCTGCCAATATTGTAAAAAAAGTCTCTTCTTCACCTTCGCGAGCTACAAAAATAAAGAAAGTAATAACCTCCGTTAATTCTGAAACAAAACTTTCACCGGAAGCTGCGCTAGGACTAATGGTTGATGCTAAATTAAGTGTGAAACAATACAGAATTATACAACAACAAGCAATAAGCTTAAATTCTAAATTATATCCAGCATACTATCTCGTACAAGAAGAAAAAAAAAGTGTTACCCACCAGAGGAAAGTATTACTGTTACTGAAACATCCGCAGAGGTCAAACTGCAGGAACTCCTGGATTTAACTGCAAGATTATGTGAATCGCAGAAAATTGTGATTGACCAGATCAAAGTTTCTTCACCTAGCCTAAAATTGCGACTTGTATCGAAATGGGGATGTGATGGCAGTTCGGCACAGAGCCGATACAAACAGAGAATATCTAGTGAAGTTCCGGAATGTCGAAGCGATGAAAACCTTTTCGCAATATCACTTGTGCCTTTGCGTCTAATTAATGAAGGAACAAATGATATTGTATGGCAAAATTCACGATCAAACTCAACAAGATTTTGTAGGATGGTAAAGTTTTCTTATATAAAAGAAACGAAGGATGTTATCAAATCAGAGGTCAATTTAATGAAAGCACAAATTGCAGAATTAGTTGCAAGTAACATCAGCATTAATAATATACGACTCAGTTGTATCCACGACTTATTATTCTGCATGGTTGATGGAAAAATCTGCAGCACGCTATCTCAATATGATTCCTCTCAAAAATGCTTCATTTGTGGTAAAACCCCCAAGGAGATGAACTTGGAAAATACTCTTCCAGCCAATGAGGACATGTATTCATTTGGAATATCGCCTCTACATTCGTGGATACGCGTATTTGAATGTCTTTTACACCTTTCGTACAAGTTAGACATAAAAAAGTGGCAAGCTAGGTCGAAAGAAGAAAAGGACTCTGTAGCTTTGAAGAAAAACAAACATACAAGAGCGTTTTTATGCTGAAATGGGCCTTCTACTGGATATGCCTAAACAATCTTCCGGCAACACGAATGACGGCAACACTGCCAGAAGATTTTTCAGGAATGCAGAGCTGTCAGCAGATATTACAGGACTTAATGTCGAGCTTATCAAGCGTTTCCATGTGATTCTGGAGACTCTATCGTGCGATATAGCAATAGATGCTGATAAATTCAAGCTGTATGCCGAAGAGACCAGAAAACTCTATCTGGAACACTATTCCTGGTACTACATGCCAGCTAGTATGCACAAAATTCTTGTCCACTCCAAAGAAATAATAGAAACATGTGTCCTACCCTTAGGCCAGCTAGCAGAAGAAGCTCAAGAAGCGAACAACAAGGAGTACAGAAGGAACAGAGAATATTTTAGCCGAAAGACCAGCAGGGAAGCTACAAACCGAGATGTGCTTAACCGTTTCTTAATAGCTTCGGATCCACTTCTTTCTAGTAAATCCTGCCCTAGAAGGAAACGCCATAATCTACCGAGAGAGACTATCATGTTATTAAAGGCTCCAAACATTAGTGAAGAAGAAACTTCAAATTCGTCAGATGATGAAGAGTAAGACAGTATACACTATACTGCTAGTTTTACTTACTTAGCTTTCTTTCGAAATACAAAAGTGTAAAAATAAATATCATTTTTAAAAAAAAGTTTTTTTTATAAATCTCACTCAATGTGGTAAAAACATAGATCAGGCACTGGATTTACACATAGGCTAATTTTTATCCCGGAAAAATGCACAGCTCCTGTAGGATAGCTATAAACTGTAATCCATGCAGACGAAGTCGCGGGCATCAGCTAGTTCATATTTTTTTATTTACTTGTTAATCCTAAGTAATTACAACTCAGACTAAGTCAAAAATACTAGAAATCTTAATTAAGTTCTGCTAGATTTGGATTATAATACAGTGTGCGCCGGACAGTGACACACTATGTGTGTGGCCGTCTCAGGTTCCTCCAGGCACATCCGACAGGTGTCATCCTCCAGAATTCCCATTCTTTTTAGGTGATACCTGAAACATCCGTGTCCTGTAATCAGTGCCACCAACCATCTGAGGGTTCTCCTTTGCATATGCAGGATCCTTCTTCTGGCTGCGGTAATCGGCAACGTAAGCACCATCTTAGCCTGCCTACACGTGGTCATAGCGTCCCACCGTCTCCGGTGTTCCTCAGCGACCCATTTCTCGATGCAGTTCCTTACCAACCCTCTGCCAATGGCAGAGTATGGCTCCGGTCCCCAGAATTCCGAGGTTGACCCCTGTTTTGCCAGGTTGTCAGCCCTTTCGTTCCCATCGATGCCTGTATGTCCTCTAACCCAAGCTAGCGTCACGTTGTTTTGTTTCGCACACCTGTTCAGTTTTTGGACACATTCCAACGCCAGAGACGCATTAATCTCTGTCTGATTCATGCGCTTAATCACAGCCTGATTGTCCAGTGCTATAAGGATACTTCTTCCCTGCACCTGACCATCATTTATGTGATCCAGCGCGTGCAGCAGAGCAAGCATTTCCGCCTGGTAGACTGAGGTGTAATTCCCCAAAGCCAGAGAGCAGGTCAGATTTAAGTCCTCTGAGAAGACTCCCGCACCTGCTCTGCCGTCAATCATGGATCTATCCGTGAAGATATATATGTCTTCCGGCCTCCCTTCCGGGAGCGTTCCGTTCGCTATGAGGGTTTTATGATACCTTTCGGTCACCCTCATTGTTGTGATCCCTTCCATGGGCATCTGACGCCTGCCATGCGGCATCCCGTCTCATCCGAATCGCTGAGGCTGCCGCAGTCTTCATCACCTGGAGATCTAACGGCAGCAGACCTAACAGCGCCTCCAATGCCGCGGCGGGTGTGGTGCGGAAAGCACTGCTCACACCTACGCTGGCCATTCTTTGCACCTTGTCCAAATGCCTCTTGACGGTTTTCTGTGTGACTTTAGTCCACCAGACCACCGAGGCATAAGTTATGATGGGTCTCACCATCATGGTATATGTCCAGTATGCTAACCTTGGTGAGATACCCCACCTTAGTCCACATACTCTTCTGCACTGGTGAAGCACCCTTGTCGCCTTCTTAATCTTCTCTTCAACGTGGTATTTCCAGGTTAGTCGCGAGTCCAAGTATACACCCAGATACTTGACCATTCCAGACACCTTGATCCTCGATCCAAAAAGCATGAGGGGCTGAAAATCCAGATCTTTATTCTTCCTAGTGAAGATTATCGCGTCTGTCTTATTGGCATTTATGGTGAGGCCCTGTTCCGTACACCACTGCTCAACCACTTGGAGTGCATTCCTCATGATATCTGCCGTAGTGCTCATAAACTTGCCACGTGCCACAATCGCTACATCATCTGCATACCCAACGGTATGCACGCCCATTACCTCTAGCCGCCTGAGCAGAGTGTCCACAGTGATGCTCCACAGGAGGGGCGATAGGACCCCGCCCTGTGGGCATCCCTTGCTGACCCTCCCTCGAAGCCGCGAGTCTCCTGTCTGAATCCTTACCGCTCTGTTTTTCAGCATGCTGTCCACCCACCTTACAATCATGGGGCTGACCTCGCGCCTCACCAGAGCGTCTTTGAGTTTGTTGAACTGTATCTTGTCGAAGGCGCCTTCGATGTCCATAATAACGGCCATCGCTATGCCTCCGGTATACAGTTCCCCCTCGGCTACTCGCACCAGTTGGTGAAGTGCCGTTTCTGTAGATCTGCCAGCCTGGTAAGCGTGCTGGCTTCTACTTAAAGGGTGCCTCCTTAGCATAGTACTCTCCAGGTGGTCTGCCACCACTCTTTCCATTGTTTTCAACAGAAAGGATGTTAGGCTGACTGGCCTGGAGGACTTCGCCTCGGTGTAGTCCTTCTTGCCTGGCTTAGGGAGAAATACCACTTTGGTTTCCCTCCACACCGCCGGAATGTATCCTATTGCTAGACAGGTAACGAATATTCCCCTAAGCCTGGGTGCAATGATTTCTTTGCCCCATTGGAGCAGCGCAGGGAATATTCCGTCACGCCCCGATGTTTTGAAGGGAGAGAATGTGTCTATTGCACGTCTCACCCCTTCCTCTGTCACCACCCCGTTAGCCTCCTCTCGGTTCATCCTTGTAGCCATTCTGTTACGAATAGCCCAAGATTTACCCGAGATATAGCTGCCAGGAAAGTGAACTTCCATCAGGATACCCATAAGCGCAATGTGTTTTGATAGGCCGACCGGCCCACAATCGATAGTTTTGGTTGTACATCCACCCTTCGATGTACATCCAATTTGACCGTGTATGGGGGCCTTTACGCTTCTTATTGCTTTGTCTCCTATTCTTCTGTTGAATTTTAGTACCATCTCTTGCACGTTTTGTAGTTCATTTAATTTATCGTCCGGGACGATTCGTCCCTTATGTAAGTTTGAAAGTCTGTTAATGCTGCTATCTTCATTTCCATGCCAATTAAAATACCAAAGGGCTAGAACTTCGTACTTCTTGTTGGGGTATTATTTATCACTGCACCGCACCTTTGGGTCCGCGATTGATAATTTGGTTAGGTTAGGTATTAGGATACGATTTATCCATTCTAGCATCCGAAACTCGAGTCATGATGAAAGGAACCATAAAACTGTCAGAGATGCCCTAGAGGAAGCCAAGGCTCGATTTGGGCTGTAGCGCCGTTGGATGGATGCAGTCTTCACTTCAGGAATAAAGTGGGGTTTCCTGATTAAGGCTTCGGTTCTGGCAGCTGAAAAATGTCCTTGATTGTGGGCAGATTTATTGATCTCCTGCTCCATTGATGTGGGAATGACCATCAACTTTTCTCCTGGATTCCTCCTGGATTCTTGAAAAAAAGTCGTGTTTAATGAAAATATAAGAAATCTGCAAGAATTGATTTTGGAAACTTTAAAAAATTTAGAGTATGTTACAAGATTCGATGATGTTGTTTAAGATTCGATGATGAAAAATTGTGTACTAAGTGCACAACAGACATCTCGCCAAACATATTCAGAATCGTCTGCATAGATTTTGCTATGACGGGAGATTAGACGCCCTGTGCAGAACTTCGCTCATGGCGCCAAAAGTAATGATATTTGCATATGTGGCACCCACCTAGCAGCCCAAAAGTGCACAATTTGGTGCCCAAAAAAAGTCTAATACCTATCTTTACCTATCCTATTGTATTAACACTGGAAATTTTGGTTAGCGTTTTTCTAATTCGAAATGTATTTTGTCTCCATATATTGCCTGGAGCAATAAAAACCCTACATTCAAAATTATTTTTTACTTTTCGTTCATTTTAAAATAAAAGCGTATTTTTCAAACTATATTTTTATTTTCTATTTTTTTAATCTATTATGTCTTCCGCCATTTTGTGGTGACCGCCATATTTTATTAAAAACTAGCAAAAACCCGCGTGCGTCGCAACCCCTTTTAATAAAAGAAAATTATGTGTGCATAGTCTGGAATAAGAAAAGAGTATAATGAAACAAAGAACAAACAAGTTGACTATAAAAATATCCTACAACTTTTATTTAACTTCGAGGTTAATCATCGGAAAACTTTTATACTACGTGCACAACAGATACCTAGCCAATTTTATTCAGAATATGTCTGGTGCGCATAGATTTTGACGTTCTCAGATAATTGGCACCCTGAACTTGCCCCATGGCGAACATGGCTTGAGACGAAGATTGCCAACATTTTAAGACGATACTGATTTGAACCTAAAAAGGACAGTTGCTGCTTCCCGTTTTTGTGTTTCGCCGTTTCCTGTCATACCGCCCGCACGGCACTGGTTAACAATCCACTGTAACGCTTGTTTATAAACGATGTTAGATGTTTCACTTGTAAGTATTACAATCTTTGTGGCATTACTGAATTGAGTCGATTTAGTTGAGTTGATATTTTCGAAATCGTCATAAATGTCGCTCATCAAAATTTCCTCGTCTATTACGAACTTTCAAACAACATCCAGCAGCTCACTGTCATCATTCTCATTATTCTTAGAACATTTTCTATTATATATCCTATGTTGAGGAGAATAGTACTGAATTCTGATTTTTCCGATTGCGTTCTCATCTTTTGTTTTAAATGACGTTTTCCAATATGTCCCTAAATGAGTGATCATTCAGACATGCATCAATATAATCGGCCCACATATTTGTCCGGACAGCCGGCAACATTTGCCCGGAATCTATGCCAATAAAACAGTTACTGCCCAAAATAATTAGTTTTTACATCTTAAATCTCGCAGTGTTCTGTTAATAGATACTTTATTTGCCATAGTACACTCATCGCATTTCCAGACAGCCATCATGCAGTCTTGTAAAACTTTAGATTTTTTCCACGCAGGTTTTTAGATTTGTTCCACGCAGGATTTTCCATATAATCTACTTCGATCGGAATCTTAAGCATAGAATGAGCTGTTCTTCCTGATGTTAGTAAAGTTTCCGAAATCTCTGCTACTGTCCTGATCTCATATTGACCAAATAACCGACCTTTCGAAATATTAAAAAGCGTGGGACTTTACCTATATTCTTATTTTATTATTACTGCAACTTTTCGCTAGCGCCCCATATATCATACATATATACTGGCTTGAGCAAAAAAGTTTTCATTCAACATAATTTTTTACATTTTAGTCCATTTCTAAACAAAAGCATATTTTTACGTTTTTTAAACTATATTTATAGTTTTCTACCTTTTAGCTTATTATATGTCTTCCGTTATTTTGTGGTGACCGATATTTAAAATGAGGTTACCCAGCTTACTGTACTGTATTCATCATACACTTTTATTTGGTATCCATACCGAGAGCGTTGTAAGAAAAGGTAGTTCGCCATTTTGTGTTGGCTGCCATTTTGAATTTGGAATTACGCCACCCAGGTAATAGTATTCTACTTGTCATATCCTTTCATTTGATACCCATACCGATCGTGATGTAAATAAAAAAGTAATCCGCCATCTGTGTTGGCCGCCATTTTGTTCCGGCCACCATTTTGAATTTGGAATAGCACCAAATTATAATATACTTATCATTCCCGTTCATTTGATACCCATGTGGGCGGTCAGCGAGCACAATTGCGAAATTCGGCCGCCATCTTGAAACAGCCAACTTGATTTTTTTATAAAATGGTCAGATTGCATTGTCACTTGAACTGTACATGTGTGCAAAATTTGAATCTGATCGGTTATATGGAAGTGGGTCAAAAACAATTTTCAAGATTTGTCTACATACATACATCCATACATACATACAGGTAGAGCTAATATATAGTGCATATAAATAGCCTAAAACATGCCCGCCAAAATAATGAATCTTCCAGTGAAAGTCCCACCCCAATCGGATTAGCCGTTTCCGAGATTAGCCCGAACAAACAGACAGACAGACATACAGACAGACATACAGACAGACAAAAATTTTAAAAATGCGTGATTTCATTTTAAAATCATGTAAATAACCATATAAAATTAAAAAAACACAATTATTTTGAAATCACAGACAGACACTCCAATTATATTTATAAGAAGATATAAGATGACGCCACACAGCTTACTGTACTATACTCTTTCATTTTATACTCACAACGACAGCGTTGTAAAGAAACAGATAAATCACCATTTTGACACAGATAATAGGATGCTACTTGTCACACCCTTTCATTTGATACCCATACCAAGTGGCTTGTAAAGTAAAAGTTTATGCCTTGTTTTGTGCTGGCCGCCATTTTGTGTTTGCCGCCATTTTGAATTTGGAATGATGCCATACAGCTAATTGTATGCCATTTGCCATACCCTTTCATTTGATACCCATGACGGAGGCCGGGGAACATAATTGCAAAATACGGCCGCTATCTTGTAACCGCCATCTTGATTTTTTTACAAAATGATCCGATTGCATTGTTACGCAAACTATGCAAATGTGCAAAATTTCAAGTTGATAGGATATATTTTCTTTTTTTTTCTGTTGCAGCCCTGTACCTGCCACGATTTCATTACATCATAATAAAGGTCCCCACAAAAAATTCGCTGATTTGGAATTTTTTTAAATTAAAATCCAATATTTCCTGGACTACGTGCTATTTCCAATGATATGACGGGAATTCCCCGAGCCAAATATTTCCATTTTAGTGCAAGAGTGCTTTAAATCACAAGGAAGAACGTCTTTAATTTTTTTTGGCTAATTGATTTATTTTAAATATTTTTCAGCATTGTTTGCCTTAAGTCATGTGAAAATTTGCAATCATTCAAATGATTTTGTAGTCTTTGAATGAATCCTCAGCGTTTGCTTATAGACTTCCATTTGATATTTTTTGTTTTGTAAACAATTTTTATCGCGGTAATCAAACAAAATGCGAAAAGATAAGAATTTTTCAATTGATATAATAGAGAATTTGTCACCAAAGTGCGTCTACACCACAAAATACCCAGTAAACCACGAATGCATACAAAATGAATTCACAATACATTTCAGAAATGAATGAAATTCATTACAGAAAGCATTTTGTAAGTAATACGGAATGCATTAAAACACATTAGGCATGTCCTAGGATGAAATGCATTGCTTGTAATGCATTAACAATATATTTCATATAGAAGTATGTAATGCATAAATAATAAATTACAAATACATTTTATAAATGTGGGAAATGCATTACAAAAGGCATTTCATAAAACTAATAAAATGTATTGAATAGCATTAGGATTGCCTAGGAAAAAATGCATTGATTCTAATCGACTAAAAATGCATTTAATAATAAAATATTTTTTAAAACAAAATTTATTATAGTTTTATGTTGAACTTTGTATTTTAGATGCCCTGAATTTCTGGATATGTGTTCTACCATGTGACGTCCGTATAGTCGCCCTCATATCTCTCTCGAAAATAGAAAATGAATAATTTTCAGTATGTATGCTATCTGAAATGAGATGCGATTTTATTAGCTTGATTACTGAAGACTCCAACAAAAATTTGTTAGCGTGGCGGAATGGAGTGCTCGTGTATTTGGCCCTTTATAATACGCTTTTGAATCCCCAAAATCCTAACAATTTAATACATTGCTTGTAATGTATTTGTAAGGCACTTGTAAGCAGTCGCTGATTGATAACTTTCAGATAGCTTGCTTGTAATGTACGGCGAATGCATTTCTTTGTTCTATGCATTACATGTGGTTTGCTGGGTAGATTCACGCACTCCACAGATGATGGAGAAGGAGAAGTTAATTCATAATAACATTGTCCAAATCAATAGTCATCGAGAACAACCTCATGATATTTATGTACCGCGCCGGCGCTAGGGTAGAACGAGTGGAGCGATCGCTCTAGGCGCCAAGAGGCAAGGAGCGCCTAAATAAACGTGAAAAACAATTTCGAGAGAGAAATAAAATTTTGACGGCCTCTTTTGCAATAAAAGATAGATTTTAACAAATTTGGTTATTTTTATTTATTTAAGACTGGCTTTCGCTCGCAATCGATTTGGCAGTGCTCGTCTTCGTCGACTTTGCAGTGCCGGGAAAATTTGGCGCTTATACAGAACTTCGCCCATAAGGTTTTCCCATTTTGCCAAAGGTAATTAATTTTGCAAAGTTTGGCGCTCAACTCAAAAACTCCCACTTTGGGGTCCCTAAAATCAATAGGTTTCGGCTTGAGACCCCTAATATATAGGATGTTTCAGACTTAAATGCTAATCCGTTAAGGGGTGATTCCTGGGAATATTTGGAGAAAAAATTGTTCTAGGGGGCCTATCGGTGCCACGTGGTGCGCCTAAAAAATATACACTACTTATACCCGTATTGATACAGCTGATGATGCGTTGGTAGGTGTCTTTTGGTTCATTTGTTTAACTTACGTTTATTGTGTTTTTCGATATAATCTCTGACCCATCGATCAATAGTATTCCCGTCTATTGAAAGAACAATATCTTGCAGGGGCAGCAGTTCTTTAATATTGAGCTACACACTGGGTTGACGGCTTGTCCGTCTCTGTCAATAAAATAACTGTTTGATCGAGTGAAAAAGGAGCCTAAAATATGTATAGCCCGTGAAAAACCCATCAAACCAAGATTTGCCGGTTAAGAGATTAGGCCCTACAAACAGACAGAAAGACAATGTACCTATTAGAACCTATAAAAATCCTTCATAGCCCAAGCGACGGCCGTCAAAAATGGAGGCAGGTCTGCATTTCAAAAAACCATATCGGAAAAAGTATATTTCTGATAGAGTGAAAGCTTTTTTTCTCTTTCCAATTGAAGTCCTCTATTTAAATATGTAAATATTGATCGCATACGGTAACACTATCCACAAAGATCTGACCGAAAAAAGGGTTTTCTATAGTACGAACACGATTTTCTTAGGTAAACTTAGATATTTCGGTAGAACTCATTGACCATGTTTACGCGAAGCCTCTAAAACTGTTTATAACAACCTTAACACTGATTTTCATACGCGTAAACGCCCCTTAATACAGCTTTCGTTAGTGGTGTTAAGCTTAAATAAATGTGCTAAGGTAACAACTTTATTAAGGAAAACTGAGTTAAGTAGTAGGCGTAAACAGTTGTTTGACAGTTTTAGTAAAAACATTAAGGAAACTGTGATTTTAAATTAAACGAAAGGAAAGTTTATTTACGTAATAAACGCTGCAGAACTTGCCTATGATGGTTTATGAGGATTAATACATCTCGATTTATGTTCATTTAATGATAAAATTTAGTTCAACTTCTTCCAATCTATTTATTTATTTATTTGACTGTCAGCTTGACAGTTGATATTAGATCTAAGTAGGTACTTTAAAAACAGATATCTGCTGGTGGAAAAATTTTAACGCGCGTAAACGTTCTTAAAACTACTACGGATAGCAGTGACACGAACCAAAATATTTGCGCGTAAACGCTTTTAAAATTACTACTGATAACGATGTTATAAGCTTTAATATCTTCGCGTAAACATGGTCATTGAGGCCTACAATTAGAATGATAAAAAAAAAGTTTTCACTGTATCAGGTTCTCCTTCAACTATCGGTCCAAGTTTTTGGTCTGACCCGCTAGTCCGTTTAGAGAGGAAAATTAGCCTAAGCAATCGGATTAGCGTCCCCCAATTTTTCAGGTCTAAACAGTTTCGACTCGCTTTCCTACGATCATCGGGCCAAGTTTTCGGTCTGAGTCGATAGTCGAATAAGATAACTGGATCCGAAAGTCGGATCGGAGCGAAAGCATAGACTAAAATATTTGCAATACTACTAAATCTTCCGTGAAAGTCCCGTCGCTATCGAATTAGCCATTTCCAAAATTAGCCGAGACAAATAGACAGACAAAAATTTAAAAATACATAGTTTAAAAAAACTAAAAAATACGCTTTTATTTTAAAAAATAATTTTGAATGTAAAGTTTTTATTGCTGCAGCCACTTACCTAAATGTAAAAAAAAACGTGGAGCGCTCTTTACCTATATTCTCTTTTTATTAATATTAGAAGTTTTCGTTAGCGCCCACGCTTTTTTACATTTAAATAAACGGCTATCATAGGGAACATAGTTGCAAAAATCGGCGGCTATCTTGGAACCGCCTTCTTGATTTTTTTACAAAATTGTCAGATAACATTTAGTACTTTAGTACATGATGAGTTGAACTCAGGTTGAAGCTGGCTCCAACTACATGTACACGGGATTCGTTTTGATCAAGGTAGACTGAGCTGAGCAACTCTGCTACCTGGGCTGGATTGAGATTATGCACACAGACGTGAGTTCAGTTGTTGTAATTTAGTTGACAGCAGCTCTCTATGTTTTGTTTGTGATGTTTTGTAACGTCTAGTGCTTTTTTATTTTCAACTCAACCTCAACTCAACTATTTAACTCATCATGTGTACATACTAAGTATTACGTGAACTACAAATGTGTGCAAAATTTGAAGTTGATCGGTTATATTTTTTACTTTTTAGTCTAAGTCTTCCGCAATTTTGTGTTGGCTGCCATTTTGAATTTGAAATGACGCCACACAGCTAATTGTATTCTACTTGTCATATCCTTTCATTTGATACCCATGTCAAAGGGCCGCGGAGAACAATTGGCCGCTATTTTGTAACCACCACTGGAGTTTTTTTTTACAAAATGGTCAGATTGCATTGTCATCCAAACTAAATGTGTATGCAAAATTGGAAGTGGGTCAAGATTTTATTATATAGTTACAAGTGAAGCTAATAAAAGCGTATTAAAAAATGACAATTATTTTGAAATCACAGATTTCTTATTCTTATTCTATGTACATATACAGAAAATAAACTGTAGTCCAATTTATGTGATGTTGTGAAAGCTTTGATCAAAGGGCGCCGAGAGACAAAGCCATACACTAAGACTTTTTACCACACGCCAATTGTCGCGCCACGCAAACTGCCAGTTTTATGCCATTGTTTGTGGTCAACATCACACGCCAATTTTTTCTACATTCCACTTGACACTCAATTTTAGAGTTTTTTTTTAATCATGAAAAATTCTAAAAGTGGCGTGTCATTTGGAGTGTGGTGTTTATGAGGTTTATGAAGGCTAGGTTGCACTAATGCCAAAATAATAGGCCCATTGTGATGTCAAAGTGCACCCACTTTAAACCTAATGTTAAAGAGTCGTTTTTTCGCTACCTCGAGGACGTAATGAATCTTTTTAGTTGCGGGATCCCAATCTTCGAGATATCTGCAGGCGTGCTTAGAAATGTTTCTCAAAATGCAGTCAGTCCTTCTGCTTAGGGCTGGGTGACAGAGGGGATGTTGTACATTTTCCTCCTCGTCCTGACTTTTACAGCTTCTACCAAAATCGTAGGTTTGAAGATCTAAGCGGGTCGCATGCATCCTTATCAGATAGTGTGTGTATGTGTTTTTGTTTTATTTGTTTAGTTTTGTCCATATTTGCTCCCACGAGAAATGGAGAAATGAGGTCCGCGCGGGCAAAGATCCGCAGTACCCAGGTAAGGCTAATTAAAACCGGAGAGATCGCCAGTCGTTCGGAGCACACCGTTCACGACAGAGCTATTTTCATAACCTGGGTGCCCAGTCAAACTGATCATCGGTACGATTGGCATTTCACCTTGATCCGACCCAGAGGATTGGGGTGGGCAGCAAGGATTGAAATCAGGGGGTACACCCGCCTGATGGACTCTTTTAACTGTATTTCATTCAACAAAGTACACAAGATTTACATCTTTTAGAGTACAAAATTTAAATTGGATATAAACAGATAGACTTAACTTAAAAAGGCAATTATAACTACATCATGCATACGTGCAGGGACGGCGCTTTAATAGGTGCGAATAGTGCACTTGAACCGGGCGCAATTGGACTAGGGCGCAATTTCAGAAAATCTTTAAACAAAATTTAAAAAATGACTTCATTTTCATCTATGTATTTTTCCATTGTCCTTCACTGCGATCAAAAACTGAAGAGCTGATGGGGCGCAATATAGCGTACTGCACCGGGCGCAAAATAACTAAGCGCTGTCTCTGCATACGTGAAGGTCGTTGTCATCTCACAGTTTATTATAAGTTTCATAGTAATTTACAAAACGCACCCGGTGGAGAATCTAACCCAATAAAAATCGAATCTTAAAAATAGAGGCTACGATGAACTTTTAAATATTTATAAAAACGGGGATAAAAACAGTTTTTAAAAAAAGATACAATCCTTAAGAGGAATATCCAGAAAAGAGGTAGGAAAAGTGGCACCTTCTAAAAGAGTAGTGGGATATCGACGGATAAATTCTATCTACCAAGTTTGTGGTACTACGATTTACTTCTGTTCACTTTAGAACATGAACTGCCAACGAATAGTGTCGATAGCATCTATGAACACAGTTCATTGCTGTTTGATGAAACTGTACGTAATGACCTGGAGAACCAAGCTGAAAAATATTCAAATACAAATAATACTGCAGTATTTAAATTTTCCGTCATATAGCGCATAAACTTTATGAAATACTCGTATAAGTTCGCTCTCTTTGTACTACTGAGTTTTTGTGGTTTATACACGCTATAACGTTGAAAAACAGCCATTCCACACGCCGATCCAAATATATACATTTTGTTGTTGTTTTCCAAAAGCTCTTTTAACTGTCACGCAATCCGACGAATTAAATTTTATTGTGTATGGGCAAAGAGCTTTGTCAAACACGCCACGCAAAGTGGCAATTTTTTTTAAAGTGCCAAGCGACAGTTTTTTCGAAAGAATTAAGAGTGTATGGCTTACTAATCTCGTTCTACCTTATTCAAGGGCTAGGGCCGGCACTGTTTATGTACCTTACTTCCTATTCTCATTTCCCTCTCATAAATTTCTTTCTATAGTAACAAAAAACTGTAATAGAAAAAGTAATTAACAAAAAAAAAATATAAAAAGTTTATAAAAAATAAAATAAGAAAATAATTCCAAAAACAAAAAACAATTAAATGAATTTGTAAGCGCTTTAATTACTAGATTTTAGCAAACCAAAGAAAAATATTAATATAGAGAACTTCTACTAAAACTGTAGAACACAATATATTATATATATACTATTACTAAGAAAACCCAAAAAAAAACTTTAAATAAAAAAACCAAAAATATAAATATTAAAAAAAGAGATAATGAATGTACAGCTGTGAACACTAAAATAGCAGTACTTCGATTCAAATCCATTAAACTGATTTCTAATCGTTGTGATGGCGAAAAATTCTAAGAATTATGTGAGGGTATTTAGCTGTACTCCTAAATTTAAAAATTCACACTGGCTCTAGAGATTATGTCCGACGTCCACCAAATATGGAGTACCATCCAAAATAAACCACGAAAACAGTTAAGTTTGGTGGGTCAAAAATGTTTTTTGTATTACGGTGTGGGTCCCATACACAAAATTGATGGTATCATGGACCAAAATGTGTATGTGAGTATTTTGGAAAATGTAATGCTACCATACGCTTGCGAAGAAATGACTCTTAGATGGGTTTTCCAGCAGGATAATGACACAAAACATACCAGTCGTAAGGCAAAGGAATGGTTTCGGATCAATGGAGTGGAGGTTATGGACTGGCCAGCTCAGTCTCCTGACCTCAACCCCATTGAAAATCTTTGGGGAGACTTTAAAAGAGGTGTGGCTCAAGCGAATCCAACAAATAATGCACAACTTTGGGGAGCTGTGCAAAATGCATGGTACTCTATACCGGCTGCTGGATGCAGTAAATTAGTCGACTCAATGTCGCGACGTTGCAAAGCAGTTATCGAAGCATTGGGAGATGCAACAAAATATTAGGTGTTATAACACTGAAACGTTTAATTTAACGACAAAAAACTATTTTTTGGCAACTTTTCTTTACAGAATTCTAATCAAGATAAAAGACTGCTATTTTAATGTTAACCACGTTAAAGACATCTCACCGTTTTACAGTATTGTTTGTAGGAATACGTTTTTCATTTTTCGTTTTTAATTAATACTTTGACGTATGAAAATAAAATACCTGTAAATATTTATTATTATGTAAGCTACTTGGAATATATTTAACTATTTAAATTTGTTTTTGACTACTGCTATTTTAATGTTCACAGCTGTATATGATGAAAAAAAATTTAAGCGAAGATTAAAAATAATAAAAAGAAAAATATATATATATTAAATAAAAAACTTTTTCTACGCCCTGTTTAGGACATAAGGCTTTATTGTCCATATACTTTAATAGGTATCTTTAAAAAATATATATACATACATATATATGAAAATAAATGAAATTATTCAATTTTATTCTTTTAACAATTATTTTCTGATGGAATATGTAAAGAGAAACAAAAACTATGAGAAACTTGTTATTATTATTAAAGATGATGTAAATTCTATTTTATATAATATAATTTCTATATACTATGTCTGTTGATACTACTTTAAAAGTCTAACGATAAACAAAACCCAAAATATGTTTTTCTGTTTCAACAATTTTAATTGTAAAAAAAAAACAAAAACAAATATATTGAAAAATGTTTTACTTTGTTATTTTATTATGATGGAAAAAATCAATTATTATTATATGAAAATAAAATGAAACATTTTTGTATTCTTAAAAATGAAACAAAATAATTTAAAATTGCTTTTTATTTACCTGCCCCAAACTTTCCTACCCAGCTCGTCAACCAGAATTCGGTCCTTGTCTCTATTAAATGCTCCCTTGACCGGTACGGATTTGGGGTCGAGACATCATCGATTTTGGCATCTCTTAATTCTAGGGGCCAAGGAACCCATCCCGTTGATCAGCGCTGGGCAATATCAGCTCTTCGGAACCATGCGATCTCCTAGCGTCCTATATCACTCTCGCTAAATCTCACAAGTTCAAATAAATTGGGTGCTACTTACTAAAAAGAGTTTAGTGTGCAAAAGTCAACTATTGCCCGGCTCTGTCCTTGATCTTTGCTCAATTCTCACTCTACCAAATCTTAAACGGCCAGGCCGTATAGACGGGAAGAAGGTACTATAGCTAGTTGTACTGTACCGATGACATACTCGAGGAGTGAGGGAACAACTTAAGAAACTTCTTCAATGAGAACATAATCCAAACACAGATAAAAGCAGAAGCAGATAACCCAAGTACAGATGACCGATTAAATGATCGCTAGAACCTATAATAGAAGAAGTTACAAATGCCATAGCGAAACTCAAACATCATAAAGCTCCAGGTCCAATAGGTATACCCGTAAAAATATTAAAAAGGATGACCAGAAGTTATGGTATAGCTTACATAGTCTAATTTGCAAGCTATGGAGAAACAGATAGATGTAGAAAGAGTGATTTCTAGGTAAAATTGTGCCAGTCCACAAAAAAGCGAGTTGTCGATCTGAAATAACTAGAATTAGTCCAGTAAATAGGTCGAAAAAAAAGGCCTTCGTAATGCGAAAAATACCGCACGCGATATTTTTTCCCAATTGATTTTACATATTTTTATGAGCTTTAATTCAAAATGGCGTAATCCCCACCCTTATGCTTAACTTACAGTGAAGGGAAACGCGTTTAATTCTATATGTATCTCAGAAACTATGCTTTTTACGACAAAAATGTATATAATCTTTTTTGTAGATAAATATGTGAATAAACTTTTTTGTTCAGAAATTTTTTTTAAAGTCAATATTTCGTTAATGGTTAGCTCGCCATAAAAAAATTCTTCCTAAAGGCCCCCACACACGGTCAAATTGGATGTACATCGAAGGCCAGATGTACAACCAAAACTATCGATTGTGGGCCGGTCGGCCGACCAAAACTCATTGCGCCTATGGGTTTGATGAAAATCTGGATGTACATCCACATTTGACCGTGTATGGGGGCCGTAAGACTTATAGAACACACAATTATCTAACTAACTAAAACTCATCCTGGAAGATCCTGAACGCCAAAGTAGGCCGGGAGTCATATACAGGCAGTCGGTATCCACAGCTTACATGAAAACACTAATGACAATGGACAACGAGTTATAGAGATGGCAGCAAATAAGAATTTGGACGTTGCAAGTACTAGATTTGTGCGTTAAGATCTCCATAAAGCCATCTGGGTATTTCCTGATGGAACCATTCGCAGCCAAATATACGATGTGTTGATATACCGCCGTCACCTCTCGGTCCTGATGACGGTACGAGTTGCCAACTTTAACTCGAATTCTTTGAATAGAGAATAGAAATAGCGTACATGGATACGGATTCGCGGGAAGCACTTGGGCTCAAGAAATTTTCTCTCTAATTCTCCCTCTCCACTGGTGTCATCATCGCCTGCCTTTGACAGTTCTGTTCGCGCTTGAAAATTTTAGAAAATTTCTTCGTAAAAACTAAAATTATGAATTGATGTTATAGTTTTTTTTACAAAGTGACAATCCTGTGCATGATAAAAATTAGTGTTGATAAAATGAAGTGCGCCGTAAAACGCTGTTCGGAGTGGAAAACGCGGTGGAACGCAATTGAGAACTTTCGCTATCATAGGAAATTAATTTTCCTTAATTTATGAATATAAAGTGTAGAATTTATCCTTTCAATCCAAAATATAAAGTGTCGCGTTGCATATTCATTTGTTTTTTTTTGAAGTACGAGTACATTTAACCCCAATAAAATAAATTAAAAGTGCAGTTTTTCTCCACAATTTGAAATGTAAACAAACTTTAAACCACAACAACAAAATACATTGTCTAACCTGAACAGAGGCGTAGTGAAATTTGTTCAGGTTTGCGAAGGGTCTGCTCCAAAAATTTAGCCAAGTGAAGTGATCTCACCGGGATGGTTGCTGAAAAACGCAATCCCTCTCGTTTTTTTTTACTAAATATGACACCGCCATTGTCCGGGTTAGACACAAACACTAAAGAATGCTGTGCATTAGTGTTACCAAAATGCTTCCCCGATTTTAATTAATTGCGCTTCCTTCTCTTCTCTATTCAAAGCTCGGATTACTATCTTTTTGGTATGGTGCTCCGAGAGCACAGCAACGGCTATGCTGAAGAACTCGCGCTCAGAAGAATAAGTCCTGGGGATGAGATGCGTACCTGCGTACCGAGAATGCAGTAGTCTCAGAGAACACGGGCGCGTGAAGATAAATATAAAGAACTCAGAAAAGAAGAAAAGAGAATCCAAAGAAGAAAAAAGGAAGCCTGGGAGAAAAATCTCGCCTGTGAACTAAAGAAGTACAAAGAGCGACGGCCGCACCAGGCGCATGAGTTCTACCTAAGGGTCCGCAGTGTGACGCAATTAACACCACGTTGCATATACTGCAAGGACAAACAAAGGAATCTGATCGCCGATTCTAAAGGAATCTTGAAGCGATGAGAAGAGCACTTTCATGAATTGATAAATGGTGAGCTAACTAAAGATTTGGAGGCTCCACCAATATCTGATGATAACGCTAGGCTACAGGCACCAAGCTTAGAAGAAGTTAGCAGACCCATCAGCCAGCTCAAAAACAACAACGCCTCCGGTGCAGACAGCATCGAAGCGGAGCTGGTTAAATATGGAGGGCCTACATTACACCAAGTGATTCATGAATTAATTGTGCAAGTATGGCAGCAGGAAGTGATATCAGAAGACTGGAGAGAAGAAAAGGCATCCTCCGCCCGGTACATAAAAAAGGTGATATCACAACGTGCACTAATTGTCGCAGTACAACGTTGTTGAGTACCGTGTATAAGATATTCTCCGCTATCCTACAAAACAGGACGGCCCCATACGCTAGAAGCATCATAGGCCAATACCTGTAGTGGTAGCACGTAAATTGTTTCAACGACCTCTTCATACAAAAAATTTTGTAACACTTCAATTTTTGTATGAAGAGGTCGATTGAAACAACTTACGTGCTACCACCCCAATGTGGCTTCAGCCCAGGAAAATCAAAGTCAGATCAGATTTTCACCTTTAGGCAGGCTATGGAAAAATGTCTAGAGTTTCAAAACTCAATTCAACACCTCTTCATAGATTTTAAAGCCGCCTATGATAGCTTAGCCAAAGTAGAACTCTGCAAAGCCATGAGAGAATTCGGCACTCCCAACAAACTGACAAGAGTATGTAGGTTGACCATGACCAATGTGTCAAGCCAAGTAAAGGAATCCGGAACAAATCAAAATGGATACGCCACGTACCAATTCAGCAGTTTGCAGAGGAACGAAATTAATGCAAGGTAATAAAGATTTAATGCACTACGCGAAAAACGAAGGCCTCCCAGCGGGAAAAATCCGAATTGATTCCATCCGAATAAATTCCGAATTTATTACAAAGTAATTAGTTTGCAATTACCATGCAAACAAAAACCTTTTTACCCTATTCTGTCCTTTTCTTTTTAATGCACATTTGTAATTCTTGGATTCTATTTGAAGTTTCCGAAAAGTTTTAATAATTTGAAATGAAAAGGCGTATTGAATGAATTGGGAACACGCATTCCACACGAGCGTAAACCCGACATGATAATATTGGGCTGCAAAAGTGGTATATGAAGAAGAGAGTGAGAATAGGCCAAACCCAAATGAAAAGTAACGCAGAAGTGAAGTAGAAGAAAGTAATCATAACTTCCAGTGAAGTAGACGTAACTTCTAGTTCACTTCCATTTTGGTCACTCTCATACATTCATATGCAATAGTACCTAACTTCACTTCACTTCCCATTTAGGTTTGGCCATCGTGCATTCCATCATGGAAAATTGGATACCTGGCTGTCAAAAGCTCGTTAGAGACATTATATATTCGTGTATTACATGTACCCGGCATAGGGCACCAGCGCCGACCCTGGGGTAGAGCGAGTGAAGCGGTCGCTCTAGGCGCCAGGTGGTAAAGGACGCCAAAATGAATGCGAATCAAGTCTATGTACATCAATATGACTTGAGGCGACTCGAAAACGGTCGCTTTCAGAAGACAGGGTGGCGCAGCCCGAAAACGTATTCCGCGATATCTGGAAGCTGGCTACTCTCGTGTAGAGGCTGGTAGGGTCTGCGTGACCCCCGAGGAAGAAAGGGATACCGATTTTCTTAATAGTAAGAGGATTAGATCATCTGGATGTTCTCCACGGCATAATTACCCGGCGAAAAGGGCGAAGGCTTTGGCCATATGGTTTGAAAAGCCTTCAGAAAAGTCGGACGCATAATTAAGTCTAGAAGAACTCCAAAGCCGACCTTCTGTCAAATAGCAGAAAGTGTTAGAATGGGTGTGCTTGCGACTAACAATCCGGAGACTCTTCTGACCACGAAGCAATTAGTGCAAGGAAGTCTTTTGGAGGCGGTAGCCGAATTGGCCCAGGGCTCAGAACAGCCCAGGTCCCTAGGGGTCGATGCGCCCTCTATGATGGGCTGCTTTAAGCCCTGGAAGGAGCAAACCTTCTTGCTATGGACGGGAACTCCACAAAGTGCACTGCATAAAATTCACAGAGATGACGTTCTCAGGATGGTGAACACTGCAATTTTGGGCTGATGGTAGGAGAAGCCTCTTTTAACGAGATCGTGACTCTCTCCACCATATCAACCTTACAGGCTGGGGCAACCCCTAATGCTTAACCATACAACGAGCAAAGAAGGTGGTGCTGTTGGCGAAACGTCGTGGAAAAAACTCTGAGAAGACATGCTCCCTCTATTGCCGCTACAGACGGGGCTGTGACTCTAAAACCACCATCGAAATCCTTATGGGGCCCGCAGCAAAAGGGGAGATATAATCCTGTAAGGAAATCGCAGACAGGGCAGGCAGTGCTTGAAAAAAGTTTTATCTAAGACAACTGGAAATACAATTTATGTGAAGTGAAAGCGTCGGCCAAAGGGCGCCGAAAGACAATCTCGCTCCACCCTCAACAAGGGCTAGGGCCGGCGCTGTAGGGCACAGGTAAATCCACAGCAAATGGGCAATTTGTCCAAAGTACGACTTCAACCAGGAAAGTGGTAACTGTGAACCTCTCACTCCAGCACACCTCTTAGTAGATTCGCCTTTCGTTGCGCTGCCTGAATCGATTAACAAATCTCAGCACTCCATTGCAACTGCAAGATGGTAATATGTAAAACCATTGCACCAGTCATTCTGGAAACGTTGGAAAGCAGAATATCTCAGACAGCTGTAACGACGAGCAAAGTGGATTGATAAGACGGAAAATTTTCAGTCAAATGATATAGTTATCATCAAAGAAGATAATACTCCTCCGGCCACATGGCGACTCAGACGGGTACTGGAATTTCATCCAGGACGGGATGAAAACGTCCGTATAGCAACCATTAAGACACAAAGCGGAATTATCAAAAGAAGTGTTATGAAGAACCTTAAGGCCCCCATACACGGTCAAATTGGACGTACAACCAGATTTTCATCAAACCCATAAGACCAACGTATTTTGATCGGCCGACCGGCCCACAATCGATAGTTTTGGTTGTACATCCGCCCTTCGATGTACATCCAATTTGACCGTGTATGGGGGCCTTTAAAATAAGTTCCTATGTTTGAATTAGTTTGAATTTTCAGTTTTCAATAAATTATAAAGAGAACTAGACGTTTTTCTAGTCAAATTCTGTTGAAGTTATCGACGCACACGACTACTATCGGCAACTGTCAAATATGTATGAATTGACAAATGACAGCCAAATCAAAATGGCGTCCGGACAAAATCGGCCCAAAACATAAAGCGCCTCCTTTATTAAAGGAAATATAGAATTTCGAACTTTAGATTGTCTTCAACAATAATTGAGAACTTACATAACTGATAATGGTAGTGACTAACGCAACGTTCCTAAAATATTCCTTATTTTTAGCAAACATCCTGTTTCATCATATTTGGAACATTTCGATTTCTGATAAACAATTAACTCTCTTGAATTCTTCAAGTCGTCTCTATGTACGCAAAACAATCAATGCCTGCTAATTTTATGCACGCCACTAAATTGCGATTGCTATTACATCACCCACGCCCAAACCACGCTATTTTCTCGACACTATCAGGCCTGAAAAGACAAACTCAAAAAAAGCATTATAAAGCATTAACCTATTAGCCCACTTCCAAAATAATTTCTAATCACCCGGTCGACACGTGCCAACAAGTCTAGTCTAGAGAGCAGCGATCGCAAACTTGTCGGAGCAAGCTATGGATCGTGATTGTGGTAGATGTCAACAGTTGCCATTTCTCCAAGCACCGCTAGGCGCTAGATCCACTTCGGGCACAACACCCCTATGGAAGGCACTATTATTATTGTTGTTATTTGCTTGACACGATGGCAGCCGTCTCCGCTGATAACGCCTCCGAAAATGTTCCGACTTGGCCAAATAAACAAGGAAATGTAATGGCGATACTCACTCAGGCCCCATGTGCGCATTTTGTTTTTATTATTTTTAAGATTTCCGAATGCGCAAGACGCTTCGCAGCAGCAAAAGATTTCTGCACTGGGAAGTCGCAAAAGCTCCGCAGTTGTTATTGAGGTGGTTTGAACTGAACAAGTGAATTTCGCTAGTGGCCTTCTTGGAAACTGTCTTAGGAACTACAATAAGAACAATAATATGAACAATGAGCACCTTGCACCGCGCACCTGCTCCCAATTAACGCCATTTCCACGCACCATTTTACTGTGATTCTAGTTTTCATGTGATTTGTGCGTTTTGTGATAATGAAGCTGTGATGTGAAAAAGTGCTTTAGGTTAATTGCCATCTTGTGGATATGTTTAGCATTAAAGGTAAGTGGATTTTAACATTACGAAAATCCAAACCGGACCCCCTTGGAACACGTAAGACTCCTGGGAAATTTCACAATCCGAGTAATTCATAAATAACGAAATCTTCGCATATTTGTCGTCACTGGCAGACCATTTCCGTCAGATTCGTGCCACGTTCTGCGTAAGTTTTGCTGCTCGTTTTCGACGTTTTCGAGTCGAAGCTTCTTGGTGGTGGGATTTCGATTCGATTCATTTGAATTCCACTGTTTTGTCATAAATCACTTGCGCCTGCGAATTACGTGAGGCGCGCTGACCAGCTGGTGGCGTATTTTCTGCTGGAAAAAAATAACGAAGACAGGGGGTGAGTGACTCCTAACACCGCAAAAACCTTAAGTCAAATGTAAACAAAACTTGCTGCGAGTTAAATTGTATACGGGAAAAAAAACATGGCGAGGAATGAGTGCCCGCTTTTGAAAGTAATTGAAGCTTTTTCCAGTCGGGGTTGTGCTGCAGTCGCAATTTCAAATCGCTGCTATTTTGTTTATGTAATTAATAACGCGAATAAATTAGTAGTGCAGTCTGATGAGACATGAGTAATTGCGTTTTTTTTTTAGTTGAGCAAAACGAAGACATGTTTGTTTGTAAGCACTTGTGAATGCCACTGCCCCCAAAAACGTACGTGCTGAAAAATTCTAAGCGTGGCGCCGATAAACAAGTGACATTCAGTTTTTTCTATTGCAAACCATCAAAGTACTGGTACTCTCAATCGCGTCACCCTTGGGTTCCTTGGGCCAGAGCTTCGTACGCAATGAAAATGAGGATCTCTTGGCTAGACAAGGCTTTGGCACTGTTCCATCTACCGGTACCGGTCATAGGGCACCTTAGAACCTTAAATGATCGGGCTTTGATGAAATACACCGACCAATGGAGGTGGACACCTGAAGAGCTCCAAGCCAAAGTCTAGAAATTAACAAGTCTTTCATCTTCATATGGTTAATGAGTGAAAAGCGAACAGCCATATGCACAAGTTCTTCAAATGACGATGTCAGGCTATCAGAGAGAAAATGCCATATTTTTATACGCATTTGCACACAACTAAACAGCGGAAACTTTTATGGGTTTATATGGGGATAAACTTAATGGATTGGTGCAGATTTGCTCGTTTATGAAAGAAAACAACTGATTTAATTTTCTTTCCTTTTCTGTTCTGCATACTTTATCGTAAAGAGAGGATCTGGCTTTGTCTCGCCGAGTTCACGAAGTATGCGTTGAGTTTTGATCAGCAATGATGTTCATATATGCACGCACACAACCAACGGGGGGAAAATTTTGTATGAAGATGAAAGACTTGTTATTACTAGACTTTGCTCCAAGCGGGCTCTTGCTGGGCAGTTTCCAAAGCTGGCCAGAAAATTACTGGAGCGCAATAACGATCAATTTATTTGCTTATTAAACCTAGCAAGGCATACTTACAAATTAAATTACAAAATAAATGTATAATTTGCACTTCTGATGACCTATACAAGTTTCGAATGGGTGCATATTTTTTTATGGGGCGGTGCTAAGCTGAGGAATCACCCTTTGTACTACCAGACCTTCATGTCGTTTGTCACGTCATGGTGCAATGTCGAACAGTAAACTTAGTACGAGGGGAATAGGTTAAGGGTTATGAGGGTTCAAAGGGGTGTTGAAGAAGGTGGCGATGAACTCTGCATTTGAACTCTTGGATGTTGTAGGAGCTCGGAAATACTGACTGCGAGAGATTATTCCACGGCCGAGTTGTTCTATTTACAAACGAATTTTTTTTTATCTTGTTGAGTGCGTGAAAGGGGGAGATGCAGGTGGACGGAATGAGACGAGTGGGCTAATCTGGAGCGCGTTCAAAAACCTTACTATGGTTTGAGGAGCGATAGTTAAGAAGAAGAAGAATAAAAACAATTTTTGACATTTGTTTTAATGTTAATAATGAAAAAATCAAAGTGGGATTTGTGAGATTATTTTAAATATATAATTATTGGAAATGATTGAGGCAAATAGCCGACACTATTTTATGGAAATTTTTTTTAAATTTTCTTTACCACGTAGTTAACCACGGTGCGTTCAAAAACCTCCATGGTTAAACATAAACTTTCGTGGTTGAGTGAAGTGATGTAGCATAACCATAGCTTACCTCGTGGTTTACTATAGTAAGGTTTTTGAACGCGCTCCTGGTGCTTCGGGTATAAAATTGCCATGGATGCGCTTATTTCGATGGAGCAGTCTCTATGATAGTAGCGATAAAATTTTGTCTGCGCTGTTACATTCCTGCGGTGGCTCAAGGGGTCGAGCAAACGGTATCGTCATCAATTAATTTAAGGACCCTTTTTTGCACCTTATCTAACCATCCATAGGTGGTTATCGAGGCGCTGCCCTAAACGAGGGAGTTGTATTCAAGAAGAGGCCGAATGTGGGATTTATAAATAACAGCACGGAACTTGCACCTCTTAAGAAATGCCAAGCACTGGGATGCTTGTTTGACGATTTGGAATATGTGGTCATTCCATTGCAAGTCTTTGGCTAATGTCACGTCTAGGATGGATAGGGAGAGGTCGGCCATTAGTTCATCTTCACTCACAGTGTTGAACTGTTTTTTGAAATAAGACAGTACTTGGTTTTGGTGGGGTTGAATTCAACACGATTCTTGCTTCCCCACTCTAGAATGAGTTTAATTTCGTTATTAATAGAGTGGGACATTAGTTCACGATCATCAAGACAGGATCTGGCGCGTGTCTGTCTTGTATCCAAACCGTAAGAGTAACGCACGATACCGTCGTCGGTGAAGCTGAGAAGTGGGTTGGAGGGGATTGAAAGTAGGTCATTTGTAAAAGTAAGAAATAGTGCAGGTGATAAAATTGACCCTTGGGGGACCCCAGCAGAGATCGGGTGGTTCGGATTTGGATTACCTTGATTGAACGGCAGGAAAGGAAATTTTCAATCCACTTCTGTACAAGGGAGTCGACTCCAATAGCTTTGAGTTTAGCTAATAGGGCTGAGTGCCAAACTCTATCGAAAGCCTTGGAGATATCCAGAGCAACCAAACTAGACTCACCAGATCCATGCAGACTTCGGCTGAGGTGTTCCGTACGACAAACTAAAAGATCGCCAGTGGATCTTTTTTGTCGGAAGCCATACTGTCTGTCGTTTATGAGTAGGTTGGATTCTAGATATCCCATAAGTTTTTTGTTGATTATCCATGGTTTTGGAGAGAATAGAAGTAATTGCTATTGGGCGGTAGTTGGAGGGATTGCTGGAGTCACCTTTTTTCGGTATGGGCTGAACATGGGCAAGCTTCCAAGAGTCTTAATAAACTCCGGAGAAGTATGATAGGACAAAAAGTTTGCGTAGAGGTTTAGCGAAAGGTGAGACGCATTGTTTTAAGACGATAAGGGGATATTGTCGGGTCCAATGAATTTGTTGGCAGCGAGCTTGAAGAATACCCCATACTCTGGCTCCTGTGCTGGAAGTCGAGTCGTGTGACAGTCGCATTTAGATGTCGGTGTCGACTCGTTTTTTAGTTGGTGTGCTGAAAGTCGTGCTTCATGACAAGTTGTTTGAGTTGAAGAAAGTGACGTTTCAGCCAAATTACCACTTTCAGTACAGCATCTTTCTCATTAAAGCACAACACGCCGACTAAAAGTTAAAATAAAACTACAATAAAAATAAAAACGATTGCCAGCAAATTATAAACGACGCAGATACGACAAGAATCGACTATCAGCACACCGGTCTATTAGCTTCACTTCATATGACAGAAAACTTTCAGCACAGGGGCCTCTGTCTATTGAATGGGCGTTGTGCTCGAAAACCGGGTGTAGTGTATATGTTTCGGGTAAATTTGAGACGAACAGAAATACTAATAAATCAGCCTTGGATTTGCTGTCTGTTATCACCTTCGCATTGTAAATGGTCGAAGGGGTTGAGGATGTAGTGAAATTCTTCACTACTTACCAAGGGTCAGAAGTTTTTGCTGCTACCGCTTGCTTCTCACCTTGTTGTCAAATGAGGTTTTGACTTTCCCGATGGTGGATTTTCATTAATTTCTTAGTTTTATATACTCCCGACGGAGCGATTCGCTCGGGGAACTTTTGTAAACTCTGAAGGCAGCTTCTTTAATTTTAATTGCGCTCGTACGCTCCTGATTAAACCATCTTTGAAGAACGAAAAAATGCATTCCTGCCTGTATGATCCTGGTAATACGGATAGCGGTAGAGTTGGCGTTTTTGTTTAGAAAACACTGGTCCCAGTCAACGGATGAGAATAAGTTGATAAGCTCCAACGGCCTTCGCATAATGCCACACAGTTCTCTAAGGCTAAGAACATAGTGAAGCAGAGAGCAAAGCGGCGATGAAAGCGCGGAGCAAAGTGGCGAAATCAAACAAGTGAGTTCCTGTTAACACACCCATAGTGGAGCAAAGCGACGCGTTCAAACAATTTTGATTTCTCTGCTATCATCCTTTCAATTCAACCTCTTTGCTCTCCGCTCTCATCGCTGCTTTGCTCTCTGCTTCACTATGTTCTTAGCCTAAGACTGGTTTGGGTGTGGGAAAATTGAATGGAAAGTTAACGCTAACTAGGCAGTGGTCGGACGGAATTGCCAAAAGGCGATTCAACATCGATGGTGTATTGCGTTGGGTGAGAAGTAAGAAATATGTAGGTCAAGAAGATGGGCTTGTTGAGCAGCGATTTCGGAGACTCGTGGGATGATCAACAATTTGATGCAAATTATTGGTGTCTGCAAAGGCCTTGACGTCTTTGCCAGAAACATTGGTGCCATTTGAATAAGTCAGCCAGTTTACATTGTGAACATTGAAAACACCACAACAATGATTTCACACTCAGGATTTGATGACAAAAATCCCGAGATTTGTTCGGAAATAGCATCAAATTATGAAGTTGACGTTTCGATACTAATGTTAGGACTTCTGTATAAGAAGCAGAAGAATATGACGTGGTTTCGGAAGATGATTTTAATCCAGAGGTAGCTAAAATCTGAAAACCTGCTTTTATGTATTTTATGGTAAGCCACGTCATCCCAAACGTGGATGGCAATACCCTATGGAGTCAGAGGCTGTGCACTAAAGTGTATCCTGGCACCTAGTAATGACCTAGGTCAGTATCAGATGATATTTCGGTTTCTCCAAATGCGAAAATTTCGGGTTTAAAATTCGATAAGTGGCACTCTACAAAAGAAAAATTGAAAGGTGCTTCATCGTACTCCAGGAAATGGAAAAGAAAAATAGGAGGTCTAGTTCTGCTGGGTTTCCGGACGCTGTAGTACCAAGGACTAAAGACTGTAGACAAGCTCGCGCGAGAGGGGGCTGAGACGCTGGTTCAGGGCTCCGAACCTCCGAAACTCTCTGGCCATGAGGGACTGAGCCTAACCTATAGGGAAGCGGTTCCAGGTCATACACCGGCTAAAGAGTTATTCGGACCCTTTGCCTTAAGGAGAGTTAATGGAATATATGACCGTCCATGTATGGCTACGGTACCACCTTCTCAGCCTAGGACTGTCTCAGGAGACAAAATACCGACTCTGGATTGAAGATGACGACACTTCCAAATATGTTCTTTTGTCGTGCTCTGATTTTGTTTGGAAGAAAAACGATTATCACGGAACTTCTAAACTTCGAACTTCTTCGTCCGAAGGTTCAACGGCATCAACCACCACCATATATAGGTTGTCCCCGTACTAAAAAAAATTAAGTGGAGCAGAGAAAGATTTGTAAGTCGAGTGTGGTCAGTCAGCAGCGAAATAGAGCGAGCAATACGTAGTGTATATAAATACACGCGGGCAGGAAATATCTCGGACTGGTGGAAGTGTGATCATAACTTCCTCGTGATGGCCGCTGTAAACTGTCTTGAAAGGGGTGGACTAATATGATCGGGCCTACCAGCGCCAAGATGTAAAGTTATCGTATCGAGGACTGCGTGGCGAGGGGTAATTTTTGCACTACAGTACTATCGTTAAACGGTAGTGCAACGATGTTCTCTGACCCCGGTGTAACTCTGATATGAAGGTTCTGTCCGGGTGGACCTTTCCTTTCTTACTATACTAATGGGACTTGTATGAATCAAGTAAGCTAAAGAGGGTCGGAGTGGAATTGGGGATCCCCACGGAACACATCCGAGCTCCCTTTCGCAAGCTCCTTCCCAACAGACAAAGGGCAGGACTGCAGTCAGGAACTTGAGAAGCCAAGAAGCAAACCCAGACATCCGCCGCTCTATCCTAAGTTTCTGGAGCCAACAAAATATTGTCAGCAGCTCCCATATCATCTAGGGCGAGCAGTTCCATGCCTAGTCAACAAGTAGAGCCAGACAGGCGGTGTACCGGAGATGAATTGAGGAGCCCCGCGAAGCACACCCTAGCCGCACTTTCGAGAACTCCTTTTCAACAGATCGAAGGCAGGGCTGCGGTTAGAAACCCCAGAAGCCCCCGTTTGCCGAGATCACCGTGGCAGTGGTATATTGTTCAACGGAATCCTGCTCGCACAGTCAAGTCTAAGCAACAAGCCACTAGGCAGACTGCTGCACCAGGTGTGGTAGCACATAAGTTGTTTGGCTGCATTCGAAAATTCAGTCAACTGCGCAGAAATGGCAGCACATCATTCAAAAAATCAAAACCGCTGCAGCCAGGCATATAAATCCTGCAGCCGTTGCTGCGATACTGCCAATTCTGCGCAGCCGGCTGAATTTTCGAATGCAGCCTTTCAATCGACCTCTGCATACAAAAACCTAGAAATTTTGTATGAAGTGGTCGATTGAAACAACTTACATACGTGCTACCACCCCTTGCCTTTTTGCAACCAGCGTTGTTCAAAAATAAATTTATTATACCCCACTTCAAATCAAAAAAACATCTCATTTAGAGATTAGTAATTTTCCAAATAAAATTTTACTTTTTACAAATATTTCCTACAGCAATCAGCCATTAACAAATTCTTAAATCGGCCGCACGGTTTCACCCAGCGCTGTAGTCACTGTAGAGAATATTTTTCATTCTTTACCTTTCATCTTTCATCCCAACCATTCCCCACAGAAAAAACCCGTTTTCCCCCCACAAACACAACAAAAACATCTGTTCAATATTCCCCTCCAATGAAGCAAAACGAAAACAGAACCAGCTGATTTCGCTAAAAAAAAACGAAAAACAAGTGCTGCCAGAGCATTGTCACTAACCTGACGGCCAGTGGCTGCCATCCTCCCCCTACACACAAATCAGCTAACTGGGAATTACAAATTTGTATGCATGTACACAAACACAATACATCGTCACTTGACGGCGGGGCGAATGTGTAGTTTTTCGCTGAGTTTTCTCAGTCGTTTTTCTGCATTGATCTGTGTCCGACTTGTATGTGCGCGGCCACGACCAGTTTCTTCGCTTTGGTTCCCTCGGTTGGTCATGGACAAGAAGCCCGGAGCCCCCAATGATCGCTAGTGTGCTCCTCAAGACTTTTTTGCTACATAGTTTTTATCCCTTTTAGTTAAACAAAAGAAAAGGGAAAACCCAGAAAAAACGAGATTTTCGCAGCCCGTTTTCTGTCGCTGGTTCTTGATTCAAGTGATTATATTCCCGTGTGTGCAGTGAATCATCTGTTTTAAAAAGGAAGAGGAATAAAGAAGTGAAAGAGAAAAAAAGTCGAAAAACGAGAATAATTCTGTGCCAAAAAAAGAAGTTTCAGCTTTGGAAGTTTTTCGGGGATTTTCAGTGGTTACTGGCAATTGGATATTAAGTTAATTGGTAGGTTGTAAATATTGTTTGTTTCCTTCGTTCAGCTGCAGGTGAAAATTTTCGATCTGTTATCACAACTACAAGCAAAGAAATTAATTATGTTCATGCGATTTTTCCCGTAAAAGTATTCTTAATTAATTAAAAGGTCAGAGGTATTACGAGTTGGGCTTTTACAGTGCTTAAATAATTTTTTTTCAATTCCGAGAGATGTTTTGCTAAGCTTTGTTGAATAATATATATCTGGCAATTATTTTCTGTGTTTGTTACAAAGAACAAATGACAGGTACATTTTTTGTCCTCTTCCGCCTGCTTAAAATTGTGAGATGGCGGACATTTCCCCATTTTCGCTTAGTTGGGATTGTGTTGTGCTGCGTCGGTACGTTATGACAATTAGAAGCAGCTTGGGGCTGCCAGATGGCCATTTTGTTTTTGTGATCGGTTGTGCAAAAGTTTAAAAATTATTTTTCTTTGTTTATTTGAAAATGGCGTAAGTAAATTTCGATTTTTGCAATACCTGTAATTTAACTTGAATTCGGTGTTTACCTAATATCAAAATAGTACTCCCTGTTCCTATAACAACACAAGACGCATTTAGAAGCAAAAAAAACTCACCCAATTCCCCTTATTTTTCTTCATCCTTTACTGGTGTTGGTAAATTGTTTTCAAGATGGCATGGAACGGACACGGACAAAAGTGACATTTCAGTCGAAAATGAAGTAGCTCCCACAAAAAACTATTTTTCCCAGATAAATTGCTCGTGAAAATGTGAAATTTTATCATAAAAATGTTAGTGAAGTGTTATGCGATAGTTTTACGATAAAATTTGGTGAGTGCAGTCGCAGTTTATGCCGAAAAAACAACTTTTCACACAGCAAGACCTCCTTGCGTATGTTTTTTATTGTTGCTTTTTTTTCGTTCATTTTGTTGAATTATACGACTTTTTGCGTGTGTGTGGATATTCCGATTGATTTAATTTTACTTGCGTGTGTGCGTGCCTAATCGTGTGTGGGGATTGCATTTTGACATCACTCTGCGAGAGTGCTTCCCCTCCCTTCGAGTTATCTGCATAACAAATCCTCGGCTGTGTTTTTTTCTTTTCTAAACTTCAACAAAAAAAATGTCCGATTGTTTTCCCCGTATACAAGTCCTTTTCCACTCAAACGAAAGCCTATATCCCTGCCATCCCGGATCGAGGTTATCTTTTCCACACAAATATATTCGGCTTTGGTTTTTTTCCGTTTTGTGTGTACAAAACACAGAAATCGGGTAAAATGGTAGCCGCTGGTTGGTGCCAGTGGCGTGCCGAATGCATTTTATGTGATTCGCTTTATCGATTTTGTCGAGAAATCATGAAGCGGACAAGCAAAGTGTTTTTGATTGAAAGGAAGCAACACAAAACAACAACAACAAAAAAACAAAGACGCTTTCTAGGGGATATAGATATCGACCCTGTCGTGGTGTAAAAACCATCCCTTTTCCTTACCTTACCCCGCCACCCAGCCCCACACACAAAGTCGATGGGTAAAATATTTCCGCTCCAGCACCGGACTCGCGCCCTGGGTGTTTATGTTTACAAAGGATTCATGAACGGCGCCGTTGGGGTTCGTGGGTTTTTATTATGATGGGGAGCAACCGAAAAAATATACGTCCTTGTTATCAGATTGTGGAGGCCCCCCCTAAACGGACCCGGCGCTGCAACGCTTCACGCTCGTGCATGCCTCATGAGAACTAGTAGTGTGGCTTTTGGCTTCCTTTCGTCGTGCTCAGGTCATTCGAGCGTGCCGCCATGAACGTGATCTGAACTTCATAGTGCCTATGATGGTAGCTTTCGTTTTTGTTATTATTCTGGAAATTTTGTTTTCCTCATTTTTGGCATAGGGTGAAGAATTTTCTATCTTTTTCATTTAGAATAGTTAATTTTGTTTCAATAACAAAAATGAGCACAAAATAAGGAGCTTGTGTGTAGTCATATTCCATCGTGCGACGATGGTGCTATTTACACATACATATGTGGTTTGATAACTAAAGGGCAGTACACCAAACCATACGACTAAGAAGCGCTAGACCTTATTCACGAACTTTTTTCTATAAATCCGTGCAAGCCGTGAACTTCCAGATTAGGTCGGCAGGTAGGGTCCAATGAAGGCCACACATTACTCAACTACTACTTACAATGAAGGCCACACATTACTAAGAGATGAGGACTTGAGGAAAACCGTGGGCTGCAGGTGACCTCACGATTCCCTACATATACACAAGCCTCTTTATGCCCTTAACGAAAATTTCAGACTGAATAGTTCAGATGTTCAGGCCCGGACTGACGTTAATACCCAAGCGTCATCCCGTTGGCTTGTGGTTATTCTTCGTTTCAAGGCGAAAAATCTGCAGGCTATCTGTATGTGGGGCCTTTATATCAACACTCGAGTGAACTTCGTCACCGGTGGCGGTAACGTATATTCCTTAAATAACTTTTAATAAATTGTGGCTTTTGTGACGTGCGAAATCTTCTCGAGTGCTAACTAGTGGTACGCGTGTCATAGGCGGACGACCGCTGGTATGAGGGATCAGGACCAAAAGTAATGTTCCTGCCACGAACCTGTTTTATTGCAGCCTCTTTATCCCATATTTGTAGGCCAGAACGCTAGAACAAGCTCGGAAATTTCTCTAGTTGTTTGTAAACAAGGCTTGTCGGTGTTCAAGATCAATTTCTTCAGGTTTGGACTCTGCTGTGCCCATCCTACGTAGACAGTAATTTAAGGAACAGTGTCCAGTGATTAAGCCAATCGGGGTACTGAAATGCTTCCTAGTGCACTTCAAAAACAAGGGTTACTAACTCGTAAAATTGTTTACCCCTAAAATCATTATTAAAGAAATAAATGTATATGTAGCAAAGGTAGTCTAATTATACCAATATAAATGGATGGCAGATATTGTGATAATGATGACTAAATTAATAATATAATTTGCTTTAACCCAAAACATATTTTCATTTTTCGACATTTTAATTTAAAAAATTGCAGCACTCGCATTTAAAGCAGGAAGGAATACTGTATTATTATCAAGTGAGATTATGCGGGCGACTGCTTGTTTGTTTATTTTCAGTCCATGTTTAAGCGCCTCACTTCTCTCGAAATAATAACATAATGCGCTTCCATTACACATTAAGTGCTCGAAAGCTTAAAAATCTGAAGAACTCGAGCTCTGCCTAGTCGAAGAGAAATGGTGGCTTGAAATGAGCTTGAGTTCTTGAGCAATTGATTGACTACGACTAAATAACTTCGAGCACCCAAGCTTTCAAACTATGACAAGCACTCGAGCCGATCAAAATATCTTGTTTGATTGAGGCCAGCAGAGCTGCTTGCGTTTACATTTGTACTTGAAGTACAATGTCAAGATGTCAAGGAAACGCATGAACAGCCTCACTTTCATTTCAGGCGTATTATAGAAAAAACCGCCTCGATGTTTTTCGTTAAATGCTCTGGCGTGCATCTGCTAACCTAAATGTTGCATCCAGAGTCGCCAAGGAGAGTACGTTGAATACGAATAAGTGCGCCATCAGGCAATATCAAGACACTAGGCAATATCAAGACAACCTATTCATCTGCAGACCATGTCTTACATGAACCTGCCATATATTACAAGGTTTTATGCGTTCAATAATGTTCCAGCCCTGCGGGAAATTGAAAAGCTTCTGAAGCGCTAAAAAGGAATGATAACGCACTTCTTATTCATATCCCAATTTCGTTCCTTTTAATAAAGGCATGTCATCAGGGCGAAGGGCTTATTATTTTATTGATAAAGAAGCGCATTTGAAGATGGGAAATTGAAGCTCTTGGAAAGGTCTTGAAGCTTCGTGACCCATAGTATAAATATTATCGATATTTTGCTGAAATCCAACCTACAAATTTTTCAGCTTCCAAATTCATTCCTTAGGCCTAGGTTGTCGTTGCCTCGGTAATTTTTATCGAGGTTTGGCCAGGGCATCCACCTTTTAATTGTTAATGCCTCGGCTTTATTTATCGAGAAAACCAAACTCATCTAGGACATTAGGTTGACAGTCGCAAATTGATTTCTTGCTTGCTACCTTGTCGTTGGGAAGTCCAAGCTTAGGTATATATAGGAGGAAGTGGGTTTCGGCAAATGTCACGTAATTTTTTTTCAAGAAACAGTGTAAAATTGTTAAAAAACTGGGTTAAATTAAGTAAACCCTGTTTCTCCTTTAAAAATCCCCATTCACGTACAGGCAGCCCGTAGACAGGGGCCTTTTAAACCAGGACTGCCGGCACGGCCTGACGAAGGCCGAAGACTACTCAGTCTGACTGAAGGATGATGATTCAAGCATCCGCTTGAAAGGCCGTGGCATGCAGGTGAAGTCATGATTCCCTACAAACACACAGGCGAAGATGACAGCTTAGCACAGCAGGCTGTTAATTTAAGTGCAAAAATGTTCAAGCCCTCAACGAAAACTTCAAGGCGGCTCCAGCCTCACGCCGTGAACACCCGCGAACAAGCGCGAACGTGAGCGTGGAAGGTTTTCGCGCCTTTCTTTCCGTTCTGAATGGATACGACCGGAATTCTTTCCGTAAATTCACGGCTTGAGAGCGAAGAGAAGTTCAGATCTTCAGGTACGAACTGACGATAAATGTCCAAACACAAAGATTTTTGTCAGTTTTCTTGGGCTGCAGACTCCATACAGTTGGCGGCCAGTGCGTGTGTGACCATTCCTGACCTCAAGGCGAAAAGTTTCAGGCCACGGCCTGCCGGCGACCTGTGTATAAAGTGGGCCTTAAGATATGGCTAAATCCTACACCAAATATTTTATGCGAACTCCAGAAAGTAACATATTAGCCTCTCGATTGTTTAGCCGCCATCGGCCAGCCAAGCCAGCGTACGAGCCAAAAACACTGACCCGCAAAAAAGCCGCTAGAATATAGGACTACAGGAAGGCACACACCGAATTTTAGCATAATCAAATTCTTGTTGAGTAAGGGCTCACGTTTTAGTAATTGGCTGTCCACTACAAGCGGGGAAAAGCGAGTGGAATAGAGGAGGAGCAAGGAGGCCTTTTTACACGCCTACACTCCGAATTCTTATCAGCTGATGGCATTTCATCTTAATGTATATAAATCAGATGCAATTTGACAGTCAACTATCCCAATTCGACAGTCGACTGACCAGGATTTCACTACGGTTACGTACACCGCGAGGGCTTTTCCTGCCGCTCTATAATCTAAGGAAAGTCTCGACTTGTTGTGGTTACGCCCGTACATATTTTTAGTGTAAATACTAGAGATTTTTTAAAATTTGAAAAATCTCAGTTAAGATAAGGGGGTCGAGCCAAATCTCACGAAATCTCACCAAGGGGTAGAAGGGGTAGAAAAATCGCCTCACGTAATTTATGGATGACCCCTAGGCTTTGTGTAAATAATAGAAAGGAATAAGATAGGGTCTGGAGTGTACCCGCAAACGGCAATGGCTGTTTCCACACGAGCGTACAAACGGCACGACAAGAGTCGGCTGAACACAATTTCCATTGCGCTCTCTCATCATCTTCTCCATATATGTACCACTTTTGCAGGCGAATCTTGTCGTGTCGTGTGTGCCCTAGTGTGGTATTAGCCAATGTACCTTACGTTTTAATTTAAGGATGTTGTATTAGTTTGGGAATACTCACTGTGGAAGATTGCTCCACAGACGAGATATTATGTTTATAAATGAACTTCCAGACCCTATGTCTGAAACGCGCGAAGAGGAAGATTTAAAAGACTTTGGGATGAGTCGGGTGTCTTTGTAAGAAACGCAACCGAGCGCAATGGAAATAAAATGCTGAGTAGAACCTTCTCGAAAAATCATTAAACATCAGAAACTGAAGAGCAATAGCATGGAACCGGAAAGGATAGAGAGTGGTAGTCGAAGGGGAAATGTTGCTACACTAAGTAAAGTCAAAGCAGTCGAAGACTTTTTGGAACAGTCATTGTGACTGGCGTTCTACTGTTATTAAATCTCATAACCTTATCGATAGTAAGACACCTCGAGAGAGAAGATGGAAACAACAAACAAAGAACCTAATTTCAATAAATTAATTTTTTATCCCCCAACATTTTTGTTCACACCGAAAACAAACAAATTCCATTTTTTCCCCGGCCACATTTTGTATTCCATAAATTAAGCGTTATTAGCCATAATTCACCTCTATCCGGTGTTCCGCATTACAAGTAGGGAATCCGGAGCCGCAACATCTTCCATAAAGAGCGTTTTGAAAAATTCATAGCGGCAAACCTGACACAGCATCAGCAGCAGTAGCACCTCACAGGAGCATCGTGGCTATCCACCTGTATTATCCTCTAGAATCGCGGCAGTTTCGTTAGCGCAAACCCAACAATTATTGCTAATTGCGTCTCCGTCAAGTTGGGAGTGATTCCATTACCTGTCTGGCTGCGGTGTCTACCTCAAGATTTTGTCTACGCTCATTTTGGATATCTACGCAAAAACGTAAAAATGACGAGTTTTAACGACTTCCTAAGTTCCTCTCCCACCTTGAGCCAGAACCGCCAGGTAAGAGACGCGCAATCTTCGTGCTCCGCGGCCGCTAATTCTGATTTTCGGTATCATTTCTGGTCTATTTTTACCTGACTTTTGTTTCTTGCTTTTTGTCGTTTTAATGTTTTACATTTATATGTTTTTTGTATGCTGGCAGCCGCCGCGCGCTGGGGGGAGATGGGGTTCCATTCTTGTTTTCAAGTCAGAGCCCAGCTGATTTGGAGCACATGACAAAAAATGCGGCTGCTGCGGCCCCACGGAGAGGGGCGAAGCGAACGAAATTCAGTTTTCAAGGTCTCGAAAACGCGAGCGCGTGGCACGTTTTATGTAATACGAGAGAATATATGTGGAAGATCTTATGCTGCTGCCGAAACTAAGTGCGGATGATTACGTTAAAGCAGCATGAAAACTCCTCATTGTAGTCGTAAGGCGAATCGATTTTGTTGGCGCTTTTCGTGGGGACTATCGGTGTCACGTTTCGTATTTATTGATATCTTTACGACAGTTCGATGTTATTTGTATCAAGTATCATGAATGGCGGGATTTTGTTGTTGTCTGATTTACAATTTTGTGTTTTTGGTTTTTTCCCGTACTAACGCAGCTCAAGATTGAGTATTGTGTGTGAAGCAAAACAAAAGCGGAAAGGCAAGTGATGGAGGTTTTGCTTGGATAACACTTAATTGCCACATGGTACAGAAAAGTTCTGGTTTGGGGGCTCTTGATAAGCAAGAATGGTGAAATATATCTGGTTTGATAAAGATTTTATGTTACTAGTGTGTACATAATGTGACCTTGCTTCTGGAATGATTGTGCTATATTCAAAAGGTTGTAGGTACGTAAAATGGAACTAGATGTAGATACAAATAGCTTTTTTCATGTAGTAACACACGAAAAATTTACGATGCTCGTAAAAGAGACATTGGACATGAAAGTTTACACCAAATTAAATATATCAATGGTACATTATTCGTTTTGACTCTGTTGAACGAGATGCACGCCGGATCATACAAGGTTTTAAAGGCTATCTTAAGGCAACAAGCTTCGAACCGTCTTCCAAGGCCTGTAAGATTAGATTTCCAATTGTACGATGTACCAGAGCGAAACAACTGCCAAGAAAATGCTTGGCTATTCCCCGTCCAAGAAGCAACAGCAGTGAGTGTTGTATGGAATTCTCAAACTGCCTGCATGTTCCCCAATTGGTCAACGCCGTGTTATAATCGACACAATTCTATCGATGTGCTTCCGCGATATCATCAAGTAGTCGCGTGATATCTGCTTTCTGTAGTCAGGCAAGTATTTCTAGTCTGTAGCCACGAAAGATTAAGGTCTAACAGATCTCAACCTGTTGGATCTATAGTCTTGTACAACGGTGGGCAACCTCCGGCCGGCGAAAAGTTTTCATCTGGCCCGCGAGATCTAGAAGAACTCTTAAATAAATATGTTTCGATGTAATTCGTCTAGTTTAAATTTAAGGCCTCAGTACAATTTTATAAGGGATAAATGTACTGCCTCGTGTAAACTAACATTCATTGGAGTAAGTTACATCTTCACTTAGTACTCTCATACACAAACCGGTTCTATAGACAAGGGGTCACAAGGACGTGTTTGTGATTTTTGCTCACTTTTGTCTCAGAAAGTTTGACAGAAAAAAGAATACGGAATACTGAATGAATCGGTCAGGCTTGGAAGCGTTTCAAAAGATCTCCTGCTGCAAAAAAAGCAATCTCTTATCGCTTCATTGATGCGCAAATGTGCAGAAAGATAAAAAAAGAAAAACGCAAGGCTTGGGAAAACTTTGGTGCTATTAACGCCCACAATTCAGTTCAAGATAACTGGCGCAGGATCAGAGCGGTACTATAGAAAAGGCACTATGATTTCCACACTTGAACATGAAAATAGGACAATTACCAATCCCTACGGAATCGCAAACCTAATAGGCAAGCAGCTTTCGAGTTATGCAGACACAGATTCAAATCTACACTGAAGATGATAGAGCCATAAAGGCAGAGCTGGAGACTCTCCAGAACCTTCCCCGCCCCTAGACAAGCAGATAACCTTAAGTCCAATAGTTTCATCGGGCCTAGACAAAATAACTTATGGAATGATGAGAAACGCACTCACTCTATTTGCAGAGGCTAACTAGGCTCTATAATTAGGTGCTGAGCTCAGGCACATTTCCACTGGCCTGGAAATTGGCAGAGATCCGTCCTATACCTAAAGTACCCAGCAAAATTGTCCCCACCATCAAAATCACTCCAATATCCCTCCTTCCAACATCTTCCAAAGACCTTGTAAAAATCCTCAGCAATAGACTAGGTTGGATCCTAGAACGAAGGCTCACAGACGGGGTTGTCGGCTACAGACCTGGCAGGGGAACACTGTCACTCTTACAATAAACTGAGCACAACCTGGCCTGTGCCATCCGACGGAGAGAACATAGCATATTGCTTTCAGCAGATCTGGAGAAAGCATATGACAGACTTTAGAAGATAGTCGTCGTGCACAAGCTCATCGAATAGAATGCAGATTACAACTTTGTAAAGATAGTCAACTCATTCCTCACAAACCGTAAAATCATGGTTCGAAATGAAGGTTTTGCTTCCAATGTTCTACACCTAGCAAGTAGAACACCGCAAGGGTCGACATTTTCGGTAACCCTACTCAACACCTATATTCACAAACTATCCTCAGCAGTACCCAATCTCTATTTCCACTTATGCTTTCCACTTAACGTCCTAAAAGCATTGTGCCAAACAGGGGCAATTATCTCAGAAGATAAGCTGGAAGCATTACATGTCTGCAGAAAAACAAGTTGTACCTACTGCGACCAGATTAAACTTGGCAAATGAAATAATACCACTAAAAGAAGAACTGAAGCTGCTAGGTTTACACCTGAACAAAATACTGAACTTGCGGAAACGCAACAACATGCTCAGTCATTTGCCAAAAAAAGCATCGACTACCAGTAAACCTAGCCATAAGAATAGCAAAGCAAATAATTGCAAAGTGAATTACGAACTGACCTTATATGGACATATAACAAAGACAGCACTCGAAACGCTCCAAAATCCAATTAACAATGCTACACGCATTGCTCTTGGAGCATTACTAACGACACCGATCGAAGCTCTCTTGATTGAGGCCGGTTTCCCAAATATTGCGAAGCGTACAGAAGCACGAACGGCAAACGTAATCCTTAAGAGCATGCATCATTTTCAAGCTTCACTGCACCTAACTAAAGCGAACATACTACACTCTGACATGAAAAAATTCTGAAAACCTCCCAACAGACCTACTTTACTTTTCTTACCAAGTACAGAATCAGACAAACCTTATACCTCCTTGGCTATTTAAGCAATGTAGAATAAACAGAATTGAAAAAATGCAATTACACGCACACACTTATAAGACAGAATTTCAGTAGGCTATTGAAGAACAAGGAGTACAGCAACAATACTACACAGACGCATCTAAAATCATAGATCAAGTCTCCTACGGAGTGGTGAGTAGAGAGGGAGCCGTTATAAGTATATAAAGAACACCAAGGTGGACTTCAATCTATACCGCGGAGACTACAGCCATATGAAAAGCCTCCCTACATGCAGAAAGTTCAGAACCAGCTCTAGTCATAACTGACTCGCTATCCGCAGTCCACTCAATCAGAAACTTGAAAAACAGACATCCAACAATAAAACAAATAAGACAGATAGTAAGTAACAAGGACATACCGCTCATTTGATGCCCCGCGCATGTTGGCAAAAGTGAAAACCAACACGCCGACAGGAAGCAAAAGAAGCACGTAGACGACTCCTTACAGAAGTACGAACACCTGAATTTACATCGGTATGGACAAAAGCACGACAAACAATGAACAAGAAAACACAATTTAACTGGAACAGAAGCAGCACCTTCCTAACCTCGCACTGGAAAGAAATTACAACCCCCCAAGGATATAATAAGAGGCGTTAGGGGTACTGGACAAATCCTTGCAGTGGAAAGGGACATTTTCGAAAGAGAACCTCCACCTCTTCGCCCCCATTACCTCATGCAAAACTCCAACAACACGCTACCTCTTCATTTCGAAGTAGATCAGAGTGGAAGGCCTCTCTTTAGAGGACGGACGGTTCCAATCCCGATAAAGGGGTAGGGCTGGACGTATACGATAAAGGGGTAGGGCTGGACGTATATAATATTGGTGATGACATTGCGACCGCCTTGCTAGAGTAGGAGCAAACTCATCACCTATTGGTCCGGAACCTTTCTGTAGCTTACCAAGCTGCCTCTTAAAGACGGCCATCATTTGGGTCGACCAGCTGTTTCTTCATAGCTGGACAAGGACCCAGGGTGCTCGTCAAGGTAAAAGATTCATCCAAATCGATAAAGTTAAAGCGGGCAAACTTTTAAATCTCAAGAGGTGGGAACTAAAAGTAATAACAGAGCTCCTGACGGGCCACTGTTCGCTTAACTATTATCTAAACAAAATGGGACTAGTAGCCGATTGTAGCTGTCGGTTCTGCGGGGCAGCTCCCGAACCTGCGGAGCACTTGCTGTGCGACTGTAAGGCAATAGACCAAACAAAATAGGTCGCCATGCCCGCCAAGCTACCCCTCAACAAGAAATAATAAATATAGGCGCCGTCATTGTATAACTTTGACATTTTTAACCCGATTTTGTCAAATCAGTTTTGAATGCAATGCCGATTAATTGACCACCTCCATTCGATATGCAAAAAAGCAGCTCTTTTTCGGGCATCCTGCATAACATTTGCCAGCATTTCGAGTGTTGTAGTAGCTATTTCGGCTCGTATGTTAGCTTTGAGTTGATCAATGGTCTTTGGCTTGCTGGCATAAACTTTATATTCTAAATAACCCCACAGAAAAAATTCTTGGGCCGATAAATCCGGAGAACGAGGTGGCCATCCCAAATTACCATTTTCGATACAACGTGTCTCGGGAAATTGCTTCGCAATAACTTCATCGTGCCGGCTGCGGTGTTGCAAGACCCGCCGTCTTGTTGAAAATAGAAGTTCGTCAGAATTTTTACACGCATTTTCGGACACACAAAGCCTGCCAATATCCAACGATATAGTGTGCGCCGTCGAATGTTTGTCCAACTATGAAGAAAAGTGGTTATATGTATGATGGTTTTTGAGCACACTCCGGCTTAAACAGTGACTTTCTCGTCGTACAGTGGTGTTTCGTGATTGACGTGCGGGTTCTTTGTTCCCGAAATTCGGCAATTTTCTTTATTGACTCCGCCAAAATGAGCTTTCGGTGTATATTGACTTATAACTAAAATGGTACTCAATGACGTTTCAGAATCGTGTACATTTGTCGAAATGGGCTAAAAAATGTCAGAGTTATTCAATGTTGAAATGCCGAAGGTCTAGATGGCGCACCCGTATAAACAAAGATGAGAACTAAAATGTCAAAATCAATTTTTATTTATTAAAAAAATTGACCTCAAAAGGACAGGACCTCTTCCCCCCTCGGACTCTTACATACATTGTGAATATTTTTGCCCCCATATACTTTGTTCCGCACAGTCAGCGAAAAATTCGAGGGAACATTGATTGGCATTGTTTCGGAGCTTTAGTCTTTCTCATAAATAATCGTAACCAATGAGGTGAAGGACTGGTATTACAAAAAGTGTCCTCTGAAAGTGTCCTCCATTAGAAATCAGAAGTCTGAAAAATTACTTCTACCAATTTCAGGCCAACAAAAGCCAATAACATATCTGAAGAAATTTCCTTCGACACCACACCACTAATTTGACACTTGTGCCTATTACGGAAGTCTCGAACAAAAAAAAACTAATCAACTTGAGCAACTTTCTTTATACCACTAGTAAACAAACCGTTCAAAATGACAAGAACGAAACAATTAGTCTCTAGATTGCTCTTAATTCACTCAACAAAAAATATATAGTAGTTCACCAAGTCTAAATTACACCAGGAACAAATGATAAATCACTCTGCTGACATAAAATCAGTCTCACTGGCAATCAGGTATCCAAAAATTAGGAAAAACAAATTCCACAAAAAAATACTGTGTTCCACAAGCATTCAGATGGTTTTTTTTTCACTTTTCCCGTCTCCATCAGAAACCCCAGTCAGGTTCATCCTGCGATGGCAGTCAGCACAGGAACAAAGGCGCCAGTCTGAAAAGGAATTATTCTACTTCATCCCTTGTGATATCCTGTATTAAGCGTGAGTAGAGTTTTTCCCGAATCATTTGGGGAGCAGAGCTCACACACACACAGTATATTCACATCATGCTCCATCCCCATCAGCATCGCGCCCACGCCCGCCGCTCTGGGAGTTCATTTTCGGCAAATTCTTGGTGTCCCAAGATGGCAATATGAAAGCTTTCGAGGATTTTGCACTCTTCTAAAAAAATCCAACATCTGTCACGTCACTCTTAACGACCTTTGGCACTTTGGATTTTAAAAACATAAATTCAATCGAAAAAATACAGAATTGTTATTTTTTCGTCGTTTAGTTTCGTCGTAATTATGTTCGGGCTGTAAATGAACAAAAAATTGTTGTCCTTGTGGATAACCTAGACCTTGTGCGGGACTAGCTCTGGTCAATAATCCGAGATTCGCGGAACACTTAATATGCTCTGGGGTAGTGGCCAAGTGTTCGATTTCTATGCCAGATCTGGACATGCTGTTTTGTCGGCCTTTTGAAGCAATTTAAGCGAGTACTCAACCGAAACGTTTAGGGAACGTACGTAACAACCGGCAACGGGTGGAGACCGCGAAAACGAGGTGCCAGAGCAACCAAACAACCATCAAAAAAATCATGTCAATGTCATTCATGTGAATGGGGCTGATGATCTCCTCCGATGATGGGACCGAGTTCAAAGCTTGTCACGCAATCGACAATTAACAATTTTTCGTGTGTTATTGGCGGCGAGCGATTGATGACGATTTTTATATATGTAAATACCTGATTTGTAATCTCTTTTAGAAGTAAACGAGTTTGGCCTGTCTTTATGTACCTCACAGCAAAAAAGAAATATTTTTCAAGTCAAGCGATGGATATTTATCACAGGTTAACGTTTCTTTAAGAATTATGACAGTCATGTGAGCGCATTGTGAAATTGAAAACGGTTTAAATAAATAAAATCTCCTGCCTTAACAAGAACCTCCAAGCTGAGAAACATTATTCTCAAGAAGGTACAAGAAAAGTCCTCATTCAGGAAATGTAATATTGTGCCCTTGTTATTGAAATGACATATTTGCCTGCTTGAGCTTGACAACATGACCTAATATTTTACTACAAAAGAAAATAGTCATTTCCTTTGTCCCTTTTTCATTTTCCCCCTTTTTTTTTATTAAGGCGGACATTTGTAAATCAATATGTAAAACAGGAATTTCCTTTTTGTTTTTGCATTTAAAATCGTTCTACTTTATACCATTAACACTTGTGGAGGTAACAACGCTGGACTGAAACAGAGTCATTAATTTTATGATGGTAATAAAAATCTAATTATTTCAGGCAATAGGTTGACAACCCTTGATTGTTTTTTAATGGGCTTGAAAGTATTTAAAAACGAAGATATGATTTTGTTATTTCGCTAAAATCGGGTAAATTAAATGTTGAGATATGGAATATGGCAGAATGTAAAATCGGTAATGACTAAAATATATTAAATACCGTGGAAGTGGTGATTGCTTTCGTCCGTGATGATGAGAGTGAAGGTAATGTCGTGTGTAAGGTTATTTCAATAAATTATTGTGTTAATCTTATCTTGTTATCATATTTTTTCTTTAATTTTGTTTTGGTGTACCGGCGATGCTATTAAAACATTCATACAAGACACCATGGTTTATAGTCAGCAAAAGGATGCAACCTTCTGTTGGATCTTAAAACTATAAACAAGGGACTATTATACACCCTTTGCTTGAGAGTCACAATCGATAACATGAGTGATGGTACATCTTGTGGAAGCAAGTGTTTCTGGAGGAGTACGTTGACATCGTCATCGCTTACATGACAATAATTAACGTTAGTTAGTAATAACTTGGTTGTTACAAGTAATAAGTTTGCATGCCAGAATAGGATCCCAAAAGCCACCTGGATACCTTGATAGAGCTACTTGTAACTAAACAGACCCTGCGTTGATATGCTTTTAATGTCTGATGACTGCACCAAAGTACTGACGTACCAACTTTGACTCAGATCACAATCTTGCCGATATCGAGAGCTTGTTACTCCGCAAAATAGCTTGGCATCCGCGGATCAAGCTTGAATCGAAATACCTGCCCTACGCAATGAAATGACCCGAAACATTTATGTTATAACATCATCGTCTTCGAAAGTTGGGCACGCCTTAAAAATATTGTCGATTACTACTACTGAATTCATCTTAAACAGAATTTACAAAGAACAGAACGACTAGGTCAATGATGAATGCAAGCTTGAGCCTGAACGTAAGAATGCTAACGCTAATAAGCGAAGAGAAATGTAAAGGTCTTTGAAGAAAGGGAAAAAGACTTCACAGACTTTCGAAACGTAACTGTCATGTGACAACTGAGGTTGAACGGGATGCCCAACTTGGCAGCATGGTCTCCTATGGGCCAATGTTCCGTGACGATTGCCTTGATGCTGGGATCTGTTTAAGAGGTTCCAAACTTTCTTACGTTATAGGTCCTGAAAGATTCGAGCCCAATCACCCCTTCTAAAATAAAAACCTCAAAAAGACAAATTGGGGTTACTAAACTAGGCTAATCCCAAAGAATCGGGCCGCTAAGCCACCCGCAGACCGCGAGCGACTCGACCGTAGTGTGTACAATACATTTACGCCATCAATAAAGCTTGTTCGAAAAGCCCCATAAAGACGCTTCCAAACCCCGATGGTGGTCTCGCGGATTTGAAACACTCCAAAAAGCGTGTAGAAAGGAACTTAATTCAGCTAGAGCACCAGTGCAACCTCCTGGGACTGCTATAAGTCGAAGCTGAATAGATACAAAATGACAAAAAGAAAGCCAAACGTACCTCCTGGGCTACCTTTCAATATAGAGCCTATGTCAGAAGCCTCAAGCCTACGTAAAATATTAACTAAACCGCCAACAATAAGTTATTCTCGCCGAGAAAATGGCGATTGGACTGACTCAAGCAAAGAATTCCTGACACTACTTATGGACACCCACTTCCCAAGTAATACTACAGCTATTACGATCAACCCTTCAGCCTCACCACAGCTGGTCAATGGTCAAATCTATCATAAGTAGACTAAATGCGCTGTAAACACCTTCAAGCCCTATAAATCACCAGGCCCTGACGGCATAGTGTCGCCACAACTGCAACGCTCCCTAAGTTACATCATGCCCTGGTTGCAGGCCATGTTGACTGGGTGTCTTCAAAATAACTGCATCTCCTCTAGTTGGAAAGAGGTTAAAGTAGTTTTTATCCGCGCATTAAGAAAGCGAACATAGTTTTTTTTCATCCATTGGGAAGGGAAGAAATTAGGCTTCTCCCCTAACATAGTACCATGGATCTACACAACGATCGTCCGCCCAATTCTCCTTTACGGGGTCTTAGTATGGTGGCAAACCCTGAGGAAATCCATCATGCTAAACAAACCACAGAAAGTACAAAGATGTGTGACTTTATGCATAACAGGGGCACTTCGCTCCACACCTACAGACGTCCTAAATGTTATGTTATTCCTCCCTCCTTTGACTGTTGTAGCTAGAGAAAGCGCAACCATCGCAGACTTTAGATTAAAAGAATCTGGTTTTTGGGCCAGAATCAAGGGAGGATACACGAAGGTGCTGAACTCTGTGATTAACTTGAACTGAATCCGAGATTAACTTCACAAGGAACTATGGAGTCCACATCCCTTCGCATTGTGAATGGAGAAACAGGCCACACAGTTTTCAGGGTGCCACAAACTTCTTTACTGATGGCTCTAAACTCGAAGGTCGAGTAGGAGGAGGAATCTTTTGCCCAGAGCTTGGGATTGAAGTCTCCTTCCGACTACCCGATCACTGTAGTGTTTTCCAAACGGAGGTTCTAGCCATATATGATGTTGTTCTATTAATGAACCGTCAATACGATAGGAATCGGGCTGTCTACATCTTTTAAGATAGCCAAGCAGCTCTGAAAGCCCTGCGCTTTTGCACAAACAGCTCTAAAATTATCTCTTATTGTCGCAGATCTCTTAACGAGATGGCTCAGCAGTTCAGGCCCTCCTCGTATGGATGCCTGGTCACCGAAATATAGGACTCGCAAACGGGAGACAAGACCTCTCAGTTATAGTGGGACCGCTGACCGGACATTGCCTGATAGGGACTCATGCGAACCGCTTAGGTCTTGAGACTTACGATTTCTGCAGAAGCTGTAAGAATCTGGACGAGGAGGAAAGTGTACTGCATATCCTCTGTCACTGCCCAGCCCTTACCAGAAGTAGACTAACCACTTTTGGTGAGCCTTTTCTAAGCACGCTTGTGGAGATCTCAAAGATTGGGATCTCGCAACTTAGAAGGGATGGTTTAGCGAAGAAACGACACTTTAACATGAGGTTTAAAGTGGGATCACTAAGGTATTACATTTGGCCTATCCCTTTGGACTAAGTGTATGAGTTAATACCAACAGCTCAGCTATATCTAACCTAACCTAGGTCCTGATCAACGCTGACCACCATACTAGCGAACCATACGGGGAAATTGGGGGTACCACAGCTGTGTACATCCGCAGGGCAATCTTTGCCTTAAGACCCCATCTTTTGCCAAAAGTCTTTTTCCAGGCTTAGAAAGCTGTACAGCGTTTCTTTACCCTTTCCTTGATGTTCGACTTCCAGTTGAGTTTAGGATCCAGTATTACACCCAGAAATTTCACTCGGGGGTGTAAGTGCATCTCCAGGTCGTGGGGGCATAGGTGAGCACCAAGTAGCTCTTGAACATTACCGCCAGCCATGGTACTACTCTCTCAAGAAGTTTCTGTAGAATGACTGGTAATATGCAATTGTGCTTTGAAGGGGCGAAGCTATAAATCGCCCGGAGGATATTTTCCGTTGTAATAAGAGCGGAAATCTGCTCCCTGGAGTGTCTTTATCTATAATGCTTCGCGATTCTATCCAATCTTCGTTCGCTTTTATAAGGCTGCCAAAGGCCTTGTTTATAACAACAATTGAAGATTTCTCCTGTTAACCTCCGAAGTATCGAGAGATCCCACTACGGGGGATAGTTTTTTACTTCGCCCTACTGGGTAGGATCCCTTATGCGGTGAGGAATCCCTTATACGGTGAGGGGGGTGGGGGGGTTTAAAACCCCACGTTTTGCTCATTATCCTCTGACAGTCGTAAATTCCAGTTTAGAGTCTTTTATCTAGACTGATCCCCTGATATTTGACCTCTTCTGAAAGTGAATCTCCTAGTGGACATAGGAGAGATAAAAGTGGTCCTACTCTTTGTGATTAGCTACACAAATAATTAGTTCAAACTCTGCTTACTTCCAGTATCGCGACGAGACCTATAAAAACTTCGTGATTTTCCCAAAAAAATGTCGTCGAAATGTTAGTGTATGACGAAGTCGTTTTCTCATTCTTTAAAGCAGATTCACCCTTCAAAGTCTATTGGTTTGATTTTTCTATGGATTCAAGTTTAAAGTGTTTGGTTCAAGTTTTGTTTATCAATTGGAACAAAAAATACGAATCTATTCAATTTCGTGGTTCTTGTCGTCACATAGAAAAAGCTCCACTAAAATCTTCAAACTATGAAGGAGTCATTAATGAATATAGATCTCTGCTAAGTTGTATTCATATAAATGACTCATATGGGCTAAGACTTGACTTTAAGAACCGACGTTGTCTATGAATAACCTTTCAAAAATATAAAAAAAACACTTTTATCTCGAATTAGTTTTTCATTGTGGGGATCTTGTTTGTACTCCCTCGATAAACCCACCGTCACCAACACAAAATTTATTCACATTTGTTTCGAACCAAATTTCCTCTTTGTAACTTCATTAAAATTAATTAATTAGTCTCTATTTTTAATTTGTTTCTGTTTTTGTCTATTTCCAGATTACATACCGAGTTATATATCAATATAAAACGTAACGAAAGAAGAAAGGATAAATTAAGCACTAAAGAATTTTTTTCCAAACACACAATTTTTAAATTCCTCGTCTTTCTCGAGCAAAGTAAGAAAGAAGCCCTCAAGGAAAAGATTCTCTCATTTAATGGATTTAGATTCCTTTACTTTTACAACAAAATAAGAAGAAAAATAATTTTTTTATAAAGTCCGAAACGTAAAATGATTATATCGTTGACTGACTTCGCGTATTTATAAAAAGGAAGAGGAGACAAGAAATAGAACCCCGGGAACAAAAATAGCTAAGGAAGCTTTAAAGACGCGCACCAGAAGACAACTTAAAAGAAACTCTTAAAAAAATTTAAAGCAAGAAACGTTAACACGAATAGAAAATAATTTAAAAAAAAGGAAACAAAATATATTCAAAAATTGAAAAAGAGCGCCATTTCCTTGCTATTTTGCTTCAAAATAAATGTGAAAGGAGCATAACAGAAGCGATACAACTAACGAAATATTTAAGTAAACTGGATAAAAGGAGAAGATGACACTAAGTATTTTAACGTTTAAGCTACAATTGCATTGAGACACACAACATAAACATAGCGAAAGGATACAAGTATTTAACAAGCAAAAAATAAAAGGAAAACGAATTAATTTTTTATCGAAAGGATTTTTAAGTTTTTTTATAATAGTATAAAAGAAGTTGACACATTTATGTCTGGGCCTATGCCTGCATACATAATTCTGTGCAGTCATAATCGCAGCAGTTAGTGTGGATTTCGTGGATCGTCCTTCTTTTTGTGAAGTTGAACGAATAATATATTGCAATCATGCTATATGTATTCCATGTGGATACAGGTCGAATGATCAAATTCGACATGAATGTTGCACTTTCAAGGTAAGTGAATTGGCATTGTCCATTGTATTATTTTTATTATCTATAAGCAATCTTGATATAAATCATATCGATTCTCAGTTTTAGTGGGTCACCAGTTGACTTTGTAAGAGATGCCTCTTATTTTATTTTAAGCCAGTCATACTTCAAATGAGGCGAGGGTCTATTGTAATGACAAAAACAAGCAAATTAAAAAACATATCGGCAAGTAGTCGAAAAATCAATGGCAAGATTTGTCCCACACAGAAAACGAAGTTAATATAAAGCTTGTTAGAAAGAAAACAAATACCAATGAAGAGCTTTTTTTACGATTCTGTATCTAATATGCATTAAACTGCCGCAAAATAGATAAAAAAGCTATGTACGTCTGCACAAAGCATATTTATATTTTACAATCTCATCTAGGCTAATTTCAAGTTGAAAATTGTACTGCCGCAAAAAAAATGTCTCCCCAGTACCTATTTACAATCTCACCTCATTGTCCCTCTAGTACAAAATTTCACTCCCTCCAAAAATATAAGGGCCTGTTTAGACCGTCCTCGTCCAGGCACGTTCCTCACGCACTTTGTTGATGAAGGGAAAATGGGGATAATGAGAGGTAGCACCCCACTTCTCTCCACTCATTCACAAAGTTCGTGAGAAACGTTCCTGGAAGCGAAGCATCTAAACAAGCACTGATACTACGCATACATGACCTAATCGAACGATCCAGAAATTGAAGGATTGAAAGTGAACTGGGTATTTGGCAACGTCAGATCGAATAATTGAAGTTTAATTGGATTCAAACGTAATCGTCTAAAAGCAATGAACATAACCTACAAGTCATAATTTTCATGTCGTTTTACAGCTGTTTCGTTTCGTCATTATGAAAATATTTTATTGCAGGACAAATAATTTATTTTTGTCTGCACAACACTACGAAGGCACCAAAAAATGTTATGTTGTCATGTCAATCGCTCAATCTTTGAATTCACGCCTTTACAACAAAATTTCGATTCGATACAGCCACAAATGTTGGGTCGAATCGGCTCGATGCTATTTGAATTCGATCTGCGTATACATTGGTTTTTCTTAGGTTCGAGCTTTTGCAGCAGCTTTTTGTAGACCACACCATTCTGAGCTCACTAAACACAGAGCGTTACTTTTACAAGCTTTGTTGTTACCATTCATAGTCTGCCAGGCTTGCAGCACTAGTGACGATTTTTTTTGTTCCTGAGTATTGGGTCCAAATGTACTACGGCCGTGCATTTGACATGTTGTATTACATCCCTATGCCAGCGAGCAAAAGCGAAACGTATCCTCCGCCTGCAGGTGGGGTCTTCCGCCCTTCCTATCGTCCATAAGTGGTAATTTAGGGCGCAGTATCCGTTAATCAAGCCAACAAGTGTCCTGACGTTATTTCTACCGCGCCCTTACAAGTCCACGCTTGGACCTCCAGCGTTCGGTAAAGCTGGTGACAGGATTTCGCTCAAACGCGGTGCGGACATTGGCTTCGCGGTGTGCGCGGATTTTTCACTGACACAAAGTCGCCGTGCTGGTGTCGCGTTCCGACTTTGACACAACCTAAAAATCAAAGTGACAAGTGGACGTGATACGAAATAAATTGAAAAAGCTGTATGATTTTCGTATTAATTTTCTATCCTACAGGACTTGTATTTGTTCTAGGTACTAATTTCATCACCACAATTTGGAAATAATTATGAAATTCAACAAATTTCTTATCCCCTTCACCAGCACACGATTCAAAACATAAACAAAATGCCCACCAACACCAAAACACGACTCAAAACACAACACACAAACAACTTTTTTACACTGGACCGCGCGGCAACGCGCCAGAAGTAGAAAGTAAAGCAACTTACGCGGTGTGTGCGTAGTGCTCAAGCCAAATTTCGTTAGTTCGCATTGCAATACACATACTTTATTCTATCTGTCAATGTCCGCACCGCGTTTGAGCGAAATTCTGTCACCAGCTTAAGTTTCATCAAAGTCGGATCGGCCGGGGCCCTTTGCAGCAAGCTGGTGGGTGCCCCAATAGCCGGCTTTGGACCAATGAATGTAATCTCAGAGCTCTGTGTTGTGCCAGGGCATCCGCACTTTCGTTGCCTTTGAAGCCCCGGGGACCCAGGACCCAGACAAGGGTAACTTGATTGCGAACGCCCAGCGCATCAAGACCACGTTATCATTCCCAAACTAATTTTGACTTGGTACTACCGGACCTAATCGCCTTAATTAGCGCTTGGCTATCAGAGAAGATAAATTTGTTTGTTATGGTAGGCCCTTCTTAAGTGCTCATGAGTGCATGCCAGCATAGCGTACACCTCTGCTTGAAAGACATTTTCTAGGGTGTCTGGGCATATCGCCCTGCTGAATCTGGGGCTTTCACTCCAGATTCCGGTGTCCACATCATGGTCTCCACTCGACAATACTTAAGGAAAAGTCCAAATTAACCTATCCTGCCTGCGCACAGAAGGTTGTTCAAATTTTGAGATTTTAAACAAATTTTGAGATTTTAAAGGGAATGCTGGCCGATAGCATCCCCGCGTCCGGAATCTGGCTGATAGGAGCTTAGTTGTTGGCGTTGAAGATAAATTTCCATTATCGCCCTGTCAACAATGTTCTGCTATTTAAGCAGCATTATCGACCTCTCGTCAATGCTAAGGACAAGAGTTTGACCATTCTGGTCTACCTTTCTACTCAGCACTTGCCAAGAAGTCACCTCAATTGGCTGGTTTTGAATTTTCAGCTTTCGGAGCACCTCTTCCGGTTCCCTGACAGCATTAGGAACCCAGAATGCGATCCGCTTGAATTTGGGAAACTCCTTCTCTTCGATTAATTTGAGGTTGGACCCTTCCTAAACCTTGGCTTGGTGACAGCATTCGTCAGCCCTGCTGCCTTAACACCTAAAAACTGAGGCGGGCAATCGCCTTCAAGACTTTTGTTCACCTAAGTCATGATGGAATCGCAAATAGAGGGGGATTGCTCCTCCGTCAATTTCCCATCGGGATCCCTCTCCAGCTCCGAACTGATGCTTATTGCACCAGATTCAAAACCTTCTTCTTCGTCTGATTTTTTAAATTTTTGGTCCATAAAAGTCCCACGAGCATGGCAGGAAAGAGCCTTCATATCAGCTATATACAGCTGGGTGCGCCTGGTGCCTAAAGGAGATCATTCGGGACAGTCCAAAACTACCCACTGCCATGCAGCCCTCGACACGTTGACATTTACATCTTGGCTTGGTAGGCTTTTAAGGGTGTGCTCCTACTACCATCGCTAGTTGGTTATCCGGGGCGTCACGTCGTCACGACACGACAAGTCTTTGAAGTTGAACAAAGTGACGTTTCAGTCGAATCACGACTTTCAGTACAAGGGGCCTAACCTCATTCTAGCATTTCCACTCTAGGCCCTTGGGCTGGAAGAAGTAATTCGACTAAATCGTAACTTTCTTCAACTCAAACGGCTTGTCACGGATCACGACTTGACTTTCAGCACTGGGGCCTATTGATCAAATGGGATATTGCTTGATCACTCACTTATAATTCTTATTTCTGCTTATGAGCGACAAGATACAAGGAAATTGCGGCTGGATGTCCTGACACACTAGTACCAATAGTTTCACCCGGCAATTTTTTCGGAAGAAGGTGTAAATTAAACTTTTCGCGATTTTCTGAAAACCACCCTGATCGTATCTGCCGTTGAAAGTCGCCTGCAATGGGCGGGGTTACTGAAAAATCCTATATACGCTCGTCGTAGTTGCTTGTATACGCTTCCAACAGTGGACCAGCTTAAATCCTTGTGATGGAGCTTACATCTGAAATCGGCTTTAGTTTGGACCAATGGCATCAGGACTCGCAACGCCATCGCTTCTTACTTCAAAATTAAATTAAGAGACCAATAGTTGAAAGATTACAGCCCCAGTACAACTACTGTAGATTTTCTTGCTATGCTATAAAATAATGCCATCTTAAAGAAAAAATGTGTGGGTGTAGAATATAAAGAAAAAAGTTAAAAAAAAATAATTAGCTACGGAATTGAAATATACACGACCATGTCTCTAGGGCAAATCAATTCCCACGTTATCTAAGAAGGTATCTGGAATGATAATCTGATACGAGCCAATATTGAAACAAATACACATTTGTAGAGTATATTTTGATTGCTATGAATTTGTTTTTAAAACTTTTGTATCCAAAAGGATCAAATTTCGACTGAAATATTCCATTCCATACTTTTACACCCTTGTCTCGTGGACTTTGTAAAGATATACATTTTTTCATCCTTAGGCGCATATGTGTATGTATGTGTCAGATTGTGAAATTGTTTCCTTTTTATTTATTTAAAATTTCATAAATGTACCCAAAGAAAAATCGATACCAATTGCTCTCACATTATAACAAAAGAAGCCTCCGGGGCTGTGCTGTAAGAATTTCCTCAGAGACGCTGGAATTTTTTTAATAATTTTTTTTTAATTTAAGGAATTATCCTTGCTGAAGGAAATATTGCTTTTCGCGTTGATGAGGAATAAACACAAGCCAAGACCAGCCTTAACTAGATAAAGTCATTTCATAATAATATCTTTATCTTTCCCTATTTCACCCTGCCATAAAATATCCTTTATCATAAATTTTACTATTCCGTCCTTATGTCCTGTTTCGGATGGTAGAGCTACACCCGTTTTCTCTCTCTCTCTTCCAGTAACGACCGGCAATTTACCCTTTTTTCTTTACGGAATTCTGTTAATACATTAAACCCCTCTTAACGTATACTTCCCCCAACGGAAAATGAAAAGAGTTTATCAGCGATATTTTCATGCTCGAAAGATACGAGGGCGAAAATGTAGGTACACCATTTTTTTTCATACGTGGCTGTAAATATTCCTAGAAATAAGTGGAAATAACACAGTCAATATGTGTTACTGTGTCAATAAAAATATCGATTGGTTTTTTGGGAAAGATTTCGACCCCCTCCCCCACTCTCGTCTTGTGATTTTCTTCAATATCATTATATGTGAAAAACGTTGTAGAAAATTCACGTTGTCATTTGTGCTGCAACAAGAACAAAAAAAGGAGCGACAAAGTTTTGTTCCGGAACAAAGATAATAAAATAAATGTTGGGAAAGCAGAGGTAAGAAGAAGAAAATTTGGAGGAGGATGTTAAGGGCATTTATTACGGCTTTCTCGTTTTATGGAGTTTGTTGTTGAGGTTGCTACTCCTGCTGCTGGTTTGAATCGAGTTAGGGGATTTGAATTAATCACAAGGTAAAGCGCTTGAAGAGTTCTCATTAAAAGTTTAAAGTTTCTTCCTTTATCTCCTTTTTTTATATATCTGCAAGGATAAAAGTTGTCAACTCTTCATCCCATAAAAGTAACCGCAAATATTTCACATTTTTAATTCATCCTCGAATGGAGATTGGGCAAACAGATTTTAGTAGGTAAACGACAGCAAATAAACATGTCAAACTGCCAGGAGAAAGATCCCTTAATAATTCTATATACAATTTCAAAGTAGTTACACAACTTTAGCAATTGGACGCTAAACGTACAACTAAACTGAAAAATCGATAGTCGATCTATGGAAATGGCGGTAAAATAAATTTTTAGTGTTATAGTGGAATAATAGATTAGGAGTCTCATTTCTGACTTTAGAACATATACTGGCACTTGGCGAAAAACGATGTAATAAAATAAAATGAATATCAGCGTATTCTTTCTATAAAAGAAGCATGTTACCTACCTACCTAGTGGCTCTAATATAAAGCTTCCTAGGGGTCAAATTTTCGATCACCAAGCCTAGGCCGCCTGATTTCATAATAACACGCACAATGTTGGCCTCCAAATGGATCAACGTTGCTGATTTAATTGTATTGATTTGTATTTCGGAGAGGGCGTTCAGCAGTTTGGTGCAGGCTGCGTAAAGGTGGAGCCCCAATGTACGATTGGTTTGCAGTGGTGCTTTACTTTGACATATCGAATAAACCAATCCTTTGTTACGAGGTAAAATCAAACGCCAAAGCCAAAGCAAAACAAAACTCGAAAAGAGCAATATTCATTTTTTTGATGCTTTGAACGCTTTGGCAAATATTAATTTAATTTAATTTATTAGGCAAAACATGTTAAAAAGGGAAATGTATCATAACTAGTACATCGATTAAACTGAGGCTAACAAAAATAATACATAGCAAAAAAGAAAATAAATAATATAATAAAAGAATAAAAAACAATCGAAATATAATATAATAAAAAATACAAAAGACGCTTCCTTCAGGGGCGGCGCTTTCATATGTGCGAATGATGCACTTGCACCGGGCGCAATTTCAGAAATTACCTAATTTCTGTCCCTGGATTTTTTCATGCAAGAAAAACTTTACTTCTGCTCGTGCAGGAAGTTTCCAGAGATTTTAGCTTCAAGATTTTCATAAAATTTTACTCAAGAAATGCTGCACGAGAGTTTACTCAAAAAGTGAAGGAACAGACCTTCGTCTTTGAGAATCAGAAGCAAAAATTCGAGAAAAAGTCTCCCAAGTGAGAGAAAAATCTTTCATTTATTTATTCTACGCTGGAGCATTTTTTGAAAATTCTGTCAAAAGCACCATATCCACCCACCCAAAGGAAACATTATTTGGATGGCTATGTATTGTGTATTGCTGTTTATCGTAATTGATATAAACTTCAGGGCCCTGTTGCTGCGTCTGTTCCAAGAATTGTTAAAAAAAGGTAAATGAACGAAATGAGGAGAACAAAATTCCTTGTGTCGAGGATTCCTCTTTAATTGCTATTTTTTCTTTGTTCCTTTAGATTAGGTTGAAATGGCTTCCCCGCCACTTAAGCACACCATTAAGCCCGTTGAGATGTCATTCTAGTGTTGGGACCAAAATTCAGGCCTTTACAAGTCACTTGGAGCTTTTAATAAAGCGATAGAGATCAGGAACACGAGTGTTTTACAGCTCCAAATCCATCAGGAAAGGTGAGCCAAGGAAGATCCCTCTTTACCACGCGGGCCGGGCATGTACAGAGAAGATGGGAAACAGTTTCTTCCTCACTTCCCGGCTCAAGCTAAGCGGATTTTTCTTACAGCCGGTTTATAAGTGGCTAAAGGCATTTCCAACTGAGTTAAGTTGGGTGTCCTTTCCACTTCGGTTCCCTGCCTAGCAAGCTCATTTGTCCTGCAGTTTCCCCTAATCCTCTGTGTCCAGGAATCCAACATAGAATTATATCAAACTGAGTGGCATTCTTACACAGAGACCTGCAGTTCAGAACAGTCGTAGATGTTGTAACGACAGAATTATGAGCCTTGAGAGCCGCCTGGCTATCCGATAGAATACATATATTCTTATGCCAAGACACTGCGATGCTCGGGTAGACGAAGATGGGTATCTATATTCAATGCCTCGGAAAAGATACCACAACCTACGCTGTTCCCAATTTTTGAGCCATCTGTGTAGATACATAATGACCAAGTCGGAATAACACTATCTGTCTAGTAATCTCTGGCCGCAACCTTTACTGTCTAACAAATTGATATGGCCAGTTCCATACCGGCCAACCAAAATTGGCTGTTTCGTCCATTCCCTTTTGAAATTCCATGAAAAGTCGCATGGGTTGGTTGGATGTTTTTTTTATGTTATACGTATTATTATGGTGCAATCTAAAATTTTGCGCAAACTATGAAAATTATTTCTCCCGTCCAACGAGTGTTTGTGTCTTTTTCCATTGTTCTTCGCAACGTTAAAAAAATGAACAGCTTATGGGGCGCAATATGGCATAGTACACCGGGCGCAAAAAAACCCAAGTGCCGGCCCTGCTCGCGTTGCAAATCAATTAGGAGAGAATTCCAAAGTAGAGCTACGACAAAGAAAGAACGTTGACCAATTAGGGTGCAAAAACGTGGAATAATTAAAGTATTGTTTCTACGGGATTGCGAAGGGTGCACAAATTGGTTAAGGTAGCCCAGGTTTGTGTTGATAAAGAATATCATGAAATAAACGAAGAAGCCGAAACTCGCGGTAGTCACTAAACGAGTAGCCTAAAACCTAATTAGAATAGGGATTGATATGATTTAAACGTCGCAATTTGTGGACGAAATGTACACAATATTAGATCAGAAGGGGAAAAGTTTACTTGGTGGGAAAGTTTTTGCAGCAGCAAAGCGTTGTTAACACTGTCGAACCCTTTAAAGAAATCAAGTAGCGCCAAACAGCAAACATGCAGGCGTTAAATAAGTTAGAAATAATAAGGAAGGGACAAAGTATAATTAAGAACCTTAGAGGGATATTACCACTACCAGTCGCATTCGATTTGATTGATTTTAGAGCAGATATTACCTCGAGGCCACTCGACACAGCGAAAGTAGAAGCCGTCTGGATAAGCCACAGGAGGGGAATTAATCTCGCGTACCAGATGGGTGGCGAAAAAATATTGGTTAAAGTTTTCAGGGCAGAGATTATGCGTAGAGGTTGCATTTTTAGAGTGAATACCTAAGTGGCGCAAATTATTCCAAATAGTTTTTGCAGGAAGGGCGGGTTCAAGGTTGCGAGCATAAAAGTTTCTCTAAGCTTTCTTAATTTTGGAGACGACTAAGTTCCTTACACGTTCAAAAGATCGAATAACAAGAGCACTTTCGACTTTCCAAAACCGATAAAGGGGTAGGGCTGGGTGTTTATGGCCCAAGGAGCAAAATATCCATGGCTCTGGGCACTACCCCCACTGTTTTTCAGGCTGAGGTACTCGCCATCCAGGTGTGTGCTCAGACTTGTATTAATAGAGCTCCAAATAGCTCTAACATTGTTATTTTCTCGGACAGTCAAGCTGCACTGCTGGCCATTAGATCGCACAGAGTGTCATCAAAGACTGTCCTGGATTGTCTTCAATCCCTGAAATTCCTCAGCAGGAACAATAGTGTCACGCTGATGTGGATTCCGGGCTACGAAGGTCACATTGGTAATGAGATTGCCGATAGCCTGGCTAGAGCAGGCGCAAACTCATTACCTATTGGTCCGGAACCTTTCTGTAGCTTAGCAAGCTGCCACGTAAAAATGGCCTTAAAGAATTGGGTTGACCAGATGTTTCTTCAAAGCTGGTCTAGGACCCAGGGTGCTCGTCAAGCTAAAAGATTCATCCAAATCGATAAAGCTAAGGCGGGCAAACTTTTAAATCTCAAGAGGTGGGATCTAAAAATAATAACAGAGCTCCTGACGGGCCACTGTTCGCTTAACTATCACCTAAACAAAATAGGACTGGTGGCCGACTCTGGCTGTCGATTCTGCGGGACAGCTCCCGAAACCGCGGAGCACTTGATGTGCGACTGTGAGGCTACAGCGAGGAAAAGACTGAGCCTTCTCCATCGTGATTTCCCTACTCCCAGGGAGATTTGGGACAGCAACCCTAAATCAGTTTTAGGCTACCTAAGAAGCCTTAACCTTGATGGTTTTTAAAGAAGGGGATGGCACAATAGACCAAACAAATAGGTCGCAGTGCCCGCTAAAGCGCCCCTCAACAAGAATAATAATAATAATAATACGCAGAGGGATAAACTCATCAAATAGACCGATAAAAATCCGATTGAATTCAGGTCACAGGAGGCGGGTCAACAGAGAAGCAATGCCAAACGAATAAAATATCGTGATACAGGTAACTGGAAAGGGAGATTTGATTTAGAAAGATGATGGAGCTGAAATCATTGATAAGGAACACATCGAGCAAGGAGGGTATCCTACAATTAAAGTATGTGGAGAGAACATTGATAGGATTCAAACCAAGAGTGTGCATAGAATACACAAAATACTAGTTACACAAAATACAAAGCTTTGCTCTGTGGAATACTTTGCTTCCTGCAACTTTTGTTCATGGTTCAACTTTATATGTGTATGTGAAGCATTCGAAGCTGGACCAGCATTTGTAAGATTTCACAGCCTACAGCAAAACGTTTGAATATAATATTGGTGTAAAGCAAAGAAAAGTATAGATGTTTTCAAACTCCGTGAAATTTGGCGCAAACTGGTGTACAAAGTTCTTAAAATTGTTTAAAAGCTTGAGAAAGCTTTATTTAACTCTTCCTATCAAATCACTTGCTGTCATTTAATCAGTCATGACTGCGTATTGGTAGAGGGAGGTGTATTATTCTGGCGCTTTAATGTTTATTTAAAAAATTTACAAATTATGAAGAAAAAACGTCTATTTTTTATTTTCAGGTTTTTTTGTATTTTACTTTCGCGGCTTCTTGTGGTTTTGTTAGAAGTTTTTGTTTTTGTTAATTTTTGTTATTTCAAAAAGGAAATGTTTAAAACTAATAAAATGTCTTTTTTTACTACTATCTAAAAGGCTTTGCAACTTTATTTAATTGCATATCCTCTGCATACGTGTTAAAAAAACGTTTGACAGTTATAAAAAGTTTCGAGCTTTCGATGAAATTTTGCGCTTGTATTTTGTACAGGGTCACTTTGTTTTTCCACTTTGTGTTCGGGATGTAAACTCTCCTTAACACTTTGATTACTAGGTTTAGTACAGGAAAAATAGCAAAAATAGCGGAAATGATTGGGTACAGGCTGAAAATTGGCACGGAGCTTCCTTTTAGGGTTCTTAATAAGGGGTTATAAAGTCTACCGATTTTCTACCCCGGGAACCTTTCTTTTTAGGGGGTTTTAGGGTCAAAATATCTGTTTTTTGCAAATGCATCTGAAACCGTAAGTCCTATCATAAAAAAATGTTCACAAAGTTTGTAGCTCATACGATTTTCTACAAAAAATGTTATTATACATTTTCCCGTACGTATTGCTATTCATGAGATATCACCGTTTTAAAGATTTAAAATATTCATATGAACTCATTCACGACTTGTATAGGTTTTCCGACGTTCAAGTTGGACTACTTTTCTAATTTTTTCAGGGGTCATTCCTGGATGTATTTGGAGGAAAAATGTGTTCTAGATAGGGGGCTAACCACTAAGATACAGGGTGTTCGCGAAAAAACAATGTCTTTTTTTGTCATTTATTTAGAGTTGAATAACTCCTAGACCAATTATCGTAAACCAATATACTTAGACTCATCTTTTAGGTCAAAGTGTATTCTTTTATTTGATATAAAGATCAGGAACTTGAGTTGCTCCGTTTAGAAGATATGTAGGTTCAAAGCATGAGCGAAATGTTTAAAAGCCTAAAGATATTTTTTTATTCAATTTAAAGTACAATCGACCTTAATAGTCACAGCAGATAGCCCCCTCTTTTTGTGTTTTTTGTTGATCATGTTTTGTCTACTATCTGACATAATTTAGATGTAATTTTGTATTTTTGTTCCAATTTGGACCATTTGGTAAAAAAAACAGAAAATATATTTTAAATTGAATAAAAAAATATCTTTAGGCTTTTAAACATTTTGCTCATGCTTTGAACCTACATATCTTCTAAACGGAGCAACTCAAGTTCCTGATCTTTATATCAAATAAAAGAATACACTTTGACCTAAAAGATGAGTCTAAGTATATTGGTTTACGATAATTGGTCTAGGAGTTATTCAACTCTAAATAAATGACAAAAAAAGACATTGTTTTTTCGCGAACACCCTGTATCTTAGTGGTTAGCCCCCTATCTAGAACACATTTTTCCTCCAAATACATCCAGGAATGACCCCTGAAAAAATTAGAAAAGTAGTCCAACTTGAACGTCGGAAAACCTATACAAGTCGTGAATGAGTTCATATGAATATTTTAAATCTTTAAAACGGTGATATCTCATGAATAGCAATACGTACGGGAAAATGTATAATAACATTTTTTGTAGAAAATCGTATGAGCTACAAACTTTGTGAACATTTTTTTATGATAGGACTTACGGTTTCAGATGCATTTGCAAAAAACAGATATTTTGACCCTAAAACCCCCTAAAAAGAAAGGTTCCCGGGGTAGAAAATCGGTAGACTTTATAACCCCTTATTAAGAACCCTAAAAGGAAGCTCTGTGCCAATTTTCAGCCTGTACCCGATCATTTCCGCTATTTCGCTTTTTTCGGCTTAATTTGACTGTACTAGTTGTGTTGCCTGGACTGCGGAGAACTTTCAATTTATGAATGAAAATTTTAAGAATTTTTTTCTCTCAAATTTTGTGGACAATTTAATTAACCAAATTTAATTTGGTTGAATAGTTTTCTTAATATTCACGGGTGTGCGATACCATATAATTGCTCGACTGAGTTAAGTACTTGATGGCTCACAGCGTTTTCCTGAGAAACTCCCGCTTGAACTGAACAGGAGTTATAAATAGCGTCATTTCGCATAATTATGAACTTACGATCAGATAGGAACGATTTTAACATTTCTAAATAGTTTTATAGCAGAAGTAAACTTGTTGGTGATTGGTATAGAAATACAAGTGTGACTTGTCACATCATAATTAATTTGTGCCTTTTTCCTTCAATCCCTCTGCTAAAGGTAAAATTTGTCTGCTTATTGAATTCTATGAATTGTTGCTGAGTTATAAATAGCGATTCCATTAAATCGTGGCGTAGTCCAGGAGACCCGCTATTTTAAAGTTAAAATTCGAACGAGCACAACCGTTTACCCTAATTAACCCCCACTAGAAATTTCACCTGCACGTTCTCCATACAAAATATAATCCTCTTGTATACACGATTCATCCCCGAACAAAGCTGTGTGAACAAAACTTAGTTTGCTTATTACGCAATTTATTCCATCAGCCCTAGGTTCTATTTCTGGCATTATGCTTAGCAGATTTATGTTCCAAAACATATTTAATATATTAAATTAGTGAAAATATTCCATAAAAAATGTACAAAGAAATTTATCAAAGCACATTTTTTAAGAAAAAAAAGACCAAAAGATTATCATATTTCGATAACAGCACGAAATTCCCTTCTTCCATTAATTCTCACTTGAAATCGAGAGATGAAACAACCCTCCTTAATAATTTATGTGTGATGTGATTAATCTTTTTAGATGAAATTCGATATTACACACACACACACAGTGGCGACGAGTGGAGAAATTCCTTTTTATCGTTTGATTAAAGATAAAACAAAATTCTCAAACAGTTTTCATATGTTTAAGGGATGTTTTAAGGGAATGAGGATGTGATTAAAATTTATTATTATGGAGGTTTGTTCCCATGTGTACGAGAGAGCGTACGTGCTTGTAGAAATTGTATTTGGTTTTAATTTGTGCACATTGATCTTGTTTTTATTTTTTTCAATTTCAAAGAAAATGTGAAACTTAATATTTAAAGTATATTATGCAATCTTCTGTCCGTACCAACAGAGTTTAGAAAAGAACTGACAACCTTTTGAAAAAAGTCAAGATACTGGGGCCTTATTAAAAACCGTGTTGCTCTTTGGGCTACCAGAGTTATACAGGCGGAAACTAGTTTTCCAAATATTAGACGAAAAGCAATACATACGCCTTTAAATAAAAAATGCCGATGATCTTCTTCTGAGTTTAACAAAGCGCCTTAACCAAGTTATTCATTGCTTTGCGAAGTTTGGGTTTGATTCTCCTAGATCAGTGGTCGGCAAACTCATTAGTCAACAGAGCTAAATATAAACAGCATACTGATTGAAATTTGCTTTGAGAGCCAAAGTGTTTAAACGTTAACTATACAGGTAGATACATTTGTTATTAACTTAATTAAGGTACTTCTAATCAGGCCTTTGCTAAAACGTCCTAAATCTAATAGACGTATGCTCATTGGGGTCGACCCCTTCCAACGTTTTGTATACATTTTGTTTTATCGATCTCTTTTCGTCCATCCTCTATATATTATGTCCAAACAACCTCAACATACCTTGCTCAATTCATGAAACTACATCTTTGTTGACTACACAGTGTTTCACTTTGGAAGGCTACAAGCAGTAAAAGCGGTGCGGTTGGCAAGGAGGCTGAGTCGCGACTTTAAAGCCGAGGTGTAAATGTATCGAGCCGAAGGCTTATTGTCTAACTAGTGGGTATAAACAGGCTGGTCTCAAACAGTCTCCCTCGATGTCCGCAAGGTCGATGTGTACAAGTGCCCTACTCTGGTATGCAGCTCTGTCAAGGCAAATTTGATTGCCGGCTTTACTCTACAATATGAATGAAAATAATAATGAAAAAAAAAAAAATACAGATGCACAGACGACCCGATTCAGCAACATACAAGAACTAGGACCAACAAGTACGAACCTTTTTCCCTCGGGGGAGTCCCAGCTTGCTTGCTCCAAGCAGCTCTGGCTTTGCGAGTACCAGCCGCAGTACTTCAAAGTCAGGCAACATAACCACAGGCGTACCAGGAGTCACCAGCCACAGTGACAATGCAACATTTAAGAAACAGAGATCACAAGCGTCCATCCGAAGAGAAGGTACAATCGCGCCCCCTTCATTCACGGCAGAGTTTAAGAAATTGAGGCCGCCGATACCATCTCGGAGAAGGACCAACAAAGCAAAATTTCAAGCATTCGTTGAGGAGTGGAGAGCGTTCCGGAACGCAAGGGCAGCAGGGGCGGCAACCTCCCGTACTAAAAGGGAGAGATCATGGGAAGATAGTTCAGCGCTTACAAATAATGACCAACAAGAAAAAAGCTCGCAAAACCAACCATATTCGGGGAAACTTCTACTTCAGGAGCCCAACAATCAGGCTAAACTGGTAACCAATGAACGAAGTCGTGAAGGACCACATTAACCGATGCCAATTCTTGTACCGGCAGATTCTCGGACCTTGTGCTCAATGCCGAGGAACCCCAGCAAAATAGTAGAACCCTGGTACAGCTAATCCACGACAAGTGCCTAGAGGGGCTGGCAAGAGATGACTATAAACTCCATTTTGGACTAAGACAGATATGGATCAAGGTTTTCAAAAGGGCTTCATCTAACAAAGAGGCTGACTGGACGGACCTAATAGTCATAGAGGTTCAGAGGGGGTTAGTTACCCCAATCATTAAAAACCGAATGCCTCTCATGCAGAGGACTTGCGGCCAATTAGAATACTTCCTTGCCTCTCCAAAATTCTAGAAAAGTTAATGTTCATTCGAATGGCTCAATTGCTTGAGTCTAATTCCTTTTAAGCCGAATTCCAGCATGGCTTTAGGAAGAACCGCAGTTGGCGTACGGATGATCTACGCCTGAAAATTGATCATGACCAGTTAACCATTTTCTCACTGCTGGACTTCTCTAAAGCTTTCGACTTCGTAAATCACACGCTCTTACGCCAAAAAAATATCTTCTCAATTCGACTTCTCATCGTCCGCAGTTCGTCTTATTTGGAATTGCATAGGCGGTAGATCGCAAAAGGTTTGCACAGACAATCATGAATCCAGTTTTTCGTTCCTATCTAAGGGTGTACCTCAACGTTCTATACTTGGTCCGCTCCTCTTCTCTCTCTTCATTAATGATCTTCCAAAAGAACTGAGTTTCTGTAAAGCCCTGTTGTACGCGGACGATGTTCAAATTTACCTTAGCTGCCGCCTTGGTATAATTGAGGATTGTATTTGGCGAATCGATAAAGACCTCGAGGCGTTATCTGGGTGGGCGAGAGAGAATAAATTGCAACTAAACCCTGACAAATCTCAAGCAATAGTCATATCTAAGAATGTTCTAAATGCCAATGGGTTTCCTGCAGTATTATTAAACCGTAACATCATTCCGTATTGTGATAAGGTAAAGAATCTGGGGGTTTTGCTAAATAAGAATTTAACATGGTCGGATCATATTTTAACTATATAATTTTCAAGGTGTATGGTAGCCTACGAAAACTTTGGTGTACGTCGGATATATACCACTCCATACTCGTTCGAAGCTTGCTTAATCTCTTTTAATGCCCTTATAGTAACATATAGTGACGTAATCTTCTGTAAACTTGATTCATTCTCGCAGCTAAAATTGGATGTACTGTGGTAAATGATGGTGCAGAGTCCCTGTACACAGAGTCCAACTCATCATTTCATCTTCACTGACTTACTTACTCATCATTTTCACAGAAACACTCACATCGGCTCATTCAAACGATTGTCAAATAACAACTACGTGTCCAAAATGGCTGAAACTTTGGTGAGTAAAGCCTGAACTACATTGAAAAGCAGTGCAGTGCAGCACTGCGCAGTATGTTGCAGTAGTTTATTAGAGAACGCGTGGTAAGACACATTGAATAAGCAGTATTTTGACATTGACTATTCCTATATAGTCTTTTGTATTTTTTTTGTAGTCCCTGTGACTTTTGTTGTCTAGAAAGTCCTTATTTCTCACTAATTATATCAATTTTTAGCCATCCATTTGGACAACAATGGCAATGACAACTTCATATGATGTTTTTTAGAAGTTGGCATGCAGTGCGAAGCAGTTTTTTAGAAATTAGCCTAAGACAAGGCAGCGCAGTGCAGTGCAAGGCAGTGAAGTTAATGTGAGTTGCCACGTTCAGTTACAAGAAGTCTAAATTTCTCTTCGCAGTGCTGCACTCAATGCTTTCCAATGTAGTTTAGGCTTAACTGTCAAAAAAGATGCACAATTACATTCACTAGCTTTTATTGACGAGTGCTGCCATCTTCACACGGAAACTTTTCAGACCACCTTCGTGTATCCAACATATTTGACAGACACCTTCATCTGTCGACTAAATACGTAGTAACCCTATAGATATCGACGTAATTTTATCGAACTGAGTTACCTGTGCTAAAACCTATAAAACGAAGATAGGGGCAATGCAGCAAGAGGGAGGGAGGAGTTGTAACTTTTTCAGCAAACATTTTCGGCTTCAAAACTAACACACATGCATAACCATTTTATAAAAAGGAAGAAGAAGGATTATGTACATACACTTGCCTATCTTCTTGTAAAGACATGAAAGTTACGCCTGACGAACTCCCTGCCGTGTAGACCGAGGGTAACGTGGAAAACTGGCTTTACCACATGCAACAAGAATACTCGTGGAGATACACGAAATGAAGTTAATAATGTTTTAATTCGTTATTAATTTATTTAACAAACAATCATTAAATGCTAATATGTTATTTTATTTATTTGTATTGATTTTAGTAAACAAGATTCTGACAATTAAATTAAAACCAAAAAACCACGTCTAAATTACTTTTGTAAAAACGTAATACAACAAACAATACTCGAACATTGTGGGGGAGAGTTAAAATATGCTTATTACTTAATCCCCCAAAAGAGACAATCTCGATCCTCAAGGCCTCCTACGCATCACCAAAAATAGAATTGGTATAGTGCATGTTAATTCTAAAATTGAACAAAGATTTACTGGTGACGTAGAACAGAAATAAAATGCACGTTGTTGTGTAAGAAAACAACAACAACAAACAACCAGGTTCGTGACATATTTTTAGACTACATTCCAATTAGCATGCAGTTCTTATAATACAGAATCTAGATTAATTCTTAGTTTTATTTTTAGGATATCAATAATGAGACAAAAAGGATTTGTGTATACATATCCAGGAATTGTGCCATTGTTGTTGCTTTCTAAGTTGTTGCAGATATCTTAATTGAAGGAGGCTTGGCGGCCAACTTTGCCTTCAAATTATCTCTCAATCTAAATCATTCTGTCTGTTCTTTGTAACATTTCCAAACAGAGTTACAAGGTTCAGATACTTCGTGAAACTTATGCTATCGTTGATTATGAACTTGTCATGGCTCACAAAATAGATATTAAGGGATCGATCAGCAATTAGTCTTACACTATTCGAAATGATTAGATGAGGAGGTTTTGCGAGGGGGTAAGACAATATTTCGTTTTAAAATTATTCAATTCGATATGAATCTTACACCCTCAAAACAGAATGAACCCCTGACCGACCGAGATGTCATGCCATCCGTGATTGAACGACCAGGAAAGGAAGCTTCAATTCAATTCTTTAGAACCGAGTCAATGGCAATGGCTTCCTTAGAGCAAGGTGTCATACTCGAAATCGTTTGGAAATGTCTCAAGCAATCAGACTAGACTCACCAAAGCGATGCTTAATTTGGTTGAGGTGTTCTGTATGAAGCCAAACGTTTTTTTGTTGATTATTATTTTCAGGGGTTATATATTCTCTATATAATTGTTTTTTTAAATGATGGCTGATGTTGGAGTTTTCAGTAAGAGCTGAACATGTGTAAATTTCCGAAAACTAAGATAAGGTTAAGGAGAACGAACACTCCTGCCGACCTAAGGCCCCTGTGCTGGAAGTGAGGTCGTGATTTGTTACAAGTTTTTTGAGTTGAAGAAAGTGACGTTTCAATCGAATTACGATTTTCAGCATAGTGGTCTAGAGTGGAAGTGCTAAGTTCGAGTTCAGCCCCCCAATGCTGAAAGTCGCAATTCGACTGAAACGTCACTTTCTTCAACTCAAAAAACTTGTAACAAATCACGACTCGACTTTCAGCACAGGGGCCCAAGTCTCGCTGTCGCATCATCAACACATTAGCTTCGACATTGTACACACACACACATACCCGCGCTTCTTTTTTGGTTCCTAAGAAAACCAACTAGTCTAAGTTTCAGGGGCTTGCGGTCTCGAATTCAGACCTGCTCGCCGCTTCTATCAGCTCAGTTTGTGAAATGGAAAATGCGGCCACGCAGCTAACTGATGTTCTGATCTCTTCCTACCGTGACCGTGAAAGGATCTTTTTTTTATGACAGACTAGAGGCTTAGGAAAAATCCCTTTGTACTGTCGACAATCTATGTTTTTTTTTTGTAGAATGTCGAACAGCAGCTCTAGCCAGAAGATAGAGAGAAGAGAGCGAGAAGAGAAGGAAGGAACTGTCACAACCTAGCCGCGATATTTTATTCCACTTACTAACAACCATTTCGCGACTCTGTCATCGGGGCATCGAGAACAACCCGCTGGAGTGTTATGCCTCCTGAAACGAGTTGAATCTCATCAACCAACCGATGTCATGCGCTTGGTGGAGCGGGGAAGGCTATGACAGGAGGAATCAGGAATGTAAAGAGGGAAAAAGAAAGAAGGAAAGTTATGTAGGTGGGAAAGTGGGAAAGGCGAAGGACGGTGGCGCCGCCGGGATTCGAACCCGAGACCTCTGGGATAGCAGTCAGGCGCCTTACCCCTAGACTATCGAGACCCCCACTTTCAATCGTCGCGTAAAGTGCCCTGGTGGAACGACAGGTTAATTGCAATGTGTATAGATGTTAGGAGATTGTTCAATAGGGCAAAAACTACCGGGCATTGCGATGAATATAGGTTCACCCTATCAACCTACAACAAGGAGTTGAGACGTCCCAAAAAGATTGCCTGGAGGAAACACTGTGAGAGTTTTCAGACTTTACCAGAGGCGACTAGACTCCAAAAGCTACTTTCCAAGGACTCCTTCAACGGAGTGGGTCTTCTCGAAAAGGAGTATGCTCCTACACCTCTAACCATGAACAAACCTTGAGGTACCTCCTCAGCGAGCACTTTCCAGGGTCAATAGATAATAGACCTTCATATTAGGTACAAGCTGGAGCTCTCCCTTCCTCTACATAGCTCCATCCCAGTTCGCTTACGAGAAGGATAAATCAACAGAGATGGCTTCACACCACCAAACACAATCGAAAAAGGGTGTCTTCGAAAATGCATCACTGCGGTATCACTGCAATATTCAGCCACAGAGTTCTAATTGCTGAATATTGCAGTAATACCGCAGTGATGCATTTTCGAAGACACCCAAAGCCTTGCTCGCTTAGGAAACTGCTTTATGTGCGTTCCTTGACATCGAAGGTGCTCTCAACACTGGCTATGATTTTATGGCTCTCAGAAACCTGGATCCTCACAAATGGATAGATGCCATGCTTGTAGGTCGTGACATTTCTTCTATCCAAGGTGTCTCCACCGTTAGTGTTAAGGCTGTTAAGGAGTGCCCTTCAGAATGGGGTCTTATCGCAGTTACTCTGGTCACTAGTTGTGGATGAACTTTTCAAACTATCTGAATATGGTTTCGATGTCATCGGCTATGCAGATGATCTTGCCATCATTGTCTCTGGGAAATTTAACTTCACCATTACAAGTTAAACAGCACTGAGAACATCACTCCGAGAAGTTCAAAGATGGTTCACCACGGAGGGTCTGTCAATCAACCAAAATAAGTTTGTCCTGGTACCTTTCTCCAAACGCTACAAAGTAGACCTAAGTCCTATCTGCGTCCAGGGTACCACAGTTGAGTACTCAGACTCAGTCAAATATTTGGCAGTAAAGTTAGATAAGAGACTGAACTGGAATGCTCAACTGGACTAATGCCACAAGGGCCACCACAAATGATGTGCTGGATGTACAATATGATCGTTAAACCTGTGGTCACTTATGCCGCTATAGTCTGGTGAACCAAGAACCACTAAGGTTACGTCGATCGTAAAGTGCAGCAAACTGCAACGGCTTGCTTGCCTCTCCATTACCGGAGCTATGTAGACCTGCCCCACAGCTGCGATGCAGAAAATTAGTGGATTGGACCCATTGCATATCTTCATATGGAAATCCGTCGCCATAAGTGTCTTGGGACTTCAGATCTCATCCAATTGGCCCTATACAGTTAAAGGACACATGAATAACCTTAACAATATCCCAAACATTTCCATTTGCTGCGTATCTGACCATATGGTTGGTGAATTGCGGCTCCAAAAGAAATTCAGAACTTATTCTTCCTGGGGATCCAAAACATCACCACTGGTTTATCGACTGGTCAAATATGGAACACAGTACAAGGCCTGGTGTCACAGGGCCCAACTCCAAGGTCTCGATTGGATGGGATCAGTTGTCAGTTGTTTTCCAGACTGAAATATATGCCATTGCGACCTGCGCTAGACTCAGCCTTGAGAAATGTTTGGCAGTAGCCAACATTAAAATCTTTTCTGACAGCCACTCAGTTTTCTTCCAAAATAGTTACAGGGTGTTTTGATGTACTCCAGAGCTAGACCAGAAGAAATGAGGGCTGCAGACAGTCTCGCGAGGGAAGGGTCTGAGACGTTGGTCCAGGACCCAGAACTCTTCCGTGGCATCTCTTGGTCCAGCTCCAAGTCCTTGGTAGAGGAGTGAATTAAGGGACTAAACCTAGACTATTGAGAGTCAGTCCCAGATGTTAGACAGGCTAAAGATGTTATAAGACCCTTTGATTTAATGGGCACTATCACTTTAAACAGGGCGGATCAAAGGCTGCTGGTGGGTGATCTCACTGGCCATGTAGGACTCCAGTATCACCTCCACAACCTAGGACTGTCTCAAGAGACAGACTGCCCATCCTTTTTTTTTGTGATACGATGAAGCTTAGGAGTCACCCTTTGCACTACTTGATCTCTTTTGAGTCTAAAAAGAAGTCGGAACAAATATGATAGAGTAAAGTCGTTTACTGACATCTATGAGGTCTCGTGTGCTATTGAGAACTTCATGTGCGCGATCATTCACACCGCAACTCATAATAAATCAAACTAAAACACAATTTTATTACAAACAAAATTGCGTTTCATCCATTTATCAAGGTGCATCTACAGTTCAAGTCAAGTATCGTGTATGATATATTTATGATTTTTTTTTTCACACTTTCCTACTTTCATTTTCATCAATATTCTTTTATGTATTTTTATTGTTAATAATGTTGTAGCTGCCGTGTTATAACGCAGTAAATAGCAATAAATTAAATATCACTTTCCGTTCAAATTCATGACAGGCGGCAGCACAAACATAACACCAACAACAAAAGGAAAAGGAAATTAGTCATTTCAGAATTTCCATAATGAAAATGGAACTAAATCGACACCTCATTAATATTTAATTGAAATTCGTAACATCGATTTTATAACACTAGAATTATTTACTTTTAATGAAATTTTCCACTTTTTTTTGTTTTGTTTTGGGTTTGATTAAAGAAAATTGTGAAAGAAATGAAATCGTTGTTGGAATTAAGTTTTTTTTGTTGTTGAATTTAGGTAAATAGGATAATTGAATTCTTGAAGAAGTTTTCAGTGTTAGGGGTCGTCCATCAATTACGTGAGGCGATTTTTTGACCCCCCTCCGCCTTTTTGAGATGTTGTTAGATTTGGCTTAACCCCCCTCCCCCTTATCTCACCTGAGATTTTTCAGATTTTAAAAAATCTTAGTATTTAACATTAAAAATATTTAACACGCAAGATTACTGGTAATTCGAACTCGTACTTGGCCCTCCTCTATTCTACTGGTTTTGTCGCTTCTAGTGGACATACGGGTCAGAGTTACTTGGCTCGTACGCCGCAGCATTCGCCAAGTCGCGCGTTGGGCTGGCTGGTGGCGGCTAAAGAATCGAGGGACTACTATGTTTCTGGCGTCCGCATAAAAATTTTGGTGTAGGATTTAGTCATATCTTAAGGCCCCCTTTCACAGACAGGTCGACGGCAGGCAGTGGCCTGAAAGGTTTCGCCTTGAAGCCAAATATCACCACAGACCTCCCCGGCTGCAAACTGGATGGGGTCTCCAGCCCAAGAAGACTGACAAAAATCTTTAAGGTACGACTCCGAACAAGGCGGCAGACTGCAAACCGCAAGCGACATTTCTTCTTCTTCTTTGTTCCGTTAGCTGGCGGTCCGAGCGGGACGTCCCCGCAACGGATACGCTGCTGTCGGTGCCGCTTGGTCTCGAACTCTATTTACGATTCGTTTCCACTCTTGCCGGTTTTTGGCGACGTCTCGAGACTCGGTAACAGATAACACAGCCCCACAAAAAAAGTTTCAGACCTGGGGGTCTCACTAGGCTTACTATATGTTTTCGGGGTCGCTGAATCTGAATATGAGGTCTATATAGCTCTATCGGGTCTAGGATTAGCCTAGGAACATCGGAACCTGTTCGATTTGGATTCCATCGAGTTGAACACTGACACTCGATCCCTCCGTTGTGAGCACTTTGGTCTTTTCATTGATCGAGTGGCATTGATTTTTAACCCGTATGACTGGGCGATGCGGAAAATGTCGTATAAGATGTGCGCTGCTTCAGCATCCGTGTCGACAAAGACGGCGCTATCGTCGGCAAACATGAGATCGGTTACGAGGTTGTTGTCGTCGTATCGAACTCCGAGTCGTCCATCGAATGCTTGACGCATAATCGCGTCGACCACGACGTTGAAGAAAAGTGGCGAAGCAACGTCTCCCTGTCGAACACCCGTTTGAATCGGGAATTCCTCGGATAAGTCACTTCGAATACGAACGCTGTTGCCTAAGCCATCGTGTTCACGTGGCACGTGTTCCGTTTCTAAGACTCTCCACAAGCTGTTCCAATCGATGCAATCGAAAACGGATTTGAAATCGAGGAAAACGACGATAGTTCGTTTGCCAAAACGAATTCTTTCTTCCATTAGCTGACGAAGTGGGAATATTTGATCAATGCATCCTTGATATGATCTAAATCTCGCTTGTTCTTTCCAGCTCGTTTGCTCTCGATGTTTCTGTAGCCCCGATTATATGATTTTTGTAAATACTTTACCGACGATCGTAAAGAGGCTAATACCGTGTTAATTCTTGCATTCCCGACATTCACCTTTCTTCAAAATTGGGATAACGATCGCTTTCTTCCACGCCGAACGGACACGATCCGAATCCAATATGTGTGTTGTGAGGACATGAAGTCGTTGTGATAAGAAATCACCTCCGGCTTTGATCATCTCGGCAAACGACACTACTGATTTCTATGATCAAATCGCAAACAGCAGGCGACACTTAGTGATTTTGTCGTACAAATCAGTAGTGTCGCCACTGCGATTTGTAGTCTGCCGCCTTGTTCTGAATCGTTCCTTTATGTGTGTGGGCATTTATCGTCAGCTTGTGCCTGAAAATCTTAACTTCTATATAGTCTCAAGCCGTGAATTTACGGCGAATTCACGCCGTATTCAGTCGTACCTGAAAGAAAGGCTCAGTCAGACCGTGCCTGCCGAGTTGGCCTGCCGGCGGCCTGTTAAGGCCCCCATACACGGTCAAATTGGCTGTACAACCAGATTTTCATCAAACCTATAAGCGCAATGTATTTTGATCGGCCGACCGGCCCACAATCGATAGTTTTGGTTGTGCAACCGCACTTCGCTGTACAACCAATTGGACCGTGTATGGGGGCCTTTAGTGAATGGGGTTCTTTAGTGGAGAAACATATTTTACTTACTAGCAATTTTACACTGTTTTTTGAGCCAAAAATATTACGTGATATTTGCCCACGTGTATACGTATACGTATTACGTGATATTTTCTCTCCCACGTGAGATTCGGCTCGACCCCTTTCCCTTCCCCAAAACCCCTCACGTAATTAATGGACGATTCTTATTTGAAGAAGAAATATGTTGATTTGTCAAAAAAAAATAATTTTTTAACTAAAAATACGCAACTATAAAATCAGCTGTTTTAGTGTGAACACGTCGATTAAAAAAAAGTTGGCACGAGGTTGATTTTTCACTCAAATGATTGGTGAAGGATATTCGAGGTGGGGGGAGATGATTTTGGTAACACAGTACGCTAAACTTTTTTCTTAAAATAGAACCAACACATCAGTGACCAACAAGAAATGCCTCTCTTGATAAATTTTCACTTGTGGTATAAATTATAAAACTACACACACACAACATTTGAAAATTTTCTTTTGAATGAAAAGCGCAAAAAAATGAAGGAAAATAGAAACGAAACGATAAATTTTCAACGCTTGTTCATTATTGTCGGATTTATTCCTCTTTGTCATGCCTTGTTGTTTTTGCTGGCCCGAACAAATTCCATATACCTCGACTCGAGTCCGGGGGTCTGACTTAATACACCAACAGGTGAGACACCGAGTTGAGTAATTCACTAAAAGGGCGACACGCTTTGACTGACAATTAAGCACCTTTATTTCTGTCGGCGGGGAAATGTGTTTGTGCGCTTGTTTGTTACATGTTAACGCATATATTTTCAAAGAACGATTATGCGATTTTGTATCTTTTAACGTTTTAATGTCAGCTTAAAAATTGTTTGTTTGCTATTTGAGGCGATTTCGCGACTGACATTTTTATAAGATTAAAACAAAATTAAATTGAAAATATACTCTCCAGACTTAAGTTATTATCAAATTGTAGAGACCGGTTGTATCCATATCCAAGGTAAAACAGGGTGGCCAGCTTTTGGAAATTCTGCAAAACCTGGAAAAATCAGGGAATTTAAGAATTATCGAAAAGTCGGGGAATTTTAATTCAAATCATGGAATTTTTCATTCATAATATTCAAATTATTTTCCGATGAAATTTGTTTCTGTCTCATTCAATGCGCATGAAGAGATGCACAGAACACAGAAATTTCGGGAAAAGGCGAAAGATTAGTCGAAGAACTTGAATTTAATGAAATTCTATTGTACTGGAAATTGGTCAGTATAAAATTAAAACAAATTCCTTGATATGCGTGCATTCTATAGCACCCACTAAAACACTTTATCGAAAGCTTTGTGATTGCTTGACTTAGTTTTATTCGAACGCGCGTCAAAGATGGACACCAGCAAACAGAAAATATGGCATATTTTACAGTTTTTCTTTGATAAAGGCGAAAATGCAAGCCAGGCGGCTGAAAAAGTGAATAGTGTTTATGGTCCTGATACTGTAACAGCCATTCACGTATAATTTTGGTTTCGTCGATTCCGTTCCGGTAATTTCGATGTCAAAGATGCACCACGCTCTAGAAAGCCATTTGTCGAAAATGTCGATAACATCATGACAATCGTCGAGTCGACCGTCATGCAAGCACTGTTTCGATTGCCCTGGAGTTAAGCATTAAACAAAAAAACATTTGGAACCATTTGCATAAGGCAGGATACAAAAAGAAACAGGAAGTTTTGGGTGCCACACGAGTTAACGCCAAAAAATCAAATGGACCGAATTTCCATCTGCGAATTACTGCTGAATCGCAACAACATCGACCCATTTCTGAAGTGGGTAGTGATAACTGGCGATAAAAAGTAGGTCACTTTCGACAACGTTAAGCGAAAACGGTCGTGGTCTAATCGCGGTAAACCGGATCAAACGGTTCCCAAGCGAGGATTGACGGCCAGGAAGGTTTTGCTGTGTATTTAGTGGGATTGGCAGGGAATCATCTACTGTGAGTTGTGCCCCTATGGCAGAACTCTTAATTCGGACCTGTAGAGAATAGGAAAAGAATTGTGTTCCATCAGGACAACGCCAGGCCGCACACATCGATAGTGGCTCGCCAGAAGCTCCGGGAGATTGTTTTAGAGGTTCTTATGCATCCACCTTATATTCCGTAGCTGGCACCAAGTGATTGCCACCTGTTCCTGGCTAAGGCGAACGATTTTCCTGGTGAAAAATTCCCCTCAAGAGCGGCTTGTGAAAATCGTCTATCCCAGTTTTTTGCCAATACGCTTTTATGAGAGAGGCATAATGAAATTACCTTCAATTTGCCAACAAATTATAGAGCAAAACGGTGCATATTTCACACAAGGGTCAACATTATACTATTCTAAATAAAGCCTTGAATTTCATGCAAAACTAATGGATTTCATTTTACTACACCATATACATAATTGTAAATTTTTCTGACAATTAATATATTCAGAACCAATATGTGTAAATATGAATCAAAGCAAATATTGAAGAGAGCAAAATTCAAGCGAAATCGAACTAGAGCAATACATACCTTGTTAGAGTGAATTTGCTCTGTAGCGAGTTATTCGTGCTCAGCTCCAGAAGAAATGTGCTCGCGCTCCCAGTTAAAGCTGCCAAATCGATGACGCTATAATACTCTTCGTTTTCATCTTTTCGTCTTCATTGCCTTTATTTTCGTCGCAATGTTTTTCATAAGTTACAGGCGAAGGGCTTGCGATCATCAGATTGGCTGCCTCTTGAGGAAATGGCTTAGTTTTTTGTGCTGCCTTGGTCTGGTACTACTTAAATATAAATCTGAACTTCTATGTGATTGTCTGTGTTACAATTCACTCGTGGATGGATCTGTTTTGCCCGAAGTGTTTCTTACGAGCATTGTCTTCATTTATTGGGCCGTATATCCTTCGGAGGACCTTCCTCTCGAATACCCGAGTGGCTAGTCAACAAACACATCCCCTCTTCCAAAACTGTTATTGGTAACAACCTTTCTTAAAAAGGAAAAAAGGTATGTCACTTCATTGTGAATTGGAAGGTGGGTCGGCGGAGTACAGAACAACATGTGTCCTAAGATCTCTCTGGTGGATCACAATGTATCATGATGTCTTGAAGTTACGTCTCGATAAGATCGAGTTATGCGCGAACAAAGCTATCAGAGCTATTAAAGGTGATGTCTATTGTAATTTTGCTGAGTCTGGACTGGCGGGTTGCAGATCGGATGATTTTATGCCGTTGATCTTTGTCGCATACAAAAATGTTTGTATGTTGATAATTACATCGATGTTGTTGTCTTATACAGGTGATCCGCCAATCCCTCGCCTACTGTTGGCGAGGGTGGTTAGCTCAGTCTAGCTTTACGAATGCCAGTATGGCAGCATCAAGAAAGAGGGCCAACAGCAGAAAATGGGGGTCACATACAGACTACAGATGGAAACAGACTCGTGCGTGCGTACAGTGCCTGCGGTCGAGGCAGAGGCATTCTTTATGTCACACGCTCATTTATTCTCAAATTCCGGGTGGGAACCTGGAATTTTCCGTGCTAATATTGATTTCTGACTGCGCATCTATTGGTGGCTGTGGCCAGATTGCGCACTCGTTTTTTAACATACGGAAGAAATTCTTCTTTTAATGTTGAGAAGGCACCTTTATGCAATACTAAGATAAGTAAAATTATCAACATACGAAAATATCAATGTTTTGATTATTTCTGCTTGTTGCACTGTTATCGAATCCAATGGGGAAAAGAGAGCAGCCGCCGACGCATCATGTTGACGGAACGTATTAACTAATGGGCATAAGGTTAACTATACCGCAGCAAATTACTATAAAATCGGTCTTTAACTTTATCACATCAACTGCTGATGGTAAAACATCAGAAAATCTACTATACATTGTGTTAAATTCAATAAATTTTCCACTAAACTTCAAATCAATAAACATTTCCCACTTGTCAAGAAATCAACTGATTACTTTCGGAGTCTTAAATCCGCAGTTTCATATGGCACTACTCCTGGCTAAACAACAGCGAAGGGAGCCTCAATCGCGGCGGGAGCTCCCGATCCGCCGAATTCGGGAATCGAGGCCATTATCAAATTATAGACACCTAGAGACCGGTTGTATCCACACCCAAGGTAAAAAGATAAAATAAAATAAGTCCTCCATAACAAACTTTTTCTTTCAATACATAAACTGGAAAAAGATAATGGCTGTAAACATTTCCATTTTGGTCCCTGTTAAGACTTACTAATTTGACAACGCCTTCGCTCAATTATTACTAAAATATGCCATATGTTTGGATGGTTTTCATTTGAATCCGTGAACCTCCAAAAAATCTATTCTAAATTAAAAGTTCATAAACAAAATTTTACATTCAAATTAAGACAAATCTGACGTCAAAAAAATGTCTAACCTATTAATCCAAAAATGGTTTGTTTTGATCATTCCAAAAACAAATCAACATGAAAAAAATTTAAAATTTATGCGAAAACGACATTTTTTCGTTTTATAAAAAAACCAAAATCTTTATTCTAATGACGAAGTTTTTTGCTTAAAAATATATTGTTGCCAAAAAAAAACATGAATGGATTATGCAAGAATTAGTTAACAGACTAGCACCATTTCGTCATAGCGTGATTATAAAATTTCACCTTAATGTCGTTTAATCGAATTCTAATCATATCAATTTCATCAGGTTAATTATAATATTTTTATGGATAAATGAAGTCATCTACGAAAATTGAAAAGGTAAACACAATTTCTTGAATAACACATATGGAAATAAATCATGTGATTTCTGCTAGTTTTTAGTTTTCTTTTACTGCACAATTTAAAACTTGTTTCTTTAAGTAGAGATTAATGTGCATCATAGTTTTAAAACCAACAAAAAATACATGAAAATTTTTATTATCTTGTTTTTGAGGATAAAACAATATATTTTTGTGGTTATTAGTGGATATATGCAAAAATTCCAACAATTTTATTGCATTTTTGCTTAAGTATTTTGCAACCCTGACAATCATTATCAATGATATGTTTATCATTTGTTCCACAGCGTGTAAAAATAGAATTTAGCTTCCTGCAATATTTTTGTCCAAAATTCTGGGTCTCTGCTTTGGAATTTGCATTTTTTGAGAGTTATGGGCTTTCGTTTCGCCTAGTCTTCTATTCATAATAATTTTTTATGCAACCTATCAGGGGACTATTTGGGTCGTTAAAACCAGGATACGAAAATCCTCATTCATGAGGAGTGAGTGAGCACTTGTAAGTTCCTCATTATACAATAACTCTCACTCATGAGTGAAGAGAAAGTTTTAACTGCTCGTCCTCATGAGTGAGGAGGTTGTGTACATAGACTTCTCATGCACATGAGTGAGGATAACATTAGGCCAAACCTAAATGAAAAGTAACGCAGAAGGGAAGTAAACGTTACTTCCACTGAATTAGATGTAACTTCCGCTTACTTCCATTTTGGTCACTCTCATACATTACTATGCAATGGTACCTAACTTCACTTCATTTCCCATTTAGTGTGAGTGTGCGTATAATGAGTTTATTCACCGTTCACTCACGTTAGGTAACCAAAAAGAAAAGCACTTGGGTAAGGATTGTTTAATAATAAAAGGCGGTGATAAAAGTTCTAAATATCTGAATATTATAAAGTTTATTCGACTAAACTGATTTCCACCTTAAGGTCTGGTCAATACATAGTTTCCATCATAGAGCTGTCTCGGTGGATCTGTCACTGAGATAGGCATGTTAAGCTGAGTGAAGTTACATTTTATTAATTTTTATTTGCAATAACGGCACATATCCGTACTTGCACACTTCATGAGAATGATCGCACGACTCCTCCCGCCCAAATCCACTCCTTCCCAAGCCCGAAATCATGGCGCAGGAAGCTAAACCAAAGCCAGAAAGACTCATGGGCGAGTTTGGAAATTCCTGAACAAATTATTCACACACGATTGAGCGTACTTGCAAACAACTCTCGCTCGTGAGTTGCATGGGTCGCACCGCACATAAATGACGTTTTTCATACCCAGATTTCCTGAAGAGACAACTCTCGCTGGTGAGTGAGGAGTGAGTTGACCCTGTACCCTGTTCAAAACTTACCAGTCCCTCGAAGCAAACCACATACCACTGCAGGAGAGATACGACCTAACAACTTTCTTTCGCTGCAAAGTAGTCAGAACTTGGTTCGCACTTGGATATATGCCATTTGTGTGGAGGCAAGTTAATTGTGCATTCATCATCATCTGTAGCACTACAGCCTATTATTGGCCTTGGCTTCCTGCAGCATGTCCCTCCTTTCCGTTCGGTTCCTAGCTAATGCTTTCCAATTATGTACGTACGCCTAACTACTACATCATCCTCAACAGAGTCCATGTATCGCTTCTTTGGCCGACTTGAATTACGCTTTCCATCAGGGATTCGATTTATCGCTATTTTTGCAAGGTCGCAACCGTCAAGCCTTTATACGTGTACCAACCATCGTAATCTTCTTAATTTTATACTCTTGACAATGTTGGGCCGCCAGTACAGTTGGTATAATTCATGATTATATCTCCTTCTACTTTGACCGTTTTTCTTTCAAAAGTACCTGGAAGAGTTTCATCAGCCACTTTCAAAGCCCATGCCTCTGATCCAGACATCAGTACGGGCTTGATTAGCGTGAGTTTACACTTCATTCCTCTAGACAAAATGCGTGATGTAAGTGTTCTCGAGCCTAATTCTTTAACGGTTTCTATATTATATGAACATGTTGTAATGTTTTGTCTTGGAGTTGTGTATGTTTTTGAAGTACAAAGATACTTAGTTTTTGCTTCGTTGATGAGTAATCCCAAAATTCGCAGCTGTTCAATTTGATGAAGGCTTCTCTCACACTCGCAAAAGACCTATATATTAGAGCGACATCATCAGCATAAGCCATTCTCGTTTCTACCCCAGCGTCTCTTACCACCTTCTCCAACACTTACCTCGTTTATGACTCGGTTGAAAGTTGAGTTGAAATTTCGACCACCGCATACGATGTATGATGTCTAGCTAACCTCAAATTTTTGTGTGGAATTCTTATTTATAGATACGTAAAATTTCACCGAACTAACAAAATACAAAACTAACGCCGAAGGCGGAGTTTACGGATGGTAAACAAACTAAACAAATGTCACTTCGACCCAATTACAATTCAATCCGCGTATATAAGGCATTTATGACTGGGTTGAACCTAGTCATACACTGGGTAAATGTTAAATAGGAGGCATGACAGCGCGTCACCTTGTCTCAGGCTTACTTTCTGAGAGGTCTCATTCAACTCTTTCTCTACATCGTACTACCTCGATTGTAGCTTTTGGTACTTCGATTAGATATTTTGGAAATCGGAAGCAATCAAGAGCTTTAAATACATAACTCCTCATGCTCACGCTGTCATATGCTTGCTTGAAATCTATGAGAATATTGAAGTTGAATTCTCACGGTTTTTCCAAAACTCTTCTTAAAGTGGAAATATGGTTGTAGTCGAAAGCCATATTTATAACTACCTGTTATGCCCTTCTGCGATGGGTTGAAATTTTTTGTACAATATAGTGGGCAGTATATTATACGCCGAGTTGAGGAGGGTTGTATGTCTATAGTCCCCACATACGAGATGACCTTGTTTTTTATACAGGGGGCATATCACACCATCCGCCAATTCAAGTGGGATCACCAGATCGATTCTATAAGCTTGTGTAATCCGTTCCTTAATTCTTCGCTTTATATTTCCACACGTCAATTGCTATACTATCTTTTCCTGGAGATTTATTGTTTTCAAGGTTCGTCATAACTTCTTGTACGTCGTTCATTGTAGGCAACCCACATTCATTAGCAGCACCAGTATCACTATCGCTATCAGCTGGTGCGTTTCTATTGGGTTGTTTCACATCGCTTCCACTCTCATTTTCAGCGACTTTATTCAGTAGCTCCTTAAAATACTTCTGTGTTGGAATTTAGTGCTGGCCACTATCATATTAGCTCCAGCAGCGAAGTCCACCAGTCTATGACCACTATCGTTGCACTCACGCTGTTTACTGCGCTTTTCAATGGTTGGGTAATAGATTCCTTACTGCCCTACTTTTGCGTCTACTATAATTACCTATCATACCTGGGACATTTTCTGAAGGTTTTCTCGAGGTTTTCGTAGAAGGCCTCCTTTTCTTCATCAGACTTATCTTCGGTTGGAGCATTATATTAATGTGGGAGTAATTGTGCAATTTCGTATCTTGCACATTCTTTCGCTTATTTGATTTTTCTTACGATGAATGCTGCACCTAAGGTGTGCTCTTTATATCTGCAGCTAATTTATTGTATAATTCTTTTTCTCCGCTTATCACCAACCATCTAACTTGTTGAATCGCCGTTATATCGGCCTTGTATTTTTCAAGCTGGTCCAATAGTACTGTTAACTTACCAGGTTGGTAAGGAGTTCGCACGTTCTCTGTAAATATTTCGAAATCATTGTCTGTGTTGATTCTTTCGAAGTTCTTGAGTCTCTTCTGTCTATCTCCTCGAACAGTATCGGCTTTGATGGAATTTCTCCACGTTTTCTCAAAATCCTGTCTCCCCTAATTGCTGAACCTATCACGCATGTTTTTAACTATTGCCTCACTGCATCTGAATTCCCTTTGCTCTGGAAAAAAGCCATTGTGGTTCCTTTACCCAAAAGACGGTCACCATCTGATATATCTGACTTTCGTCCTATTAGCATCCTACCCTTCCTCGCTAAAGCTTTTGAAAAAATTATTTTTACTCAAGTGATGGGCCATCTAGAACGTAATAATTTTCTCTCTATTTATCAATCTGGCTTTCGAAAATCGCACAGTTGTGAGACTGCTATGTTGAGGGTTACAACTGATCTTAGGGCTGCGATTGATCAGGGTAAAATTGCATTATTGGTTCTGCTTGACTTCTCTAAGGCTTTTGATTCGGTGGTGCATCCGCTCCTGTTGTCCAAACTTAATCAACTCTATCATTTCTCTTCCTCCGCCACGCGTCTTTTCTCCTCTCTTCTTTCTGATAGATTTCAATGTGTTCGTCACAATGGCAGAACATCCTCTCTTCTGCCAGTGCGTCTGGGTGTGCCTCAAGGCTCGATACTGGGTCCTCTTCTTTTTTCCCTATACATCAATGATCTTCCTTCTGTCATTGACGGCTGTTCTTTTCATATGTATGCTGATGATCTACAGCTGTACAAATCATTTCCTCCTAGTGACATTGTTCCCTGTACTGCCGATATGAATAATATTTTATCTCGAATCAGTGAATGGAGCTCCAATAATTTCCTAAAACTTAATCCAATTAAATCCCAAGTACTGCTTATAAGTCATCGTCCTATATCCTCTGAATATAGTCCTAATCTATTACTAGATGATGTTCCTATTCCTGTTGTTGATTGTGTCAAGAGCCTTGGGATATTTATTAACTGTAAGCTTTCCTGTTGTAATCATGTTTCCTTCATGCTGTCCAAGATATATGGTACCTTGCGAAAACTGTGGCTGTTCGCGGATCTGCTTTCACCTTCCATCCGTGCCAAGCTAGTGAAATCACTTATTCTGCCGCATTTTCTCTACGGCGCCCTTGTTTATTTGTCTCTTGATTCGTCCTGTCATCATCGACTCAGGATCGCATTCAATGATTGTCTGAGATTTGTTTTTCACCTCCGTAGATCTGATCATGTGTCGGACGTGCAAAATTCACTATTGGGGTGTGGGATCTTTCATTTTCTCAATGTCATGGCACTAACTCTTCTCCATAAAATTTTGTATTCTAAACGTCCTTGCTACCTCGCTGACTTCCTTATCCCCATGCAGTCCTTGAGGTCATTCAAGCTGCTTATCCCTTTCCATCGTTCCTTGGTTGGTAGTCGTTCCTTCTTTGTGCATGCGATTAGACTTTGGAATAGACTTCCTCTATCCATCCAAAAAATCAGCACAGCCACGATGTTCAAAAAGCAGGCATCTATTTTTTTAGCTTCTCTTCCAGCTCCACAGTAGTACTACTACTCTACTGTCCTTACCTATTTCTTTCGTTTCTTCTTTCTTCTCTTTTACTTCTTTCAAATTCTTCGCTCTTCTATCTTAAGCTAGTTGTAAGAATTTAGGATTATTTACCATTTGTTAAATGTACTCTAAAAGATTGTAATCTTGTGTACTCTACCAAATATATAAATAAAATAAAATAAAATAAAAATAAAAATTGTCCTTTTTCCGTTTGCCAGTCGTTGAGTTATCCGTCTGATCCGAGGTTCTGCTGTCGGGATCGTAGCAATTGATATTGCCAGGGAGGCAATGCCCCTGTTTATAATGCCCCGACCTCAGTTCAGTAATGTTCAGTTCAATCCACATAAGTAATTTCACCAGCTTAGGTTCAGTTAATGTGCAATACGTACTTGAAATTGTTGCTTTTTCGCTAGAAGTCAGAAATGCAAAAGCCCACTGGAGTGTTGACTCTTTTGAGCGAGCTTTTACGTTCAACTTCAGTTCGAGTTCAGTTGGTTTGTTTTTTATCCTCAGTTGAATATGTGTAAATTGTATGTGAACTGAATTTATTTTAAGTCTAAAACTCATAAGACTAAGTCAATATGCCCTTGATGACCTGGGTAATTCAATCAAGACTCCCTTATGTGATTCCAATGTCCTTAGTGCTTCATGGGCAATGAAATGAAATAGTGCACGTTTTGAACAAACAGGCTTCTGGTATTGCTTTCATCGAACCGGAACCGGCATTTGGAGCAACTACCAGGGGGTTATCCTGTAAGGCGATTCGAAAGTGGGAAGCAAACGGAAGTTAGTTGCGATGCGATTTAGTTTTAGCTTTTTCAAAAAAAAAAAAAGCTTATACAGAGGCTCTGTCCGTCTGTCCGTCTGTCCGTCTGTCCGTCTGTCCGTCTGAAGCCTACTTTCATCTCTGAAAGTACTGCAGATACAGACTTGGGAAATATCTCAAAATGTAGCTCTTGGTCAAAAGACCAAAAACTGAGAAAATGGTCTGGAAATTTCAACCAGAAGTATATTTAACAACAAAAGTATATTTAACAACAAAAAAGAGATTTCTAATAAAGTTCATTTATCGGTAGCCTAGAGGTAAGGGTCTTGGGTCCTATCCCAGGCGAACCAAGTTCAATCCCCGACCGCAAAATGGTGAAATAAATTTTTTTTTTTTACTTGGGTGTAACATGTTTTAATTCTATTTCTCACTAAATTATATTATTTAATAATGATACTCAGGAGAACATAAACATTTATTTAATTAAAAGTGCAAAAAAATCATTTTCTTGAGTTTTTATGGCTCTTCGGCGGCTTTATAAATCATTAAGAAATTTCGCGGAAATAATATAAAGTATTTATTTGTTTATATGCATATTTTATATGCTGTTCATTTTATTATAGTTTATAGTTATGTAGGTGGTGCTGTAGACCAAAACAAAAATTCAATTTTATCGAACTTCGCTGTGGATTTGTCACAATCAACCAGAAGTATATTTACACAACAAAAAAGAGATTTCTAATAAAGTATCGGTAGCCTAGAGGTAAGGCGCTGGAGTCCTATCCCAGGCGAACCAAGTTCGATCCCCGACCGCAAAATGGTGAAATAAAAAATTTTTTTTTACTTCGGTGTAACATGTTTTAATTCTATTTCTCACTAAAAATTATATTATTTAATAATGATACTCAGGAGAACATAAACATTTATTTAATTAGAAGTGCAAAAAATCATTTTCTTGAGGTTTTATGGCTCTTCGGCGGCTTTATAAATCATTAAGAAATTTCGCGGAAATAATATAAAGTATTTATTTGTTTATATGCATATTTTATATGCTGTTCATTTTATTATAGTTTTTAGTCATGTAGTTGGTGCTGTAGACCAAAACAAAAATTTAATTTTATCGAACTTCGCTGTGGATTTGTCACAAAAAATATGTATGATTTAAACGAAACATTTGGTAGGTTTAAAACGAAAAGTAGATATCTAATTTTTACCAGGGCATATAAACGCTTACTGAAATGAATGAAAATTTATAAATTTCACGAACGATGTATTTAAGACCGTCCTTATAGTCCATGAATATAAGATTTGCCCCATATCTAAAAAATTTTGCAGCCCTTTGTTTAAAAGCATATTTTTAAGTTTTTATTAACTAAATTTGTATGTATCTCTTCAGAATAACAAAACAAAAGTGGGATGTTGTGCCTAGAGACTAGCCACTAATTACGCTTTTTCGTGGTATTCTTTCTATTGAATAACACTTCAGTCTGGATGACAATATATTAAGTGAAGATTGTGAAGAATTGCGAAAATATTCAAACAAATAACTCGAAAAACTAACGCATCTTTCATGGAGATGCTGCTGAAAGAATTATACAATAATTGCCCGCCAAGAATTTGAGAGAATTGATATATTTTAATTGCACCCCATCTATGACAAAGAATAATGAACACCATCTATGGCAATATTACATTACTCTTCGTTTTACCTATGATTATCAATTTCCATAAAATATACAAAATACATTTCATAAATAATAGAAAAACTGTTGTCATAAATCAGTTGTTTACTTCCTTCTAAAGTTTATACATATCTTGCATTGGAATGTACCTTTTTATGAAAGCATGAATAAATAGGTTTATTGCCACATTACTACAAGTTAGTGTTTGGAGTAATGGGAAGGCGCTAGATCGGGGTGCGAAAGGGCCAGGTTCGATTCTTGATGAATTTTTTAAGTACTTTTTTTTAGCTTTTTTAGTTATGATGATTTATTGTAGTATAATAAACTAAGCCTGCGTTGATGATAAAATCTCAAAGCGGCGACTAATTAAAACCTTTGGGACATATTCAATTGTGAGCTATAACTCAATCTATAATAAGCTAAATAAGCCAAATCCGTTTTTAACTAAAACTTTTATTTCACGTTGCATTGATTTAATTATTGTCATAATGCTGTATCCTAGTTTGGCCATGGAGATTCATAAGTATTACACTGACCAACGCTATATATAATTAATCTTGCAAAGTTTTTGTTAAAGGCTTATGTAGGTTATAAGTTGTGAGACTTTGCGTCATCTAAAACTTAACAAAGTATTTAACAAACACTACCAAAATCATCATAACTTAAAAAAAAAAAAAATAGTACGCGGCCATCACCAGTATCGAACCCGGGTCCTGTCGCACCCCGAGCTAGCACCAACCCATTACTCCAAACTCTAACTCGTAGGAATGTGGCAATAAACCTATTTATTCATGCTTTCATAAAAAGGTACATTCCAATGCAAGATATGTATAAACTTTAGAAGGAAGTAACTGATTTATGACAACAGATTTTCTATTATTTATGAAATGTATTTTGTATATTTTATGGAAATTGATAATCATAGGTAAAACGAAGAGTAATGTAATATTGCCATAGATGGTGTTTACTATTCTTTGTCATAGATGGGGTGCAATTAAAATATATCAATTCTTTCATATTTTTGGCGGGTAATTATTGGTGTTGGTCTCTTGCGAAGTGGGGGTACTTGTGTGCGTGCACGTGCATATATGCTATGGATAAACAGGTGCCTGTGTTTTTCATTAGATTTTCTACATTTAAAGAAAAGTGAAGTGCGTGCATGATAATATTTTCTTTAAAAATAAAAAATAAAGTTAAATTGAAGTGTAAATAAATACAAAAGGCGCGGTAAGCTGAATTTTTAACAATAATGTATGTTTAAGTAAAATAATACACCTAATTCTGCTGTGCAAAGTGATTTTAGATTTGCCTCGAATCCATAGAAAATTTTTTAGATTCGTTTTACATAATTATATAGTGTTTACATGTGTGATGTGTTTTGTTTTTTTGTTTTTTTTTTTTTTTTTTTTTTTTTTTTCAATTTGACACTTTCGATTTATTGGCCTCGATTCCCAGATCCAGTGGGTCGGAAGTGAGTGCGGATTTGAGACTTTGCGATTCTCAAATCTGCAACCGCGAATCTCTCTTTGACATTTTCCGTGCTTTAAAAGTGTGATCCGCAACAAATTTTCTGAGGATTTGAAACCACAAATGCGCCTAAGATAATCCGACATCGGGTATTTCATTAGCGTGTGAGTCTTTACTCCGAATTTTTGATTTAATTAAATCCGCGACTGCGAATTTGAGAATCGCAAAGTGTCAAAGCCGCACTCACTTCCGCGCCGTCGGATCTGGGAATCGAGGCCATATTATTTTATTTTTCCATAATTTTTGAGTAATTGTTTTGGGCAGTGGCCTCGATTCCCAGATCCGGCGGGTCGGAAGTGAGTGCGGATCAATCTCCACTTAATATATTGTCATCCAATCTGAAGTGTTATTCAACAGAAAGAATACCATGAAAAAGCGTAATTAGTGGCTAGTCTCTAGGCACAACATCCCACTAATTTGTTTTTGACTTTCGAATGGCATTTCAGGATAAGCACCAGGTTGGGGAAGAGAGCTCTCGTGGATCGGACACGAACTGTATACCCTAAGCTGTAGATCAACTCATTCGCTCAATTCAACTCCAGCTGGCCTTCTCAACTCAAATTTATTCTTTCTATCACAACGCGTGCCCTAAATTGTCTCCTATAGAGAGACGGGTCTCGTTTTTCCAGCTAGACATTGTTTTATCAAACAAGTCTTACGTCTTCAATCTGAGGTAAAGAACCTGCTAATAGTACAATTGGTCCAAGCTGCTCAGGCGGCGCTCCTTGGACCCAATACTAAAACAATGAATGTCTTATGTATAGTTTTGTGCTGTATCCGGAATTATTTAATTTAAGATTTGGGAGATTTCAATTTTTTTCAAATAAGCTTTCTAACGCCTAAAACAAGTCGAACTTGTCGTCAGTAAATGGGTTAAAGGTAATCCAGCTACGGATGTTCTAGTTGCTAGATATGAGTACCTTGATTGTATATGTTTTTTTTTTAAACGGAAGCCTTCATATTGAAAAGCAAGTTTCATAAAACAATTCAACTCTCTACCTTATAAAAACTGACCTGTTACCACGCTGATATTCTTATCCGCAATTCGGGAAAAAACCCGATTATTTGTTAAAATAAAAAAATACTACAAATACTAGATAAACATGCGATCTAAATATTTATCCTTCAAACTAATTATTTCCGAATTAATAGGAATCTATAAGTAGAAAATCCACCATTGAAGTCTTTGTTGATTAGTAAACAGAACGCCACATTTTGTACTTCAGACAATCGTAAACACTTGATTTTTGCTTTCTACGTTTTTTTTTTAATTCTTGTTCAATAAAATTTCAAGGAAATTTCGATGTTGAAAATTAACGTTCAGACGGAAATAAATTAAAGAAAAGATTATTTCTCAACTGTTGAAAGTAGAGAATCCGGAGTGAGAGGAGGAAGAAAATGTTTTTCTAATTTTGTTCGCGTTGGAAAAATTCCATATATAAAAAACCACTTTTTTTAAGTGATTTTGTCGTGGGATATGGGATTGGCTGGAAAATATTCGCGGGAATTTATTGGAGTTTTTTTTTTAATTTTAAAAATAGGCTTAGTTTTTTTTTGTCGTGAAATAATGTTAATGCTGTTAAACGTATCTGCTTTGTTCTTTGTTGCTATAATTCTTTTCTCTTTCTTATTTCCCTTTAATCCCTCATGTGACAAGGTGCGGAAACAGTAGCCCTCCAGCGGTAACAATACTATCGAGGTAGCAGAATTTATCTACCAGTTCCACGTAACGTTTATTCAGCGCTTCCGGTTCAATGGTGTTTGCATTTATCCGCATTTCTTTAGTTTTATTCGGATTTAGCCTTAAGCCTGCTGGACTATTTTCTGTTGCCAAATTATTTAACATATTTTTGAGGTCCAGATGTCTGTGGGCCAGCAAACAGACATCATCCGCGTAGTCGAGATTCTTAGGGCGGTCTAGCAATCGCCATTGTATCGTACCGCCTGTTCCACTATCTAGAGCGCTGAGAAGAATGTCGTTTATTACTATAAGAAATAGTAAAGGCGAAAGTAGGCATCCTTGTCGTACTCCTGAACTCACCTCAAAGCTGTCGGAAATTTTCCACTGTGAAGAACTCTGCATTTGGAATTGTTGTATAGAGCTTTTATCAATTCTATTACTTTATCAGGCAGTCCACGTTGCGGTAGTGCCTGCCATATAAAGCTCCTATTAACCGAGTCGAACGCTTTCTCATAATCTACGAAAGCAAGGTAAAGGGGCTATTGGAATTCAGTTGACTGCCCCACTATTATTCTCAAGGTGTTGATATGATCAATACATGAACGGCTCTTCCTGAATCCGATCTGTGGCCTCCTAAGCGTTCGGTCTACTGCCTCTCTTATCCTAGATAGTAAGATATCGGACAACATTTTGTCCACAGTAGATAATAAACAGATGCCTCTCCAGTTGTCGCATATTGTTAGATCCCTCTTTTTTGGAATTTTGACTATGGCACCTTCCGTCCGTTTGCCTTCATAGTCGAAAAGAAAATGAAATCACTGATTCTGGACTTCAAGCCAGTAAATAATAGGATATGTACTACGCTTCGGATTAAAACAAGACTACATAACATTAGTCTCATAAACGTCCATGCGCCCACAGAAGACAAGACGGATGAGGAGAAAGAGGAATTCTACCAGGAGCTAACAAACGTCATCAGATTAATACCGTCAAACGATATTAAAATGGTGCTTGTAGACATGAACGCCAAAGTAGGAAAAGAAGAGGAATTCCTAGGAGTCATAGGAAAGCACAGCCTACATAACGCTACCAATGACAATGGTAGTAGATTGATCGATCTCGCTAGCTCGAACTCAATGGTAGTAAGTTCAACAATGTTCCCACATAAAAATATTCATAAGATGACATGGCAGTCACCAGACAGGGTTACATATAATCAAATAGACCACGTCCTAATTGAGAGAAGAGGGGCCACAAGTATACTGGATGTGAGAACTATGAGGGGAGCGTGCTGTGGCTCGGACCACTATCTTGTCAAAGTGAAATTTAGAGCCCGGATAACGACCAAAACTCAAAGAGCGCAAACACAGCTAAGGTACGATATAGACAAGCTGAAACTTGAAGAAAGAAGAGAGGCCTATCAGAATGCTATCGTACAAAACCTGAGAGAAGGAGTAGGAGAAGAACCTGACATTAACAACAAATGGGAAAAGCTGAAAAACAGCGTAAAGGAGGCAGCTGAAGACGCCCTAGGCTGGGCCCCCAGACAGACTAGAATTGACTGGTTTGATCGGGATTGCAGAGCTGCAATAGAAGAACGAAACCAGAGCCACCGGGAGTACATCGCAAGGCCCACAAGAGCAAGGATGGAAGTCTTTAAGCTAAAAAGAAGAACTGCAGACAAGCTGTGCAGAAAGAAAAAGAGAGAGTATCTAAACAGGAGGATCCTACAGATACAGGAAGACTTCAGCGAAGGTAGAATTAGGCAAGCCTACAAAGGAACACGCCAGATCAGTAATAAGTTTCAGCCAAGAACGGATATTTGTAGAGACATGGATGGGAACCTATTAGCAGACCCGGATAGGATAAAGGAAAGATGGAGACAATATTTTCAAAACTTATTGAATCCAACCCAAAGAATAAACGAAGACTCACAGGCGGAAGCAATGGTAATACCTCAAGATAGTATCCCAATAGAACCACCAACACTGGATGAGGTACGGGAAGCTGTGAAAAGGCAAAAAAGCAGCAAATCCCCAGGCATCGATGGAATCGCAGCTGAGCTACTAAAGGAAGGAGGGCCGCAACTCTTAAGGAACTTACACGAACTCATATGTAACGTCTGGGAGGAAGAAGTTATACCAGATGACTGGAAGAAAGCGATTATATGTCCAATCTACAAGAAAGGAGATAAATTAACCTGTAAAAACTACAGAGGCATCTCACTCCTCAGCACCAGCTACAAAACCTTCACAATCCTTGTGAAACAAAAACTAGAACCTATAGCGGAAGGCCTTATAGGAGAATATCAAGCTGGTTTTAGGACAAACAGGTCAACATCGGACCAACTGCTGACCTTAAAACAAATTCTGGAGAAAACCTGGGAAAGGAATATAGATATATACCAGATATTTGTCGACTTTCAACAGGCATATGACTCGATAAACAGAGAGAGGCTGTACAGGATCCTATTGGAATTAGGAGTCCCCTCCAAGCTGGTACGACTGATAAAATGCGCAACGAATAGCTCCCTGGCGAAAGTAAGGATTCAAAATGCAATAACAGAAGAGTTCGAAGTGCGACAAGGTCTTAGACAAGGAGATGGACTAGCCCCCATGCTTTTCAACCTGGCCCTAGAATGGGTGATAAGAAAAACATCAGTACGGAGAAATGCGTCCATAGCAACGCAGTCTGTACAATTACTTGGATATGCGGATGAGGTGAACATCGTGGGAAGGTCCTTCCTGGCAGCAAAAGAAGTCTATGTCGAATTAAAAGAGGCTGCCAAGGACATAGGGCTGAACATCAATGAAGAAAAAACGAAGGTGATGCAACAATCCAGAGCTGGAAGATTTAGAATGGGAAGAAATATAACTATCGACGAACATAATCTAGAAGTAGTCGATAAAACAGTCTACCTTGGGTCTACGATTACAAAAAGAAACGATGAAAAGGAAGAAGTAACTAGACGAATACTACTGGCTAATAGAGCTTTTTATGCCCAAAAACAAATATTGCACTCAAGATTTGTGCACAGAAAAACGAAACTCAAACTCTACAAAACAGTAATACGACCGGTACTGTGCTATGGCAGCGAGACTTGGACTATGACTCAGGAGATAGAGGAACAAGTCAACAGGTTTGAGAGGAAGGTGCTCAGATGCATAATAGGCCCAACGAGAGAGGATGGGATATGGCGAAGGAGATACAACAACGAGTTGTATGAAATTTTTGACGACCCAGAACTCTCAACGTTTATAAAAATCAACAGACTAAGACTAGCCGGCCACGTAATCAGGATGAATGATAACCGTATCCCAAAACGGCTTATGGTGGCCGAAATTCCAGGAAACAGACCAGTAGGTAGACCCAGGAGAAGATGGATAGACTCTGTGACGGCTGACGCAGAGACAATGCTGAACATTCGGAACTGGAGACATGCTGCAAGGGATCGTCAAACTTGGAGAAATGCCCTAGAGGAGGCCAAGGCTCGATTTGGGCTGTAGCGCCATTGGATGGATGGATGGACCTTCCGTCCAATCCTCCATAAAGGTGCAGGTGTTCCATGCTATTTCCAGAATTGACTGGAGCGCATCTGCTATAAGGCTTAAGTCAGCTTTCAACAATTCTGGCGGGATGCCATGCCATCAAGCTTCTTTACCATTGGCCATTGCATGAATTGCGGTTACTATTTCCGTCTTGGATGGGGCCCGCGTAATGATTCTTATTGGCTGTGCACTATTGCTGCTTTCTTGAGGTTCCTGTGCAAGTGAATCATTCAGGGCGGCGAAGAAGTTATCTCTCCATCTTTGGAGTTGCTCCTCGTCGCTGCACAGCAGCCTTCCATCCGCACTCTTAACGGCATGCTTTTTAGTAGAGTCCTTTCCAGAGAGCTGTTTAGTAATTTGGTTCAGCACTTTACTGTTGCCTGTGTTTGTCCCGCTGCTTTTTAGCACGCTGCTGGGCACTTCTCTTTACCTCCCGGTGTAGTTGCGAGTATCCCCGTTCAAGATGGTGACGTTTGTCCGGGTCACCTGTAGAGTTCCCGTTATTTTTTAGGGCCCTTCTGCGTTCTATTTTTTGTCAGCTTGTGTTCAACATCGAGTATTAGATACTAGTTTCTTTGGACATAACCGATGCTTGTTTCCGCTGCTATTATAATAGCGCCCGTTGTAGTACTCCACAGCTCTTAAATGGTATTTTTGTCAGAGACTCTTTGCTGTCTTAAGGTTTGTTGTAGTTTCCCAGCAAATTCTCGCCTTTTAATACATTCCCGCAGAAGCTCTATGTACGTTAAACCGTCTACGGTTTATGGCAAAGCGTTGAACGTTTCTGATTGTGGCGATTTTAAGGCTATAGTTGCTACAACCAAATGGTGGTCGCTTCCAGTGTCTGCTCCCCTGAAACTCCTGACATCTTCTAGAATAGTTCTCCATCTGCGGCTGACGGCCACGTGGTCTATCTGATTTCTCGTTCTACCTTCGGGCGATACCCAGGTCTCTTGTGACAAAAGTAGGTTCCACCTACCATGAGTTGGTGGGAACTACAAAAGTAAACGAAAAGCTCACCATTGTTATTGGTAACTTGGCTTAGGCCTTGATTTCCAATGTTTGTTCAAGGCTGGTGTTGTCACGGCCGATCTGTGCGTTTAAGTCACCCATTAATGCAATGATGTCTCCCCTTGGAATAGAGCGAAAAGCCTGATTCAGTCGCATGTATAACTCGTCTTTGATGCCATCTTCTGCGTCTTCAGTAGGAGCATAGCATTGGACTTCCGTAATACTTCTTAGTCTGGTACGCAGGCGCACGGTAATAATCCTCTCAGAAACTAGTGACCAGCTAATGAGGCTGGACCTGGCTTCTTTGGTGAGTATTACGCCAATGCCACTCCTCCGGATTACAGTTTTGTTTCTCCCAGAATATAAAAAGGACTCACCGTTTGGGCAGATATGTTCCCCCGCATCGGGCCATCTGGTCTCGCTAAGTCCCATGATCTTGATTTTATATCGATTCATCTCGTTGAGGATTTCATCCAGCCGTCCCTCAGCAAGCAGTGTTCTCACATTTCATGACCCGATTCGTGTCCTTGTTCGAAAAGCAAAGGTCGTCGTCGTGCTGTCCATCCAGTTCGGAGGCATTGTTTGCCAATTCGTAGCAATGGTGTTTTTTTATGGGAGCGGGTTGCTAACCCTCAGCCCAACCGACTTAAAACTCTGTTTTGTGGCGTAGAGAGCTCGCCGATCGCCCGTCTCCCGTTAGCTCCTTCCGAAGAAGTACCCCAGTGGGCAACGCGGGGAGGTGGGATTAGGACTTGCTAACAGGCCTGCTCGGTGTTCGTCTGCAGTGACTTTTCTCGGGTTTTAACAGAAGTGACAAATCGGGTGCCACCTCCTTCCGAGGTTTTTGTTAGTCGTTGGCCCCGTTCGATTTGGGATGGAAACCCTAAATCAGTTTTAGGCTATCTTATAAGCCTTAACCTTGATGGTTTTTAAAGACGGGGATGGCACAATAGACCAAACAAACTAGGTCGCAGCGCCCCTCAGCAAGAAATAGAGTAAGCGTGTCTGCTTTGTTCTTTGTTGCTATAATTATTGTTGCATAAATCTCTTCAGTATCTCAGAAAACTCTATTCTTATGTAAATGTGTATTCTTCCCCCAAAAAACTTAACAAACTTAAAGAAGATTAATTTTCTTCGGTCGAGCTACTTCCACATAAAACAGCTGATAATAATTCAAAGTGCGGCTTTAAACCAGTTCAAGGTTTACTTCGAAAAGTTGCTAAATGTCTAAATGTGAAGGTCACACCTAAATTGAATTCAAATTATTTATTTAAACTTTACATTAGTTTAAAAAAAAGAATTTAATTAAAATGAAATTATTTCCTTCAGCTAGAATTGCTATTAATCCATAAATTAAATATGATTTACGCATGCGTGAAACGCTTAACAAAAAAAAATGATTACTACTGTAGTAGAAAGTCGGTAAAGCATGCAAAAAAATCATTTCTGTAGGCCGTCGGTCTGTGGAGGTAAATCTAGCATTTGTACAATCACTTCCGCTATAATTTCAAGTTTCAAGTGATTTGCACCCGACGATGATGTGGTCGGTCTGTGTGCAGTACATGCCAGGTAAAATGCAGCGTAATTACTTTTCTCAGTACAAATAAAATAGTATTTCCTCCCAGAGCCAGAGTTGCGCTGCAATGGCAATTTAAAAAGCGTTCCAGCATACACCCGAAGGCTGTGCCCGATGCACTGAGATCGCAATTTATTATGCAGCATCGAAGGCCAGCCTCCTGGAATCCACTGCTGCAGTGCTCCCCCAAGTGCAGCGCAAATATGCATATAGGAAGCGTTCCCCCGGCGAATTGAAAGCGAAAAATCAGCTCCCAGAAGCGTTGCTGCAACAACAAAAAAAGAACTGCCAGAGTTTATCAGCGTTATTTGATCCCGGCTTAGAGTCGGCGCCGCTCTGTCTTCGAAATCCCAGCGTTCTACTTAGCGAGTATTGCCCGCAACGAAATCGCTGGATCTGCGCGATTACATAACGCCCGTGTTTCGCGATCCTCTGGCGGCACGAAAAGCTCTCGGTATTTTTTCATTATGGCGGTAGTTTTTGTGCAAAATTTTCGTAAGTCTAGTCTGCGGCAGGCAAGGAACGACACAAAAACTTAAAATTAAGATTAAATATGGCTGGAGTATGTTCGAGTATGTAAATTAGCAAGGTAAGGCTGCACAGGTAAAGATCGATGGTGAAATATTACAATTTTCATGAAGCATTGATCGAGAGCCGAACCCGGGACGCTTGTGTGGATTAGACTCAGTATTTTGCTACTGCGTAATTCGACTGGGGTTTGCATCAATTAATCTTGTTACGGTATGAATGTGATATCATAATTGTCTTGGCTTTGTACAAAGCCAGGCACGTTTCAAAATTTTATACTTGGATCGACGATCTGATAATTTTTGAATAATCATTGGCATAATTTGTTTTGTTCTTGAAGCTAGTGAAATATTAATAAGTAAGAATTTGTAGCTCATTTGAGAAGATCGGAAAATTTTACTACGAGTGAGGAGATGACATTGATAGTTATAATTTATATTCAGGAATAAAGTACAATATAGCCTTAAAATTAACTTCGCACGAATTTATGTTTATTTTTTTATGGTCCAGATGAAAGCCGCTCTCGAGCAACAAACTCGTAAACTCCGTCTTAGATACATATGCCTCCTGGGCTTTTATAATATCTATACATCTTCTTTTTCTTCATGCCGATTTCTCGTCCTGCATGAAAGGTGAGAAACAGGTTGTGTGTGTGTTATGAAATCACATTTTTCGTTTCAATGGAAAAAATCGAAAGTAATTGCACTATCTAAATGTGAATGCACTATCTAAATGTGAAAGTATTCTTGCCGAATATCGTTCTATAAGTATGAATCTTATGTTTTTTAGGTATGGCACTAGAAACACTAATTTCAATAATTAATAATGACATGCCGAATTGACCGTCACTGTGAGACGGGTCCTTTTGAGTCGGGCAGAGTCTGGCTTTCGCCAAGGTAATAGCTGTGAAACTGCACTTCTGAAGGTTACTACTGACCTCCGAATGGCTCTTGACTCCCAGCAATGTTGGTTTCCTCGTTCTTCTTGATTTCAGTAAGGCATTTGATAGTGTTGTCCACATTCGCCTTACTTACCAAATTGGCAACCCACATTAGGTTTACATCCTCTGCTACCTCTTTAATCCGTAGTTACATGCAGAATCGTTCCTAAAAAAAGTATGGTTGCATAAATCAATTTTGGATCCCTTGCCGATAACATGCGGCGTTCCGCAGGGCTCCATACTAGGACCATTACTCTTCTCTGTGTAAATAAATGATCTTAGCAGTGTCGTGACAAGCTTCAAACTCCACATGTATGCAGATGATGTTCAGATCTACTTAAACAGCCCCCTTGGACTGGCTGACAACTGTATTACGAACATAAATGCAGATCTCAAGCGTATTTATCAATGGTCTGTGTCGAACCGTCTACAACTTAATGCCTCTAAATCCTGTTGCGTTCCCAATATATAGGAGCATAAGATTAGCAATTTCCTCCTATCTGCTAGCGTCATGAGATCTAGCACCTTTAATCTTTCCGTATTAGTTGGTAGATTTTGAAAATCAAACAATTTCAAAATTTGGCGGCACACTAGCAATACAATAAATTTAAAACAATTTTACTTATAGACCGTCAGCTAGTGAAAGATTTAGGTGCCCCATTTTCTCATGTTAGCCTCGAACAGGGTAGAAAGGTAGATCGATGTTGAGTTGGAAAAAGTTAAATTAAGGTGCCGCTCCTGGGGATAAAACTTAAAAACTTTCAAAACTCAAAACTTTTCCCTATCTATAACCAGGGATGATATCTCAAAACATATAAATGAACTTCCACAGGATTTTTCGTCCGGCCCTGATGGAGTCCCTCCAGCTGTTCTAAAATCCTGTGCAGAGGCCCTACTGTCTCCTCTACTATGTTTATTTCAAAAATCCCTAAATAAAGGGCGCTTCCCAACCTTATGGAAGAACTCTTTTATAATACCTGTCCATAAGAAAGGCTGTAAAAACGAAATATCTAATTATAGGCCAATTGCGAAGTTATCGTCTATACCAAAACTCTTCGAATCTATTATTTATTCTGCTATCGCCCCTATCTGCAAGAGGCTTATCTCAACAAACCAACATGGTTTTCTTGCAGCCCGTTCCACTACTACTAATTTACTGTAGTTCTCTTCACACACAATTAGAGGCTTTGTCACTGGCTGCCAAACTGACTGTGTCTATACAGATTTTAGTAAGGCTTTCGACAAGCTCTCCCACTCTATTATAGTTCTTAAACTAAAGAAATTAGGCTTTCCGCATGCCCTTGTGGATTGGTTCCAGTCGTACTTAGCTGATAGAACCTACCAGGTTCTATTCCGCGGAGTCAAATCGAAGAACATCGAAGCGTCCTCTGGAGTCCCGCAAGGCAGTCATCTTGGCCCTCTTCTTTTTATTTTATCAATTGACGATATTGTTACCCTGCTAAGGCACTGTAAAATCCTTATTTACGCTGATGACATCAAACTGTATCGCCACATAAAGAGTATAGAGGATTGCAAACTTCTGCAAGCAGATCTAAACACCTTCTATTCTTGGTGTTCCAACAACAACCTTGTACTTAATATTAGTAAATGCGAGATCATGACTTTTTGTAGGAAACGTGATGTTATAACTTATGACTATACTTTCCTTGACAACAAGGTCTCCCGTACTGAATCTGTAATTGATCTTGGGGTTAGGTTAGAAAGTAAGTTGGATTTCTCCACCCACATCAATTATATCTCCTCTAAGGGCAATTCAGTCCTGGGATTTATAAAAAGATGGTCCAAAGAGTTCAACAACCCCCTCATCACTAAACACCTGTACGTATCTTTGGTTAGGCCTTTGCTTGACTACGCTTCCCAGGTATGGTCTCCTTACTACTCCTCCCATGTTAGTAAAATCGAATCGGTTCAAAGGAAGTTCGTCCGGTTTGCACTCAGCCACCTCCCGTGGGACGACCCACTTGCTCTTCCGCCTTATGAGAACAGACTTAAATTGCTCAACTTAAGCTCTCTCCATAAGCGCCGTGAGGTCGCTGACGTTATATTCGTTCATCGACTGATGAATGACAAGGTGGACTCTGGTTTCTTAAGAAGCCGCGCGTCATTTAGAGTGAATAACTACAACCTGAGAGGTGAACCTCTCTTGCACATTAATTCCTCTAACACCAATTATGGCATGTTCGAACCCGTTAATCGCATGCTTATAAATACTAACAACAATAGGAATGTGTTTAGCTTGCTAACTAGTGAAGTTGTCCTCAAAAGGACCCTTCTCAATGTGGCATGACTCCCTGCGTGCCCCACTCTCTTTTAGTTGCACGCTTCTCTGTTTGATGTTTTTGATCTTTCATGCTTTTAATTTTTATGTTTGCATGTCTCAGCTGAGCCACGACAGTGGTAAATGTTTCTCAGCCCTGCTGAGAAGTGCACCTTCTGAGCTAGAAGGTTTAATTCGTTATTTATTGTTATATGTTTGCATGCCTCAGCAGAGCCACAAAATCTGTGGTAAATTTTTCTCAGCCTTGCTGGGAAGTGCGCCTCCTGTAATAGAAGGGAAACTCTATATATGTATACATATATGTATATATATATATGTATGTGTATGTGTATGTATATATAGATTTTCATGCTTTGCTGAAAAGCGCGCCTTCTGTGCTAGAAGGGTTAACTCTATTAATATAAAGTAACGTAACGTATTTTTCGTAACAGAAATAAGACGCGCATCTCGCCCATATTTTCACGCCAATGAAAGAAAATCGGTTAAATTCTCGATTTAGTATGACGCCCTTGTTTCCATCCCTTAGCCATCATTTACGCTCAAGTCTTCACTTTTCGGGAGCCAGTTTCCATTCCAAAATCATGGAGTAAGTTTCGCTAGCACGCTAGCAAATGGGGGCATTCCGAAAGAGTTTCCTCAAAAATACTATTCAGAAAAAGACCAGTGATATTGAAGTGAGGTATGCATTATCAGTTTTTTATAATGGCCCTAGTAGGCAAACCTTATTTCAAATTAAGTGGGGCGATATCTGCCTTACATATTCAGAAAACGTTTTGAAAACCTTCAAAAAATACCCCGGCTTCACCGGCTGAACAAGCAAATTGGCGAACTTAACTTCTAACCTCAGTTCAGTTCGCATATAGTTTAAACTATTCCACTAAGGAAAAACAAACCTCAGCTCGCCCAACGGGCCCCGAACTGAAGTTGAATGTAAAAGCTCGCTTAAAAAATAGTAATCAACTAGAATAGTGGAATGCCATTCCAGTGGCTTTCGCATTTCTGACTTCTGGCAAAAAAGCAACAATTTGCACGAATTGAATATAATCTAGACTTTAGCCGGTGAAGCCACTTACGATTAAATTGAACATTATTGAACTGAGGTCGGTGAAGCCGGGCTATTAAGCTTTAGTTTAACTAATACAAAGCTTTTTTTTGTTGATGTATTGCTTCATGTTTCAGGCACTATGTTGGTGACCGTGAAGGATATCATTTAGCATACTCAATAGACCGGTTGTGGTTCGATTACAGGGGTTAAGCAGCATTGGACGTAAGTAGTACTCAGTTGGGAGACCGTATTGGTCAAACGATACTTGCGTTTAAAAATATAAAGTTTTCGATACAGGCGCAGTTATTATTCACATATCCACGCCGAATTTCTCAAACTTTTCGGAATCCCTTTTCCACTCGGAATCGAGGAGCAATGATTTTTTCTCGGGGGGATAACCAAAGAATTTAAAGCCAGCTCGTAATTCAATTGACCGAATAATATTTTAACGGTTACCTATTCGCGTGCTCCCCACCTACAACGATTATGGTCCGCCGCCCCTGTTCGCTAGTAGTATTCTTCTTTTAATTTGCGCCGTAATGTTGTTGTCTTTGATGCTGTTTTTTTAACGCTACTTATGCTTCCTTCGCTGCACTCATTGATCTGCATATGACAACTATATCATCTGCATATGCCATTAGCTGAATAGAATTGTTTAGAATTGTCCCTCTAGTTTCAATACGTTCCTACCGGACCGTTTTTGCTAATAAGATGTTAAATAGTAAGCAGGATAGAGAGTCTCCTTACCTGAGGCCTCTGTTCGCACCGAAAAATTGCTCCGTATTCTCACTCCGTTTATTATTCGACTCAATGAAGTTTTAGTGATTTGAATTAATTGGTCTGGAAAGTTCAGTTCCACCATTGCTTCGTAGATTTTTGAACGTAGCGCAAGATCATATACTGTCTTAAACTCAATGAAAAAGAGGTGGGTCTCTATATTAAACTCTTTCGTCTTTTTAATTACCTGTCTCAATGCGAATATGTGATCGGTTGTGGACTTTTGTTTCCTGAATCCGCAGTGGTTATTCCCAATTGCTTTTTCATACTAGTGCAATAAGCGAATATACAGGATATACAAGAATATTTTATATGCTACATTCAGTGACATAGTTCCTCTGTAGTTGGAACAAACAAGTTGGTCCCCTTTTTTGTGTAGTAAATCTAAGAAAAATTATCGCTGGTATAGCGGTATGTTAGATTCGGCTCGGCGGAATAATTGAGTTGGCATAACAATAATGCCGAGGGCAGACAGTAATGATTGCGGCAAAAATATTTTTCCCGTCGCGTTCTTGTTCCAATAATTTATAAATACAAAATAATTTGTGTTGTTTGCATTTCTAAAATTTGGCGGCACACAAAAGTGCCGCGGCACATTGGTTGAGAATCACTGGTCTAGAACAATACCTAGATCTACAATTTTATCGACACGGCCGACTTCCTTGTCGTTGAGATAATACTACTATAGCTGTATGCTTCTTTTGCGAGAGAAGGCATTTGCTGAAGTTTAGATATAAATTATTGGTGGTACACCAATCTTGTAACCCATTCAATTTCGCCTGAAGATAGTTTTCATCGCCTAGAGACCTTATTACTCTATATATCTTGAGGTGAGCATAGAACAGGTGTGGTATGCTCTTTAGTTTTTCAGAAAGAACTGAAGTGAATGTATTAAATAAGAGTGGGCCTGGATGACTGTCCGGAGGGACTAAAGTTACTTTGATTTCTTTTGACAGAAAACCTTGAAATTTGATAACTTGGGGACCGCGTCTGGCTACCATCCTAGAGGTCCCGGGTTCGAATCCCGGCAGCACCACGGTCCTTCGCCTTTCCTATTTTCTCACCTACATAACTTTCCTTCTTTCTTCTTCCCTCTTTACATTTCTAATTCCTCCTGTCATAGCCTTTCTTAGAGCGGATGTCATCGCTTAGTTGATGGGATTGTTTCTTTCTTGTTGTGTTTAGTGAAAATGATGAGTGAGTGACTGATGATGAAATGATGAGTTGGACTCTGTGTACGGGGACTTTGCACCATTATTTACCACAGTGAAATTTTGAGCAGCTAAATTTAAACGTGGCCGTGAGAGCTTGGGAGACGATGAACATTCGGGACTGCAACTAGTGATTTTCACAAAAAACTCACATCGACTCACTCAAAGGACTCTCAAATAACAACTTCGCGTCCGAAATGGCTGAAATATTGGTGAGCTACTTTCGAAAGATGCACAACTACATTCACTAGCTTTTATTGAAGAGTGCTGCCATCTTCACGTTGGGGTCGAAACATTTTCAGACCACTCTCGTAATTTAAGTTGCTTGTTGTGTATACATTCGTTGATATAATTTTTATATGACCTTTATTAGGTAAGCCTGTGTAACCTAGTTTAAGTGTGCCTTATTTGGCTGTTAATAAATAATTCATAGGCTCATAAAATTTGCGCGGCCTACTTGCTATCCGCCATTAGCAGTACGACGTGTGAATTCGAGTTCTCTACATAAAAGGATGCCATCTGTATGTGAATAGACCACAAACCCACAACTAGAATATCCCTCGGCTTATAAGTTTTGTGATCTTAAAAATTTCCCAAAGAGATAGATACTCTCCTCTTTTCCTTCACACGGCTCTTTTGCCCAAAGGAGCTTTTGCGTCTGGTGGTATACGTCCTCGTTTATAATTGGTCATTGAAGAAGGAAAAAAAATCTTAAAGAAATAACCTAGTTTTGAATTCTTTTGTAGTCTTTCCTAGTACTTGTTCCTTTTGATAATTAAAATGCCTGAATCATTTTCAAAAAACCAAAACAACTTTAACCATTTCATTTCAGCCACAATAACAAAACAAGCAAAAACTCATTTTCCCGAATAAAGCCGTGTAATTTACAAACAAAACCGCATTTTTGTGTTAACTATGTACACTTAAAATAAGTATTTTAGTATGAATACATAATTGTGCCCTGCATTGTTATGTCGGTTATTATGTAGCTTTTCAAGGTTTAGTTTAGATTAAACATTGCGCGGATAATTTTTACTACAAAGGTAACTATTATTTATAACAAGAGAATAATTATATTATACAACAATAAAACTCTTTTTTGTTATATATAATTGTTTATTTCTTTGTATTTAATCTTATTTGAGAAAACATATTTCATTTGCAAAAAAATGGACTCGGAGTCGGCAGTTGAAACCTCTACTTTTTAAAGCAATAAACTTGTTTTTGGTCAACAAAATTTAATCGCGCAACATTAAATCTATACAAAAAAAACTAAACTATAAACAAATAACAAAATATAAAAATATTCCCAAAAAATAATTATGCAACCCTAAAAAAAATTTTCACAAATAATAGATAAATATTGTCTGGTGATAAGGTTGGAAATAAACATATGTACTGTAGAACTAACCCACCATAACACATAATTGAGTATTTACTTGTTTTTCGACTGTCTGGGGTAAGAAAATTCTCAAAATAAATTAAGACGATCTTATCGTGAAGAGATTTTCATTTTCGTCTTAAACACAGTTTGACACAAATTTCATAATTCTTTTGTTGTTTCTGTGATAAAGTTGCTATCAGCGTCCCCCATTAATGTTGTTAAAATCAGCTGCGAAATAATTAATCTCTCGATTTATAAATGAAGTATTTTTTTTTTTAATCTCAAGACAACCTTGGTACTTAAAATTGTTTTTTTTTATAGTGTAAATTTATAATCAAGCATTATTAATGGCTCGAAAAAATGATTGTTAATGCGTTTTAAATACTTCTTGCAAAGCCATTTTAGTATTTAGTAATGAATTAATTTAATTAATGGAACGAATTGGGTTAGAATAAAGATTTTTAAGAATTTTCCAACTTCTCCACTTTTTTTGAGTATTTCGTTTGCTGCGTTCATAGTTTTAAATAATAGAACCTTCTTATTTTTAGTTTTTTTATTCGAGTAAGAGATCAGGTCCAAAAGTACCTTGACAAGTGTGTATAGTTGCACCCATCAGAGTTAACCAAAGGGACAATTGCTTGACCCCTGGGCTCTCATCTGAAATATGTATCACTGACCCAGGTTTTATTTGTTTACCCAGATGCCAGCCTCTTCTCGAATTGAAGAATCCTAGACTTATACCTAAAATTTCAGAGGTGGATGGTTTTTTTTTTCTTATCCATTGTATACCGATTGCTTGGATAGCTTCAGGATATACTATGTTCAATGTTTTTCCTTTTGTAGCTAGGACGTCAAGATTTTTCGATTTTCCAACTCTTAAACAACCTACATAAAGCTCACCAGGAGATGGCAAAACTCGCCCGCCATATTGGCCCGGCAATCGACTCTTTTGACTCACTGTTTTATTTATACTTCAATTTTATTGTGCCTTTTTTATTATACATCTCGTCTACTGAAAGGTCATTCAGTACCATTTCAGCTATGAGTCTACTCACATCGAAAAAAACTCGTTGAAATTGTAGCGCTTTACATTGAAAACAATCGTTCAATTGTGAAGATTGTGCGTGCGTTTCGTAAAAAATACGGGAGCGGTAATAGAGAGTGTTGCAAAATGTGTCGTATCATCGCCGATTTCAGGAGTTAAACGTGAGTGCGCGTTCCACGATGCCCTTCGATCTGTCTTTAAATTGTGTCGTTTTGATCATATCACGCCCTATGCATCCGCTCTGCTAGGTATGACTACCTAAAATATCGATTAAAATTCACTTTTAAACTTATATACAGACAGTGTTCTGGATATTTATTTGAAAAACTTATCTTCGCAACAAACTACTCATTCCCTCGTAGAAAACTAGCCAGCCGAAGGGATCGTCCATAAATTACGTGAGGCGATTTTTCGTGGCGAGGGCTCTTCCTATAGTGCTATATGCTAATGGCTTTTTCGCGGGGTAGCTTACTTCGGCTTGTACGGCGCTGGCAGGTGGCAGCCAAACAATCGAGGGGCTATTATGCTACTTTCTGGCGTTCGCATAAATTTTTTTGTGTAGGATTAAGCCATATCTTAAGGAGCCCTTTCACACACAGGTCGACGGCAGGCCAATTTTCGCTTTGAAGCCAAGAATCAACACACACTTCCCCGGCCGCCAACTGGATCCGGCTTCAGTCCAAGAAAACTGATCAAATTCTTTATATGTGTTTCCATTTGTCGTCAGTTTGTGCCTGAAGTTCCAGATCGTGAATTTACGACAGGAGTTCACGCCGTATCCAGTCGGACTTGAAAGCAAGGCGCGAACTAGCTGCGAAAACCATCCACCCTCGAAATCGCGCTTATTTGCGGGTGTTCACGGCGTGAGTGTGGAGCCTTCTTAAGGCACAATTCTTTTGGCGTGGAGGCGGTAATGGCGGCTGCCTGCAAGAGAATTTTCCATACATTTAATTTCTCTGCGCCGCCTGCCCATTGTGTCAGCAAATATGGTGGTCCGTATATTTTGAATATTTTTCCAAACTGTTTGTGACTTTAAAGTTTTCGTTAAGGCCATGAACATTTTTGCCCTTAATTAACAACCTGCTATACTAAACTGTCGTCTTCGCCTGTGTGCATGTACGGAATCATGACTTCGCCTGCATACCAGGCGGATATCTGCAGTCCACATCCCTCAGTCAGACTAAGTACTGGGTGGCCTTCATCGGGCCGTGCCTGCCGACCTGGCCTGCCGGTGGCTTGTAAGTGAATTTAACCCAGGTTTTTAGCAATTTTACACTGTTTCTTGAGGAAAAAAGTTACGTGATATTTGCCAAGACCCCCCCCCCCCTCTCACGTGAGATTCGGCTCGACTGCTCCTTCCTCCTCCTTCCCCCTACACGCCTCACGTAATTAATGGACGACCCCTAATTTGTTGCATTGTGTAATTTTAGGTCGTGTCTCCGTTGGTATGTGTACAGCAAACGCACTTAAAGAAACACATATGCAAAATCCGGCTTAATCCGACGTGTTTCGTGGAGTTTTTGGATTTAACGAAACTTTACTCAATCCGCGTTTCCATTTGCGCTAGTGGTGAGCAAGACTGGTCTTGCAGTTTTGCCTGGTCTTTCATATTTAGCAAGACCAAAGCAAAACCAAAGCAGGGCAGACAACACTGCAAGATCAAGTTGGCAAGAATTTTTGCTCATCACTAAGTGCCAAAAGTCTTGTAGTGATGAGTAAAAAGCCTCGCAAAAAGTCTTCCAGTCTGTCTTCTTCGTGTCCTGTTCGGTTTTTATTACAGATGATTCTCCTGCTCAAATCCCGCAGATCCCACATATAAGATTTGTAGCCCAGATTACTTTAACAATTTCAGCAATTTGCTTAATGATTTGCTTCTCAGACTTGTCTGTTAAACTGTGAAAACCTGTCTTCACTATCGTAGATACCGGATAATTTGATTGCAGATTCAAGGCAGGTGGAATCCTTTATTTTCCCTATTCTCCAGAATTGATAACTGGTAATCAAGCCAACCAGTGTCCGAACATCTATTCTTCTATGAACCATTCATTCTATTGTCGCTTTACAAGATGACAGAGGAGAATGAACCGTTAATAAACCAGGTAGGGAGATCCAGTTTTTCATAAAAAATTGTAATATCGCAAACACATTCTGTCACCAAGTCGCAATAATATATTCAATTAATTCAATTATGATTATTTGTGGCAACAAAGCTCAGCCTAATTCGAAAGAAGATAAAGTTGAATAGTTGAAAGGAAATTGTCCATTATGAATTGACATCGAAAAGTCACCATCGATTCCGGTGCGGCTTCGTTGATTTACTGGAAGTCATAGGTCACAAAAAACTTTGTGGATATCTCGAAAATTCTCGACTTTTTGACAAAAAACATTCAAGACTAAACGCCGTAGTAGAGAAAATGTTCGGGTAGGGGCAGCAGGATTTGAAATGGAGATATAAAGCAGAAGCAGCATTTTCTGATAATGCAATTGACATAAATCAATAGAAAGATTTCGTGCCTGTTCTTCGTGACTTTATATATGATATGACCTTCAATTGTAGCTGATCTAAGTTCACAAGATATAAAGAGTCCGAAATATCTCATTGTCATCTTCTCACTCTAATTTTTCGATTTCCAAATATTGAACATTAGAATCTGTGTCATAAAAATATTGATGATAAGTTTTAAGTAGAATAGAGGAGTGTAGTAATACCAATAAAGCAGAAAGTTTATAAATAGTCCTTGCTTGTAGCCCATAATTTATTTATTACTGGCAAAAGTATTAATTTTTAAAATTTTATTTACTCCTTTCATCCTTCCTCCCTTAAAAAGAATCAATCTAAACCCAAATAACAATCAAACAGCCTAAGGACGATTTTCTTAAAATAAACTCAAATAAATGTTAAGTAAACATTTAATATTTTCGCTCTTGACAACAAATTTATTGACAATCATTCGATACGATAGCAACGTAAGAACACACTCCTTACCACTTAAAATATTCCAGTGTTTCCACACAAAATTCATTTAAAATGCGCAAACTGTCAACTGAACAAGGATAATGTAAAAATTGACATTCCTTCCTTTCTTATGTACTTTGCAATCCAATTTCTGGAGTGGTTTCCTTGAAGCAAAAAATTATCATACGAAATAACTTTCTTCAATTTGGAATTTTGCAAGTGGAGTTTTCTAGAATTTGTCCTCCAAAGATGCCTTTGTCTGCCTTGGGCTAACATCTTAACTACGAATGACGTCGATGACAAGATAGCTTCATTTGACAGCATGTTCCTTGATCTGTTCGATGAGTGTGTACGGCTGTGAAGTAAAACATTATCGGCAAGGTCGAAGCCTTGGTTTACCGCGGAAATTAAATCGCTGATTGTTGAAAGAGAGCTTCTTTTTCGCTGGGCACAAGAAGTCAATAGTGATTCTGCTAGAAGATCTTATAAGCGTATTAGGAGCACAGCTGTAGCTAAAATTAAGGAAGCAAAGAGGAATTTTTACGCTCGTAAGCTGGATCCTTCCTTATCACGAAAACGGTATGGAATAATTTGCGCAGTTTGGGTACTCATTCTAAAAACGAAGTCACCGCCCTCAACCCCTGTCCTGAAACCCTAAACCAACATTTCTTATCTCATCATTCGCTGGACCCAACCAACCCCTCCTTCACTCCCTCATCTGATGGCTTCAGCCTTTGTTGCGTGCAGAGGCGGCCCTAGCCCTTGTTCAGAGTAGAGCGAGATTTTTCTTTTACCTCGTTTATGACTAGGTTGAAAAGTTGAATCGAGGTTGAGTTGAAATTTCGACCACTGTATATGTTGTCGAGTTGAGTTCACTTTAGGTTGAAATAGAGTTGAACTGATATCGAAACATAACCTCAAATTCTTGTGTGAAACTGTCATTTATAGATACGAAAATATTCAGAACGAAATTATATTTTATTCCTGTGCCCGAAAAAACACCGAACACAAAACTAACGCCGAAAGCGGACTTCACGGATGGTAAACAAACAAAACAAATGTCACTTCAACCCAATTTGAACTCAAGCCGCGAATATGAGGCGAAATATCAACTCGATTCAGGGAGGAGAGCTGAGTTTAGTTGAGTGGACCCAGTTTCAACTCGACATCCTTTTAGGATTGGGTTGAACCCAGGTTGAACCTATTCATAAACGGGGTATATGGGCGCCCTTTTGGTCGACGCTGTCACATCACATAAATTGTATTTTTGGTTGTCCAATATAAACCTTTTTTCGAGCGCTGCTGCGGCAGCCTGACGTGATGGAGGTTTATCTGAACAAGTAGTGTTCTTTTCCTTAGGGGATTATGTCCCAACCCCTATTGCGAGCCCTTTTGGGCTGGAGTTGCCTGATAAGGATTTAGGTGATGATTTTAGGGTTAGGGTTGATGATGGAGAGAGTACCCTACGTGTTACTGCAGGCTGTCCCTTCACCAGCCCAAAAAATGCAGTGGCCAAGATATTGGCATTTGAGCAATTTATGTCTTCCATTCCCGGAGCAGACTCCGGAGGCTTCAGTTGGTAACCTTGGCTTTTCTGCTTCCTTGGTGATCGGCGTGGAAACGGCTGCTCACGAGGTTCTGGAAGTCGCTGAGGGGACAATGCAAGTTTAGCTGGGAACAGTTTTAGTCATAGGCTTTTATGCTTTTCAAAAGGGTATAGCCCAGTTATTGGGGCCTGGAGAGGAATCAGAGGATCTAACCCTCTTATTACAATTGCTATTTCTCTTTCGTTTAGGGACCACGCAGAGACCGGAGTAGCCAGCTTCTTTTTTTATTAAGTTTGTTCTCTCCAAATCCGCCGTTCCATTGACAGGCAGGGGACCTCGGGTATGATGTAGTCTTGGAGTAATGCTCCCTACTTGTGTCGTGTTCGAGTCACATTCATGAACACATAAACTTAGCTGGCTGCGAAGGCTCCATCAAAATTCTATTTATCATTCAAAATTGTTTTTGGCATTCATTTTGGCGCCCCTTGCCACCTCGCACCTAGATCGGTAGTAACACATTCTAAGGTTCATATGTACGCTGATGATGTGCTGCGTTATATCTCAGCGCTCAATGATCAAATTCAAAGATGTGTGGAGGAGCTTGCTGCTGACCTACGCCGTGTGTCTTCCTGGTCGAACCCAAGCTTACTTCAACTTAATCCTTCGAAATCTCATTGCATCTCAGGAAAGGCCCTTTATACTGTCGACAATCTAATTTCTTCGTATAGAGTGCAATGTCGAAGAGTAGCTATAGTCGAGGAGGAAGGAACTACCACAACCTACTCGCAACCATTAATATCGCGACTCTGACATAGGGGCATCAAAAAACAACTCGCTGGAGTGTTATGTCTCCTGAAACGAGTTGAATCTTATCAACCAACCGATTACATGCGCTTTGGTGGAGCGGGGAAGGGCTAAAGAAGGCTATGACAGGAGGAATCAGGAATGTAAAGAGGGAAGAAAAAAAAAGGAAAGTTATGTAGGTGGGAAAGTGGAAAAGGTGAAGGACCGTGGGGCTGGTCGGGATTCGAACCCGGGACCTTTGGGGTGGTAGCCAGACGCCTTACTCCCTAGGCTACCGATGCCCCTTATTGTTGAGAAGGTGAGACATCTAGGAGTTATCTTCAATGCCAAAATGATCTGCTGCGATCATGCTAGTTCCATCATTCGCAAAACATACGGGCAACTGTCGAAACTTAGGTTCCATTGCGGGTTTCTCATTAGGACCGTCCGTATGTACTTAGTGAAGGCACTAATTTTACCACTTCTAATGCATGGTCTGTCTATTTTTTCTGCTCTTGACGCCTCCTGCGCTCGTAAACTTGAAATTGCTTTTAACGACTGCGTTTGTTTCACCATATCTCACCTTATTCTAATTCCGTTTTGGGCTGTTCCCTTAGTGACTACCGTCCCAAAAGTTAAAATAAATAAATAAATATTAAATCAATTTTTAAATAATAATAATAATTTTTAATTTCTTTCAATTTTTAGTGTACAAAACTTGAAGGACATGATAGAGCGACTGCATGGATTCCCGGCAGCTAATATCGTTCTACTTGTTAGCGGTGGTGAGATGCTAACGCCAGGATCTCTGGTCTGTAGCTATTCCGCAGGCACTGACACAAATCCCATTTATATGTTCTGCACAGTAGACGTAAAACCACAGCCATGGCCTAGCATAGAACCGGGTAAGTTAATTGTCATTGCAACACCATAGGCAATACCATAATAGAGAGATATATCCTTTCTATGGCGCGCATAAATAAGTTGCGTTGTAGAGATAAAATTAATCTTTTTGCTCAGATAAGCTTTGTGCATATATATTGTAGAGAATTGATGAGAGGCTCGCAATTTACTTTATTGATTGACCCACATTTGAATATCATTCTCTTCGTAGAGATGAGTACTTGGTTTAGGGTTTGTGGACTATCACCGATAAGATATTTTCGTCACCTTTAGACTAATCTATGTACATACACACACAAGCCAAGGATTATCTTATCTACGAAAAGCAATTAATTTTTTTTGGGTCTTTGTGGATGTCATTCCATTTTAATTAGTGTCCAATGTATTCAAGAATTTTTTTTATATCTGATTTTTCAAAAAATGTAATCAGAAGATGACTAGCTAACATCACTTGGTTGGTGTGCACACAGTGCTCTTGCAAATTCAATGAAAATATTTGTCGTTGTTATGTGAATTTTAATCGAAGCCCATTTTAGCATATTGACACACTTTAATTAAGTCTGAATACATTCACGTTGTTATCACTAAAGTCAGAATGTAAATGATTGATGGTGGAAATAGTATGCGCAACTCATTATAGTGGATTTATCCAAAATGAATTATATCGAAATCGCATAGACCATATCTGTGCCGGTCGTAAATGGAAGCAGTTACTTCTTGATGTGGGAACCCAGAAAAAGAACGGACATTGATAGCGATAATTTACTTCTCACAGCAGAAATATGATTGGAGTCTATTGTATATAAAAGAGGACATGCTAATTTGATTAAGAAGAAGAAAGAAAATTTCGATAAACCTTAATTAGAAACAATCAACAAAATCATCTAAACCAATCCATCAACGTCAAGCTTGACATTTTGTCTGACACTCTGGCTTCTCTTGTGACCAATTCGGGTTCCTGGATTGATAAATTCCAGGAACTTTCTTCCCGAGTTGCAACTAGGCGACATACATACATTCGGCGATACATGCAGTTCTTAGACGACATACATTCGGCGATACTTAGGTAATCCTGTCGCCCCTTCTTCCTGCACTTTTAAACCTTCAGCTTCTATTTATCCTATATTGGATGATATCAAAAAGAACACCAAGCGGGTTCGGGCTGTTCTTAAAATTGGAGAACGTCTTTGATGCAGGTTGGGGAGTAGCTTCGGTCTTCTTGTCTGCTAACGCTTCTACTCCGAGCGTTCCACAGATGTGAAAAAAACTCGAGATGCTTTCCCTCTACTAACAGAACGTAAAGGGGACCACATCAAAAACTAACGACATCCCTCAGGCATCGATGGCTAGCGGGTTCGATGTCATAGCATTTGCTGAAACCTGGCTCCATGAAGGCATTCTTAATGCTGAACTTTTTGTGTACCAAGTGTTTCAGAGGGATCGTTACACTGACTCGGAAGCTTGTGGAGGTGGCATACTTCTCGCTTGTAGTAGCCATCTAATTGATAACCCAATCTCGCTTCCAAGTTTCTCTATCCACCTTAACATTGAGCTACTTTACTTACTTTTACTCGAGCTCTTTGCAGACATCAATAACTTGCATCAAATTGTGAATCATCCCACAAGAGTCCCTGATGTTGCTAATCAAGGAAAATATCTCCTTGATCTTTTTCTAACTTCTCATCCAGCGCGTTACTCCGTCGAAGTTGATTCACCTCTCGGCAATTCAGACCACTGCCTAATCAGCGCTAACTTCCCATTCGAATTTCCCACCCCTCCCAAACCAGTTCGAAGAACTGTATGGCATTATGGGAAGGCCAATTGGCAGGGGCTTATTAATTTTTTCCAGTCTACAGACTGGAATCTGTGTTTTCGGAATAGAAACGCCAACTCTGCCGCTATCCGTATCACCAGGATCATACAGGCAGGAATGCATTTGTTCATTCCCCATTCTACCAAATCTGTGAAGCCTAGGCCCAACAGATGGTTTAATCGGGAGTGTATGAATGCAATCAAAACTAAAGAAGCCGCCTTCCGAGCGTACAAGAGCTTCCCGAGTGAATCGCTCCGTTTAGAGTACATACAACAAAGAAATTCTTGTAAAACCGCCATCAAGAAAGTCAAAACCTTATTTGACAACAAATTGAGAAGTAAACTCCTAAATGCAACCTCCGGTAGCAAAAACTTCTGGGCCTTGGTAAGTTCCATCAAGAAGAATTTCACTACAACTTCAACCCCTTCCTTTATTCACAATGAGAAGGTAATAGCAGACAGCAAATCCAAGGCCAATTTATTAGCATCTATGTTCGCTTCGAATTCTTCTTTACCCGAAACTGATGTGCTACCCCCTGTTTCCGAGCGTAATGCCCATTCAATGGACATGGTTTTTTTCAGGACTCGCGAGGTGTACAGGTGCCTCAAAGAGCTCGATGCCAACAAATCCACTGGACCCGATAATATACCCCCTATCGTCTTAAAACAATGCGCCTCACCTTTGGCTAAACCTCTGCGCAAATTATTTTCCCTGTCATATTTCTCCGGAGTTTATCCCGACTCTTGGAAACTTGCCCATGTTCAGCCCATACCGAAAAAAGGTGATTCCAGCGATCCCTCCAACTACCGCCCAATAGCAATTACTTCTATTCTCTCCAAAACCATGGAGACGATAATCAACAAAAAGCTTATGGGATATCTAGAATCCAATCTACTCATAAACGACAGACAGTATGGCTTCCGACAAAAAAGATCCACTGGCGATCTTTTAGTCTGTCTTACAGAACACCTCAGCCGTAGCCTGCATGGATTCGGTGAGTCTAGTCTGGTTGCTCTGGATATCTCCAAGGCTTTCGATAGAGTTTGGCACTCAGCCCTGTTAGCTAAACTCAAAGCTATTGGAGTTGACTCACTTCTACAGAAGTGGATTGAGAGTTTCCTTTCTGGCCATTCAATCAAAGTGGTATTGAATGGCGTCAAATCCGCATCCCACCCGATCTCTGCGGGGGTACCCCAGGGGTCAATTTTATCACCGGCCCTATTTCTCATATTTATAAATGACCTTCTTTCAATCCCCTCCAACCCACTTCTCAGCTTCGCTGACGACGGTACTCTACGTTACTACAGCTTCGATACAAGACAGACTCATGCCAGATCCTGTCTTGATGATCGCGAACTAATGTTCAACTCTGTTAATAACGACATTGAACTCATTATAGAGTGGGGAAAGAAGAATCGTGTTGAATTCAACTCCGACAAAACCAAGTACTGTCTTATCTCCAAAAAGAAGCTCAACACCTCTCCACCCTTGAGAGTGGATGGAGTTCAACTAATGGCCGACCCATCCTTACACATCTTAGGCGTGACATTATCGAAAGACTTGCGATGGAATGACCACATATTCCAAATCGCCAAACAAGCATCCCAGTGCTTGGGATTTCTTAAGAGGTGCAAGTTCCTCCTCCAGCCATCGGCCCGTGCTGTTATTTATAAATCCTACATTCGGCCTCTTCTCGAATATAACTTCCTCGTTTGGGGCGGCGCCCCAATAACCACTTTGGCATGGTTAGATAAGGTGCAAAAAAGGGCGCTCAAGTTAATTGATGACGACACCGCCTGCTCCACCATCGACCCCTTGAGCCACCGTAGGAATGTAGCAGCACTGACAAAATTTTATCGCTACTATCATAGTGACTGTTCCTCCGAGTTAAACGCTCTCCTGCCTCCACGGCAATCTTATACCTGCAACACCAGATTAGCCCACTCGTCTCATTCCCTTCACCTGCAACTACCCCTTTCACGCACTCAACAGGATATGAATTCGTTTGTTAATAGAACAACTCGACTGTGGAATAACCTCTCGCAGTCAGTATTTCCGAACTCCTACAACATCCAAGAGTTCAAACGCAGGGTTCATCACCACCTTCTTCAATACCCCCCCCCCCCCCCCCCGTACCTTTTAATCAAATATCATCTGCGTAGTGGAGATCCTTAAGGCGGTCTAGCAGTCGTCATTGTATGCAGCCTGTTCTACTATCTAGAGCGCTGACAAGGATGTCATTTATTACTATAAGAAATAGTAAAGGCGAAAGTAGTCATCCTTGTCGTACTCCTGAACTCACCTCAAAGCTGTCGGACAATTTTCCATTGAGAAGAACCCTGCATTTGGAATTTTTGTATAAGGCTTGTATCAATTCTATTATTTTATCAGGCAGTCCACGTTTACGTAGTGCTTGCCATATGAAGCTCCTATTGACGAGTCGAATTTTTTCCCATAGTCTACGAAAGTAAGTTAAAGGGGGATCGTAATTCAGTAGACTGCTCCACTATAATTCTCAAGGTGTTAATACGATCTATACATGAACGGCCCTTCCTGAATCCGGCCTGCTGTCTTCTAAGCGTTCGATCTTTTTTTTCGTGTGTGAGATATTGGGTCCAAAGGTACTGCGGCCATTCAGTTAGCCTATTCTACTACAACCCCTATACCTCATATTTGTAGGCCAGACCGCTTGAACAAGTTCAGCAGTCTGCCTAGTGGCTGGTCGTTTAGACTTGAGTGTTCGAGCTGGGACTCCTCGAACAAAGAAACCCTGCTCCTTGCTATTGTGGAGTACTCACAGAGAACGTGGAGGGCAGACTCATCCTCTTCCAGGCAAAGCCTACATGTGGGAGCATCCACCCTTCATATCCTTAATAAGTGGTAATTTAGGGCACAGTGTCCCGTAATCAAGCTAACAAGTGTCCTGACATCATTCCTACTGCGCCCTAACAATTGCTTGGCCGTCTTAGGGGACGGAACAGGAAGGAACCTCTTAAGGCTCGGGCACACAGAAAGCGGTCTGTCGCGGCGGGCAGCGATCTACGACCGAGGTGGGCTGGCGGTCTGGTTGTATTACACAACTTAGCATCAGCTCGGTCAAACAGCAGGCGATCTGTCGCCGCCTGCTGGACTTTGTAGCGACGACAAGCGATCCGGTTGTACAAAATTACAAATTTTAGCATGACCGCCTTGCCGCTTTCAGAAAAGATGAGTGGAAAAATCGAAATATTAATAGAAAATGTCCGCAAATACAGATTTTTGTTTGATACTTCCCACGAAAATTATAAAAATGTTTTGAAAAAGGCTGAAGCATGGGATGAGATAGCTCAAGAGCTCAATATGACAAGTATCATTTCATTGTAATCAATTTAATTATAAACGGAAAAATTAAAATTACAGTTATGGTTTTTTTTAAAATAATATTACATTTATTTGTTATTTTATGTTGCGTTATTTATTCTTTGAAAGTAATCAGCAAAACGTTCGTGAATTTACATTGCATCATTAGGCGGCCTTCGATTTGTGCGCGTAGGCTCGCACTCTTCTTGAGTTTCTACGGCCGTCCACTTTCTGTTATTATTCTTTTGTATAATGTAATTGTGCAAACAGCAAGTTGCTTTTACGATATAATCCGCAGTTTCAATATCTGCCTCTATAGGTCTTAAAAATATCCGCCATTTCATGGCCAATATACCAAATGCATTCTCCACCACACGCCGTGCTCGGCTGAGATGCAAATTGAATTGTTTCTTTCGATTGTTGATTACTTCTTGTTTAGGATATGGCCTCATTAAATAACTTTGAAGTGCAAAGCCTTCATCACCAACCAAAACATGAGGAACTGGGGTGTCTGTACCCGGCAGTGGTTTCGGCGGTACAGTAGTTTTTCCATCAATGTACTCTCGGTAAAAAAGTGAATTTTCGAAAATACCGCTGTCGCTGTGACGCCCATAACTTCCTATGTCAACTACCATAAACTTATAGTATGGGTCAACTACTGCTAGAAGAACGAGCGAAAAAAAAATTTTATAACAGAAAAACTGAGCGCCACTGTTAATTGGGCATTTCAGTTTGACATGTTTTCCGTCTATGCTTCCAACGCAGTTTGGATATCCTCAAAGTTCTGCAAATCCTTCCTCAACTCTGTTCCACATCTCTAGCGTAGGTTTAGGTAAATATTTTGGTTGTAGAATATTCCCAATTTCTTGGCAAACTTCCTTCACAATTTTGGAGACAGTAGAACGACCCAATCGAAAAGAGAAAGCAATAGTCTGATAAGTGTCGCCTGTAGCCAAATGTCTGAAAGTCGACCAGACTGGACCGCTCACACAAAAATATCGCGTTCTATGTGTAGCCCCATATCGTAGACCGCCGCGATGACCGCTGGATCGCTGCCCGCCGCGACAGACCGCTTTCTGTGTGCCCGAGCCTTTAGAGTTGGCCAGTCCAAGCGTGGACCTCCAGCGTTCAGTATGTTTCATCAAGGTCCGATCGGCCAGGGCCCTTTGCAGCAAGCTGGACGGTACCCCAATAGGCGGCACTGGACCTATGAATGCAATATCAGAGCCCTGTTGAGCCAGGGCTCCCGCACTTTCGTTGCTTTTAAAGCCCCGGTGACCCGGGACCCAGACAAGGGTAACTTAATTGAAAACGCCCAACTCATGAAGAGCAGTCCCAAACCAACTTCGACTTGGTTCTACGGGACCTTATCGCTCTAATTGCCGCTTGGCTATCAGAGAAGATAAAAATCCATTCATTTTAGTAGGCCCTTCTTAAGTTCCCATGCGCCAGCGACCTGGGGCACTGTTGTTGATTGAGAAGCCGAAGCTTCTGTGCTGGACGAGGTACCTCCAAGAAGATCCCTCTGCAGCTCTGAGCTGATGCTTATTGCATCAGACCGACAAAGTCTTTCTTCGTCTGATTTTTTTAAAATATGTTGGTCCATGAAAGTCCCACGAGTATGGCAGGAAAGGGAAGGTCCATCCTAGCAGAGCCTCCATATCAGGATAAGGCTATAACCAACTGGCTGCGCCCGGTTCCCAGAGGAGATCGTTTAGGACAGTGCAGCATTATCCACTGCCACGCAGCCCTCGCCACGATTATATTTACATCTTGTCTTGGTAGGCTTTTAAGGGTCTGCTCTCTACTACCATCGTTAGTTGGTTATTCAGTGGGCACCACGTGGAGGTGACGGTTCGATTTTACCCCCTAATGGAAGCAGTTACTTCGTGACGTGAGAACCCAGAAAAAGAACGGACATTTATAGCGATAATTTACTTCTTACAGGAGAAATTTGATTGGAGTCTATTGTATATAAAAGACGACATGCTAATTTGATTAAGAAGAAGAAAGGAAATATCGATGAACCTTGCGTTTCCGTATGGAACTATAATTAGAAACAATCAACAAACTCATCTTAACCTATATTTACCTAAACTAATCCGACATTTTCTCACTTTAATTTAATTCAAGGCAGAACACTTTAATGATAATTTCTTTTGAAATATTTCTCTTGCACATAAGAGGATAGGTCATGTGTAATCTTATACTATCTTTAAAAGGTTTTTTGACATCTAGTAACATGAGATTAATGCGGACCCCAAGAGCGACTGGAGGGTGGTATGAGGGTACAGAAGGTTGTTTATGTTTTCGATACAATATTAAGCTGTCAATGACGTAAGCTAACACTGAACGATTTTCTTGATTGAATCTGTAGTAGAATGATTGTTATCGCCCGTCTCATATGGAGCAGAAAAAAATGCTTGAACAAAATCTGGCTCTTAACCTTTCGTATATAAAGGTTAAGAGCCAGATTTTTTTCCTGCAAGAAGGGCACTTTTTTCAGTAATTTCTTTTGGTGTTCGTGACCTTTCTCCCTATAGCGTGTACTCTCAAACTAGAGGAAAAGCTTGATATGATTAATTTATAACAATTTGATTTACGTTCCTATCTTCGATCCTTTAATATTATGATGGGACGTGATTCGCCAATTAGAACGAATTAGCATATATACGTCCGGCATTATTTGCACTGCCATTGACCAAATGCCAGCAATTTTTGACACTATTTGTAGGATTTGCTGCCAAGAAGAACCTTCTCACGATATTCACGTCATCCGCATATCCAGGTAATTGTACCGACTGTGTAGCTATTGATGCACTTCTCTGGACTGACGTTTTCCTTATCACCCATTCTAGGGCCAGGTTGAAAAGCATGGGAGCCTTGCCTAAGTCCTTGTCGTACTTCGAACTCTGGTTTCCCAAGTTTTCTCCAGAATTTGTTTTAAGGTCAGCAACTGGTCCGATATTGACCTGTTTGTCCTAAAACCAGCTTGATACTCTCCTATAAGGCTTTCTGCTGTAGCTTCTGGTTTTTGTTTCAAAAGAATTTTGAAGGTTTTGTAGCTAGTGCTGAGGAGTGAGATTCCTCTGTAGATTTTACAGGTTAATGTATCTCCTTTCTTGTAGATTGGAAATATACTCGCTTTCTTCCAGTCATCCCGTATTACTTCTCGTATGCTACATATGAATTCGTGTACCTGCGATTCCATCGATGCCTGGGGATTTGTTGTTTTTTGCCTTTTCACAGCTTCACGTACCTCATCCAATGTCGGTAGTTCTATTTGAATATTAGTGGGTCTTCGTTTGTTTTTAGGGTTGGATTCAATAAATTTTGAAAATATTGTCTACATCTTTCTTTTATCTTATCAGGATCTGCTAGTAGGTTACCGTTCTTGTCTGAAATTTATTGTTAATCTAGCGTGTTCCTTGGTAGGCCGGATTTGTCCTAGTTTGCAGAGCGTCCGGGTGCCGTCCGGAAGGGATATTAAAAAGTGTCTAGATAAAACCCGGCCTCGACTGGGTACTTGTACTTAAAATATCACGGCGGATAGTCAATTTACTGGCAATAAAACTAGCTTGAAGGTACATTTTTATTGTAGAAAGAGCCGAATTGGGAGTCTACTTTGTAAGTGTCACTAAAACCCTCTTTTAAAATAACCTCCATAAGATTTTGTATCCTTCAAATAAATTAGTATGGCTTTGGGGCCTGAAAGTCCTTCATGATGGTACACATCTATTTTGGCCCTTTCTGATAAAGTTCAACAGTTTTTCTTACCCATTTATTAAAAATTGAATAACAACTAATGCCCGCTACTTACTTTCAGTTTTAACTGTGTGATTAAACTGCACAGTCCGACTGTACAGTGAAATCGTTAGGTGTGTGGAGCAAACAGTTGAACTGTTCAGTTAAACTGAAATCTAATCAAAATATCAATAGATAATACTGTATAAATAGACCTGTACAGTTGAAACTGAGAATGTGTAGCAAAAAACTGCACAGTTTTGTCAGTTGTGCTGCAGCGAGCGTGAAGTGAGCACGTCTCTTATTTCTAATTAATAAATTACGAAGACTCGTAGACTATGGCTCCACGCGAATAGCTCGAAGAGTTTATACAACTAAAACTCTTCGTTGTGGAATATCAAAGTCAAGGAATACAATAATCGAATAAAAAAATATTCAGCTTATAAAAAACCCATTTTAAAATTATGCGAAATTTGTTTTTATCACACACGTATACGTACGTATTAGCCCTACGAACGCTAAACCCGTCATTTATGGAGGCCGTATCGATGAAAACTGAAAGATCGCGCAGTTTTAATTGAACGAGTGTAGGCCGTATGGACGTACGATTCATCTGCACAGTCCGACTGTAAAGTTAAATCGCACAGTTTAAACTGAAGGTGTCTAGCAACTGATTTTTGAAACCACAACAAAAACCACACTTAGTTGCCTCGCGTTTTGCTTTTGCAATTCAGTACTAAATACTTCGTCTTGCTCAGTTTCACAATTTTTCCTCTGTTACACACACCGGCTGGAAATTAACTTTTGCTTCTCAGAATTGAGTGGCCCTAATTTATTGAACCAAGGGTGTATATCCCTTTAAGGAATTTGAAACGTCCAGGACTAATTTTTATAAATCCCGAATATTCCACGAAATATATACAAAATTCATAATGAAATCTCAGAATACGAAAATTTAATTTATTTTTCCTTTAATAATTTGTCGCTTAATAAATCGTTTTTAATGTCAAAATTACTTTGAGCGTTAACAAATTTTCTGTCATGCCATCAAACAGAAGCGAAACTTTATTACACATTTTCAGGTAATTGCTTACCTGAAAGGATATTTCATACTTTTATTCTGCCCAATTGTTTGTTCATCCCCCTCATAATATATTCAACTGTGCTCGTTTTTAAGAAGATCTTCAGCGTCATGTTTAATTGCTTTTTATGCCAAAATTTTATCTCATCCTGGTTTATTATTAAAATATCCCTCCTTCCGATTATGAGAGTTATATTTCGTCCTCTAATCAGTGTTGCCATTTTGGATACGTTCGTATCATTATGGATACTATTTAGTGGAAAAAAAACATATGGATACGATGATACGTTTTCCCGAAAAAGGATACGTTCGCGCTTATCGTAATTTTATTTTCATTTTTCAAAACCTATATCGTTTCTGGTCTAATCAGTAAAATAAATTTCTAATGTCTGCTACATATTATCTCAAAGTTGTGACGTACTTTTCATTATGAGTTGTGTTTATTAATCTCAGAAAAATGAGTCTGCTTTAAAGCGGGCCACACAGTATCAGTTTAACTGCGCAGTTTATCACGTGTGACGTCATATCTGAACGAAAAATCGGTGTGGACTGTGCAATTTTGAACTATTTTCACTCAACCCTCTGACCTGAGCTTCTCGACCCTGTTTTGTTCCGATAAACAGATGTATCCAAATCAGCAAAACTGATGAGACTGAGCGCAAAAAACCGTGCAACGAACTGACGAACCCACACACTTTCAGGTCAGTTTATCGTACAGTTTTTTAACACAGTTCAATTGCACAGTTAAAACTGAGAGTGTCTTGGCCGCTTAACTTGAACTGGAGCAACTTAAACACGGGTTTCTTCTGCTCTATCTTTTTTGGTAGAGCAACTTCGGGGAAGATTTCTTGTTCTACTTTTTTGACAACTGCTTTTCTCTGAGCTGCTCTGCTTTTTTCGGCTACAGTCAACAAGGCTATGATGTTTTTGGCTTGTCGTGTTCATGTGGGTTTTAAAAATGAAAAACGGTTACGTTACTTGTTTTTTGAGTATTGTATCGTGGTGTGGTGCTATTAAATTAGTGCGATAGATAGGTATTTTCTTAATAATTACGAGTTACGGTATCTTTAAATTTCCTATTTTCCTATTTTATTGTATTTAGATTTGTTGCTGGAAAAAGAAAAATGCAACGAAAGACACACAACTAACAGAAAAAGTAGCGTTAAATGTGCATAAATTTTATATTGCAAAACACTTCTATGTTCGTGTACGCGAATGACGTTATCATTACAAAAGGAAAATTTCCTTAAGTGTTCTGTGATTTAATGGAGACGGCGTTAAAAACCTTTTCAAACTGAACTGCCACCCGCGGACTGAGCGTAAACCCAGTAGAAACAGAACCAATATAAAAGTTTGTGTTCATTTAGTATCGTATGGATACCCAGCGGGAAAAGGAGTGCTCCAATAGCCATCTTTGAGCACTCCAAAAGGAGCTTACAGCGCTCCCGTTCTCATACCAGTTCCATGTACTTTTTAACATTGCATGTCCTCACATGAGAGCATTTTTATGCTCCTCAAAAGCGTTCTAGGAGCATTATAAAAAAGCTTTTTAATAGAAAATATTAATGGATCGTAAAGCTTTTATTTTGTACATCTTTTGCAATTGCCTTTTGCTTTCCAAGCGCGAGAGTGATTTTACTAAAGCAGTCCCCAAACAAAATTTTAGTCACTTCCAAAGCTGCTTGCTTAACTGGTATGGGATCGGGAGCGCTGCAAGCTTTTTAAGGAGTGCTCCAACATAGCTATTGGAGCACTTCATTTCCCGCTGGGTCTTTATGGTCACGAAGATAAGCGCCCGTTTTCTTCTTTCTTAAAAATTTATGAAAACTCCAGTAATGCTCCCTCTGGAGCATATTTAACAGCGCTCTAAATAAGCTCCCCTAAGCAGCGCTCCCAATTTTTCCCACTGGATTTCTGTCACTTTTCATGGACGCCTATGGGTATGTGATCCCGTATCGAAAAGCTTTTATTTTGTTCATCTTTTGCAATTGCCTTTTTCTTTCCAAGCCCGATAGTGGCTTTACCTAAGCAGTCCCCCAACTAAATTCTAACCACTTCCAAAGCTGCTTGTCCTCCGTATCGAACGAGAGCCGGGCTATTGATTATGCTGTTGTCACATTTTAGGATCACGAAGTTAATTGCCCGTTTTCTTTTTTTCTATAAAATTTATGAAAACTCCAGGAAAGCTTCCTTGAGAGTGCTCCAAGTAAGCTCCCCTGTGCATCGCTCCTAATTTTCCCACTGGGTACAGCGTACCACGTACAGAAAGGTTATGGATACGATTGGATACTTTTTCTGTATTGTTCTGAATACGACAAAACGTTGATAGAACGCTGTTTCTAATTCTCTTACTACTCTTTTCGACTGTATTTTTATATTTTTTTTTACCTTTTTGGCATTAAGTTTTTCACGCGAAACACAGCTTCAACCCCCCAAACCGAATTGCGTTCTAATAAGGCGAAAGAAAGGAGAAAATAATAAAATTCCATTTCACGATCTCACGCAAAACTTTTCTCTTTCGTCGTTGTGTTTACCCCCAACCAAAACCCCGCAAGAAATTGCCGCCACGATTTTTGTTTGTTTCTTGTTAAAGAAAATGTTGGCAACTTCTTATCCACAACTTGACATGCAAATTGAGAGGGGATGAGGGTGTACGGCCACATTATAGAGAACGGACAAGGGACCTACTTTGTTATTCTGGTTCTTAGTTAATTTTAGACATTTTTCCATCTAAAAATGTTTCGCCGCTGACGAATTGTGAGGTGGCGGACTATATAGTGACCATGTTCCACTAGAACGTCGCCTGTCAGACAGTGTACTTTATTTTCACCGAAAAATCATTACATGGCTGATTTTTTTTTCGACGTAGTAAATTAATGGGAATTGAGCCAAATAAAATTTCTTTCTGATATAAACTTGTTGAATTAGCTCAAAAGTTCTTTGGCCTTATATATGACATCGGTGCTCAGCACGCTGCTGCTGCGGCTACACGGCTGCCGATTATAGGCCAAACTTTGATTTTCTTGTTGTAGAAATTCATCTCTCTCAGATATAAAGATATATACGTTTTCCAGGAATATTAATAGATGAATTTTTTAGGACATCTAGAACGTGATTGAGGGCTAGAATAAAAAAAATTTATATATATAATTTTATCGATCCATTCAGTGTGCTCTTTCTGTCTTTTCGGCGAATTCTATCTATGTCGACTGGAAGTAAAATGACGACGCGGCAGCAGCCGAAAAAAATCCTATTTGCTGAAATAATAACCCTCGTCCCTTTTACATTTTATGGATGAAATAGATTGTGCCAAGGCTTTCAGGGAAAATTAATTTGAAATTTCATCTTAGAATGGTTTTGGTAATTGACCAAATGTCACAGACAGTTTTGAGATCTACTCTAAAAAGTAAGTTGAGTGGCTTAAATAATTTAACATTTAAATGGCATAAACTGAATTTTTTGCTGGCGTTAAATTAAATGTAAGTTAGATAAAGGTCAAGTTAACCTAAGGAAGCTGCCTTTTCTTGGATTGTAGGAAAAAATATAAGTACATAGTTGGAGTTTTTAACAGAAGTGCACTTTACGGATATTCTTGAGGCTTTGGAATTAGTAAATTTAAATCAAAACCATAAAGTCTGATTTAGATCCCAAAGTAGCGTGAAAGTGCAATTTGAAGCTCTTTTATAGCACAAGAATTTGTATGCTTTTCTCTCTGTCGCACGAAAGTTTCAGAAGAGATAATTAGCCGGTTCTACGCGATGTTTGCTCCGAATATTGGTTTACCAATGATTGAGTCAGCAACGACAACAGCCCGAACATGTTCAAACACGAACTTTGGATGCGCCCCTCACTTTTGGCTAAACCTCTGCGCAAACTTCTTGCCCTATCATACTTCTCCGGAGCTTATCTAGACTCGTGGAAACTTGCCCATGTTCAGCCCATACCTAAAAAGATGACTCGAGCCTTCCTTCCAACTACCGCCCAATAGCAATTACTTCTATTCTCTCCAAAACCATTGAGACGTTAATCAACAAAAAACTTATGGGATATCTAGAATCCAACCTATTAATAAACGACAGACAGTATGGCCTCCGACAAAAAAGATCGATGTCGATCTTTTAGTTTGTCTTACTGCCTAGACAAACCTCAGCCAAAGTCTGCATGGATCTGGTGAGGTCTAGTTTGCTTGCTCTGGATATCTCCAAGGATTTCGATAGAGTCTGGCACTTAGTCCTATTAGCTAAACTCAAAACTATTGGAGTCGACTCACTTCTACAGAAGTGGATCGAGAGTTTCTTTTCCGGCCGACCAATCAAAGTAAAATTGGATGGCGTCAAATCCCGATCTCTGCTAGGGTCCCCAGGGGTCCCTTTTATCACCTGCCCTATTTCTTATTCTTATAAATGACCTACTTTCAATCCCCTCCAACCCACTTCTCAGCTTCGCTGACGACGGTACTCTACGTTACTCTTACTCTCTTTTTGCCCTTACTTACTACTTTTTCTCCTCGTCCATATTTTACAGCTTCTGCAGAAATCGTAGATCTCCACACCTAAGGGGCTGCATGCGCCCCTATCAGACAGTGTCAAGTCAGCATTCCCATTGTAACTGAGAGCTCTTGTCTCCGGAACTCAGTAGTGAATTGGTCCGATCGTATGAGGGCCAAGCCATTTTGACCAAGGTGCATTTGTTAAGATCTCTCTAGTCTTTCTCTGCTTGCTGCATTGTGTGCTGTTTGCATCGGAGTTTAAAGTATACTAAAATGCCCAAGGCATATCAACCCTTTCCTCTCTAGGAAGGAGGTGGTGGTCGTGCCCGTCTTAGCCAGTTCGTCAGCTTTACAGTTTCCCTCTATATTTCGGTGACCGGGCATCCATTCGAGGAGGGTGCTGAAATGCTAAGCCATCTCGTTATCCACAAAACATCTAATGAGCGCTGAGTGGAAAACTACAGGGGTATTGCGATCTTATCAACAATTACTAAACTTCTCGAGAAACTTGTTTACGATAATATTACTCCTCTAATGGACCCATATCTTTAAGACAGCAAAATGAATGAATGTGAACAGCTCAGTTCTCGGCTATTTAAATCTTTTGGTCAAGTTTGGCCGTCATGAGCCCATATGTGCTCCCAACCGGCCAGTGTTCGCCCGCTGTACGGCAATCTTTTTTTACACGGGTTGTTGTATAATTTGTGCATGATAATATAGGTAATCTACCTAAAAGAAATGTCTTAAAAGGTAAGGGCGCATAAAAAGAGCTCGCACGGGGCGCCAAAATATCTAAAGCCGGCCCTGCTTATAGCCCACTCAACTCTAGCTCTGTTTATAGTGGATTTGACCAGTTATGGCGAGGCTCGAGGGTTTATCAGTCGTAGTAGTACTCCTGAAGTGGGTGTCCATGAGTAGTGTCAGAGGCTCACCGCTTGAGTCTGTCCATTCGCCGTTTTCTTTGCATAAGTAACTAAACATTATTGGTGCTATAGTTAGTATTTTACGTAGCCTTGAGGCTTCCGACTGCCCCATTGTGTATGCATTTACAGTAAGGTCTCCGTCACAAAATTGAGGGAGAAGGAAGTTAGTTAGTGTAGTTAATATTGTTTGGAAAACCAAGAAAACTCAGGGAAATTTGTTCTTAAGAAAAAGTGGCCACTCTGCGAAAATACATTCATTGGATTATCTTAATTATAGCGTCAAAAAATCGCAAGGTAGAGATTTATTTCAAGTTTTCCGCTATCCCTCCTGGACTAAATGTCAAGCATCCAATGTTCGGGCTGTTGTCGGTGCTGACTCAATTGTTGGAAGCCAACATTGGAGCGTAACGTTTACCGCATCGTGTATATCCGGCTGTATACTAGCTCTAGATACCATTTTTTGGAATAAATAAATTATTTGAAAGAATTTTTTATTAAACGAAGAAATGGACTTGTTCCCCCCAATACGATTTTTTATGTCTAAATTAAGATCAGGAATCACGCTTTCCTACATACAAGTACTTATCAAGGGGCAATATCTAGTATTGCAGAAAGCTTAGCTTAATGTCCAACACTGCTTGAATTGTAATGGTTAAAACGCTAAAGAGTTTAAATTTAGAAATAAAATTAAATTATAATAAAAGATGTAAAAATATTAATACCATATTAAAACGGTCATTAACACTTAAACCTAAAAAATTGCATTCCTCAAAATATAATGAATCACTGAAGTAATATGTGATTAATTAGGCGCACCACAGACGATTTAATATTTTGACAACTGCAACATTTCACACGTCTTTCACTGATTTATTCCTCAGAAAATTCAATTTCTTTTCTTTTATTTTAAAATTCCGGATATCCACAAAGATTTTTCCCATCTACAGCGAAAAATTAATCATGATAACTTTCCACAAAGCAGAACATAACATGAAATTAATGATGGGAGAATGTACGAAATGATTAATTCCTCGCTAAGTGTTATTCTCTGGATTAAAACATTTTTTTATATAGGAGAAGTCTTGTTAAGTGCATACATTTGTCAGGTAAAGTGGAGCTCTCTCATATTGGTAAATCTCTACTGCTACACTACTGCAGGTCTTCTACCTTCCTATTCGCATTTCTATATAGCATCAGAAATTATAGGTGAACGATGATGATGATTATGATGATGATGAAGGTTGAGGTAGAGAGAGAAATTGAGATAGCAGATAGATATATCATCATGAATTTAACCTTAATTGATTGCAGTTTCTTTTTTTGGGGAGGGGGGGATGTCGAATGAGCATGCTGCATCATCTTAAAAAAATGTGGAATTAGAATTGTAGTGCAGTCAAATGGTAGTTTCGCTGTGCTTTTATGAAAACTGCAATTTTGGTTTTCATTGGGTAGGGGGGTTGGTTGGGAGTATAAAACCAAGTTTTCGAAATCCGGAGGTATGACGTTCGGCCGCCATCTTGTTTTGAGTGGTGAAAAATGGTGTGTCTTATATCTCGGAAACCGTAAACATTTTTTTGTTATAACATTTTTTTTAGATAATCAAATTATCTACAACTTTCGTAAATAATGTGTTGCCGTAATATTAATGATAAAAAAGTTATGAGCTAAAAATAATAAAAATTTTGGGGGTGAGGGGAGCTCTTTCATTATTGATTTTACATGAAAAAAGCGTGAAATCTGAAGTTTTACTGTCCACTAATGAATCTTTCAATTTCTCACCATTCCCAGTCAACATATTGGCCGAAATATGCACCAGGTACACATAGTGAGTACTGGACGTCTAAAGACGTCCTCACACTTAATTAATGAAGATCTAGACCATCTGAATGGGAAAGTATTTTCCTATGACCATGTTTGTGCATAAACATATGAGTGTCTATAAGGCATTGGGATAGTTTTATAAATCACAACCATTGAATGAAAAGGAAGTTTATTGACATAGAAAAGTGAATTTACATAAAACATTACAACAGTAGGCTCAATGCCAATTTCTTGCGATCGTAGGGTGGGAAGGACCTTCATCCCCGTCTCGTTTTCATCTTATTTTTCTCCAATATCTTCTCCATCGAACCATTGTAGAGAAACAGCCAGGGGTTCCTCCTGTTCTTCTTCATCTTCGGAGTCAACTTGAAGGACCCCATTCAGGCAGTTCCCCTGCCAATTTTAGCATGCTGGGGAGCATTTGAGGCTTGATTTTTTGCAGCCATACGTCGTGCTGGCAGTCTTTCTTGCATCGGCAGAAAATCATTTTCAGGATATCCTTGCTCTTTTGAAATGCAGAAGATGTGTCACTTCCAGTATAGACGTGTAAAAATAGCATGCCCTTGAAACCTTGTTGCTGAAGCTCTTGGAACGAGAAGAAGGAATACCTTATCTTCCCACATCCAGGCTTGATGAAAATAATATCATTATGTGCATCAACTTTAGCCATCAAGAGACTATGAGGTTGAAATCTTCACCCACAATGGCGACAGCGACATTTCCACAGCCGTATCCACGATCAGAACATCTGCATCACTTTCTGCTTGAAGGGTCCTGCTCCTACTGTCCTCAAGCTTCATCTTAAGCATGTTGAAGAGCCTGCTTTTGTTGAACTTATTCGACAGAACATCTTGTTTGACTTTTATCTTGGTGTCTTCGGTGAAATGGATGTCAGCAGCCTTGCTGAGTCGATGGCGCCTTTGATGCTTTGCTACTTTCATGCTTTCGTGATAAAGTGGATGTAGCTCTCGCAGATTGTCGATATCTTTGCACCTCTTTGCCAAATTACTTTATGGAGGAGGAGCCCTCCGTCAAATAAGATGTCTGTGCGATACGTACATGCCTAGTCTTAGTGTTGAATAGTTTGTACAGTACTGACTTAGTCGATTTCCTCATCCCACTCTCACTGAATAGGGCTAATGAGAACGTCGGAATAGCAAGTGGACCCCATTGGACCCAGGAATCTTTTCGCCGTTGATTTTTCTCGATTAGATCACCGGAAAAACTCGATCTTTTCAAGCCCATTTGATGTTAGAAAATGCCGAATTGACCATTTTAGCCATTGCTCGCCTGCCAACTGCAGCAGCATTGTAGCATGTGATCGTTGTATCTCCAACAATTCCTGTCGCGATAGATATGATGTCACCGGTCTCTGGGAAGGCAGAAAAGATTCATTAACCGACAGCTGTCGCAAAACTTCAGATTTAACGCTCAACATTTGGAGGAAAATAGATAAAATAGTAAATTATTATATATTATTGAAGGGAATTTAATGCTTTACAACCCTTTTGCATGCATTTATTTTTTGGATGCATCGCTGAAGAGTTATCCGATCAAAAGAAGCAAAAAATTTGAGACAAAAATATTTTTTCCCAATATTACAGACTTTCAAGGGCAAATATCTCGAAAACTATACAAGATATCGAATTTTGTATAGAGTGGTCATGTCGCTAGGATGCATAGTTTCCGAGATATAAGTAAAACCCGACAAATGGGACCTTAAAACCCCCTCTCCCGCCGGCTCGAAATAAATGCCCCGTTTATGACTAGGTTCAACCCAGGTACAACCCAGTCATAAACGGATGTCGAGTTGGAACTGGGTCCGCTCTACTCAACTCAGCTCTCCTATCTGAATCGAGGTGATATTTCGCTTCTTATTCGCGGGTTGAGTTGAAGTGACATTTGTTTGGTTTGTTTACCATCCGTGAAATCCGCTTTCGGCGTTAGTTTTGTGTTCGGTATTTTTTCGGGCACAGGAACAAAAAATTATTTCGTTCTGAATATTTTCGTATCTATAAATGAGAATTTCACACAAAAATTTGAAGTTATGTTTTGATAACAGTTCAACTCTATTTTAACCTAACGTGAACTGTAGTGGTCGAAATTTTAACTCAACCTCGACTCAATTTTGCAGCCTAGTCGTAAACGGGGTAAAAGTTACGAAGTCAAAAATTGTGTTCCAAGCATTTCCTTCTATAATTTTTTTTTGAGCATTCGTTGCCTGGCCTACCTTTTTTTGCACCATTTTACTGGACTATTGCAAAAGAGAATCTTGTGAAAACCAAACAGAATAGACAAAAAAAACTTGTTGCCTTTGCCTTCTTTCATCTCCTCTTATCCAGGTTATTATAATTTCAATGCTTGAAGGAAATCATGCACAAGGTTATCCCAGCAGCAAATCGATAATCGCCCTACTTTTCCAGCAAGAACAGAAAATTGTATATAAACAAAACCTCAACGGCACTTGAAAGGTGTGTTTATTTTTTGCTTCCTTCTTTATCTTTTTTTGAAGTCGTTGAGTGAAACTCTTCTGCTCTCTTTTATGACTAAAAAAAATGGTATAAACAATTTTCAAAAATAAAATGCAAATATTTTGACTGCGAATTAAAAATTGCCCAAAAAACCGAAAAAAGAAAATATTTATTTGGTCTGCTTGCGAATCATTGTAGACACGACGCAGTATCAGGCAATTGGCCCTGAACGTGGATAATACCTGTGTGGTTGTGGCTGGTTTGTTCGTTCACCTTTTGTGATGATGATGATGATGATTATACATATTATGATGATCCGAAAAACTAAGTCATCAGGTTTTTATTTTAGTGTGAATCACCTATGACAACAGACACGATGGCCTACACATAATAATCCAATTCCAGAAGGCGTCTTCTGATCATCTCTCTCTCTCTCGTTGCATTTCATGTCGACCATAACCTTATATACTAGTTGTAGAGGACGATAACATATCGTATATGATGTTAATCCAAGACCAGTTTTTTTTTCAAACATTTCCGTATAACTGTTTGTTGATATACACCTGAATGAGATTCAGGTTTTATCTTCAGACCTAAAAAAAAGTGTCATAAAATATTGTCACACCGTTTTCGTTGCATTACAACTAAGATAATATTTATCTAAGCTTTTACTTTCCTTGCATTCTCATATTTTTTATCAAATGCTTATCACATAATTTTAACAATTTTTATCTCAACAAGGAATTCGGACATTAACCCTAGGAGACAATACGCGGCAAGTTGAAGAAGTGCTGTAGTTGATTATTGTCTGTTTTCATCCCTATTGCGTCCGTGTAAGCATTCTTTCAGCTCTAGTATGCCCGACGCCTTCAAGGCAGCAAAGGAGGCATCATTAAAGTTTAAATATTTGCCATCTTGAATTTTTACTGCCATTCTCATATTTAGATTAAGCAGAAGCTCTCAAGACGCTGTAAACATACTATAGTATATATTTTTTTTATAAATGACTTTTTTTCTAGCTAAAGACAATTTTCAAGAAAGTTATCAACTTGGGGAAGCTTTAAAAGTTTTGTTTTTCTTCGTGTTGGACACATAAAAAGTGTACAAAAATCTTTCTTCTTTTCTTTAAGGAAATTTCCTTAGTTTGTTTGAAAGATGATTTCGTGCTGGGAATTGAATTTGCATATGGATTCATTCCCTTGGTAGCATTTAGATAAGGTAGAAATTTCAATTTACATTAAGAAACTTTTCAGAGTTGGTGCCTGCATTAGAAGGGCAAATTTTATAGAAAGAAATGTTTTTATGTTAAGTGAATTTTGTTAGTGAAAAGTGAAAATTTTTAAAGAAAAGTTTTTAGAAAAGGTCTTGTTTATGTAGAAGTTGGGATAATGACGTTATGAATGTCACCTAGTTTTCTAAGTAGATCGACGAGCACTTATTGAATATGAATGAAAATTGCTGTGAAGTTATGCAATATTTATAAATAAAAGAAGAATTTTTATTTTGTAAACACTGTTCTTTGCAACCAGTACACACACAACGCATCAAGATATAATATATATCCTGAAAAGTCTTTGGACGAATTTGGCTTTTTAAAGTCTCTTCGTTGTCCCTATGTTTTTTTTTTATAATGTGGAAACCCCAAGCTTTGTACTACTAGTCTACTAGTCATAGCATTCAAGTCATAGTGCAATGTACAGTAGCAAGCTAAGTTTGAAGGATAGAAGGGAGTAGTATTAAGGAGAATAGAGTTAGAATTTGGGGGTGGGGGTGTCTGGGATGTTGAGGAAAATTCGCGACAAACTTTACGTTTAAACTCTAGGACAGGGGTGGTGAACCTATGGGACGTGTACAAGAAGTGGCACGTATGAAAAATTTCCTACACGTGAAAATTGTTGGTGCAGCGCCAGGGCTGAATTTGCCACAAGGCCAATAGCTACAGACAGAGAAGAATTTAAGATTGAATGCGTCTAGGGACTTTAGTAGATACAACAAACTGCAAGGAAAAACTTATAGATTTTAAAGTTGCGAGTTATTCGATATTCGGCATTTATTCCTTATTCGTCGAATAGTGAATAAAAGTGTCTATTATTCGACAATGGCAATTAGTTGAAAAACTGGCAATCTAATACACAATTTTTTACGTACGCCGCATCGTTATATATGGTCCTGTATGCGCAGGACGCTTAAGTTGGAAACAGATACATGCGTAGGTTGGTACGTGCGGTGATTGATATAATAGAAGTGCATACATCAAATGCAAACTGACATATAGTTACGTAAACAAAACGCACGCACGCAAAAGTTGATCTACTTCCAACTTTTCCTCATTGCCATTTTCACCATAGTCTCAAATACCCAAACAGAAGCACACACATGCTACATACACATCTACTCGTCGCTTAGATTTTGTGGTTATTTGTAAAAGACTAGACGGAACCCAAGCACACAACTGTCTTGTAAGGAAAAACCCAGGTTTAGTCTGTATTGTGCTCTCCATTACCCACCCTCGCCAACAAGAGGCAATGGATTGCTTCGGGCAATGCTGCACAAACAGCGGAAGCTTTATCTTCCATGTCCCCCATGATTACTATCCCAGAGGTCCCGGGTTCGAATCCCGGCCAGCCCCACGGTCTTTCGCCTTTTCCACTTTCTCATCTATATAACTTTCCTTCTTTCTTCTTCCCTCTTTACATTCCTGATTCCTTCTGTCATAGCCTTCCTTAGCCCTTCCCCGCTCCACCAAAGCGCATGTAATCGGTTGGTTGATGAGATTCAACTCGTTTCAGGAGGCATAACACTCCAGCGAGTTGTTTCTCAATGCCCCGATGTCAAAGTCGCGACAGTAATGGTTGGGAGTAGGGGACTGAAAACTATCTCTGGTAGGTTGTGACAGCTCCTTCCTTCCCCGACTAGAGCTGCTGTTCGACATTGCACTCTATATGAAGAAAATAGATTGTCGACACAGTATAAAGGGCGTTTCCTGAGACTCTAGTCTTTCACATAAAAAAAAAAAATTGTGTTTTAAAATTAAGCCTGTGGCCGATCATCAAGGTGAGCTGTGAGTGAATGATCTGTTCCCATGCCTTGATTCTTACGAATACTTGTTTTCGCAGGTTGCTGATCACGATCAGCGCAGTTAGAGCTTGATCGATCTCATCGGGGCGTAGCCTAAACACATCATGATACATTGTAATCCACTGCGGAGGTCCTAGGACACCACATGTTGTTTTGTACACCGCCGGCCCATCTTACAGCTCACATTGAAGTGACCTACCTTCTTTCCTTTTTAGGAAAGGTTGTTGTTTGTCTGATTACCCACCTGGTCCCAGCACGATCCGCCAACACTGCTGTAAATATTAGAATTGTTGAGAATGAAAGAGAAATTCATATTTTATCAAATAGTATTAAAGAATGGACGTAAGGAAAATGCATCAATCTTAAACTATCTGGGTAGTTTTCAGATGATTCTGTAAAGCCGATGCTCCTGCTGTTTTTGCTGCGGATTTTTTTTCTCCCAACACAAAGTGCAGTTCGCACTATTTTCTTCTTTATTTAAATAAAGCTTGTGACTTTTCCCGAAATTCAGCATGGTTGCTTTGTTGTTAGTTACTTGTTACTACAATAAAGTATAATATAAAATTCAATGAACCGCCGGTGTGTCTTGGTTTTCAGAAAGACAACTGACGAGCAAACGAAAGACATCCGTGCCCTCAGACAGGCAAATTAGCTGGGGAATACGCTAAAACGTTCAATTGTACGACACATTGGAATTCCCCAATAGATATAGGGAATAAAAAGTTCGTAATTTCATGCAATCGAGGTATTCCACTAAAAAGCATAGAAAGGACAAGCATTGCCAACACTTATAAATGCCAAATCCGTCAAAAAAACCGCAAGAAGTTTCTTGCATTGTAGAAATCTTGAAAAATCCCCACAAATACCGAAAATTCTATAGGCTGGAGCCCACTGGGGGCATGTTGTTATTTATTACTAATTGTAGAATCGATTTTTATGTGGAATAACCAAGTCGAATAATTCGACTATTCGCCATGGGGAATTCCGAAAAATCGCTAACCGATTATTCGCTGTATCTCTGGGTTTTTTAAAGCTTGAGCTTTCGATTTGAAATTTACTTGATCGACTTCGATTCATTGGACCAATGTACTGAAAGTTGAGTCGTCACGACACGACAACTCGCTTAAGTTTAAGAAAGTGGCCTTTCAGTCGAATCACGTCTTTCAGTACAGGGGCCTAAATTCATCTTAGCTTTTCCACAGGGAGCATTAATTAAAAGTTATTAAAGTCCATGATGAGTAACAGATCTAGCTATTGAGTAAATGGTACAAATTGGCATTGGCCATTCTTTTAAAAAGAGCTTGCGTTGTAAAAAATTACGCAGAATAAATGAAGTTTTATTTTTAGTTTTATTTGCAACCCTTTTAAAATGGTAACTGAGGGTTGCTGACTTTTAACCAAGTTTTTCTTAACTATCAAAGTAGGGTACGGCAAATATCGGTCCCGACGCGGGTGGGCAACCAGGAAAATCGGACCACAAAGAAAAAGGCTTCATATAGTACGATCAAGATTCACTTAAGCGAACCTAAATATTTAGATAGGTCACTTTTAAATCTACAATTGAAATGATAAAAAAGTGTCGCTCACTTTCGTTCGATTATAGGTTCAAGTTTTCGGTCTAATTCGGAAGCCAGACACGAGAGTGGACCGATAATCGGATTCAATGGTCGGGTCCTAGTAAAAAATACCCTAAAACGTGCCCAAGATCTTGCAGGTTCTTGCTTCAGCAGAACATATACTAAAATTGGAACGATACAGAGAAGATTAGCATGGCCCTGCGCAAGGATGACACGCAAAATCGTGAAGCGTTCCACATTTTTTCACACGAAGGTACTGAACTCAGTTACTATCCCCACAAAACCCGACCTCTGCATTCCCGAAATTACCTTCACAAGGAACTACGGAGTCCACATACCTTCACGTCGTGAATGGATAAATAGACCACACAGGTTTCAGGGTGCCATAAACGTTTTTACTGATGGCTCTAAGCTCGAGGGTCGAGTGGGAGGAGGAGTATTTTCCCCAGAACTTGGGATTGAAGTCTCCTTCCGACTTCCCGATCACTGCAGTGTATATCAAGCGGAGGTTCTAGCCACACAAGAAGCTGTTCTGCAAATGAACCAGCAAGGCGATAGGAACCGGACTGTCTACATCTTCTCAGATAGTCCGGCAGCTCTGAAAGCCCTGCGCTCCTGCACAAACAGCTCTAGAACTACCTCTGAATGTCGCAGATCTCTTAACGAGATGACTCAGCAGTTCAGGACCCTCCTCGTATCCGTCCGCCCGGTCACAGAAATATAGAGGGAAATTGTAAAGCTGACGAACTGGCTAGGAGAGGCACGACCCAGAAAAGGAAAGAGTTGGTATGCCTTGGGCCACCTTTAAACTCCGATGTAAGCAACACACAATCACACAAGATTGGGATCTGAATAAATGCACTTTGGCCAAATTAACTTGGCCCTCCTATGATCTCAGGCGAACCACCTTATTACTGAGCCTCGGGAGACAAGAACTCTTAGTTATAGTGGGAGTGTTGACCGGACACTGTCTGATAGGGATGCATGCGACCCGTTTAGGTCTTGAGACCTACGATTTCTGCAGAAGCTATAAGAACCTGGACGAGGCGGAAAGTGTACTACATCTCCTCTGTCACTGCCCGGCCCTAAGCAGGATAAGGTTAACCACATTTAGTGAACCCTTTCTAAGCAACCTTGCGGATATCTCGAAGTTTGGGATCCCGCAACTTAGAAGATTCATTACTTCCTCGAGATGGTTTTAACGAAGAAACGACATTTTAACATCAAGTTTAAAGTGGGATCACTATGGCATCACAATGGGCCTATCCTTCTGGCCTAAGTGTGTGGGCTTGAACCAAAAGCTCAGCCATATCTAACCTAACCTAACCTGTGCCCAAGAAAAACCTCAATCTTCCAGTGAAAGTCCATTGCAATCGGATTAGCCATTTCCCAGCTTAGCCCAGACAGGCAGACACACACCCCAAAATTTAAAAAATACTTGATGTTGTTTTAATATCATGCAAATAACCCTATGAGTTTAAAAAATGACAATTATTTTGAAATCACAGACAGACACTCACCTTTTCACTGTTGGTTTGTACTTGTGCCTTCAATAAGATGGTCACATTGTACTACAAATCAAGTAGCCCGATTTCCCAGTCCTGCGCTCTGCACAAATCTGCAAGATCATTTAGGAAGATTAGGAAAAGCGCGTGTAATAACATTGACCCCACCCTATGCTTCTTTTTCCTATTATGGTAGTATATTTGTCTTTTCCACTTTGCATTCCGTCAATTCTCTCCACCTGACTACAAAACATCATATAATATATGTATTCGCAAAATATTTTTAATATCATAATTTCATTTTTTTTTGCAGATGTAGATCTTAAGGAACAAGTAGATCGTTGTTTATCATTACCCGCCACATATTCAACAGTAGTTACCCGTGCCACATTAGCACAACAAATATATGATTTAGCTCGCGAAGAGGAATCAATATGCGAAAGATTAGTCCATGAGCAACATTTACAACAGCAGGGCTGGTCAGCGGTAATAGCTAACATGGAAGATTTAACCGATGAATTTCGTCAACGTTATGAAAATTTCAATCGTTATTTTGATGAGCATCTAAGAAAACGTAACGAGTACTTAGAATTGTTAGGGCAATTTAATAAAGACTTAGAAAAATTATCACGTATTCCAATATTGCCGGGCTTAATGCAAAATGCTGAAGAGGAATTTCATGGTTTCGATGATTATTTAGACAACGATGAAGTATTTTCACGCTCACAACAAAATTCATCAATGATACAGCAGCAACAGCAACAGCAGCTAACAAATTCTCAGCAACAAAGTCAAAAATTACCATCACCCAGAGAGAATACTCCAGAAAGTGGTATTTCTAGTACAGAACCGCAGAAAGTACGCACACTTACTTTATTACAATGGATATCTGCTAAGGAAAACCATAATACACTAAGGGTCATGGCTGAAGAATGCCTTCAGGGGCTAGTAACGTTTGATGATGATAAATTTGATAAACTTAAGCAAGAAGTCTTAAATATTATAAGGTTTGCTGAACAGGTAAAGTGATACTTAACATCTAATTTCCGTTTAATATTTAATTAATTTACAGGAAGAAATTAAGGAAATTAAAGGATTAGAAGATCGATTATGCGGCCTTGAGAAGCTCATGTTCCAATTGAAAAAATTAGTGCAAGATCAAAAGGAACTTTCGACAGCTTTTCAACAGGTATCCGACTTCTGAGAGTTATACAAAACAAACATACTAGTAACAATTGTTTAAACTCTTATAGAACCAAAATCGTGCCAGCAATTTAGGAGATGCATCAATCTTGCCTGATCTTTGTGCTTCGCATCGAAGTCAACTTTTAGTCATGTTATCGAGTCATAAGGCCATCCGCGATATTCGCCGGCGTATATCTAGAGCAAAAGATGAATTAGGGGCTAATCTCGAGAAAAGATTAAAGTAAAAACAAATTAAATTAAATTATCCTTAGCTTATCATTTTTCTTTACCCACAGATACATCGTCACCATCGAAAATACAATGAGCGAATTAGACAATAATCTGTTATTTTACCATCGTTGTTTGAAGCGTGTTGAACGACATTTAAATATTATCCAACAAATTCATCAAACACCAAGTATCTATGTATCTGCTGTTACTGAAGTTATTCGCCGACGTATATTTTCTGGGGAATTTGTACAATGGGCTTCCAATTTAGCATGTGATTTCTATACAATACATAATGAAGAGGTCATGCGTAGGCAGGAATTTAATGCCAGTTTTGAGGGACATTTTCTAAATACATTATTTCCTGGTATTAATGATATACCGCCAGCTTTTGCTAATGAAACACCAATTATTTTCGATTCAAATCTACCAAATTTAACTAAAAATGGTAAGAATATAAACAAGCGAATATATTTTTTTAAAAGTCATTTATATGTTATTAACTTTAGATATTGAAATACTCTCTTCATATCTGCCTGAACTAACTTCAACAATTCAACTTCCGGATATGGGTTCTGTGATAGAATTTTTCGTCTCAAGGTAAGTTATGAGTTTATTATTATTATTTTTTTGTTTTTGGATGTAATTTAAAGCAAAATAAATTACTAAATAGCAAAATATATTCATTGAACTTATTCGCTTAAAACATTGGCAGCATATTCCATATCTGCTTTAATTAAATATATTAATGTGGAGATTGTATCTATTAGTCCAATCAATCTACGGAATCACCATGTTAATTTCCAGACAATTGAAGGCAGGAAAAAAAAAATATGGGCGTGTAGAACACTTAATTCGAAGAATGATAGCGTTTTTTTTTTACGGAACTGCATTGGCGAACTTAACCTAAAAAATTCGCAAAAGTCAAAAAACCGGTTTTTCGCTAATAAAACAAAAAGTTGAGCTCGGATCCGAAAAAGTTAAATTATAAAGTTATAGGTATTAAAATTATCTTTCAATTGATGTGGTACAAAATATTGGTTAGTGTCTTATACATAGAGAAAAATGCTAAAAACCACTAAAAATCGCTTCTTTTTCTTTTATTTTTTTCTTTTTATTGATGCGTCCTAGAAACTTTTTATTTGGTGAAAATGTTGCTTTGGCAATCTGAAAACTCATTATTTTTTTTGGCTCGAAATTTTGCAAAATATGGGTGTAATTTCGATTTATGTAAAAAAAAGCGTTTTCGTAAAATCCTTCGTCTACAGGTCCTCGACCTCGTAGGACATTTTTTCGAAGCTCTTTTTCTTCGTTAAGAGTTGGACTATCATGCACTATAAGTTAAAATTGGAGTTTTTCAATTTTATGTATAAAAAACTCCACCGCAAAAAGACAAGTTTTTTTGCCGCAAAAAAGACAAGTTTTTTATTTCATAATTTTTCGACTCTAACCTACTGTATGACCAAATTACATATTTATTCTCTAAAAAAATATAAACTTTTGTTAAATATTAGGTTAGAGTCGAAAAATAATGAAATAAAAAACTTGTCTTTTTTGCGGCAAAAAAACTTGTCTTTTTGCGGTGGAGTTTTTTATACATAAAATTGAAAAACTCCAATTTTAACTTATAGTGCATGATAGTCCAACTCTTAACGAAGAAAAAGAGCTTCGAAAAAATGTCCTACGAGGTCGAGGACCTGTAGACGAAGGATTTTACGAAAACGCTTTTTTTTACATAAATCGAAATTACACCCATATTTTGCAAAATTTCGAGCCAAAAAAAATAATGAGTTTTCAGATTGCCAAAAGCAACATTTTCACCAAATAAAAAGTTTCTAGGACGCATCAATAAAAAGAAAAAAATAAAAGAAAAAGAAGCGATTTTTAGTGGTTTTTAGCATTTTTCTCTATGTATAAGACACTAACCAATATTTTGTACCACATCAATTGAAAGATAATTTTAATACCTATAACTTTATAATTTAACTTTTTCGGATCCGAGCTCAACTTTTTGTTTTATTAGCGAAAAACCGGTTTTTTGACTTTTGCGAATTTTTTAGGTTAAGTTCGCCAATGCAGTGCCGTAAAAAAAAAACGCTATCATTCTTCAAATTAAGTGTTCTACACGCCCATATTTTTTTTTTCCTGCCTTCAATTGTCTGGAGAATTTCCGTAGATTGATTGGACTATATACAAATGACTCAAAAATTGGTAACAGCGTAGGCTCTGGTATTTTTTGAGATGCATTGAATATAAACACCTCTCTTCGTCTACCTGACCAATGCAGCGTCTTCCAAGCGGACGTCACTGCGATGTCGGAGGCTCTCGAATGGCTGAAGATAAATAATATATCTCATAAGAATATATGTATTCATCGGATAGCCAGACGACCCTCAAGACTCTTAATTTTGTCGTCACAACATCTACGACTGTTCTGAACTGCTGCAGGCCTCTGCGTGATTTTATATAACTCTGTGTTGGGTTCATGGACACAGGGGGATTAAGGGAAACTGTAGAGCAGATGAGTAGACACGGAACTGAAATGGAAAGGACACTCCACTTAACCCAGATGTGAATGTCCTTAGTCATATGGCTATGACAAAAATCAGCTTAGCTCAAGCTGAGCTGAGATGCGCCGCACTCTTCACACAATATGGCCGACCTTGGACACAACGCGTTCAAAATCTCTTCTTTAATTGGACAAAAACGAGATAAGCCATGTAGTGAAGGTGCTGACTAGTCATTGTCCGGCACGCCGAAAGATTGGGGCTTGCCCACAACGACTTATGTAGAAGTTGTGGTAATAAAGATGAGGAAGAAACTGTCTCCCATCTTCTCTGTACATGTCCCGCCCTTGGCAAAGAAAAGAGGGACCTTCTTCGTCTCACCTTTCCTTGATGGATTGAGCGAACTGAAAAATACTGGGGTTGCTGACCTTTGCCGCTTTATCAAAAGCTCCAAATGGCTTGAAATGGCCCAATGGTGTGCCTCAGTGGGCTCTCTAGGGGGAAGAAGCCATTCCAACCGAACCTAACTTATTCCTCATAGAAGGATCCCAAGTATGTTTGTGATTATTATTAGGACATTTTCTAAGTCATATTTATACCGTAAGCCAATACTGCTGGTGACATACTAGCAACTGAGGAAAACCGCTTTATACCACTATTTACTACAAAGAGGATGAGTTGAATAGTTGAGATGAGGTTGAGTTGAATTTTCGACTCGCGTCACAAATGACAAACAACACAGAGATGCTGCTGTCAACTAAATTAAACTACTCAACTCGCGTCTATATGCATAATTTCAACCTAACCCAGGTTGCAGAGCTGAGTCGAGTTCTGTCAACCCTAATTCAACTCAACTCGCGCTACATGTAGTTGGACTCGGGTTCACCCTGAGTTAAACTCATTATGTATACGTACTAATTGAGTGTATTCCCAAACAGCAAGCTCTAGTCAAAATAGAGGTAAGAAATAAAAATTAACTGGCCAACCAGTATTTTTACTCCTGCCGCTTTTATTTAATACTACTGCGAAAGAACGTTGATTTGGGCGATCAAATTGGGCATGGCATTCTAGTTTATTGTACTTATAGGCTTATATTGCTGTAAAGAGGAAATTTCAGGTAGACGATATTTTTGAATGAAACATGTGGAAAGAAAAGGGCAACAACATTTCCAAAAACTTTAAAAAACCTGCTTGCAAAAGCGTTTAATTGTTTACAGACAAGCTCAATGATTCCATTTCCAGTTCAGTTAAGGCTTATGAGGGTTCAAAGGGGTGGTGATAAACTCTGCATTTGAACTCTTGGATGTTGTAGGAGCTCGGAAATATCGACTGCGAAAGATGGTTCCACAATCGTGTATTTCTATTTAGAAACGAATTGGTATTTTGTTGATTGCGCGAATAGACGAGCTGCAAGTGGAGCGTAAGACGAGTGGGCTTATCTGTTGTTGCGGATATAAGATTGCCGTGGAGGCAGGAGAGCGTTTATTTCGATGGAGCAGTCTCTATGATAATAGCGATGTGTGCTACTACATTCCTACGGTGGCTCAAGGGATCGGTGGTGGAGCAAACGGTGTCGTCATCAATTAATATAAGAGCTCTTTTTTGCATCTTGTCTAACCATCTCAAGGCAGTTATCGAAACCCCGCCCAAAACGAAGGAGTTTTATTCGAGAAGAGGCCGAATGTAGGATTTATACGGCTACAGCGCGGGCTGATGGCTGGAGGAGGAACTTGCACCTCTTAAGAAAGTACTGGGATGCTTGATTTGGAATATGTGGTCGATCGCAAATCTTTGGCTAATGTCACGCCTAACATGTGTAGGGAGGGATCGGCCATTAGTCCAACTTCACCCACGGTCATGGATGGAGAGGTGTTAAACTGTTTTTTGAAATGAGACATTACTGGACATTACGTGCGGTTCAATTAAACACGATTTTTGCCTCCCCACTCTAGAATGAGTTTAATGTCGTTATTAACAGAGTTAGACATTAGTTCACAGTCATCAATACAGGGTCTGACACGTGTTTGTCTTGTATCGAAGCCGTCAGAGTAACGCACGGTACCGTCGCCAGCGAAGCTGAGAAGAGGGTTGGAGGGGATTTAAAGTAGGTCATTTATAAAGATGAGAAAAAGGGCAGGTGGTAAAATTGACCCCTGGAGTACCCCCGCAGAGAACGGGCGGGATGCGGATTTGACGCCATCCAATACCACCTTGATTGAACGGCCGGAAACGAAACTCTGGATCCACTTCTGTAGAAGTGAGTCAACTCCAATAGCTTTAAGTTTAGCTAACAGGGCTGAGTGCCAAACTCTATCGAAAACCCTTGGAGATAACCAGAGCCACCAGACTAGACTCATCAGATCCATGCAGACTTCTTCTGAGGTGTTCTGTAAATCAAATTTAAAGATCGCCATTTGATGGAGCTAAATCCTTCGACGTCACAGTGTACTTTTATCTCTCTCACTCTGCTACTGCTCGTCCTAACATTTCTGTTATCGCGTTAAATTCGGTTCCTCTTGTTTTTTTATGTGGAAGACTAGAGGCTCAGGAAAAGCCCTTTATACTCTCGACAATCTATTATATTTTCTTCGTATAGAGTGCAATGTCGAATAGCAGCTCTTTAGTCGGAAGATAGAGGGAAGAGAGAAAAAAACTGAAGGAAGGAACAGCGAAAACCTAGCCGCGATATTTTTATTCCACCTACTCCCAACCATTACATCGCGTCTCCGACATCGAGAAACAACTCGCTGGAGTGTGGAGCGGGGAAGGGCTTAGGAAGGCTATGACAGGAGAAATGATGAATGTAAAGAGGGAAGAAGAAAGAAGGAAAGTTATGTAGGTGAGAAAGTGGAATGGGCGAGAACCCGGGACCTCTGGGATGATAGCCAGATGCCTTACTCCCTGGGCTACCGAGGCCTCCATTTCTTTGGCAAATGGTTGTTTAAATACTCTTTCACTAATATTTATTTTTGATAGGGATTACCTTTTTAAGTATATTTCATGTCAAAACTGAATATTCCATCTGAATCACTTGGGGCTTACGTGGATAGAACTTCTTCGTTATCCGAACATTTTTACTTCTTCCTTATTTCGATGGATGCAGCGAGGCGCAACGGGTTCAGGCAAGCATGCTAAACAATTAAAAAATTAAAGTTTGAATTTGCGCTACCGGGTCAAGGAGACTACAAAATCTCTATAATATTGTACCAACCCTAATTTATATTAAAGTACATAATTAAGCATCAGATATCATCATATTTTTGCCTCAACAGTATCCGTCTGAAAATCTGTCCAAAATTAAATTGAGGAACAAACTTTTGCAATCAAGCATGTAATATTCATCAGGATCAGGAATATCCATCCATAACAGCTGCTTATACATTTTCGGGGCGAGTAAATTAACTGACATAATTATAATGGATTTATTTTCGTATACAGATTTTTCTGCAGCGAAAAAATAACTTCCCGAAAATTTTCACTTAAGTATAGCTTAGGGATTTAAATTTGTTGGTACTGTTTTAATGAAGTCAATTTTTTCTTAATGTCGCTGAATCGAACGTTGTTTAAATAAATTTTATGAGTGGTCATTAAAAGTAACTAACTTGAAATTTTATATTTCTAACGTCAATTATTAGGTACGAGAAGAAATTATCTTTAATTAAAATTGGAACTCATTCATAAGAAGCTCATGAAAGGGACTTTAAAAGTTCTGCTAATGAATTGTCCGTTCGATTTTTTAATTAGATAATTATCTCGTGGAATATACATAAGTCAAAAGCAGTATAGTCTTTAAGTAGTATTTTTTGCACGTATTTTTAATATTGTAAATTTACGTTATTTTTAAAACAAAATTTTAGATCCGGAAATAAAAGTGCCGACGATAAAAGTTCCTTAACGGGGAAATCGCAATCAAATGCAGCTGTAGGGAGTACTGGTGCTGTTCCACACCGTCCAATAGATATCCATGCACACCTGAAAGAGTACGGTTATATTTTTTGTTTTATAATTAACGACACCTTAAAGTCTTACAAAACATTTATTTATTTTAGTGGATTTGAATCGGAAACAGATACGGAGGAATTTGAAAAGGTTGGACAAAGCGCAAACGAACGTAATATACCATTATTAACAGCAACTATAGCAACATCAACAAGTGAAAATATTCGACAAACAAACAGTGCTGGTACTTCAACTGATCCCTTAGAAACGCACACAGTTGAAACATTAACCGAGGTAAATACTTTTCGATTTTATATCTTTGTAGTTTAACCCAATCCATTCTTACCTCTCTATCTATCTCTCTCTATTATCCTTAAAATTTTGTAAATTACTTTAAAACTAACAATAAAACTTCATTACAAAAGAGTTGTGCGCCCAAGAAACCACCACGTACGACTAAAATTTTGAATGCTACGAGACATACAGAAGCCCCGCTTCCAGCTATTCCTGAAAAACCTGACAATAGCATTACTACCATTTCCAATACTCAAAAAATTGCTCAAACCTTTTGTCCAGATATACCAAATTCTTTAACCTCTCCACATTCATTGTTATACAAGCAAAAATCCAATCATCAACACCAAGATTATTACTACCACAACTACTATGAAACAGTGGGCCACCAACCACTATCGTTATCAGGAGAACCGACTTCTATCATCAGCATCTCAACAACTACCAGCAGACCGGGACCAAATCAGTCACCAACATCACCATATCCAATCAACAATATCCTGATTGATAATGAATTTGTCAACTCTGAATTTTACATCGATGAATCTCTACCATCTAGCCTTAATGACGATGAAGATAATTTTAAGGATAATTGCATTGATGAACGTGAACGTGTTGTACGATCGTATTTTCATAAGACACGAGATTATGGTGGTCAAAGGAGTTCTAGCTCTGACGAATCAATTGGTGCTGTACAATCAATAGATAAAAGCAATTTCAACAAAAGATCATTGGAGACTGTTTTCGGTTTGCTTCAGGTATTGGATTAACTAAAAAAAATCTCTTCCATAACATTTATATACTTTGTTATTATGGTTTTCGTTTTTTTTTCTGGTTATATTTTAGGTTGCTGTGCTTATATTTGATAAGTTACATTTAGTCTTGTAATCGTTGCTATATGCAATATATATTTTTGTTCCTACTTTGATGTCTATTTATACAAATTATTACCGAAATTATATCGTTACCGGTTGTTTCTGATAAGGGAACAAAGTTGTACACAAGAGACAATACTTGACGAGTTGACCCAAAAAAGTAGTGGAAATAAAGAGGTATGTTTTGGGTTTTATCCAGTAGCGCGTATATAAACCTCAGACTATTTTATAAAAAAACATTTTCATTTTCTTTAACTTTAACTAGAGATATTAATTCTATTACTTAACCTATTACTGTGATGTCTCAGGGCAGGATTATTCCGTCTGGGTACGTCCGTTCTTGCTTCACCTTCACGTATACTGGCGATCGATTCATGTTCTTTCTAACGGTCGATCCTTAAATTTTCCACCTAAAGACGTCAGATTCGCAGTTTAGAAGTAACCATATTTGATCGGCATGAGTTGCTTGAACTTTACGGCATTCTTGTTTTTACTCCGGGATGAAATCTCACATTTTGTAATGGGGATTGGGAAGTTCTTGTCGAAGAAGCCGTAAACCCAAGGTACATCTGCTTCTGGCGGTGCGCCCCTAAGAACGTAAGCTATTACTCCATTATTAGATACCGAAGCACTGAAAGTATCCCGGAGTTTCGAGATTGCTTCGCCGCTTTCTTTTTGTTCGTTGATTTCGCCTTGTTTGCATTTAATTTCTTTAGACGATTGTCCCATTTGGTCCCGAATTTGAATATGGATTGACGAGTACTTCGGTGGTAAGGTAAGAGATGTTAAGTTTGGAGCACCAAGGGTAAAATAATCACCACAGTTGTAATCCGCCAATACGTTTGTACTGTCGAGCCAATGTTGACCAGTTGATTACCTCTGAGTTCTTCAGCAGTTCAGCTTCAAAATAGCAAAACAGCTTTTTTAATTCATTAAAAGTCGATATCCAGTTAGCGAAGGACGTGAACTTGTCCGAGTGCTCGTAGATCTTGGTCCGCAGCTGCGAAAGCTCTTCTTTAATAGAGTTGTAACAGTTGATTTCTGGATTAAGCCTATACTTCTACAGGCTTCAGTTAATCGAATTAATTTCGAGTTTGGTTAATTTCGATAACTAATCGACCATATCATTATTGTCTGGCGCCTCTACTTGACATCTAGATAGATTATCAAGCTTAGACTTAATATATCCCATATCTTATGATGACTTTGATAATTGCTGTCGATTTTATCCACAGCGCAAGTAAGTTCATCCACATTCTCACTTAGGAGTTGGATATTAGGCTGCATTCGAAGCCTTCTGCATGCGCAGAATTGGCAGTATCGCCAAGTTAAGAATCAAAGTTAATTTTCAACTCACTGATGGCGTCTGTTAGGCTCATAACATTGCAATTATTCGATTGTATTGCTAAAAAAATGTGAGATAGATTTAAGGACTTACAGTCCGTGCAGTTAAATTTAAAAGCTTTTTTATAGTCATTAATATGTTTTAAAGCAGTTCGAGAAAGCCCAATGCATGTAGTGTGGAAAGAACTTTTACAAATTCCTGTGCACAATATCCAGTCCACTTCGTTGAGTGAGGTTTCGTCCAGAGAGCATGAATTGTCGTTGCATTTATACATTATGCACAAAAGTATGAGTAACTTTACATTGAGAGTCCAAAGTCCACGTAATTATGTAATTAATTGATTATCAGATAACGATATCCTTGTGTACTTATCGTCTAGGAGCCTCGAATTTAGCTTGAAAAAGTCAAAACCGCCATATCTCTGCGTTCTAATTGTTAAGAAAACAGTAACCTAGAGCCTGAAACCCAAGCATGGAGCACTCTAAAATAAATGTTATGTTTCTATGGATATGGATTCTTCTTCTTTAAATGGTAAACACTATTTTTCTTGCCATTTCCTCAAAGTCATCGGTGACATCGTTATAGTCTAGGAAAAAGAAAAAACCTACCCACGGGAAATATAGCGCTGCATTACCAATACTACAACATTCATTAAAAAAGCTTGGGACGTTCCCCTTCACACCGCAGTTCTATATATTTTTTAACATTGCATGATCGCACAGGGGAGCACTTGTTTCACAAAGTAGAAAAAACTTTCTAGCCATCCAATTTATGTATGTCATAGCGCCTGTGGATACGTGATACAACTGCGGTGTCGCAAATCTTTAAATTTTTTTCACCTATTGCAACTGCCTTTTCGTCTTTCCGAACGCGAGTATCTACAGCGGTTATACCAAGCGGTCCCCCAACAAAGTAGCAACCACGTCCAATATGCTGCTTGACCTCCGCATCGAACGAGAACAGGTTTATGTTTGCTCGTTTTCTTTATCTCATACAATTCCTTGAAATTAGCACTCCCATCTGAGTACACTAACAGTGCTCTAACGTCGCTCCCCTTAGTAGCGCTTTGAGTTTTCCCGCTAGGATAGCTTCTGGGCTGATTCTGCCAAAAGAAAGATAAATGCTGAGCCCCAGAGCTAAGCACAAGGCCCTGTTTACATAAGACCTGTTCAATTCTAGGCTGCACTATGTAAGTTTAGATTCATCCGCGAATGAAGAACTGACCATTAATGTTTTTAGATGAACCGGCCCTAGCAGTTATGTGGTGGGCGTTCATTTAACTGAAACTACGTCGAATCTTTTACAACTAAACAATTCTTCTCTTTAATAATTTTTAATGAACTCATCAAACTTTGTTACTTGTGAAACGCCTTATTCACTTCTTGGTAGCAACCACCACAACATATTATAATATATACATATACTTCATATTTTATATTACAAAACCTATTAAACATATTATATAAGGTAGTTAACTTTAAAAATACCTACAGGAATTGCATGATTATTATCATTATAAAGTAGTATATCTATTAATAATCGAGCAAAATATTTATTAAATACATACTATAATTTTATGATATTTATACATTAGAATAGACGAATTTTTATGAACAAATGTTTAACTTTATATAATCCACATACATTTTTGTCAGAGATTTTCCTGCATTATTTTTATTATTTTATTTAGTTTTATTTCAATATAAACGACTTCCAGACAAATTACTTTTTGTATAAAGCTTGCACTACATGGGGGAGACTAGAGACTTTTTGTGTGGGAGACTAGAGGTTAGAAGAAAGCCTCTTTGTACTGTCGACATTTCTATCATATGCCGCCCATACACGATGTTGATCAACTTGGATGACTACTTTGCCCGTCTTGTTTGTCACACACTTACAATTTGGTTGACCAACCATTCCGCACGCGACAAAACTTTTTGGTAGACTCAACCAAGTTGATCGTGTATGAGCGGCAATAGAATGCACTGTCGACATTAAGCACCAGACGTTAAGATAGGAGAGAGAACAGTAAAAGAACTGTCAATGCCAACACGCGGTTTTATTCCACTGGCTCCTCCCATCTAATATTACCGCGAAAGAATGCTAACTTGGGATATCGAACAACTGAGAAACTGCTACACAATATGCCTGTTTGCTAAATAGTTATACCCTGCATGATAAATGTGACAAATATGACAAAAGCATGATTGTAATAATTGGCAATTCGTGAGCGTATTCGGTTTGCTATTTTATACATTATTGAATAGGCCGTAGTTTTCTTGCAGCAACATCTTTCAATTAAGGATTAATTATATACTCCAGAACCTTTTCGTCCATACTCAAAGATGTGCCGAAGCAGAAGAATAGGAAAGGTCCTTTAAGCTCCAAATAGCTCTAACATTGTACATTGCTTTTCATCCAAAAACAATTTTTTAGCGAAAAAAAAAACACTTTTTTTTATGCTTTAGCGCCCCCTACTATTTGCATTTTATGTGGTAAGAAATTGACTCAAAGACATTAATTGTAGATGGCAATGTCCTCTACATTTTTTGTTAATAAACTTTTTCTCTAAAGTGCACTGATTCCGAGAAAAATGCATCAAAAAACTTTTCGGGTTTTCCAAAAACCTGCAAAGAGTTTTTCCATGACCCCTAACGATTTATGAAAAAAAAAAATCTCCGGTGTAAGTTTTTCAAATCAAAATACAGATTGACTGTACTACCACACCAGACTGTGATTTCGATTCTTCTGTGTACAAGACAACGTCATGGTCTTTGTCAGTTTGGAAATCTTCCCATTCCTCTCTGGTACGGATCCGGATATTAAGGTCACTGCCGAAATTTAATTTTAATTTAATTTTTTAGTCGGTAGGTCCTAATACCATTTCCTGTGATAGAGAGCGCAGTATATTACTGTGCCCATAGATCTTCTCGACCCAGCAACCCGCCGCTTCACCCAGCCAGAGGGTGGTTCAGGCCGCCTGCTGCCATGTATATACTACATTGTCAACTGCTGATGACTGTTCGTTCATCCAAGCGTTCACTCAGCTCGGAGTCAGTCTTTACATTAGATGAAGCCATTTTGAAAACCTTTATCCATGCCTGCCTTAGACCAAAATGAAGTTTATAGTCAACTGTTTCGAGCACTGGTCGTTGATTAGGAGCATCAGGGTTCTACTATTTCGCGGAGGTTTATCGGCCTTAATCACCTTCCAGTTGTCCATAGGGATATCCCTGTTGGTGGCGTCGAAGATACTCGAGCAGCTTGCCCCATCATGAACTCCATGACCATCTCTGATATTTTGGCCTCGATGTCGACCCAGAGAAGGACCGGGAGTCTGCCGGTACTAGAATTGGTATCGGTTAGTGCCACTAGAAGGTGGTCTTTCACTACTTCGCTCTTTGGCCTGTTACCCGTTGAGCGATTGTTGGCGTCCTGAAGTAGAAGCCTGCCCGACTATGGTTGGTCTTGAGATCTTTTTCATATTTGGTCATTATTTGTAGGCGCTGAGTTGTCTTCCCGGGATCTTTCCCTTTTGGTGCGGAAGGTTACCGCTGCTGCTGTCCTATTCTTGTTCTGGAACGCTTTCCAATCCTCAACAACTGTTGCAATTTTGCTTTGTTGGTTTTGATCTTCTCCGAGATGGTAACGGCGGCCTCATTCTCTGCAATTATGCCGAGAACGAAGAAGGTGCGATTGTACCTTCTCTTGCGGATGGACGCTCGTGATCTTTGTTTCTCAGATGTGCAACCTTTACACCTTGGCTTAAAAGTCGCGGCTCAGACTACGGATACTCGTTTCCAACCGCACCGCTTTTGCAGCTTGTAGTGTCCAAAGGGAAGCGTTGTGTAATGAACGATGATGTAGTTTCGTGATTTGAGAAAGGTATTTTGAGATTGATTGGACATATACGGAGGATGAACGAAAAGAGATAGACAAAACGAGTGAGAATAGGGCAGTTGGAAGGGACCGACCTCAGTGAACATACATCTATTAGATTGAGGACGTTTTTAGCAAAGGCCAGATTAGGAGTCCCTTAACAATGTACCTACCTATATAGTTAATGTTTTAAAAATTTGGCTCTCAAAATAAATGTCAATCATTGCGCTGTTGATTTTGGCTCTGTTGACTAATGAGTTTGCCGACGACTGCCCTATGCCACTCAAAATCTTAAAATTTGTTTGAGGTTTTACTTCTACTAAGACTTCGTGAGACGTTTGTTTCTCGGATGAATAAGTTTAAATTGAAGAAATCACTATTAATACAATGCCTCGCAAGATATTGATTGAATGAGCTCGCTAAACTGCAATTGCGCATCTTTTCTTATCAATCCACTAAAATTAGTTATATATCTTAAAAATATCTAAAATATTAAATTCAACACACCACGGATATTAGCATTTAAAAAAAAAATCGATAAATCAATTAGTTTTATGATTCTTTTGCCTCCTTCACCCACGTGTAAGTAAAATAATCTTGGATCCATGCTCGTATTCCAAGGAAATTCCCTTTTTTTCTTCAGAAATTGTCACGGAGGAGTTACGTGATATGAATGAATTTGGTTAGCACGTTGTACATATATTTTGTAAGAAGAAATGACAATAGATAAAAAGTCTTACAAATTCCTTCTGAACTGATGGCAAAAATTATGCTGGCTGTAAAGAAACGAATTTGGAAGGATGTCGTAATTGGTTTTTTTGTGTTATATGTACATATTTAATATTCAAGAGTAAATTATTCATTGATAAACTAGAAATTTTATATAATTAAGATAAATTTAAGTTGTAACCAATCAATTATTTCTAATTTTAATTTTGTTACCTACTTGAAAAAAATTTATAAAGGAATTCATGTCATACTTAGTGTTATTCAAAAAGTCCGTATTTATAAATTAATCTTAAAGAAATCCTATTTGGCTTATTTATTATAATGAGAAGCTTTTTTATAAAGTTTTCTTAGTTTTAAATTTGTTTTTATATATAAAAAAAGAAAAGAAAACTGAAAAGCACGAAATGCCATAAAAAACATATGCACGAACACTATGCAACAAAATCTTTAGCTTTATATTATTATTAATTTATTTTCGCCTTTGTAGTTTTCCTTTTGTTATAATCATATTTACAGCTTCATAATCAAAACATATTTCAAGCAAAAAAAAAAAAATATATATATATATATATTAAGCTCCAGCATTGGTGGCCCATTTGTTGATTTAAAATTTCAGTCCTTTTCATTTCCCTCCTTTAAAAAAATAAATAAAAAAGCCTGCATCCTTTCACAAATTTCCCCCTTTATAAAAACAAACACATGTCTTTGTAAACTATTTATTATCCGGCTTTCAAAATGCGAATAACATAAGTAATATTTTTATTAACAATATGATTTTTTTATGTTAATTTCAGGAAAATCTCGGCTCAACGCGACTAGAAGTCGAAAGACTGAAATCTCTATTAAATAGTATGTCACAAATATCCTATCAATGTTTGGATACATTAAAGAAGCATCTAAAATCGATAAAATCGGACGCCGAAAGTGCTAAACAGGAGCTTCAAGCAGATATAACTAAAATAACCGAATCATGGAGTGAAATTAAGAATAATTGCGAAGCCCGGGAAAAGGAGACCCTTAAACGTTTATCAGCGGAACATCAACGAATCATTGATGATATACAAAAAGATTTGAATTCGAAACAATCTGAAATAAATGTTTTAATTGATGAAAAATCCTCCTTAACAAATGCTCATTCACAAGCTATATCCAATCTTAAGGAGGAGCGAGACTCTCTTAATGAAAAAATACAGAAATTAAGTCAAGAAATTGAATGCCTACAGCACGATATTAAAAGAAGTGATGCAGAAAAAGATAAGGCTGTTATTGAATGCCGTGATCGACTAATTCATGAGCATAAAACTGAAATTGAATCGCTACGATGCAGATTCAAGCTAATGACAAGCATGGAACGTTCTCCCTCCGATACTAGTTTAGAAAAGATTGAAAAACCCGATGTGATAGATATCGCATGTCATGAATTAATTCTCAGTCAAACCCGTGAAGATTTAAATATTAAGAAGGAACTTGCTATTAAAGCAGCTGTAGAAGAAGAACGAGCTAAATGGATATCGCAAAATCATCCAACATCATCGGATATTGAGCTTTTAAAAAATATAATCGAGGAAAAAACAAAGCAATTAGATGCTATGCGCGAAAGAGATTTAGTTTTATACAAAGAGAATTGTCAGCTTAAAATAAAAATTGAATCCCTTACAACCGAGGAAGAGAGTGATAAAGTTTGGCTTAAGGAGAAAATCGATTTCTTAAACAAGGATAAAAATCGTCTAGAACAAGAATTGACCATGGAGAAATCACGCCGTATGGAAATGGAAACATCGTTTGCAGCTATTAAGGGGTATATATCTACTATTATAACAATCTTAACAAGATACTATTTATCTTTTTTCTATTTATTTTAAACATAGCCCAACTATACGAGAACAAGGTTCAACTCCTGAACTAAGCGGTGGACGCTGCAAAATGACATCTAGTCAATCACTAATGAAACAAGGTGCGATAATAGAATCTTGCGTTAAAGGCGATATTGTCTTTGTTGTGTGGAATGTTAAACATGGACAGTATACTGTTGTACAAGACTCGTCTAGCTTGTACTTTGTACATGGTGATAGTTTGCCTGCCCTTAATTTGAGGCTACCAGGTAACGGAGAGACTGATATCCCTGTTCCCTTTTATTGTGTAGGACGTATTATTGATAAAGAATACTGTCAGGCTAGAAAGGTAAACAACAAAATTTTTGTAAAGATATTTTTATTTTATTTTTATTTATTTTTTCATTGCCTTTTAGGACGAGAACCGTTATAAAGTAACAAAAGGTACAAGATTTTATCGAGTAAAGCTTCAACCACTATATAAATCGGAAACATCTAGAGCGCATCATAATAAACGTGAACGTTATGAATGTATGTAAATATGTATTATTGATTAATGTTTTATTTTTTCTCTATTAAACTTAAACTAGATTTTTTTTATACATTTTTTCGTAATTTCGTTCTTTATTTCTTTAATACTTTAAAATGCAGATATCTCACATTAGTAAATTGATATTACATCGAATCAACTGAATTTTATTTTTAATTATATTATTCAGTTCTTATCTTTTTTTAATTATTAGTACCCTACATTGATTAAAGAGTCAGTAGATATGTACAAACGTTTATCCCGTTAGTACGCATGGTGGGGATAATTGGAGTCATCTTTCATCTCCCAGCCTATTTGACCACGACTTCCTGTTTTTCTCTGTGAGATTTTCATGCTCTGATCAATTTATTACATACAGGGATTATAGGGGGCCTCGGTAGCCTAGGAGGGAGTGAGGCGTCTGGCTACCATCCCAGAAGTCCCGGGTTCGAATCCCGGCCAGCCCACGGTCCTTCGCCTTTTCCACTTTCCCACCTACATAATTTCCTTCTTCCTTTTTCCCTCTTCACATTCCTGATTCCTCCTGTCATAGCCTTCCTTAGTCCTTCCCCGCTCCACCAAAGCGCATGTCATCGGTTGGTTGATGACATTCTACTCCTTTCAGGAGGCATAACACTCCAGCGATGCTGCGATGTCAGAGTCGCAATAGTAGTGGTTGGGAGTGGGTGGAATAAAAATATCGCGGGTAGGTTGTGGCAGTTCCTTCCCGACTAGAGCTGCTGTTCGATATTGCACTCTATATGAAGAAAATATTCCTACATTGCTACACTTCAGCAGAGCGTTCGAGTAATTGTAATAGTAGAATTAATAATAAAGAAAATATAAAAAGGATTCTTATTCTATAATTCTTTTAATTATATATTTGTTCGTCGTATAAAAACACAACAATAAGGCCCACACAATGACTGCCCCATTTGGCCCCCTGGAGAAAAAATCATTGCTCTTCAATTCCGAGTGGAAAAAAGATTTCAAAAAATTAGAAAATTTTGGCGTGGATATAATATGTGAGTAATAACTGCGTCGTAACAACTGTGAGTTTTAAAAAACTTTATATTTTTAAACGCGAGTGTTGTTTTACTAATGTGGTCTCCAAACTGAGTACTGATTACCTCTAATGCTACTTAACCTCTGTAATAAAACCAGAACCGGTGCATTGAGCATGATAAATGATACCCTTCATGATCATCAACATAATTGAATGAAATATGAAGCAATACAACAACAAAAACAAAAGCTTTTAATGACTTAAACTATAGCTGAATGTCTCGGCTTCACCGACGTCAGTTCAGTAATGTTCAGTTTAATCCACATAAGTGGCTTTACCGGATAAAGTCCAGTTCATGCTCGTTCTTGAAATTGTTGTTGCTTTTTCGCCAGACGTCAGAAATGCAAAAGCTCATGGGAATGGCATTTCATTATTCCAGTTCATTACTCTCTTTTGAGCGAGCTTTTACGTTCAACGTCAGTTCGAGACCAGTTGGGTGAACTGAGGTGTGTTATCCTCCGTTGAATATGCGGGAATTATATGCGAACTGAGCTGAGGTTAGAAGTTCAGTTCGCCAATTTGCTCGAACTTGCGCAATTCAGCCGGTGAAGCCGGGGTATTTCTTTGAAGCTTTTCAAAAAACTTTCCGAAAACATAAGGCAGATATCGCCCCATTTTATTTGAAATAAGGTTTGCCTTTTAGGGCCATTATGGAAAACTGATAAAGCATGCCTACATTTTTTTAAGCGGTGTTAATAATGCAATTTTTTCGGCATGCCCCTCATTTGCTACATGGGGTTTTCATGGTGAATCTAAGGGGAAATCTCTCTTTCGGGATACCCCTGAGGCAATCTCTTTTTTAATGCTAGTCCGATGGGGTTTAAAAAGCTTAGGCGCTAAGCTTAAGGTGAAATAATCCCTTAAAACCAATTCGCCCACGAAATCATCATTTTTTCAGCCTCCTCGCCCTGCCTGAACAAAACAATAGGAAGCCGCAGCTTCTGATTTTTTTTTTCAAATGCGCGAAGGGCTTTGACATAAACACGAAAGAGTTTATTTCGGAAACTAACCATATAGCGGAGAACCTAACTTTGCGATACTAGTGCACACAACTCGTAGCGCCCTAACTGGATGTTAATTTGACTCGCATTTGTCCTTATCTACTTAGTATATAATCAATGTACCCCTATTCACTCAAACATTATTATCACTACTCGCAATAAAAATCATGTATTTACAATTACCTATTTACAGCATCATCCTCGAGTACATCTGTTAGTCGTTCAACAAGTACACAACATTTAATAGATTCATTTGCTCAAACCGAGAATCCTGTTGTACATTCATCATCGCGTGATATGGTGGATTCGGCAAGCCTGAAAGAGAGAACAACAAGTGTTACTAGTGTTGCCGAGGAAGACGATGAGCCAATTTCATTATTGAGTGAACGTTGCCGCTATATAAGCCTTAGTGAGGAAGATGAGAAGGCTAATATTGATTCATCATCTTCAAATACGGTTAGTTAGATATATACCAAAAGAAACCAAATATTTTATATATATTTTTTTTTGTATATTTTAATTCATACACAAATTAATTTTTTCTCTGGTGTTTGGGCATATTCCATTGTTTTTAAAATAAAACTATTTTTTATTTTTAATTTATAAGAATAATCAAGAAGATCGCAGAGATTAATAAAAGTAAGTTAACAAGTAATTAAATAATTAATAACTAATTAAATAAATAGCGATAATTATTTTATGAATGGCTTCATATTTCGATGTATAAGTTACATTAATTTTAAAAATCTATTCTTGTTAGTGAAAATTTTACTATTGGCTAGACTACGATAAAGCTTGATAGAAATAAAATCATTAAGTTAAGATTCATCGATACAGTATTTGTTAGATGATAAATTTATAGTTCTTTGAGGCTAATATGTATTAACTATGTTCGAATACAACATCCAAAACAACCACTTATATATCAACAAAATGATGTTTTATAGTGGATTAAATCCAAAACAGTTTTGGATAAAAGTATAAAGAGCTTCGTCTATTTCCAAACTGTTATTTACATACGTGAATGGAATCGACTAAAAACTTTTCCTCAGACTTTTACATCTTCGTTTTAAACGCTTTTTCATCATAAACTTATTTTTCTTTGCATTTTCGGTTTTCACTTCATTTTATGGTTTGAAAGAAGGAATCGCGTATGGAATAAAAATATTTTTCAACTATAACGTTTCACCTTTGGTGTTCGATTTAAAAACTATGAAATCTAGAAAACCTGCAAATTGCTGAACACAAAATGTCCGAATGCGATTTTTATTTTTGCTTTTTGTACTGCTTTTGGAATTGTTGCTTTTAAATTTGCTAATAAATTTCATTCTGTTAATTCAAAATTTTTTGAACCTCACATGAAGTGAACAGTTTCAAAATATAGCTTATTAAAATCCTGTTGGGATTTTTTTGTCATTATCCTGTAATTGATGCAAAAATGACAAGGAAACAATTGAATTCGTCGATCGATATTTTTTATCGGTTTTTTTTTCATATAATTATTGGATATTAAAATCCAATGTTTGTTTACAACATATTGCTATTGATTAAGATTAATTTAATTTATCACGAAGTCGATTCATCATGCCATGTTACCTGAAAACGGATAAAATTTTTAATGAATCACAACAGCAATACAATTGACAGAAAAATCGAACAGACAGACGACCTAGGGCTGTATTTGTTTGGGCCATATTTGGCGTCTCGAGTCGATATCGACTACTGTCGATAAATAAAAATAGGCATTTGGCAGCACGTTTCTTTACATGTCGATAAAGACGTTTATTAAAAGGCTCGATTTATGCATGCAATAAACTTTTAACAGTTTCTCTTTCAACTAAATACAGTTCTGATTAAAATATTAAGACCACCTACTATTCGACATAAAACTCTAACCTCCCGTATAAGCAATAGATGTATCCAATGTCGGTGGGCTTTGCACCACAAAAGCCTTGCTTTAGCGTGCCTTGGTAATAAAAAACACTTTTTGGCTGCTGGCCGTGCAAATAAGCTTAAAAGGTCATTGGAAGTTAGAGTTTTATGTCGAATAGTAAGTGGTGTTAAAATTTTAATCAGAGCTATATAAGTGATTTGCCGGCCTTGGAGACAATTATCTGTCGATTCGGTAATGCCAAATATAAAACTTAGAGAAAATCGACAAGGTTGAGAAACCAAATTCGGCTCAAGTTTCTCGCCGATTCATCGACTCTAGATATCAAATACTGCCCCTTAATATAATAAATCAAATGAATTAATAAAATAAGAGAAGCCTGTAAAATTTGCATCGTAGCACAAGCTGTGTGTGATGTGGCACCGTTTTATTCGAACCAATTGTGCTGTAGGCCCAAATAATTCAATTAAGCTCCATGCGTCACATTACACAATGCAGTTGTTAACCCTCTTATGTAGACGTTTTAGCACTCTAATTACAATGATTGTTGGTGGTTTGTTACTATTTCGCAGCACATTATCACAATTGCACATTGCACTTTTTTGGCTAGTTTTTAAATTATGTACATACAATTGCTCGCTTTGCTTTCCTGCTGAATTGTCACTTATTGGGCCGAAAAAGGATGTCGACAGTCGATCGGAAATCAAATCGAAAAAGTACTAATTCCGTTCTCGATTGCAGTGAACCGAATCGACTAGATTGCGGACTACAAATCGAATTCTAAAAGTGTGTTCTTCTTTCTTCTTTAACGGTTCGACGTTATAGTAGCCTTTATTGGCTTTTAGCAGTCTTGCGCGTATTTCTGGTTCTATGCTATTGTCGGCTGCTACTATTGAACCAAGGTTGGTAAATGATTTTTCCATTTCAAACTCGTGGAACCAATGTTAGGTGTTCTTGTAGACGAAGCCACCATGTACATATGTACTTTGTTTTGTTTTCGTTGTCAATGTGCCGTCCCAGCCCGCTCAATTTGGGAGAAAGCTTCTTGTACAGCTATTGTTGCACTTCCAATATTTGGCATTACCGAATCGCACTTCCATCAGTCCGAAATAGTTGCGGCATGTGCATGATATGGCTACATTTTGTTCCCCTATTCCGCTAGTGACTGACCACGTGGATTCATCAAGCTGTAAACCTGAAAAAAGTTGACCAGATTTGTAAGAAGAGTTTGTTTAGAAGTTGAAACCGCCATTCACTGATTTTAGCTTTTTCAAAAAAAAGCTCTGATCTGTCCGTCTGTCCGTCTCTGACCACGGTATACAGAAACAAGGTAGTGTAAAAGACTACATACCGTAAACGATATTTTAGTGCTGACGTCACGTGGCGCCCGCTTTCCATACAAAATCGAAGCTGTTGTTGTTGTTTCTGCATTAGGGCCCACGTCACCAGGCGCCCATTTTTTACGGTATTCGAAGCTGTCGTCTCTTTTACATTACCTTCTGCTTCTGTATACCGTGTCTCTGACCTTCTTTCATCTCTGAAAGTACTGTCGCTACAGACTTATCTCACATTGTAGCTCTTGATCAAGAGACCTAAAACTGAGGAAATGGTCTGGAAATTCCAACCGGAAGCATATTTAACGACAAAAAAGAGATTTCTAATAAAGTACATATATCGGTAGCCTAGAGCTAAGGCGCTGGAATCGCGGTGGAACATGTTTTGAATCTATCAATAAACTATATTATTTAATAATGATACTCAGGATAGCATAAACATTTACTTAATCAAAAGTGAAAAAATATCATTTTCTTGATTTTTTATGGTCATCCAGTTTGAAGTGTTATTCAACAGAAAGAATACCATGAAAAAGCGTAATTAGTGGCTAGTCTCTAGGCACAACATCCCACTAGTTTAAAAATGAATGAAAATGAGCAGATTTTAAATTGGAATCTTCTATATTAAAACACATGTACGTTATTTCACCCAGCACTCATTCAATCTGGGTGCAAGCGTTCTGAACAGCTCTTGGCATTTTGCTAATGATATCAATATCCCCTGCGTGAACCAGTCTCTAGATAGTGTCTCTTGTAACATCCGAATCTCGGATTGTGACCTCCAGCACGAAATTCGATTCGTCAATCGAAAGCTGGCTTCGATTGTAAATTGTGACTGGTAGTCCGTAACGTAGTCGAATCGAATGAAAAATGTCGCCATTGTAGCTGCAAATTTGCATCGTAGCACAAGCTGTGTGTGATGTGGCACCGTTTTATTCGAACCAATTGTGCTGTAGGCCCAAATAATTCAATTAAGCTCCATGCGTCACATTACACAATGCAGTTGTTAACCCTCTTATGTAGACGTTTTAGCACTCTAATTACAATGATTGTTGGTGGTTTGTTACCATTTCGCAGCACATTATCACAATTGCACATTGCACTTTTTTGGCTAGTTTTTAAATTATGTACATACAATTGCTCGCTTTGCTTTCCTGCTGAATTGTCACTTATTGGGCCGAAAAAGGATGTCGACAGTCGATCGGAAATCAAATCGAAAAAGTACTAATTCCGTTCTCGATTGCAGTGAACCGAATCGACTAGATTGCGGACTACAAATCGAATTCTAAAAGTGTGTTCTTCTTTCTTCTTTAACGGTTCGACGTTATAGTAGCCTTTATTGGCTTTTAGCAGTCTTGCGCGTATTTCTGGTTCTATGCTATTGTCGGCTGCTACTATTGAACCAAGGTTGGTAAATGATTTTTCCATTTCAAACTCGTGGAACCAATGTTAGGTGTACTTGTAGACGAAGCCACCATGTACATACTTTGTTTTGTTTTCGATGTCAATGTGCCGTCCCAGCCCGCTCAATTTGGGAGAAAGCTTCTTGTACAGCTATTGTTGCACTTCCAATATTTGGCATTACCGAATCGCACTTCCATCAGTCCGAAATAGTTGCGGCATGTGCATGATATGGCTACATTTTGTTCCCCTATTCCGCTAGTGACTGACCACGTGGATTCATCAAGCTGTAAACCTGAAAAAAGTTGACCAGATTTGTAAGAAGAGTTTGTTTAGAAGTTGAAACCGCCATTCACTGATTTTAGCTTTTTCAAAAAAAAGCTCTGATCTGTCCGTCTGTCCGTCTCTGACCACGGTATACAGAAACAAGGTAGTGTAAAAGACTACATACCGTAAACGATATTTTAGTGCTGACGTCACGTGGCGCCCGCTTTCCATACAAAATCGAAGCTGTTGTTGTTGTTTCTGCATTAGGGCCCACGTCACCAGGCGCCCATTTTTTACGGTATTCGAAGCTGTCGTCTCTTTTACATTACCTTCTGCTTCTGTATACCGTGTCTCTGACCTTCTTTCATCTCTGAAAGTACTGTCGCTACAGACTTATCTCAAATTGTAGCTCTTGATCAAGAGACCTAAAACTGAGGAAATGGTCTGGAAATTCCAACCGGAAGCATATTTAACGACAAAAAAGAGATTTCTAATAAAGTACATATATCGGTAGCCTAGAGCTAAGGCGCTGGAATCGCGGTGGAACATGTTTTGAATCTATCAATAAACTATATTATTTAATAATGATACTCAGGATAGCATAAACATTTACTTAATCAAAAGTGAAAAAATATCATTTTCTTGATTTTTTATGGTCATCCAGTTTGAAGTGTTATTCAACAGAAAGAATACCATGAAAAAGCGTAATTAGTGGCTAGTCTCTAGGCACAACATCCCACTAGTTTAAAAATGAATGAAAATGAGCAGATTTTAAATTGGAATCTTCTATATTAAAACACATGTACGTTATTTCACCCAGCACTCATTCAATCTGGGTGCAAGCGTTCTGAACAGCTCTTGGCATTTTGCTAATGATATCAATATCCCCTGCGTGAACCAGTCTCTAGATAGTGTCTCTTGTAACATCCGAATCTCGGATTGTGACCTCCAGCACGAAATTCGATTCGTCAATCGAAAGCTGGCTTCGATTGTAAATTGTGACTGGTAGTCCGTAACGTAGTCGAATCGAATGAAAAATGTCGCCATTGTAGCTGCAAATTTTCTGTCTTTTTGATGAATTTTTCGAAGGAAATTGAATAGCAATGTTGTTTTGCGAAAGTTGTTTGTGTTTAAATAAAATAAATACAACACAAGCATTTGACCGTCTAAATGCATCGTGAACTGTTCTCGACTGCAATCGACTCATTTCACTACAATCGGACTATTACTTTTTTGATTTTGTTGTTTGACTGTTTGATGTTGTTTGACTGTTTGGCGAGAATCGCACTAGGGGCTTATTTTATTCAACGCTGAAGAGAGGAATAAGCGTATGACGTATGGTCTTATCGCGAGGACTTTACTGAGGGTGTTTTTTGAGCTTGGATACACTATATCCAAATCTATCTATCGATCGGAATTCTCGATTTTCGGTCATCATATTATGTGGATGACTTTTAATTCTAATAAACCACTTTCGTAATTTCTTTGTCAGTATATAGACAATATACGATACGATAAACATTTTATTTCTAGTAAATAATAGATTCAAAAATGTCCTCATATAGAATTGGTTAATGTAATAATTGAAAATTGCGGTTTTTTTTTTTCAAAAGAAATTTTAAGAACTATTCAAAGTTGTGAGTTAGAAATATTGTTAACAAATTGAAACTTTATTTTACTATTTTTACACTATACTTTTATTGTTATTAAAACAATACTCTGCGAACTTTTTGATTTTTTAAAATAAATTATCACAAATTTACCCTCATCCTTTTCATGTTAATAATTTTTAGTCACCAAAAAAAAAAACATAAAAAAAGATTAAAATTGATTTTTTATTTAAAAATAAATAAAAAAAAAAATTCCCGTTCTAAAAACAAAAATGTTGAATTTATTAAAAATAAATATTAAAACAGTGTTCGTTTACAATATGTTAATATATGTGCTCATAACGATATCCTTTCATAGGATTGTGCAATAACAACCAACATTTCAACTTCAACTACTAGTATAACTACCACCAATACCACTTCTAGCACTAATCAACAAATTCCAACAGAAAGTTCATCGGAGAAAGAACAAGATGATTCCGATGAATATCGATCACTCGAAGCTAAAGATGAAACGTATTTTCCGTAGTAGTAGTTTAGTTAGAAATAAATAATCACAAAAATAAACAGAAACAAAGAAATTTAAAAACAAAAACAAGAAAAAAAGAAAAGATTTAATCAGAAAAGAATTAACTACACAAACAAAACAAAAGAAACAGATATGTTTATTAAAGTTATTAAATAAAATATTATTTAAACAGTAAAACGAAGAAGAAATATGAAAAACAAAAAAATTAATAATTAAACAATTTTCTATCTATAAAAAAACCACTTTGTGTCTGTCTCTCTCTCAAAAAAAAAACAAGTATATCTTTAGCGAAAAGTGTCTATAACTAAACAAATTATTCTCTTTTTTCTACACACACATATACAGCTAAGATTTAAGTTTTTATTAATTTTTTTTTAAATTAAGAAATATTTTAAAATTATGAAAGAAATTATAAGAACAAAATATTTAAGAAGAGAAAATGTGAGAATTTTTTTAAAGTTCGTGTATGAAGAAAAGTTGGAATTATTATTAAATTTTTTTTTCTTTTAGTCCAGTGGAAATAGGTGTAAAAATGAGAAAAATAAATAATTCGTTACAGCAATCTGACAGGGGGATATTGTCAGTATTGCCAAGTTAGCGCTTTTAGCGCTAGATTTGGTGCTAATTAATGTGTTTTAGCGCTTAAAAATAGCCTTTAGTGCGTAAGCGCCAGTTTAGTGCTTTCAAAAAATTCTTAGCGCTTTTCAGCTTCGAAATAGTTCTTGAGCAACAGCTTCTGAAAATTAACCGACCATTTCCTAAAAACAGGAATTGAACGCATTCTCTACTTCATATTGTGGTTTTCCTTATTGCGTATTTGTACTAAATTCTTCTACCAAGAGGAAGATAAGTGGTATTTCAATTTGAATTACGACAGAAGAACTACTGCTCGCTCGAATTCCTTAGTAAAAAATGAATAAGTTTCATTATGTCCTAGGCTGTTATCATTAAAATAGAGCACTAAATTTTTTAACGCTCCTTCAATTAAATTAGAGCTAAATTTTAGCGCTCATTCATTTATATAGGCGCTAAGTTTTAGCGCTTTGCTGCTTGTAAGATTGGCAACACTGGATATTGTCTGTTTTGTAAAAGAGGGAAAAATAAATCGAACCGATGACTGCTATCCGGGGTGGAACTAGGGGGGTTTTTAGGGGTTGAAGACAGTTTTTTCGCGATCTGGCTAAACTGTGCATCCTATCGAAAAAAGTTAAATGTTGTAAGAAATATGTATAGATGTTTTCAAACTCCTTGACACAAAAAATTTGAACAGGGGCCTTATTCTCTATTACAATACAGTAATACCCCGACTTACGCTACCCCGTTTTAGGCTAATTCAGAGATACGCGGTTTTTCCTTTGGATCATCGCGCGCATCGGCGTGTTCGGTTTACGACAAGTTGGAACGTGTTCCGTGTGGAATAACAATTCCAATTCCGTAAAACATTACGTACGCAGTGCAAATTTGGTTTATGAGACGTTCGGACGTGTTCCTTGTGGAAATATTTTACGTACGCAGTGCATATTATTTGTTTATCTTTAATTATGTCATCTAAAAGACCAAAAAATGAGTCATGTGAACCTAACAAGAAACGAAAAACACTGTCTTTGGAGTGTAAACTAAATATTATTAAAGACTTTGAATCGCAAATAAAAATTTATGAATTGGCAAAGAAATTTGAGCTACCGGAATCAACAGTCCGAACGGTTATAAAAAATAAAGAAAAAATTACTGAAGCTGTGAAAAGCTCTCAATCTTTGAATTCAAGCATTATTCGTAAACGTCACGGTATTATCGCTCAGATGGAAACAATGTTACAGTTATGGTGTGATAATCAAGTAAGAGTTAAAAATTGTCCTGTTGACCAAAACACAGTGTGCTTTCAAGCTAAGCAGATTTTTCAGAGACTAAAAGAAGAAGCTGGGGAGGCGGCCAAAAATGAAGACTTTAAAGCTAGTAACGGCTGGTTCAGCAGATTTAAAAGTCGTTGTAATTGGCATAGCATCGCAGCAAGTGGAGAGGCGGCAAGTGCTGACAAAGAAGCTGCATCTCTTTATCCAGAAAAACTCAAGAAAATGATTGAAGATGGTGGCTACTCTCGCCAAACCATTTTCAATGTAGACGAAACCGGGCTTTTTTGGAAGAAAATGCCTAAAAGAACTTTTATTTCGCGTGAAGAGAAAACCTTTCCAGGTTTCAAAGCCGCCAAAGATCGATTGACAGTGATGGTCGGTGCGAATGCAGATTGTAAATTGAAACCTCTCTTAGTTTATCGCTCAGAAAATCCAAGAGCCTTAAAAACAAATCTAAAGCTGGTTTGCCCGTCATTTGGAAATCTAATGCAAAAGCTTGGGTGACAGCTTCTCTTTTTGAAGACTGGTTAGGTCATCATTTTATTCCTGAAGTCGAACGTTATTGCCAATTGAAAGAAATTCCATTTAAGGTGATGCTACTAATTGACAATGCACCAGGTCATCCTCCTACAACTCTAATTAATTTCGATCCTCGGGTAGAAGTTGTATTTTTGCCACCAAACACTACCAGCTTGCTTCAACCAATGGATCAGGGAGTCATTAAAACATTTAAAGCTTACTACACAAGGCGATCATTTGCACATCTAAATGAAGCTGTGAGACAAAATAGCGAGCTTTCTGTAAAAGACTTTTGGAAGCAATTCAATGTTTTAGATGCTGTAAGAATTATTGGACAATCTTGGAATGAGATTTCACAAAAAACATTGAATGGCGTCTGGAAAAAGCTGTGTCCATTTTTTTTCACCACAGAAACCGAAGGAGAATCAGCCTCAGATCCTGAACAAATCGATGGTATAATAGAAGAAGTGATCGATATTGCCCAACAATTAAATTTAGAGGTGGATGCTGATGATGTCCAAGAATTGCTGGATTCACACAATCAAGAGCTAACAATTGACGAGCTTGTAGAAATGCATGAGCATGATCAAGACATTGAACAAACTGATTCGTCGGACCCAGTTGAATCGGAAAATCAAATGACGATTTCAAACTTAACAGAAGGCCTCAGTACAATTGAAAAGGGGTTACAAATTTTAGAAAAAATAGATTCCAATGAAGAGCGCGTGTCTATTACAAAACGGGAAATAAAAAAGTTACTGGCATGCTACGAGGAAATTTTGCGTGAGAAGAAGAAAAACTTAACTCGTCAGACGACATTGTTAGAATATATTAAGCCTTCGACATCAAAATAACTTTGATTTACGTTGTTTTATTCCTACTAATGTAAATTGTTTTAATTATCTAACATTTTATTAAACATATCTCTTCTAAATTAATGTTTTCTTTAGACTCTGGTCCCGATTATACAAACTTTATATGTATTTATATGCAAGGTTGAACCCCGACTTACGCGAATTCGACTTACACGGCTATCTCTTGGTCCCACCTATCGCGTAAGTCCGGGGTATTACTGTACTCAAATGCTTTTCACTCGAAAATGTTATCCGAAACTAAAATGCTTCCGTATTCCCTATTACAATATTGCTTCCTCTCGTTAGAAATGTCCCCGAAAGAAAAGAAAATGAGCGCAAGAGCTTGCGATCCCTGTGCTGAAAGTCGAGTCGTGTTTCGTGACAAGACGTTTGAGCTGAAGAAAGTAGCGTTTCAGTTGATTTATGACTTTCAACACAAGGGTCTAGAGTGGAAATGATAAGTTGAGTTTAGGCTCCTGTCCTGAAAGTCGTGATTCGACTGCAATGTCACCTGCTCAAACGACTTGTCGTGTCGTGAAACCTCGACTTTCAGCACAGGGCCCTTTCAATTGTATCGCCCAGACCTAAAATTTTATAAATTGCTCGATTACCTTACCCTTGAGCTTTCGAGTAAAAATCTAACAATATTGTTTCAGTTTCGAGTCAGTTTTGTAATACAAAATACCATTTTGGCAGTTTCGAGAAAAAATCTCACAATATTGTAATAGAAATAGAGAATAAGGCCCCAGTTCCTCGTTGCTAAATTTTATAAATATTGTTCTATCATTTCCCCTCTTCTAAGTTAAAACGGCAACAAACGCCGAAAAAACTCAACAAAATAATTTGGGAAGAGATGCGCGCATGCTGAATGAATAAAGATAATTTATCTTTATATGTGTTGAGCAGAGCTTTTAAATACATGTAAAACCCCTGCTCAACAAATTTAGTTTATTCTTCATTCCAAAAATATATTTTATATTTCAAAAATTAGAAGCTATACAACATGAGTCAGTAGCTCATGAAAGGTTCATCTCTTTGAAACATAAGATTAAGGAACGTAGGTTGTTGGATGCCTCGACGTTAAATTATCTGCATAATCCGAGAACATGATTCAGCGAATGAATACCCGGACGTCTTTTTAAGATGGGATCAGAAAACATATTGTGGGTGATAACAAGATCAGTAACAAATCGGATTCAGAAGCCACGCATGATGTTTCTGTTTCTGTTCCTACAGACGAGGACACGAATCACAATTCCCCTTCAGTGCCGCTGAAGAAACAATTAGAATTGGCTTGATTTGATTACAATTTGTTTTATCTTGAAAACAATCTCTTTTATTACTCCTCTGTAATCCTCAACCTGCGGATCAGGGCGCAGGGGCGATATGTAAAACTGGCTAAATCGTCTAAACTACCGCATACACCCTGTATAACCATGTTATAACAACCGTATAAAGTCCAAAAGTTTAGCCACGATTTTCCCGGTAAAGGTCGATTCACGCATATCCGTGACCTGACGGCACCTTAAGTGTAGCACCGGCGCATCATTAAAAAAATTATCGCCAGAATTTAATTCCATGGAAACTAACTCCCACAAGCTCCCACACATCCGATACAGTGGTACACCGAAGTACCCTTCAAGTGTCCATATAAACCGCAAAAAATACATTACCACAGAAATTCTTAAATTTACCCCGGAGTAAAACTAATGTTTTTTAAATTCAAAATTTTATAAGAATTAAACAAACAAGAAATGTAAATATTGCTTTAATGTAGGTTGCTTGAATTTCATCCTGCTACAACATAAATGTACAGACTCGTGTGGATCAACTTCTCGATTTTTTAAAGCAAATCATTAAATGCGTTTTGGCTCATTCTAAATTATTCATAGAATTTAGTTCCGTGGTCCACAAATCTTCTATATAAAGTTGCCAATGGTCCTTCCACATACTGAAGAGTCCACATGAGATAAACTCGTTCTGTTTTTTATACTTTTCCTCCTCGAGCAAGTCAATTGCAGCAAGATATTAAACTGTAAATTCCATAATTCTCTTTGATCACTGTCCAAATTACAAAATAAAAATAAAAATATGCTATTGAACATTGAGCATTGATACGGAAAAGGCAGTGCTGCGTGAATGTCAGTGAAAAATTAATCACGGAAGCCACTGACACGGAAAGTGTCGGAGGCATGCCGTCAAGGATATGTGTGCATCGACATTAATAACTGAATTTTATGACCGATTTGACGGAAGAATATAGAACCCGATCAAACATGTTTGTTTTTCCTGTCGACTCAATTATTGTTTTTTTTTTACCGAGAAAATCGCTCCAAATGCTTGGATCTTTATCTTTCACCCAATATAGTCGGTCGCAAGATTTTTTCTTCATTTTTTGGGATTGGTACTAATTAGTAACTTAAATTTATATATAACTTCTCTAAATCTCGAAAATAGCGATATACCGGTATTTATTTAAGGTCAGTACCGAAAATGCCGGTTTCAAAAAATGGTCCGGTATTGTATGTAACTCCTAATTAAAAGGTATCTTTTGTCCAAGTTTCAGCTTCATAGACGAAAATTTTGAGGTTAGGGTGGGTAAAATGGTAAACACAAAAGTTGTAGATCTTTTTATTTCCTACAATTTTACATTTAACTTTTTTCGATAGGATGCGCACAGTTTAGCCAGAAATCGCGAAAAAAAACCCTAAAACCCTCCAATTCCACCTCGGATGGCCGGCATCGGTTCGATTTATTTTACCCTCTTTTACAAGAGCTTGTTCGACGATATCCCGCTGTAACGAATTTATTTTGTTGTTCGAACCCTATTTCTACTCGACTATTTCAATTTGTTGAAATTTCTATTTTTGCAATACCAAATGAGTAGTTATGTATATGTATATTTCTAAAAATTTTCTTAACAAAAAAAACAAATTTAAGGAAAAAACAAACGAAATTTCTATTATTTCATAATAAAATTTTTGGTGAATCACAATATTTTTTTATAATATACACACCTTAAAAATTTAAAAAAAAAAGAAGAAAGCAAACAAACTTCTTTTTTTAATCGATTGACATTTATTTTCTGTTCTCGCATATATATAACATTTTACGATAGTTTGTTGTTCATGTGTGTTTTATTTGGATTTGGTCATTATTTTTTTGTTTTATTATTTAAAACTGCTTTCATATATTTTTACCTATGTATATTATCTGTGGTATGCTTTTTTATTACCTTATATATTTATCCTACCGTTGTTGATCATATCATATAATAACTTTTTTTAATTTTAGAAATTTAGATAAATAAATATAAAAACACAAAAACAACAAGTATATGTTTTTAGATATTTGATTTTTATCCATAAAACAAAACAAAAACGTTTTTAACAACATAATAATAATTAATTAATAATAATACTAAATAAATAATTATATATTTTTAAAACTACAAAAACAAATCTTTTTCCAGAAGGCAACGGTACGTAGTATTGGAATATTCACACTTATTGAACCACTTTTATCTCCAATACCAATAAATATGGATATTTGTGATGTTTAGAAATTATATAAAAAATAATATAATAAGAAAAACAAAAAAACTGCGATAAGTTTTTATTTTGCAATGATATATAAACAAAAATTACATTACAAAAAAGTTTTTATATGATAATACATAAATATGTTTATTTTTTTGTTTACTTTTCTTTTATTATTAGTTTAATTTCTTAATATTATTTTTTTTTTTCAAACCTTTTATTTTAATTTTGCATAAGTGTGTTATGAAATACTTTTGCTTTACTATTATTATTACAATATTTTTATTTTAATATTATGTGATCTTCCTTTTAGTTTTTGTAAGTGATGTTTCCATATATATATTTTTTTTTTATAAACAAAATTATATAAAAAAATTGGAATATGAATTTTTTTGTTTTGTTTCAATTTACTAATCTTGTGTGCTCTTATATAAGCTCTATTTTTTTATCGTGAGCCTGAGAGCATATATTATCAGAGAAAAAAATGAAATAAATGAAATGATATGCTGCTCGTATTGTTGTGTGTTAAAATATAAAAACAAAAAACAAACCTATGTACATTACAAAAACATTTGTACAAGTGTTAATATTTTATTGCTTTGCTTTCAAGATCGTTTTTTATTATAAAATGTGCATTCAGTAATTGCAGCCGTAATTTTGTAAATTTTTTTATTAATGGGCCTAACTAATAAGAAAGCAATTTACAAAATTATTAAATTGATAAATAACTCATTGATAGAGTTCGTCTTGCTATATGTGTAAATTTGTGGGGTAGATGAGTGATTATGTAAAAATTGGTACAACATTAATATCTTTTACCACTCCTATGTAGGTTTTTTGTGATGTTATTTTAGCCTCTAATATTCATTCTGCTCAAAAATCCGCCACCACATCATCGTTCCATCGAGGACTTGATTCTCCACGTTTGTTGTTTTATATAAATGCGGATTGAATATTTTTAAGTGGTTGATTCTGACCCCTAGTACGAAATTCGATTCGTCAATCGATAGCGGGCCCGTTCTCCCGAATACGAGACGATAAACGAAACGAAATACCGAGACGAGAATTTCGTACTGCCTTGCGTTTGTAATTTTTGATCTATTATGCAAATTAAATTAAAACTATCAAAATAATTAACAATCCCAACTTACATTTTGGCCCCAAAACAACAAGTACTAACGTTTGAACGAAGACTTACAAATATATCATCGTTTATTTAGACGAAAACGAGACTATCAGCCTTATTGTGGTTGTCACTGTCAGTGAGAAATGGCGAAGTGAGAAAAAAATGCTATTGTGGTGCCTTAAAAAAAGTGACATTTGTCTATTTCAGTGAGGTAAGGCGAATTGCGGTTGTCACTGATATAGAGGAACGGCGAATTCAGTGACAATCGTTCTCACTTGACATTTGTCAGTGAGATTTCTCACTTGATGTTTGTTTGTTATAAATGATGGAAGCGGGAAAAAGGAAAGTGAAACATTTTCAAGTTTTGCAAATATTTTAAATTAAAAGTGTTATATTAATGTTATTAGTGTAAAAATAACGACAAGAAAGCAATTTGAGGTGATGTTAGATTAAAAACTTAGAACTCCGAAAAGGTGTACTCACTTTAATTTACATAAAATAAAATAACATAAGCACTCTAAATAAATTCTTTCTAATTGTAAAAAAGTCTCTTGAATAAACCGTCAACGAAAGTGACAACCACAATAAGGGTGAAATTAAAATTCTCACCTCACTGAATTCGCCGGCCACAATATGGACAGTAACAGTGGCAGTGACATTTCTCACCATGGTGAGGTGACAACCGCAATAAGGCTGGATATCATCTTTCCAGGTAGCATTTTGACAAAATGGTTTCGTTTCGTCTTCGGAAGTACAGCCCCTGATTCGATTCTAAATTGATTGGTAGTCCGTAACGCAGTCGAACCGAACCAAAACTGCCGCCGTTTTAACTGAAAATTTTCTGAATGGCAATGTTGTTTTACGAAAGTTGCTTGTGTTTAAATATAAGCTTTGTTTCTTAACGCAATCCCGGGATCTTCGGGATCCCAAATCGCGTTTCTTTACTTTTCTCGGGCTCGAAAAAGAGGGGAAATTATCATTTCCCCTCGATCCCAAAGATCCCGAGGTTTTTACTTCTGGCTGCTTGGGCAAATGAGAAATGTCAAAAGGTGACAGTTCTCAGTTAAGGTGACAATTGAATTTAAACCTAACATTCAGATTAATATTTTTCATAAAAGTAAAGAAATGTTCCAATTTGGGATAAATTCCGGATAAATAGTATATTATAGTATAATCAGAGAAGGTCTATGTAGACTTAAGGAATCCATCAGGCTTTAATTTCTATATGAAATGCAAGAAAACAAGAACTATGTTGGTGTTTTTGAATTTGATTCTGATTTTTTAAACATAAATAAAGAAATTTAATTAATAAAACAGTTTTGGAATATTAATAAACCTAATCATAACTAATAAGTGTGAATATTTCTGTTTAAGAAATGAGCAGCAGAACAAAATTTGATAAATTCATTTTGGACCGTAGTAATATTTTGCAAAAAAGGATTTATCCCGGTTTTGTTATGTTGCCCCCAAATGTGCTTCTGTTTATTGGTACCGAGGTTAGCGGTAAGACTACTTCCACTGCGAACGGAAGCCCAATCAGCGCGTCGTGTACCTAAAGTTAGATAGTTGATAGATAGCTAGGATTCTAACGGCTAGTATGGAGATTTTCAAGTCTTCCAGAACGTAACTGCGCAGTGCACGCTGCCTGGCTTTGCCTGTGCATTTACACAGAAAATTAACGAATTTTTCCTTCTCGACAACAGACCATTGACCATTTTAGATTCTTTGTCATTAATGGGTCAAGTCGGAGTCGATCAAGTCGGAGACCAAATGCATTCTTTTAGAAGAATTTCCGAGAGTGAAAACAGAAATGTCATTCACGTTCTTCTTCTTTATTTTCCATAACTCCCAGAAAGCGTTTCTTTACTTTGACATTTCTATCCCCACCCTTCAAAAAAACCTCGGGATCTTTGAGATCCCGGGATTTCGTAAAGAAACAAAGCTATAATAAATACAACAGGACCATTCGACCATCGGAATGCAATCGTGAACTGTCATCGACTGCAATCGTCTTGGTTCCATACAATCAAGAATCGGACTATTACTTTTTCGATTTGACATTCGTGACGAGAATCAGACTAGGGGCCTCTATTCCCATTTTCTTCTTTGGCGAGGAATTATACTGCGACCACTTACTTAGTTATTTTACTACACCTTTTAGTAATTTATTGCTCTTTTGTGGGTAGTACGAATTAAACATATTATACAAGGTTTGGGATATTTAAATTACGTTTGCCATTTCAATTTAGAAAACACGAAACATATTTCTTTGTGCCTTATTTAAAGAAAAAATTTTTTTTTTGTTTCCGTTTTATAACAATACTATAAGTACAGAAGGACAAATTTTTTTGGTAATATTATTGAATCGAATGAAATGAATAAAATTTGTGTGCTGGCTGGGTGATATTAATTCTTGAATTTGAAGAAATTTCTGTATGGCAATATAATCTTGATAGATTAGGTATTCAAGTACATACAATGATGCAAGAAGATTAATATTATGGCAGATAAAGAATGTCATAACTGATCTAATTGAACTGATTGTAGGCAGTACTGAAAATAATAGCGTCGTTTTATATTCTTTATATATTATGCTTACAGTAATAAAATTAAGAAGCAACTTGTATAATTATACTAATAGTAGGCCTTGAAGTTTGCATTTTTAATCAATATTGGCCGGTTATTGATCAGTAGAAGTTATGGTTCAATATATACGTTAAAGGAAATATATGGCAATATTAGTCAAATTCAATGACTTAATTCTGTTCACTCATTTAATAAAATGGGATGGTTTCAAGTTTTTCCCACAATCAGTAATCAGAAATCAGTGATGGAAATAAACCCTAATCATTGAGGGACAATTGTTCGAATAATTAATGGAACATAAAACACACCCATACTTTTCTTGGGCAGTAATAATTCAAGCAATGCTTATTTGAATTCAATATGAAAAAGGTATATTACAACAATGAATGTAAATCTTCTATAAACGGACTGTAATAAATCGAAATAGTGATTTTTCACTAATTTGGATTACATTACACGAGACAAGTGTTTATTTGAACAATGAATTTAGCAGAAATTATTTTAATTGAAGTTGCAAATATATCGGTTTATAATTATAACTGGTTGGTTTCAGGGCCGGCTTTAGGAATTTTGGCGCCCCGTGCGAGATATTTTTATGCGCCCTTAACCTTTTAGACTTTTCTTTTAGGTAGACTAGCTACATTATTATGAAAAAAATAAACAATAACCCAAGTAAAAATGAAAGACGGCCTTGCAACGGGCGAATACTGGCCGCTTCGGAGCACATACGGGCTAACGACGGCCAAACTTGACTGAAAAATTTAAATGGCCGAGAACCGAGCTTTCCACACGAGCATACGACGGCAAATTTGAAAAAAAAAAACTAATAATCAGCACCATGTCCTTTATATGAACTATACACATACAATATATGTTGACGAGTTTGTTCTTTGCCTATTCTGTCCGATGAGAGTATTCCTTAAGAATTTGTGTGTGCCTATTTTGTCGAACTTGATTCTATACAGGAACTGTACCTTAACGGTATCGTTTAGAACGGCCAAAGTAAAGGAAGAAAGAAGCACTTGCCTCCTATGTGACAGCGGCATGAGTTTCAACTTCTTGAGTCTGCCCATGGAGGATGGTAAGCTGCAAAAATCGCGCGGATCGTGTAAGTTTCTCAGAGCGAAGAGGAGAAATTTCTTCTACACTGACTCCAATCTACGACTACTTACCTGAAATATAGGGTCGCAGATAAGACACGCATATTCCAGGATTAGGAAGACGGGCGAACAGAAGTTTTTGGGACCCGAACGCTTGAGCTCTCCTCTCTATAAAGCCAAGAAGCTTTTGGCTCTGGTGGCATTATTGTCAATTAGAGGAGCAATCTTATGGTAAACAAGGAGAAAAGAGAAAACAATAGAGGGTCCTATACCTCCGTCAGTTTAACTCACAAGCAGGATTGGAGGAATCTGCAACTTCCGGGAAACTCGTGTGGCTCTCAAGAGCTGCTATGATCCAGCACTGGTTTATTGGTAGAAACTGAAGACAATAGTTGCAAAAGAACGTATAATAAAGCGCCCTTGCCTGCTGCCTTTACGTTTTTTCAAACACAAACATTGTGTACCTCCTGTGCATATCCGACGTTGTGTCTTGTATTGTGGAGGTGTAATCGTTTAATAACTAAATGAATGAACACTTTAATGATTCGCGACGACGCCCTCGGGCAATCGCCTGGGTTTGGCCACCCCTAAGCCGGTACTGGTTAGTTTTATGTAACTAAAGCCGGACATGTAATAATAGGTGAGTAAATTCAAATGTAATAAAGTTGCAAGAAGCAACTTTGTAATTTTATTTGTGTAAATTCCATTATTTTATTTTACACAAAATTTAGGGAAACGCAATTAAAGTCTATGAAGGAATTGAATGTTTAATGACCATTTGGAGTCTAGTAGAAGACATGAGTGTTGAATTTATAGATAATAATAAAATATTATCTTGTTACATATAATGTATAAAAATGAGAAAATTGATACATTTTAAAATATCGTAAAATGAAAATCTTGCAAATTTTTAAATATGAAAAAATATATTTTGGAAAACTAAATATTGCTGTAGTAAAACATGCTTCTATATATAAAAGAGAGAAAGATAGAATAGAAAGAAGAATAATGAAAATTTATTATCAAGAAAATTTTTAATCATTTAAAACAAACTTGACAATGGGACATAATATTTTAATAAATTTCTTTTAAGTAGCATTCGCAATCACAAATATTAGTATCATAAGTTTTAATTGAGTTATATTTACATACGCGGTTCAAACTACGACCCGTGGGTTTCAATCTAACAAAATTAACCTGTTCTGATATTATTGGTGGTGAACGTATCCTTTAAATATTAAGTATTTTATGAAAAACTTTTTATTTTTTAAATTAATAATAATTCTATCTTCAAATAAATCTTTAATGAATTTAATATTATTTAGGCATTATCGGAAACATCACTACATATATTTATAGAAATAATTGTCTTATCTTATATATCTTATTCAAAAATCGTCCTTTTTTCATATTCATATTAAATTTTTAAACAACAAAAAGTTATCATTTTAGTTTTTCTTTTCTTTTTCTTAATTTTAAGTTCCAAAAAAACAAAATATAATGTTAATCGATTAAATATAATAAAAAAAACAAAGAAATCTTCAACGAAATCAATCAAACTATTTAGTGACATAGTTAAATAAATAAAAAAAATATTTATAAATATAAAATGCAAGCTTTTTAAACAAACAAAAAATTTTTAGTAAATAAAACAGAAATTTAAAACAAAAAAATAATAATAATAATTGATTTTTCAATCATCAAATTTAAAATAAATAATACTAAAAACAAATTTAAAAAAACAGAAATTCAAACCACTGATTGTAAAGAAATATCATTTTTTTTAAAAAACAAAAAACAAAGAAAGTAATTATTGAAAAATTTAAATAAAATATATTATATATTAAAAAACATTTTATTACAGAAGATGAAACATACAAAACAAAACAATTTTATTTTAGGCTGGTCTAGTTGATAAGAAAATGCAAAATGAAAAGAAAGAAAACAAAACAAAAAAAAATGTTAAAAGAAAATATTTCTCCTTTTTTTAATTTTTAAGAAACAAATGTGATAGCATATATATAATGTAAAAAATATTTAAAAAAAGGAAACAAAAATAATAAAAAAAAATTATTACTATTATAATTATTATGTGTAACAAATTGAGATATGATGATGATGATAATGAATAACAAATTTAATTTATTTAATGAGTTGATGAATTGAAGAGAAGAGAAAAAAAAAGTAATTATACAAAACAAAAACAAAAAAAAAAAAACAAAAATATGAAAAAATACTGTCTGTAATGCAAATGATAATGATAAAAAAAATGCATCGTAGTTTTTAGTAGACTATGAAATTCAATTAATAAAGAAAAGAAAAACATTTTTTAAAACTTGAAAGTTTGTTTTATTTGGAAAATTGCAATAATGCCAATAACTAAATCTATAAAGCCTAGGCCGAATAGATGGCTTAACGGGGAATGTATGCAGCGCGGCCCTAGGGTAGAGCGGCTGGAGCGGTCGCTCTAGGCGCCAGGTGACAAGGGGCGCGAAAATGAATGTGAAAAACAAGTTCGAGCAAAAAATAAAATTTTGATGGCGCCTTTTTTCAAAAAACCTTGACACATCTCAAAGTTCCAAACACTTCTTGGGCTTTTATATCCCCTAACAGGAAAGGCAAGGCCAGTTATACAGTAAGCAACTAAATATATGGATGTAGAAGACCGGAAGACTATACAAGGAGATATAACTCTTATGGGAAAAATAACCGGAAATGGATGGGTAGCAGAAACTAAACCTTTAGTTCATTTTTAGCCACAGATGTCGCCTAAAGCGTACGTGCCCCACGTAAAGTTAGCTGAATTTTACCAGAAAATGGAGCAAGGAAAAAAAATCATTGGAAATTAATAAAAATTCATTGGAACATCCATAAATTGGTTAATTACGAAAAACCACATCGATATAAATCCAATTTAGAAGCTGATTTCTAGCATTTCTGGCGTCGCCGAGTTAGCAATTTTTGTGGAAAAAACCCCTTAGTTGCAGTTTTTTGCCAAAAATCTTAAAAAAATTAAAAACCATAAAAAAAATTTAAAAACCGGAATTTTAATGATTGGATATTGTAAAGAGAGTCTTAGAGCATACGTAAAAAAATCAAGACCAACATGGGAGTTTTTTTTTTGGCGCAGTAACAAATTTAACTTTTTAAATTCACTTAATTGCAAAATTCATTATGCAAAAACTATTTGACCGACCGTGATCGGGTTTTGGATATAAGTTAATCATGCCTTTAACTATCTAATTCCAAAATTAAATTGGAAGATAATGGTCTCTCCTTTCCTTGTGCTAACTTTTTTTCGCGAGTTTCGGCTATTTTGCAATGCAAAAATTCAAATTTCAAAAATCCACCTTAGGGTAAGTTTTAGCAAATCTAATAACGAACAAAACATGTTCAACAAATTTTTCGCCTAGAAGCCTTCGTTAAGAGATATTTAACAAGAAAGGCCAAAAACAGGGAATTTTTAGTGAACTTTTCAGTTTTTGGGCTACCAAAAGTTTTCCTGGGAGTTTCATGCTTGCGCACCCCCTAAATATTGTTGAGGATATCATTTCTGACCGATTCCACCAAAAAAGTCCGTTACATCACGCCAAAACCAAAAGTTATAGCTTTCACTGCTCTAGCGCCTGGACTATTAGTCTTTTGGTGAGGAGATTAAATTTTTTGACAGTTGACTAAATTGATGTTTGAAAAAATAACAACGAATTTGTTTGAATCAAAATGGAGAATTTGTGGAAGATGTGGAGAGCAGGATTGCAATGAAGACAGACAGCGCAGTAAAGTCGCAAAATTTGCTAACTGCAAGGGCGACCACAGTGCCTTTGGCAAGATATGACCTTGTTGGCTTAGAGAAAAGGAGATGGTGGATATAATGAGACGGGATAGTAACACAAAGAAGGATGCTTGGAGGATTTTCAAGTCAAAGAACAGACCGCAAGAAAGTCACAAATTAAAAAGCCACAGCCCCAAGGAAAAGTCCCTTCAACAAAACGTCAATTTACCACCTACTAAAGAAAGGGTAAGTGAATCAAAGCTGTCCAGAGCTGCAACACTCTCAAGGAGAAAGTTAAAAGTCCTCAGTTCAAAAAAAGAAAAGTAAAATTTAATAAAGAAAAGGATGCCCACATGCAGTGGCGAACACAAGGGGGGAAACGAGAAACATCTCCCCCCCACAAGAGCCATATGATTTTTGGATTACTTTAGTTCTGAAAAAATCACCAATTTCCATAAAATTAGGGCCACTTTTGAAAGTAATATGTCTTCATTATATTTAAGATGCTATTGCATTTCCTAATAGTGTATATAATGCGTGATTAATTCATTTTATCACACCTAAAGCGGCCAGTCACTTTATGTACATAGTATTTTATGAGAAATTTAGAGTTTTGCGATTTTAGTCATCTAGGGACTGACTTTTATTGTTACATTTTTTATGGCTTTCGCCTCTAGCGTTGGCTTCTTTGTAGGCCGCATGTTGCTTTAAATCAGATAAATAACACCTATTTAGAAAATATGACCAATAAGTGCAGAATTTTCTTTAATAAGTGTCGGCAATTCTTATTCAGAAAATATGACCAATAAGGACTCCACTATAATTCAAATAACTTGTCTAGTGCCCTAAGCTAATAAATATATTTAAGGACAAGTCAATATGAGTAGTTGTCCAATAAATATTAATAATTATAAGTGAATGTCAGCCCCTGACCACTCCCGTCCGTCCTTAGCACCATTCACAACTAGGGCCTGTCGGTCTAGGGACTGACGATTCTGAGTAAAACATTAAAAAAATTACTGATCGACCACCATACTACGACATCTAACTCTATCTACCGAACAAGGCCGATAAATCACTTGTAAATATTAATTAAATAATATCAATTTCCTATTATTAAACTATAAAATTACTTAGCTAGGGACTGACAAAGTGACTGGATCAACACAAGATTGCACAGCAATTGCCGATCTGCTCTGATATACAAAATGGCCATTGCAAAGGGAGTGCAGTCTGCAGATAATTTAATCTCGTTCTCTAAAATCAACTGCATTGCATTCACTCTACAGTCATGTAATGCCGCGAAATTTTAAAATCCGTTAATAGCTAGGGACTGATGATTAAAATTGAGGACACTAATTTCGACCTTAGGAAACATATTTATTGTTTTTTTAAATTACAAAAAATGATGAAATTAGTTGTAAATACTTTAATAATGAAAAATTGTAAAGAAAATTAAAGTATAAATTAATTTTTTTACGAAATATGGATGCCCAAACACAAAATTTCGGTGCACGGACATGGCTAGGGACTGACATTTGGGGTCAATAAATATGATTTCAAGAATATAGTGTAATATTATTTTAAACAAAATTTGAGGAATAAATACAACATATTTTGATTTGTTACTTAGCAATCTTAAAATAAAATAATATTAAATATATCAAGTGGGGAGTGCTGCGGACACAGTTGCCGGATTTTTGTGGAAGCACCCATATATAATCCTAAAAACTACTGTCTTTCTTTTCAACTAAAATAAATCGGAAAAATGGCAAACACATTTGTAAATTGTAGCTATTTGAAATGTTATCTAATCAAAATAGATCTGTATGTGAAATTGTTGAATTTTTCAAATCGCGGCTTAATAGAAAAGTCATATTAGAAGGTACATCTAGGTGCAATAACTCTGTAAGCTACTTGGTTAACACATTCCTTACGGTTAGAGTTGAGCAGGACTAATGCGAGGCAGTACATTTCTCCCTTACACGATGGTTATTCGTACCGAGGCCTACTACTCTTGGTATGAGCGTATACCCCTGCCCCATCACCCGCTCAAACCCACGAATCTCAATGGACACATTCATTTTAACCCTTTCAGTGCATTTGTTGCATTGATGAAGCGGGAGTTATGACCTCTTTTGTGAATTCCTAAATGGGGCCGCGAAATGCCCATTATCTCGGGAAATACTGGTCAGCCCGGGGTGGGATTGAATTCACAGACTTCCTGGGAGGTCGCTAACAATTTCCCATTCAAGAAAGGGCCGCTACAGAAATTTCCCAAAACCGGAAATTATGCAAAGGGGTAGCCCTTGGGATAATTTTTGCCGATTTTTCGAAGGTGCTCCGATTGGAATGAATGGGACATCGTTGGAAAACGCTCCCCAAGCTCAGACCAGTTGAGTTTGCCAAAAATATCAAGGGGTTCGGGAGTTATGCCCTCTTTTGTGAATTCCCAAAGGAGGGGTGCGAAATGCCCATTATCTTGGGAAATACTGATCAGCCCGGGGAGGGATTGAATTCACAGACTCCCTGGGAGGTCCCTAACCAGAAAGTTCGACTTTGACCACTTGTAACTCTAAAAGTTTATAAGATAAAACCATAAATTTTACCATCATAGATAGGTGGAAGAATTCTGCGTTCAATCCTTCCTGCCTGCCAGAAGGTATATTAGTCCGCTAGTATATTTTATGCGGAAATCCTGGGTATCTTGAAGGCCTTCCAGGAATGGTAACGAAATACTCGGGCAGGGAGTTTCTTTCCGGGGTTCGGAGACCGAGATAGTCGCTATCTTCGACTACCACCTGAGGCCAGCCCCTTGGCCTGGCCCACTTACGACAAAGAAAAAGCAATGGGGCTCATAAACAGACCCCGGCGAGGTATTGCGAGAGTTATAAACAAGGGCGGCGGAGGACGTGGGGATGGAAGGAAAAGAGCACAAGCACTTTCGGTCGCGGCCACTGGCGACGAACAACGTGGTCGAAGGGCCTCCGACTAAATATATTCGGAGGTGTTCCACAATTCGAGAGTGGAATGAAATCGAATCGGAATTTCAATTTCACTCGAATTAAATATATGTTACATTAGGGTGGTCCTTATTATAAAGGGTGAAACAAAAGTTCGGCTTTCCTCGTTAAGCACCCTCCCACCAATGGTCAATCTTGGCCCGAGGAATGAATGAAAAAATAATAATTTGCGGTTCTCCGGGCCCATGCGGCACGTGTTAATATGATCCGATTGTTTTCAAATTTTGACCATTTTACTTTCTTATCATAAGAAACGAACCTGGAGGGTGCTTAGCAAAGAAAGCCGATTTTTTTCACCCTTTATAATAAGGACCACCTTAATGTTACACATATGGAAACACCTAATTTCGATTTCGAGTGTATATTCGATAGAACACCGCCGATTATATTAACGCAAACTTATAACTGTATATCCTATGCTTTTAAACCTCTCCCCAACAAGCATTTACAAAGGGGACTGCCTCAGGGCATGTCCAAAGAGGGATTTCTTCGTGTGTTCCTCATGAGGACCCCATATGGCAAATGAGGGGCATGCCGAAAGAGGGGTTTCCTTTTAGTTTCCTTACGAACACCACACAAAAAAAAATCAGCGATACTGAAGTGAGATATGCCTCATCGTTTCTCATAAGGGCCCTATGAGGCAAACCCCATTACAAACTGCTGGTCGCATAACCAAAGAATTTAAAACCATATAACTCAAAGTTGGTAAATAAATTTCTACTTTTTACATTTTAATAGTTATCTGTTCCCGCACTCCCCACCCATAAAATTATGCTCCGCCGCCCCTGGGTATGGCCTTCAGCACGGGACATTCCACAAAACTTCTATTACCGTAGTTGTGGAAAAATGAACGAGAAGAAAACACTTGTTCACTTCATGTGTAAATACTCGGCTTCAGCTCGAACCAGGCAGCGCACCTAGGCAGTTACATTCTGGAAGATTAAAAGAGATCTCTAGACTAGTCCGAACAGTGGTCATGCCGCTTCCTAACCCAATAGGAGAGTTTTAGACATCTGAGGTAACAAATTAACTAACATGACAATAATAACTGAACCGGTTCATACACGGGCGAGAAAATTATGAAATAGAATTTTTGTTACAAACCTAAAAATAGCAAATACGTTTAGATAAAAAAAATTAAAAAAAAGACACGATTTCGCAGTCGGTAGGATTCGAACCTACGCTCCCAGAGGGAATCTGATTTCTAGTCAGACGCCTTAACCGCTCGGCCACGACTGCTGTTGGAATCACTTCTTCGAAAATTACATTTTCCGCATCTACCGTACTTTGTAATGCTATAAACAATCTCGAAAACCGTACAAATGTCAGCAGTCAAGAAATCTTGCATTAATGGTGTAGAGTGGGGATGTTACGAATGTCATATTATTTACATTCGCGAATGTTTAAGAATAGCATTAAATAAAATTAATTAAATTAAGGTTTCATTTTGGGTTTGTTTCAAGTTCCATTAATTTTTCGATCACTTCATCTTGTCAACATCACATATGCCTCAAATTTCATCATTTTTTGTGGGATTCGACGATTCGAACAATTGTCCATCTATGAATAGGGTTAATTTCCATCATTGATTTCTGATTACTGATTGTGATGAACTTGAAACACCCCCCTTTTTTATTACTTACAATAAGATATGAAAAAAGCGGATGTCTGTACCGGGGATACGGACAAATGATGTGAATACGAAATTTCCAATTGCGGGAATTTACCCAAAAATAATGTTTTTTAATATGTTTTTCCTTAAAAATTGGGTTACTTGAGGGGCAAAGCAATAAAACTCTGAAAGGCCCAGAATGGAAGCAAATTTCATCAGAACAGCAACAAGATACGAAAACAATAAAACGATGAAACAATGTTTTGCTCAGGTATAAGTTACACGTTTGGGGACGACATAGAGGTCGGGAAATGTTGTACTGGTACGCATAGCAGGCGAGAAATTACTTGTATCTTTAACCGTTTATTTTATTCCCATTGTCGTATTGTGATTAAATGTGATATACTACACTATACACTTTCATTTGATGCCCATACCGTGGGCGTTGTAAAGAAAAACGTAAACCGCCATTTTGTCTTGACTGCCATTTTGAATTTTGAATGACCCCACATAGCTAATTGCATTCAACTTTTGGAGGGCACAACTGCAAAATTTGGCCGCCATCTTGGAACCGCCATCTTGTTTTTTTGAAATAGTCAGATTGCATTGCCACGTGAAGTATACATGTGTGCAAAATTTTTGTTGATGGGTTATATTTAATTATTTTATTGCCAAACAAGGCATTATTAAAGTTATTTATTACAAAAAGTACAGTAACAGTACAGAACATATAAGAGTCCGCAGTATGACGCAACTCACACCACGTTGCACATACTGCAAGGACAAAAAAGGGAGTATGATCACCGATTCTAAAAGCATCGTGGAGCGATGGGAAGGGCACTTTCATGAATTGCTAAATGGCGAGCTAACTGAGGATTCGGAGGCTCCACCAATATCTGAAGATAATACAATGCTGCCGCCACCAAGCTTAGAAGAAGTTAGCAAAGCCATCAGCCGGCTCAAAAACAACAAGGCCTCGGGTGCAGACGACATCGCAGCGGAGCTGGTTAAATATTACACCAAGCGATTCATGAATTAATTGGGCAAGTATGGCAGCAGGAGGTGATGCCAGAAGACTGGAGAAAAGGCATCCTCTGCCCGATACATAAAAAAGGAGATATCACAGCGTGCACTAATTATCGCGGTATAACGTTGTTGAGTACCGTGTATAAGATATTCTCCGCTATCCTACAAAACACAATCAAGGTAGAGGAACACGAGTTTGAAGTGGTAAAATCATTCACCTACCTTGGGTCAATAGTAGGCGTAGCATGGTACCAGAAATACGCGCACGACTGCTAAAAGCCAACAAAGCCTACTACAGTTTGTCAAGGCTCTTTAAATCGCAGCATCTAACCATAACGTCTAAACTTTTACTATATAAGACGATGGTCTTACCGGTACTCACATATGCATATGGAATGTGGGTGCTTAGCAAAGAGCACTCAAACCTCTTAGCGGTGTTCGAGAAGAAAATACTTCGAAGGATTGTTCGCCTTTATGTGAAGAAGGACAATTCCCGAGACTCTACAAAGACGAGATCTACGAGCACTATCGCGACAAAGATATTGTGAAGAAGATAAAGCTCAGTAGTCTCCGGTGGGCAGAGCACCTAGCTCGTATGAGGAAAGATGGCATAGACCGGGACGCTCAGAGATTCGGGATGCCACACTGGATGACATCGGCTCAGAATCGGGACCGGTGGAGAGAACAGTTGTGAGAGACCACGATCGGATCCAGGTTGTAGAGCCGTTAAAGAAGATGAATACTGGAATTTTACCCGACGCACTGCCTCCGCGAACACTTATTACAAAGGGTTCAACCTGTTGCCGGGCACAATTATACTATAATGGTATAAATAGTTAAATTAGATCTTATAATTGACTCGGTTGGATTGACCGATTTTAAATTCATTGATGTTGTGCGTTATCTAGATTTAGCTGACCTTATAACAGCCCTCTTCGGATAACCTGACGAATTTGATCATGACGTCTTATCTGGTACTGTTGTTCGGGAAGCTGGACAGAAATAGTCCCCGAGATTCAAATCATCCACTAGTCCATGATCAATGAAGTACTGTCTAATCCTAAATAAAACGTGACCTAGTGTACCCTCCATTTCAGCGGACGGTCACAACATTTATGACTTACATTTTGAACATGAAACGCGTTCCTGCACGACTGGTAGGTCACTGAAGATATGACTTCCCGAGCTTCTCTACCAGATCGCATGTTCATGGAACGCGTTATGGCTGTCCACGAGATATAGATGTATGAGTACAACATGCAAACAAACAAACAAAAACACGACTTCTTTTACCAAGCACCGTACTCGCTTTTTATGGATCCTTCTTGCCCTCGAAGACAAACTTAATTTCCTGAGTTGTAGGTCTACATCAGTTCCTATTGATAAAACTAAACACCAACTTTACTGTTGCTGTAAGATATAATCAAGTTTAATCGAAAACTATAATATATACTAATTATACTCTACCATATTTATTCCATTTGCATTCGTTTTCAGGAATCCTTTAATAACAGTTGAAAGGACCAAGAGAAAGCTAAGAACATGTAATCAATTGATTAAGTTCGTGAAACCCAATATTATATGTGTTTACGCTACAAGCATAAAAGCACAAACGATGACTTCTATATAAATAGCAAATCCTTGTAAAAATCATATTCAACAAATAATCAAGATGCAGGTTAAGCTGTTGCTGTTTTTGTGTACTTTTATGGGCAAAGTATATTGTGAAAATTGCACTGGAAATTTGCCGAATTTTCTCAATGATTTCTTGAAGTCTCAAGACATTACTCCACAAATAATTGCGTTCGTTTACTACAAAAGAGGTTAAATTGTATATTAATTATATAAAATTTTATATTTATTTTTTAATCAAAACAGAAATATTTGTTGAGTTAGTAAAATGCGTTCATGTTGCAACAACTTTCCGACCATTTTCTAAATTTGAATTATCCGAAAATGTTAAATCGAATTCAATATTATTTTTAACTGATATGGAATGTCCGGAAACACGGGAGTTTTTAGAGAATTTAGTAAATCCTAAATATTACAAGCTGGCATTTCGATGGTTAATACTAAGCGAATCAAATACTGTCCCGGATATTTTAGCTCTGCCAGATAGCAATGTTATAATGGCGAAATCGATCGACGGGGGACGAAGTTATGAACTAAAAAATAGTAATAGTCTCACTTTGTCATAAGTTTAACATAGCTTTGATTTTTTTGTAGTTTATAGAACTGAAGCTAACTCTCATTTGATATTTGAACCATATGCAAATTGGACAGCACTAGATGGATTGAATATTATTCAAAAAGATTTAATTCTATCACGTCGAAGAAGAAATTTAGCTGGAAAGGTCCTTCGAGCAACTGTTGTCATAACAAATAAAGCAACTTTGAATCATCTAGAAGATTACCGAGATAAGCACATAGATTCTGTGGCAAAAGTAAACTTCGTGCTAGTTAACCACATGATACAAGCGCTTAATGCAACAGTGAATTATTCCTTTGTTGACACATGGGGTTATCGTGATAAAACTACAGGCAACTGGAGTGGAATGGTTGGGAATTTAATACGCAATGAAGCTGATATAGGCGGTAAAATTACACTATTTATAAACAGTATCCTAGAATTTATATACAATAATTTTTCATTACAGGAACTGCATTATTCGTTACATCAGATAGAGTAAAAATAATTGAGTATATATCAATGACAACACCTACTCGAGCAGTGTTTATATTTAGAGAGCCGCCACTTTCATATGTTACTAATATATATTATTTACCCTTTAGTGGGTTAGTATGGATTTGTTGTGGAGCTTTAGTTACACTATCGATTTTTGTTATATATTTAACAATGAAACTTGAAAAGAAATTAGAATATGATGCAGAGAACCAAGGACAAGATATTAATAAAAATTTAAAAATAAGGGATTTTATACTATCAGGGGTGTCAGGAATTTGTCAAATGGGAAGCTTAGTTCATCCAACAATAATATCATCAAGGATTTCTACTGTAAGTTTTAGTATAGTTTTACTATTTATCTTTATGTTGAAAGAAGTTCACGAGTATAAATTAATCCACATTAACCATAAACTACTAAAAACATCGAAAACATCCGTGTAGGATTAATATAAGGTGGTCCCAAAAAAATTATGTGTTGTTGTGCAAGACCGCATACTTCAGAGCAGCCAATAAAGTGATACACATCTTAACTCTTTCTCTGACAATATCTCGTATTTTCAGATGTTAGCCGATGATGTCCAGTCGATCAACGTCCTGCTCGACACGTTGTGCGACACTCTTGCTTCTGTTGCGACTAACTCTGGTTCACTGATGAATAAATTTCAAGAAAATTCTTCCCGAGTTGCAACACTCGATCAACGACATCCATCAACACTCGATCAACGACGATCCTCAATACCGGCGCCACTTTCTCCTGCACTCTTAACTCCTTGGCTTCTCTTCATCCTATATTAGATGACATTAAAAGGAGTACGAAGCGTTCTGGCTTATATTGAATCGCTGTCAATATCAGTGGTATAAAATCGCAATGCCCTGTGTTCCATATACCTAAAATTTGAAAGCACCTATGATAAAATAAACTCCCCCTCAGCGATGGGAGTATACCTGATGCCGCCCCGCTGTTTCTCTTACAGAGGCATAATAATGTTACTCAAAACTGACCCGGTTATAACACTGGAAGAGTGACACTTTACAAGTTTCAACTTAAACTTAAGACCCTTTCCTTCTAATACCAAAACGTGAGAGGAATCAGATGCAAAACTTATGATGTGTTTCTGTCGACTTCGGCTAGTGATACGATATAATCCTCGTCCATAAAACTCTCACTCTATTATACTTCTTAAACTAAAAAAATTAGACTTTCCGCACACTCTTGTGGTATGGTTCCAGTCGTACTTAACCTACCCTGTATTATTCTACAAATCTAAAAACATCGAAGAGTACTCTGGTGTTAACTCGTGCTAACTCTGTAATCGAACTAGGGTTTAGGTTAGAAAATAAGTTGGATGTCAATTATATCTCAAGCGCAATTCAGCCCTTGTTTTTGCAGGCTTCTCTGTTTGAAGTTTTGCGTTCCTATATGTTTTATTATATTTTGTGTCTGCATGTCTTAGCTGAGCCACTGAGCAGTTCTAACTGTTTCTCAGCCCCCAGCTAGAGGGGTAACTCTATTTACTCTATTATAATTAGACTTTTTTATTATACATTATATTAGTCTTTTTTACATTACAGATATTTCTGCTGATCGCACTTCTGTTCTTCTATACATCCTATACAGCTAACATAGTGGCTTTACTGCAATCTACAACGAAGAGCATAAGGACTCTCTCAAATCTTTTAGAATCTCAATTAACTCTGGGCCTTGACGACAATCCATACAACCGATACTATTTTCCGGTAAATAGACTTCTACTCCATTCACAATACTAATTATGATATCAATTATGAATTATGATCCCATTCCAACCTGGCTAAATTTATCCAAATCCCCAAACATAATCCTGCGGAGTTTAAAAAAAATTGTTAAAAAACTTTTACAAAACAAAATATTTCAGGCTGCAAAGGATCCAGTGCGAAAAGCTATCTATCAGAGGAAAATCTTAAACTCAAAAGGCGAAGGAAGATACATGAATATAACTACTGGAATTGAGAAAGTTCGAAATGAACTCTTTTCCTTTCACATTGAAGGCGGCGTTGGATATAAAATAATTGAGGAAACCTTTTATGAGCACGAGAAGTGCAATCTTATGACAATACCATTTATACAAGTAGTAGATCCTTGGCTGGCTATTCAAAAACATTCTCCGTATAAGGAGATGTTGAAAGTTAAGTATGGCATGAGATGTTTAAAAAATGTTTGTTTTAATTAGAACATACTTATACCATGTTTTCCAGTCTTTTTAAAATAAGAGAGCATGGACTACAAGGAAGGACACATTCTAAAATATACACAAAGAAGCCTGTTTGTTCTGCAAATGGACAAAGTTTTGGAAGTGTTCGTCTTACTGATTGTTATGCAGCTATTGTTATAGTCGCAATTGGATATGGTTTGGCTGTTTTTGTTTTTCTTTTAGAGAGGCTGTTTAAAAAGTGTCGTCTTTGTTTAATTTAATAGATTTGAATAAATGACAAATAAATGTTTGATAGCACACATAATTGCATACAAAAAGTATGTTACTCTAAATTTTTTGCACAATATGTCATATACTGGTTCAGAATTGTTTAAATAATAGTATTGTATTTAGCAAATTAAACAGGGTGGCCACTTTTTCTTAAGACCCAATTTCCCAGACTTTTTCAGGTTCACCAGACAATTTTTTGAATTTTTTCCAGACTTTGCGTTATATCATGAAATATAGATAATGTGGAAGAACTAATATTTCTGAAGCAAGATTGTAACATAATATGGAAGGTCAGGTATAGCTAGTGAGCAGCGGCCAACAGTGGACCGAGCCAACTCTCCTGCCTGCATTAGAACATGGCTATGCTACAGGGATATAACCAAGACGGGTTCAAATACGACATGCTTACCTGAAAAGATAGCCATGGCTGACGCTGCTATGTATATCTGAACTATACAGTGGAGCAATCAAAACTTTCCAAACAAACTCTCCTTTTTCTCGTAATGGAAGTCAGCACCTTTCCTATTATTCAATTCGTATCGTTTTCGTTCAATTGCCTGGCATAATGTAGTCCACAGTAGATTTGAGAATCAGTCGTCTGATCAACTGCAAGTACCTCAAAGTGGCCGTTTTCTTTCCAGTTCCACCACCCACACACATCACCACCTTTCTTGCGGGAAATAAAGCAAGTGCTTCCTCTGGAAGATTTAGTGAGGCGCTTCTACAGTGTTACCAATCGGAAGTAGGTTTGGTGCAAGCTGCGAGTTCTCTTTGATCTTTGCAGATACATGACAATTCGCTGCGGTTTTGCTTTGATATTTCAGTTTTCGCCGGTCTACGCAAGTGATGAGTAGTGATTAGTGAAGGAGCATAACTTGATGAAATATTTACACTCTCTTTAGCTCCTTCCTTTCCCTTTTGAATTAAAAAAAGCTTAAAAGCTTTGAATATCCAGAGAGAATAATGACCGCAAGTGCTTCCTACTAGATCCCATTAACATGCTTCAGAAGCGCGTATAAGGAAAGAAAGGGAAATCGCATCTTTCTGGTGACATCCCCATGTAAAATTGCAAAGAAGTGAAATGGAAGAGGCAAGCACTCCATGTTTTTAAAGAAGCGCATTAACTGCCGTGTGGAAGTGCTCTTCTTCCCCGCATGGTTGTTAGACATCCCCAGCGGGAAATTAATCAAGCACTGCCAAAAGAAGCAAGAATGTAGCGCTTCCAATTCATATGTTATGGAAGCTCACTGGAAGCACGCACTCTATACCCCCTTTTTTTTGCTTTGTTTTTCTCAAGTTTTCTCTTATTACCCTTATTTGGGAAATTTGTGGCTCTTGTAAAATTCTGTCATTTTCATTTCATTTTCATTTATTCGACTTATAACCAATACATATATGTGATTACAAAAGTGTTGGGTGTAAGAGCTTTTAATGGGCTATAAATGCTTGCCCATTTGCCTATTTTAAATATACATAGATGTAGCCTAGCTATTTAATAGTAGTAAATTAAGATACAGCACACTTGCGACCGGTGTGTTTTAGAGCTTTTTTGGTTCCTCCATATTTTTGGGGAAAGAAAGACTTAAAAACTAGACTTAAGATTAAGTAATGGTGTTCGATTACTATTAGAAGTTTAACCTATTTGACAACCTTAATTATGATTATGTGAATATTTATGGAACGAGATATTATCTCATTTGTACAGGATATTTAATTTGCTCTTATGCTCAACAAGATTCTCATCACATTAGTTGTTACTAAACCTAGCAAAGATCTACTCCCCTGCTGTATAAACTTATATCTACGAGATAACTTATATCTATGAGAAAATATAAAAAGAAACTAAGTGATAGCGTTGTTATATCTTCAAATAAACAAATAAATATTGATCATCTCGCTATGCCTCTCCAAGATTCTCACCCCATTACCATTTCACATATAAAGATTTCTTATTATTATTTTTTTTTTTTTTTTTTTTTTTTTTTAATTAATTTATTTTAATTTTTTCATTCCCTTAGGGATTAACAGATTACTAGTTGTTACTTGGTAAATACATAAGTTTTATCGGGGATTCATATAGCGAGGCTTCCTTAAATTTCAGTTAAAATTATGACTTATTTATTTAAATATGAAAAGAAAGAAGGTTGTGTTATCTTCTATTTTGAGGTGACATTAAACTACCTTCATAAAATTTAGGGAGCTTATTAAGTTCACTTACTGGTTCTAGAAAAATTTTTGAGTTAGGGTTGCATATACTTATTGGGGTTATATAAAACCGTTCTCCTAGCGGGATAGCTGAGTCTTTAGTGAAGATTTCTCTCAAGAGGAAATTAGTATGATTTTCCAATTTCATCAGGGCTTTCAGGGTTAGGTCCATAGCGTAGGTTAGGAATGGTGAGATTTTTGCGACCTCGTAAAGCAGTCTATTAGGATATCTCTTGTTTTCTTCCTTGAAGTAAAGGTTAGTGCACGCTCTCAGAATTTTCCTTTCAAAGAGTTCTATCTCTTTGGCAGTGGAAGGAGAAATGGCAAACCAAATCGGGAAGCCATAAATAAGGATCGGCCTTATTAGCTGTTTATATATCAGTAGTTTAGATTTTTTCTGCAGAGATTCTTTTCTTAACAGGGGCATTAAAGCTTTGGAAGACCTAATAGCTTTGTATAGAGCAGCTCTACCTTGAGGGTTTGGTTTTAGAAGATTGTTAAAGAGGAGACCCAGGTATTTCATTTCCTCTTTTAGCGGAATTGTTTGCCCTCCTAAGGACAGATTTATACTTTTACTTTTCTTTGCGATGTTTGTAATTCCTTTACCAGTTGCGTTACGGAAGCATATCGATTTTGATTTGTCGGCATTAATGTGGATTCCCCAATTTAAGTAGTACTTTTCGATTTCAGTTAGATGATCCTGAACCAACTTACAGGCATTTATAGGGTCGCTGGCTCCGGCATAGACTAGAGTATCGTCAGCATATAATATCGCTTTGGAGTAGCATTCGTTATGTTCATTTTGGTAAGTATGTGGAAAATCGGCTAAGAATAAGTTGTAGAGTTTGGGTCCCATCAGTGAGCCTTGTGGTACACCAGAGTTAACTTCAATTAAATTTGATTTTCCCTCGCCATATACGACGAATAATTTTCTATCTTCCAGGAAGTTCTTAATTAACCTCGTTAAGTAGTGCGGAATTCCATAACTAAGGATTTTGTATATTAAGCCTGTATGCCATACTGAATCAAAGGCTTTTTCAATGTCTAACGCGCATGCCACTGTCGATTTTTTAAGGCTTAAATTTTCCGATATGTCGCTGTGTATTTTTAATAACGCATGTGTCGTCCCGTGTTCACATCTAAAACCAAATTGGTAGGCTGGGATTAATTCTTTAGATTCCGTTATAAAATCAAGGTCTTTGGAGATGATTCGCTCAAATAATTTGCCTATGTTTGAAAGCATTTGAATTGGCCTGAAATCTTTTATTTCTCTAGGCGATTTCTTTTTTGGAATCGGTACTAGTTTCGCTATTTTCCATCTTTTAGGGAAGTAACTGTTATTGATGCAGTTATTAAAGATTATTGTTAAAAAGTTGATAGCCTCGTTGGGAAGCTTTTTAATAACTATATTGGAAATGTCGTCGTCGCCTGATGATTTTTTCCTGTTCAAACGCTTAATATGGTTGTTGACTTTCTCGGAGTTCGTAAAGATGCTTTGGTTTGTTGGGTTGGACGATATGTTGGTAGAGCTAAAGGTGGCTAGTTTCTTAGTTAACCCATTTTCCTGGGTATATCTATTATGGAAGTCTCTTGTTACTCGTTCGGCTTCATTTACTAGTTCATAACAGTGAGTCGGTTTACTCCTTTGGTATATAGATTCAAAATATTTTTTGCATCCTTCCGCAATAATTGTGTCATTATCAGTCTCAATTCCATCTACTATTAGGGGTGATTTTTTTTTAAATTTTGGGTTGCCAATTATCCTATAAATTTCTTTAAAGGCATGTGGGCCAGGGACTATTTTTTTTAGCTTATCCTGAAAAATTTGGTTGTTATGTAATCTTACTTTTTCTGCAATTATAATATTAAGACATTTAATTTGAGAACTTAGAGTTTTATACTCGGGTCTGAATCTATTTAAATATTTATGATATATTTTTTTTAGGTTTTTACACCAGTTATGTTTGACTTCAATTAGTTTTTTAATGTCTGGTGTGGAGTTGATTGACTTTTTCCTAATTTCTTTAGTTAGGTACCTATTATTAGCTTCTTGGATACATGATTCTAAAAGGTGGATACTTTTATCTATATCTATGTTGTTAAGAGAATTTGTGTCTGATAAAGAATTGTTCATTATGACCCCGGTAATATATCGCCTCCATTCAGCCCAGTTAGCATTATTATAATTGAGGGTTTTTTTAGGATCGTTGATAATGAATTTTTCCATATCCAAATTGACATGTAAAATGACCGCGAAGTGATCTGAAAAGGAAGCAGTAGTTTTACAGCTAAAAGTGTTGCAGAATCCGTTCGTTTTGGGCAGGGAGGTGATAAAGAAGTCAATAACTGAGTCTCCTTCAGGAAAAGTAGGATTACGAGGTGAGATTATCGAGAGACTTGAGAGTCTATTATTGAGAAACCAGTCACTGATGGCTTTGCCGTTATTATTATATTTAGAATCTCCCCAATTGGGGTGTCTGGAATTCCAGTCCCCACCAATTATTAAATCCCCATGTGTTGTCGCAAGATTGCTGATTTTGTTCATAATGTCAAAAATGTTTGCTTTCTTGTTTAGCGATGAGATATAAATACTGCCAATTAACAAAGGTTTCAAAGATCCGTTTGTATCTCTATATTGTAAGAAGATAAAGACTGAGGGTGTTCCTATATTTGTTTTAATAAACTTTTCTTTTATATTTTCCTTGATGAGAATCGCTACCCCGACTCCTTCGTCGTTTCTAATTGTTTTATAGTTTTTAAAAATCAAATTATGTTTGGAATTCAATCTTGTTTCAGAAAGCAAAATAATATCAGGATAATTGTTATTTTGTATAACATGATATAATTCTTGTCTTCTTTTAGAAGAACGAATAGATTTAACGTTTAATTCAAAAATTCTTAGTTTCCTTCTAATCATTTTTTAGAGACAAAATCCAAAACACAATTCATAATTTCTTTGATTTCAGATATAATAGATTCCATTTTTAAGAACATTTTGGTCATATTATTTCTGATATCAGAGTTATCGATTGTTTGGTCTATTGCATTGCCTTTAATTATATTTGCAAACGTTTGACCCCCTTGGATATATTGATTTTGGGGTAGATTTCTAATATTTAACTTAGCTTTCCTATCTTTTTTGTTAGATAGGTATTTTTTATAGTTAGGGCAGCCCCTGTAGCTGGCTGGGTGGTTGTCCCCGCAATTAACGCAATGTGGGGGGTCCACACCTTTTATAACTTTACATTTTCCTGGTTCATGGTCAATGGTACATTTAACGCACCTGTATTTATTTAGACAGTCACTTGCCCGGTGTCCGAAGGCCTGACATTTGAAACATTGGCTCGGACCGGTTCCTACTAATCTTTCAATTTGAATTTTTTGATACGATAAATATTTTAGCTTTAGCAGCTCTCTAAGGTCTTGCCCCGGGGCTAGTTGAAGCAACAGAATATTTAGTTGGATATTGTTCTTTACAGAGTTAATTGTTTCGAAACCTTTGATTTTCATAAATTTTAAAATAGGGAAAAGAATTCTTAATTCAGCTAAGACTTCACTGGGATCAAAGGAGGTACAGAGACCTTTAATTAAAAGGTTAGTGGGTTTGTCCTCTGCCCTTGAATAGGTATGCCCTTCCACTTTGCGCTCTTTTAATTTATCTAGAACTTTTAATTTGTTCTCCCGACCTTTAATGGAGATCTTTGTGACTCCATTATGACCTCTCATTAAATGGGCCCAGTTATGCAGAAACCAACCAACCCTCATAAACCATGATTAGAGATAAATTAGAGAAAAGATTTTTTTTTTAAATCTTAAAGTTTTCAGTAAAGGTTATTGTCAGTGATGTTTCTAAAATCAATAATGCATTATTTGACGTTAAATAATGTTTGATTTTGAATTTTTTTTTTTTTGCAAAATCATAGCAAGATTTGTGGGTTAGTTGGTTTCAGCAAATTTAAAAATCAGACATTGATTTGGTTAATAAACGTTTTTAATGTCTTATGGAGCATTAATGTAGTAAATATAGGTTGGTAGGTTTCTGCAAATTGAAATATATGCAACAAAAGTTCATAATGTGGTTCGAGTTCAATTTCGCCCGTTTGTGGGTTGGTAGGTTTCTGCATAACTGGGCCCAAATGAGCATCAATGTTTTCTTTTTTAATAAACTCAACGAATAATTTACTATTTAAATTTTTCACTATTATAGGAGGTTGGAATTTCTCTAAAGAATTTGAGGAAGCCTCACCGACATTTTTTTTCCCCCCTTTTAAGTTTCTAAGGTTATTTGATTCAAAATGGCTACTATCGCTATTCAATAACTTAAATCTATTTGAGTAATTAAGTTCATCTACTGGGTAATTATTATTTTTTTTATTAGAATCTAATACTTTGTCACCTGGTGAGTTTCTTCTTGGTTTTTTTGTTGAAACAAGAGTCCAAACATTATCCTGTACTTCATTGCTGGATTGTGTCTGCACGTCCTCTTCCATGTTGTCCGGATGGCTTCTTTTGGTTGCTGGTTCTTTCTCATTATTGTTGGAATATGATGTCACCCCTGCTTTGGAAGTAGAAGCAAGTGGTGACACAATACTATGTGATAACGGTGTTGGTACTGTTCCGTAATTGGGATCAATTGTTACATCATCCCCATGTGCTTCAGTGTTTTCTGAAATTACATGGTTAATATTTTTTTGAACAATCACTTGTTTTTTAAAAAGCTTGGATCTTCTATTAGATTCCATTTCTGCGGCCACAGGTGGTTTCCCATAGTTAGCACCTGGGATATTTAGCTGTGAAGCCGAAGCTTCGTTCACTTTTTAACAATTAATTTAATTACTATTTCCATAAAAATTATTCATAGAATCACTAAGAAAATAGTTTAATATACTTTAGCGGATTTAAAATGTACTTTAATTTGAGGTTTAGAGAAAAAAAGAAAAAATTTTTTCGAACCACAATTAATTTCACAATGGCGTCTCTTACATACGCACCGTCGTAAAATTCTGTCAGTTTTAAAATACTATTGTAGTGAAAACAATAAGTGAAATTTTATTATTGAATTAATGCTGTTGATGCAATTAGCTGTTGTAGCTGCATTAGATTTCAGCCTTTTGTGCAAAAATTAATTATTGAAACTGAAAAATTATTATGGGTTGCATTTCAGCGTTATTTTGATAATATTAACAGTATGGGTCACGAAAGCTTCGGGAGCTTCCCAAGACCTTCAATTTTACAGTTTCGATTGCGCTTCTTCAACAAAATATAAGCCTGTGTTAAAAGGAAAGGGATTGGGGATATAAATAAGAAGCCCGCTAGCATTCCTTATCAGAATCTGTTCAAAAGCGCTTCAATTCCCCGCTGGGCATATTGTAACTGTCATTTGGAAATAATTATAATGAATGGTTAAAATGCCGTTTTATTTGGACTAATGATTAATAATAAGTTACGTGATTCATTAAATGTGATGAAAATGGAAAATCTTTCTTTAACACGCTAAGTTTACATGGCATTCTATGCTAATTTTATATGGCATTTTAAGCCATGGAAACGATGATTTGGGCTACTTAAAGGAGATTTAAATTCCAACAAATCTTTTACTAAAATAATATTGATTACATTTTAAATTTGAGACAGGAATATAGGTACCGAACGGTCAGTTCTTGATATTGGAATGAACCTAAGCCGCACTAGAGCAGCCAAGGACGGAAAAGGTCTTATCTAGATAGGCCCATGTGCTTATAATCTGGCGAATCTTCGAAAAATCGAATGAGTTGTAAGGAGTAGCGAAATCTTACGGCCAGTTGAACATAACGTTTGGTCGAGTTTTACATATCAACCTGTATTTTTGTAATCGTATAGTCCTATTTTCATGGATAACTTACCAGTGTACGAATAATACTCCCAATATACGGAATGGTGAAAGCAAAGTTTAAAATCGCTTTGGCTGAGAGGCGGCCCACCCCAACAAAACCGCTCATATTACGAATCGGCAAATAATGTCACGGAACCAGGTAGATAACACATAGCCCGCCTTTGCTTTTCGAATCAAGACACTGGATTAAGTCCTCAACGATATGAACCAATATAATATCAAGACCATGGGAGTTAGCAAGAATAGATGGCACCATGCGTGGATAATATCTGCCCCCATGATGAGTTCTTTTCATATTCTGGCAGGAGCAAACCCGAAAACTGTAGGAATGGCATTGGGGTAATACTCGTCAAGGAAAGCAGGTTCAGCCTCATTAGCTGAATAAGATTTTTCGCTCTGTTCCAAAGTGAGACAAAGTTTTTTGATGGGTGACTTAAACTCACAGATCGATCCTAGCAAAACCGGCCTTGAAGACTCAATTGGAAATCAAGGAATAAACCAAATTACTAACAACAATGGTGAGCTTTTCGTTGACTTCTGCAGTTTGCATTAGTTCTTGGTAAGTTGAACTTACTTTTGCCTTAGGAAAATACGCGTCATGGGTATCGCTAGATGATAGAACGAAAATTGAAATAGATCAAATGGCAGTCAGGTTATTATGGAGGATGCCAGGAGCTATAGTGGAGCAGACATTGGAAGTGATCACCACTTGGTAGTAGCAGCTTTTAGCCTCGAAATCGCCGCAATCAGAAACATCTACCGCGATGCCATCAACCGTACACGGTTTAACGTAGAGCTTCTACGGGAAAGCATTAAAAGAAAGCATTGCTGGGAATCTGCAACAAATTTTTAATCAGCAAATCCTATCCCCAACGTTGAATAACTCTGACAGCTGATTTCGACATATGAGCAAGATTTATTTAGAATATTCTCTACCATTTATTTCAAAACAATTTTTGAATACAATGTCGATTAAATGACCATCTCCATTCGACACACATAAAGCAAAATTTCGGCCGTTATAACAGCAACTTTGGGGGGTTAAGGGGGTGGAGGGGGCTAACAAAGCTTTGAGTTCATCAATGAACTTCGGTTTGCTGGCATAAACTTTACCTTTGCAACAACTTTATCATAGTGGCTGCGGTGTGTTCAAGTGCGCCGTCTTGTTGAAAATAGGTTCGTCAGACATTTTCACTGGTTTGTCCATTGGCAACAAATTTTAAGTCAGTTGCACTCTGTATGAGATGAAAATCTTGCTTCATAATCCTCCTTAGAGTCATGTTTAACTCGTGAGATCGGCGCCGATACGACACATTTGGATTATCGGCAACACCCTCTCTTACCACTTCAACAACTTCATTGGATCGTCGCGGACGCGGTCGAATGGGATACTGGTGAGTCATTGCAGGCGAAAGAAATTCTTCACCAAACTACGTTTTGTCTGAATGCGCCGATTTTCTCTCATAAGCCGAAAATTTTCACAATTGAACGATTGTTTTCAATGTAAAGCGCTACAATTTCAGCGTGTTTTTCGATGTGAACAGACTCACAGCTAAAATGGTATTGAATGACGTTTAAGAATCGTGTACATCCAAATCGGCTAAAAAAGTCAGAGTTATTCAATGTTGAAGTACCGAAGGTCTAGATGGCGATGAGATGTATAATAAAAAAGAAAAGAAAGCTTAAATAGAAATTAAAAAATTAGTCTTATGGCAGCACTAAGTCAACGTAAAGTTCCGGGTAAAATAATACAATTCAGTTCGAACGGCAGAGTTCTCCAGAAAGTAAATTTAACCGACAGCTTTGAGGAGTGCTTAGGAGTACGACAACAATGCCCACTTTTGCCATTACAGCAGCTTCTTTACGCTCCTTTAATCCCTCATGGGACATAGGGCGGAAACAGTTGCCCTCCAGCGGACTGTTTTGTGCGACAGCTCTCAGCTCTGACCAGGATCTCCCAGTTTTGCGGCTTCTGCTAGTAGGATTCTTCTCCACGTTATTATAGGTCTTCCGACTTGACGGAATCCTTGCGCAAGGTGTGGCCAACCCAATTCCATTTCCTTCGTCTGATTTGGTCGTCTATCTTGTCTTGGCCGGCACGGCGCCATAGTTCTTCGTTTTAAATTCTATCTTGCCAACGGACTTTTAGGATACTACGCAGGCATCTGTTGATGAAAACTTGTAGGCGCCCTCTGATGGATTGGGTGACTTTCCATGTTTCGCAACCGTACAAAATAACTGCCTTAACGTTGGAGTTGAACAGCCGCAGTTTGGTGTTAGTTCAGATCTGTGCTGATCTCCATATGCGGAACAGGCATGCATATGCGCCTCGTGCTTTATTTATTCTGGAACTTACGTCTTCTTCTGCCCCACCATTTTCGGTAATAATGCTACCGAAGTAGCAGAATTTATCTACCAGTTCCACGTCACGGTTATTCAGCGCAGTCCGTTCCATGGTGTTTGCATTTATCCGCATTTCTTTTGTTTTAGTCGGATTTAGCCTTAAGCCGGCTGGAAAACTTTCTGTTGCCAAATTGCTTAACATGTTATTCAGGTCCTAATGTCTGTGGGCCAGAAAAAGGATATCATCCGCATAGTCGAGATACTTAAAGCGGTCTAGCAAACCCCATTGTATGCCGCCTGTTCTACTATCTAAAGCGCCGACAAGGATGTCATTTATTACTATAAGAAATAGTAATGGCGAAAGCAGGCATCCTTGTCATTCCTGAGCTGACCTGAAAGCTGTCGGATAATTTTTCATTATGGAGAACTCTGCATTTGGAATTGTTATATAGGGCTTTTATCTAGCTAACGGATCAAAGAAGAAGAAGAAGAAGAAGAAGGGCTTTTATCAATTCTATTTATTTTATTTACAGCAGCACTCTAGTGAATCTAAAATTTCAAATGGCATCCGTCACTTTTTCTTACGAATGCGTAAGAAAAAATGGGGGTTGTCATTTGAAATTTTAGATTCACCCCACCTCCCGCGAGTGGGTGAGAGGCTGGGTGTGAGTTTTGTGTGCAAACGATTCCACCCTCCAATTTGAGCAGCTTTTGTTAGAATTTTTTTTACGTAAACCTACCCTTCAGGAAATATCGAACAGTTGCCCGACTGTTACTGCACCTGGTATAAATAAAACTATTTCTGGTTGCTCTATATTGCATTAGTTTTTTTACACCAACAAATTAAAATCATACACATTTATTCGAATTTTGGGTTTCTAGTAATCTTGGCTTCGCCGCCACGGCGCGGCGCTACAAACAAACTCAGTGCCGGTCACCGATGACCCCATGGTATTCTACGTGTTAATAAATTTAAAGAATGGACAGCATGATTCACTCAAAAATATGTTTGACTAAAAGCAGCTTTTTCGTGTCCAAGATAACGTAGCAGCTTCTTGCTGCTTTAGAGAAGTTTGAAAACTGTTGCTACCGAAGCAACTATAGCAGAAATCTTGAACAGACCCCCCATGCACATTGATTTGATGAAAAGATAAATTACTTTTCAATATATCATTAATTTCTCGTAAAGAAACTTTCTTTATTGTTGTAGGTAGTACATAATTCATTATCGACAACAAACGCCAGTCCCCCGAAAACAAATTGATTTCCCATCAATATCACTCTTCTAATAAAAACAGGACTTAAATTGTATCACATCACATCAGAGAATAGATTCGAATAGAAGCTCCTCAAAAATTAAACAGTTCTACGGCTTCTTCGTGATAGGATGACGTAGAGCAGAGCAATTCCGTTTCAAGGTCATACTATATAAATAGATTCACACGAGATTGATCATCATTTTTTTGTTTGCTTCTTTTTATGCGGCACGCTTATGTTATCGTTATCAACACAAACGGCACAAAAAAGTGTGATTAAGGTTAAGGTGTAAGAACTTTGGTCTTCATCTTATCTACAGAGATTATAGCGAATCCAGATTGGGGAGGACAGAATGTGCTATACGGAAGTTCGACACAAATGCGATATGATTTTATTGGGATGTGTCATAGTCGTCAGGAGTTTTTTCTTGAAGTTTGGAATTACGATTACCTCCTGACATGATTTTGCTATTATTTTTTTGTCGGATGATTTTAAGTCTATAGTTCATCCAGTGTTTATTTGTATAAAGAAGTGAATGTCTCACTTTATTGTTTGATCGGAATCTTGGATTGATAACAATAAATGGAATAACGTTTGCATCTAAGAAATTAATACTAATGCCCGATTTCTTCACTTTACATTTATCCACGGGTTTTCTAACTTTAGAATAAAAATAGCCTTCGATTAAATGTTGGACGGTTTTCTTCATGCGAATCGAAAGTTACGTATTCCACAGATAGTTAACCTATCATTCATAAGGCAGCTCTGCAAATTGCTGACAAATGTTTGGTAATTTGAATTTTCATTAGGTGACAGGGAGTATTTAAATGAATGCTCTGATTTATGAATGAAGAATATATGTTTATGTTCTTTTTACAGTTAAAATGAAACAGTAATGTAGTGCTAATATGCTAGCGGCACCGACAGCAGCGTATCCTTTGATTTTACCCAAGGTGCAACATGTCAAAACTTTATTGAAGAGTAGGTTCCTCAAATTCAATATCGCAGACTGTTTCTCTAAAATAATGTAGATACAAACTTAAGAGCCCAATATCTCCATAAGCTTACAATATGACAATGGTACAACCCAATATCGACAATTACATATTTGCATATTGGGTTCTGCCTTAGCACCACAAACCTAATTTTAATATTTTCCATTAAATTCTCTTCGCTCTCATCGGTCGAGAAAACATTAACACTCATAAAGTGGCATTTTAAATAGATAGTAATGAAATATTTATAGAAATGTTAACCACATATACATATTTTGACATTTCAGTAGAACTAACCAAGGGATAAATCCTCAAAATTGGGCAGATAACTTTAACCCTCGGATAAATCTTAGCCCAAGGATAGCAAAAGTGAAGAAACCCAATTTCTCCAGTTAGACTATGGACAACGTTAGCAGAAGTATAACCCATGTGAAGAAATCGGGCATTAGTCAGACCTATTCTGAACTACTACACTATTAATTCCTCTGGAACTTTTATTCATCGGTAGCATAAAATTTAAGAAAATTCCAGCGGAATCGATTCCAACGAAGCTCAGCATTGGCCTGTTTATCCTTTTTGCTAGCTAATCGTGACTTTAAGGTTATTTTTTATGATTAGTTAAATATATAATCTTATATAAAGTACTGCAGCGAATGAAACCTTAGTCCAAGGAGCACTAGATTGCATATAAAGCGACAACTCGTTATGTCATTCAAGCCAAAAAATTCATAAATCATGGCACAAAAATATCAAGTGTTTCGTAAGGAGGAATCAACGGATCTAGCGTTTGAACGGATCTAGCAACCGTCGGGGCGAGATTAATCCTCATCGTAATGCTATGTCTCATGAAGCAAGTAAATCCCTCTAAGCAGCCAGGTGAACAAGAAGATGTACCGTCCGCTGCACACTGGCGAAATATACAAAAAAGATGGCCAAAACTATTTCTCTTGAAAATCATAGCGTAATTGTTTTATAATAGTTAAAATTTTTAAATAAAACAACTCAATTCAATTTTTCCATTGTTGTATGTACGTTAAATTACGAAGATTTTGCGGGGTCTCCGAGCCTCCTACGATTTTTTTTTGGGGTCGTGGGAGGTAAAAGTATAAAATGCATAAGTGCATTTTACCTGTTGTAAATAGACGGATGTATATATAAATTGCGTGTTTATATAAGTATAAAATATATATAAAGACAGTCGGAAAAAGGGGGAAACGGGGGAAAGGGGGATTGCTTTTATATAATATAATTAGATCTCGTCGATTTATCGACTGTGCTGTAACTGTAGCGTTCCCTGAAAAAAAACCTATACTTTTATTCATGGACTCAGTTTATCGAAATTAGCACATTTTAGCATTTGGACTTGCATTGATCTGAAAGCTAACAAATTAAACTTTACAAAAAAATAACAAAGACAGCGGAATTCAAGAGAATCATATATATTTACGTTAAATTATTACATTATAAATGTACGAAATATACATTCCTATACAATGTCGACAATATGAATGAAACCCCGAACGGAATTACGCAACAAGCTACAAAATGAAAATGCCTTACCTCCTGAAACAGGTTCCATGTCAAAAACCAATATTTATTATAAACAAATAAAAATATGAGCAAATAATATATCAACATAAATCTAAACTAAATTCAGCTCAGAGAAGTTTTCGAATTTCTTGGAAGTGTCATGATGGTTTGCGCGCCATCTTCAGCGCGAAAAGTACTTACCAAGCAGCGCCATCTATTAATTTATTAGTTTACCTTATTTAAACCGTTTTGCAAACAAATTTTTTTATAGCCTTTTTGGCCAGCTTTTTTGCATATTTCGCCAGTGTGCGCTGGGTGAAGACCCCGCCTATGCGAAACGATAAAGCTATTGTTTTAGATTGGTTGGACCGCAAATATATAAACCTATTTGTATAATGCTGATTCTACTAATCTGGTGGAAATTCTGCTTGGGTCGTTCCATGAAAATTCGACCAACGTCCGGGAATCGACCTTCACCAATTTCCTTCATATTTCGTACATTTGAAGTGACCAGTATTAGTAGGTACTTCAATATTTCCAATTTGTGAATTGCAATTCCTGCTTTTCTGCGTACGGTAGTATATCGCAAAAGGATGCATTGTTGCTTGAGAATGAGTCCAGTGGTATGCTTGAACTTCGACATGTATCACAAATTAAAATTTTTCTGAAAAATCCATTAGTACTATAACCTTTTTTTTACCTGACAATACTATTTAAGCCGCAACCCCCTTCTCTAAACGCATATAGCCCATAGATTAAATTGTTTTACGAGGGGTGACAATTAAGTAATGAGACTGATTATATTGCCGCGATTGTGGTAACCCTGCGACCTTGAAATTCCCTTTCCCTTCTCTCGGAATCCTTCCCCTCTCCATTGATATATTTGCCATCGCTCTAGCTTGTTTAGTTCGCCTGCTCTGTCGTGTTGAGTAAACGTGTGTTCGTGGTGCTAGTCACGAAAATGGAAAAACGAAATCGGAGACAACCATTGTGAGCTTTGGCGTTTGGTTTCCGGGTCGTATTGAAAAAACCAGCTCTCATCGCCGGTAATAACTCGATCAAGCAGCGTGGGATCGTTTTCCACTTGTTCCAAACAGTCTTCTGCGACGGTCATTCGATGCTGCTTTTGCTCCTTTTTTGTGCTAGCGCACAACTTTCTCATCCCTAAATCGTCGGTTAAAATTTGTCTGACTGTTTCACGGTTCATACCCAGTTCCGACGCCAACATTCGAACTGTTAAACGCCGATCTTCACGGATCAGGGCGCGCACACGCTGCGCATTCGTGTCAGTTCGCACCTCGACTGGTCTCCCGCTCCGCGCCTCGTCTTCCACGCTTTCACGCCTTCCTAAAACTCTTTATGCCATCGAAACACCTGGGCACGACTAAGAGCACTATGTATCACCATGCACTTTTACAATTTTAGCGTACGTTTCCGAAGCTGTTTCGCCCAATTTGACGCAAAATTTTATCGCGACGCGTTGTTCTTGATTTCGTTTTTCCATTTTCGTGACGAGCACCACGAACACACGTTTACTCAACACGACAGAGCAGCCGAACTAAACAAGCTAGAGCGATGGCAAATATATCAATGGAGAGGGGAAGGATGCCGAGAGAAGGGAAAGGGAATTTCAAGGTCGCAGGGTTACCACAATCGCGGCAATATAATCAGTCTCATTACTTAATTGTCACACCTCGTATATATGGTGGGAGTTTGGCAGGGTTTCTCAAACGGCTTTTGATCCCAGCATGAGACTCAGGTAAGTTACCTTCAGTATCACCAGTCAAAACCTAGAAGAATTTGGAGAAAATCCTTCGTTGGCTTTTTGAGATCCCCAAGGATAAAAGACACTTAAGATGTCGCTTGAATCCTTTTTCCGCTGAATGTCCTTTTTCGTATTTTCATTGTTAGTGTAGTAAAGTTAAAAAATGTGTACCCAATCCGATATACATTGATTTGATGAAATGATTAATTACTTTCCAATAATCATTAATTTCCTTTCACGAAAAGAAACTTTATTGATCCCAAGAAGTAAATAGTACCTACATAATTCATTATCAACAACAAAGGCCAGTCCCCCGAAAATAAATTGATAACTTGAAGGTTTTTCTTCAAATGATGTATATATCATAGCGCTAGGATTATATTTGCACTTTGTACGATTGTACCTGTATTATGCAAATTTCGAAATATTTAAGTACCTCTACTAATATAAGTAATACTTGTCACTAGTACTCCAAATTTACGAAATATGAAGGAAATTGGTGAAGGGCGAGTTCTAAATTTTCCTTTTTTTAGTCGAATTTTCATGAAATGGCCTGCTTCTTACCTGAGTCGGACAGTAGTTTAATACGATGATGTGATGTAAAATATCCGTTTCATTTTTGCCTAAACCTGTATGTAAACTCTGGGACTCCTGAAAATTTGCACATGCCCAGCGCACACAGAAGTAGGGGACTTCAATAACTTTTTTGGGGAGCGAGTGGCTAACAAAGACCTCGGAAAGTAGTGGCACCCGCTTTGTCGCTTTTGTTAAAACCCGAGAAAAGTTACTGCAGACGAACACCTAGCAGTCCTGTTAGCAAGTCCTAATCCCTCTCCGCGCGGCCCCTCTGGGGTACTTCTTCGGAGGCAGCTAACGGGTGACGGGCGAATGGCCAGCTCTCTGCGCCACAACACACTGGACCGCCATTTAATAGTAGCAACCGCCGCAATCAGAAACGCGATGCCATAAACCGTAGAGGGTTTAATGTAGACCTTCTGCGTAACAAGAGCGCGTTCAAAAACCTTACTATAGTAAACCACGAGGTAAGCTGTGGTTATGCTACATCACTTCACTTAACCACGAAAGTTTATGTTTAACCATGGAGGTTTTTGAACGTACCGTGGTTAACTACGTGGTAAAGAAAATTTAAAATTTTTTTTCATAAAATAGTGTCGGCTATTTGCCTCAATTATTTCCAATAATTATTTATTTAAAATAATCTCACAAATCCCACTTTGATTTGTTCATTATTAACATTAAAACAAATGTCAAAAAATTGTTTTTATTCTTCTTCTTCTTAACTATCGCTAACCATGCTCCCGAGCATGGTTAAAATTTAACTACACCATGGTTAACCACGGGAGTTTTTGAACGCCAAAAAGTTATGCTCGTGGTTATGTTGTAGTTAACCACAGAGTTTTTGAACGACAAAAGTTTACCATAGTTAACCATGGTTAACCATAGTAAGGTTTTTGAACGCGCTCCAAATAACGTGAACTCTACAAGACACCCGGACAAACGTCATCCACTTGAACGGAAATACTTCCAATTACAGCGGGCGGTAAAAAGAAGTGTCCGGCGTGATAAAAGGCAGCAGAAAAACAAGCTCGCAGAAAAAGCGGAAAACGCAGCAAACACAGGCAACAGTAAGATGCTGTACCAAATTACTAAACAGCTCTCTGGAAAGCTCTCTACTAAAAAGCATGCCGTAAAGAGTGCGGATGGAAGGCTGCTATGCAGCGACGAGGAACAACTTCAACTTCTTCGCCGCCCTGAATGGTTCACTTGCACAGGAACCTCAGGAAAACAGCAACAATACAAGCAAATGGAATTGGGTTAGCCGCACCTTGCGGCGAAAATCTAGCCAAGCAGGCCCTTGATTGGAATCCGCAAGGATCCCGTCGAGTCGGAAGACCTAGAACAACGTGGAGGAGGACCCTACTAGCAGAAGCCGCAACAACTGGGAGATCCTGGTCGGAGCTGAGAGCTGTCGCGCAAAACACGCGCTGGAGGGCAACTGTTTCCATCCTATGTCCCATGAGGGATTAAAGGAGTGTAAAGAAGAAGAATTAAAATAATGGCGTCAAGAAAAACTTTACTGCACCACCGCCTGGGGTCAATTAAACCGTCTGTGCTAATTATAATTTTTATAAATAACCAATTCTCAGCCTCCTTCAACCCACTTCACAGTTTCGCTAATGACGATCCTTTGCGTCTTATTCTTACCCGTTCGAAAATACCTGCCATACCTTGTTTTAATAATCGCGCACTTACACTCACTCAAAAATGTGTTGCAATGTTTTGGAAATTAAATTGTTTGTCCTTGACTTATTACACAAATATTGGGCGCAGGATGACTGGGATAATGTAGTTTTTAGTAAAAACTATATTATCCCATTTAGGGGCCTCGGTAGTCTAGGGGTAAGGCGCCTGACTACTATCCCCAGAGGTCCCGGGTTCGATTCCCGGCGGTGCCACGGTCCTAGCCTTTCCCAATTTCCCGCCTACATAACTTTCCTTCTTTCTTCTTCCCTCTTTGCATTCCCGATTCCTTCTGTCATAGCCTTCCTTAGCCCTTCCCCGCTCCCCCAGAAGCGCATGTCATCGGTTGGTTGAAGAGATTCAACTCGTTTCAGGAGGCATAACACTCCAGCGAGTTGTTTCTCGATGCCCCGATGTCAGAGTCGCGATAGCAATGGTTGGGAGTAGTAGGTGGACTGAAAATATCGCGGGAAGGTTGTGGCGGTTCCCTTCCTCCCCGACTAGAGCTGCTGTTCGACATTGCACTCTATACGAAGAAAATAGATTGTCAACAGTATAAAGGGCTTTTCCTGAGACTCTAGTCTTTCACATAAAAAAAAAAAAAAAAAAAAATACATCTTCCGATCCTTGTGTGAATAGGATCCCAGCGGGAAATTTATCAAGCGCTGCCAAAAGAAGCAAGAAAGCAGCGCTTCCTATTCATATGTTATGGAAGCTCTTTGGAAGCACCCACTCTATACTCTCATTTTTTGCTTTGTTTTCCTCCAGTTCTTTTTTATTCTCCACAGTTGGTAAATTTGTGCTTTTATAATAATCGTATCTGTTATGAAATACTATTTTTGGTGAAAACAAAAGCTCCAGGAGCTTCTCAAAAGCTTCGATTTCCCTGCTTCGATTGCGCTTCTTCAACAATAAAATATAAGCGCTTCGCTCTGATGACATGCCTATGTTAAAAGGAAGGGAATTGGGATATGAATAAGAAGCGCGTTGGCATTCTATTTCAGCGCTTCAGAATCTATTCCAGAGCGCTTCAATTCCCCGCTGGGATAGGACAAATAATTGAATTTCCAAAACATTGCAACACATTTTTGAGTCAGTGTATGTCGAATTCAATGAACAAGTACATTGAACTCGGTCGCTTGGGGATGACAGAATCGTGCTCAATTAAACCTATCAAGAAATAAGTACTGATAACATTTCGAAAAATGACCTGCATTTGTAGCACCACTGTTTCAGGATTTTGAATTTTTGAAATAGCTAGAAGTCAGGCGGAGCTAAATCAAGCGAATGGGGTACTTACGTTACGATGTGAGTCAAAAACGATCAATCTACCACCTCCACTTCAAAGCCCCATCTAAATCATCCATCCACACATGATGAAACCTGAGTTATAAGGAACGTCGTTGCCGGTTATTGAAATATCTGTCTTGTTGCCTCTCAGACGATGCAGCGAAAAAAAATCGCAAATTCTATTTAAAATGTAGTCAACGTTCTTCACCCATAAATTACGTTGTTATTAATAAATTACCCCTATTTATAATTATTTAAATTCCCACAAACAACTTTTTAATTGCGTTCATTATTCACCCGGTTATTGGTTGACCACAACAAAAACTACAATAAATAAAATTGCATATAATCTCGGCTAACTCTATAGAATATGACATAATTTGTTTATTCAGGTTAAATTTCCCCAACAATAATAAATATTTCAAAGCAATTATACTCCAGTTTCATATTTCAATCGTAACGCGTTTGGTTGAACAAATTTCAAGAGAATTACAGAGTGATAAAATATGCAGAACAGCAGCTTTCAATTTAAATATTTAAAATGTTTAAATAGCAAAATTCATTAAAAAAAACACCATAAATATTTTGTTTGCTGTAATTAAATGCCCAGCAACCACTTGTTGTTACCATTGATTGAAATAGATTATTCCCGCCCTCGCAACTGAATTACGTTCGATAATATATTTTTAGTTAAAACAACTGAGACTCGATTTTATTTTGAATAAATTTATTAATTCACAACACAATTAAACTCTATTTCGCTGAAATTACCAAAATAATAATATACAAACAATTCGTCTGGTTTGGTAAACAATTTAAATAGCCTTTCGCCATCAAAACAAAACAAACTATGAGGCATGCACAGCTCCATCCTACGTCTATCTTTTTAGTGTCTCGGTATCATTGACTTTTGATGTCAATGCAATTACAATGCAATTGTTGTTTATGCTCTTCATTCGATTATTCAATGAGATTTACTTAAGTGCATTCATTCGTTCGAGCACTGGAGCAGCGATTCCACTACAATCTAATCATACGCTCGCCAACTTTCATCTCTCTGTCGAATTAGCCTTGGATCTAGTTTTAGATCTAGACTTTCTAATATTATCACCCGAATATTTGGAATATTGTCAAATTGTCTTGTTTATACAAAAAAACATACTATAAGAATATCTCTATATTTATTTAGCCTCTGCTTAAATACTGCCTTAAAGCGTAAAAAATCGTATTTGTGCCTTATTTACTCTTGTGTGCAAAAAGTTACTGGCTCTTGGCAGCCGCTATTCTCGTTCTGTCGCTGAGGAACTTATTAATTTTCGGCCAAATCTTGTTCGACTCGGATCCTTCAAACTCGTACACTAAATTAAGATTACGGTAGAAATCGATAACAGGCTTTGTATTACTTTCGTGTATTTCTAATCGTTTTCGAACAATGTCTGGGTGGTCGTCTGGGCGTTGCACAAGATCCTCGCCGGTTACGTCATCCTTGAAAGGTACTTTCGGCTCATTAAAGCCGACATTATAGACTCGACCACTGCGTAAATGAATCCATCTCCCCTGCATTCGTTCTATAATAATTTCTTGTGGGACTTTCAAGCTTAATACGGCATCGACTGGTTCCCGTGAATGAAGAATCGTTGCTTGAATATGAGTGCGCGGGAATCCATCCAGTAGCCATGAGGTGTTACCAAGTTCAGATATCCTTCCAAGAACACACTTAATCACCAAATCATCAGGAACTAACTGACCATTCTCAATGTGGTTCTTAACTTTCTTCCCCAAAGATGTTCCATTGATCACATTTATCCGTAATATATCACCAGGCGCTACATGCACAAATCCGAATTGTTCAACAATCCTCTTCGAAATAGTACCTTTTCCCGAGCCGGGCGCTCCCAGGATAACTGCGCGGAATATTTTCGATGCCATTTTTTTAAAGACCGCACAAAACTTTCGTACTTAAAAAACTGAAGAGTTAGATAACAGCTTGGATCAAAATAAATGATGCAATAACCACCGCCGAGCGAATGCCAAGTTCAACGGAGCTCTACCGACCGACTGACTGATTGTATATGCTTGTAGTTAAGAAAATAGCCAGACGGTAGCGACGATATTTTCGCTACATAGAAAACGATTGAAGCGTCAGAAATCAACGAACGAAAACAACAACCACTAATCACCTTGTCAGACTAGCCTCGCACTGGTCACTCGAAAAGTTTTTCCGGAGTTTATATGGGGACTAGCGAGTGAAGTGCCAGTTCTATTATGCTCCTACGTCATTTAGTTTGTGTACTTCGTGCGAACAGCTGGTGGCGGTGGCATGTTCAAAACAACACTCTTGCTCTTGAGGGGAAAATTATAATACATTATTTTTCGCGCATGTGCATTTTAGGCGGTCATTTAGGGTGAAAGCTCTCTTATCAGCAATGGAATTTACACGTCTGATATACGAAAGGTAAAAATAGCGAAATTCACGGCTTATAAGTACCTATTATTAGGCCGCAAAGAACTTTTGTGGACTGTAGTAGATAACATATGTGATGACGCGGAAGATATGTATAAGAAACACTAAAAGCATGCAACTTTGGACTTTGGATACTTCATATGTTTTGGAAGATAAGCTTACTTTTATATCCAGAATACAAACAGAATCCAACTATGCAAATCGGCAAATACATCTCGTTTATCTGCTTCTTATTTCCCACCAAACAAGGTACACTCACCTTTCCGTAATTCTCCAATTTCTAGACAACGCTAATTCCCCATATTCCTATTCTGCTTTAGCCAACAGAAGAACACAAAAGAAATATCTAGTATTATGGAGAAGCCAAGTAGCTGCTATTTGTATCCGTAGTTAGAACTTTCACTTTCTGTATTACCAAAGCTGTACAGCCAGGAATGCATTCATTCATTCTACATTCTCCCAAGTCTATAAAGCCTAAGAAGAATACCTATATTTAAAGTCAAAGCAATACAGACAAAGACCGAATTTGTCATTTCGTCGTAATTACATTAAGTTGGGAAATATCTGTAATACCCCGGCTTCACCGCCCTAATTTTAATCAAGTTCACTTCAATATGCAAAAGTGGCTTCACCGGCATTGTTCAGTAGAGAAAGCTTCGTGTGTGACGTATTACATTTGAAAGCTCCTTTATAGAGATGGAAAATGGAATTTTCAATGCTTTGTGGGATTTAAATTTTTTATTTAATAATACCTATTATAAAATAAATGTAATTGAGTATATATTTATTCATTGACAGACATCTATACTTCCTTTTTTGATCCATGTTTATTTTTTCAAAGCTCTTACTTTAACTGTCATGTAATAATACATCAGTTGCCATGGAAATATTCCAATTTTTTACTCTCTTTTGAGCGAGCTTTTACTTTGAAACTCAATTTCATGTTCTGTAGGCCCAAAGCAGGCATTTTTTCCTGACTTTAAAATGTGAAAAATGTATGGGAAATCAGGAAATTTTAAAGTACAGTAGACTAATTTGCTCGAACTTGCGAAAATTTGGCGGTGAAGCCGGGGTATAAGTAAAGCCAGTAAAATTTCACTTTATGCATATTCTATTTTTCAATTCACGAGGTGGAAGTTATGGCAGAATGCAAATTCAAGGCATTTTTCGAATATAAGCAGGACATGCAGATCTCTGTAGGTTAGCCGCAGGACTTGTAGATCCACATGGGGTCTATAACGGAAAGCTTGTACTGGATATATCTTCTTCTTCTTAAATGGCGCTACAGTGTTGGCAGAACTCGGGCCTCACGAATTCTCCTCTTCCAGTCGCCTCTAGGTCTTGTTAGCTCTCTCCAATTTGTTATACGAAGCTGCAGTATATTTTCTAGCATGTCATCCATCGACCTATTTCTTGGTCGTCCTACTGTTCTTCTTCCTGACGGTCTACCATTAAAAATCCTATCTTCTGAGTAGGTATACGGCGAATATTCGGCTGAATATTCGTATTCGGTATGTTCAGCGTATTTTTTAATGCTCGTATTCGGCGGAATATTCGGTTAGTTTGCCGAGTAATTAACGAGTATTTAAATAGTAATATTTTAAGATTTAGATATGTTAAAGAGGCTTTATTTTGAAGCCGTACATAAGCAGTATTTGTAAATGAAGCGAGCACCACATTGTGTAACCATTTTTTATTCACAAATCAACAATTTAAAAAATTACCGACTCATTTACATTTTCAATTCAAACATTGTCAGAGGCTATGGGGTTCTATAGTCGCCCGTAAATAATTTCCGAAGGGACAAATTACAATTTAATAACCTTAGTTTTAGTTTTAAAAGGGCATTTTTATTTATTTCCTTACTATATATCTTAATATAAATTTAACTAATGCTTAAAGTTAATTATTCTAGCCTATTCTAATCTATCTAACTTACTGCCCCTCAGCAGGCACTCTAAATTAATCTATGTCTTAAATTTAACTTATGCCTTTCAGCTAAGACTTATCTGATATTTAATTACGGGGCTTCCATCTACAAAAGTTGGAGGAACCCGCTCCCTTACCCTAAGCTTACCTAAATCTTAATGTATTATTAGGTAAAAACTATAACTAGATCCTATTTAAGCCCTAAGCTAATCATTAAATCTAAATTTTAAACTAAACTATATCTGGAGTTTGTAGGGCGAATACGCAACAATTACTCGTCCCCCAACCACCAGAACCAAGTGCTGGCATTGGAAGCATCTTTTTTATCTCATTTTGAAATTCTTGTACTGAACCTCAAGAGATCCTGAACTTTTATATCTTCTTCGCTAAAAGTGAACCGCCTGTCACATGAGGCACTCCCGATCCATCCTGTAGCACTCTTTTTGAGTCCAGGTAAACAAATGCCTCTGGAAGAATATAGCCTTGTGAGCGCGCTGTTCTGTGGTATCTTACGTTCGGGTAGAACGCTCCCCGAATGAGAGGATTGTCGCTCTCCATCGCTCTAGCAATATGTCTTCGAATCAACTTGATTATGAAGTTGTCGATCCTATTAATAAATGCCTTATCATAGAGGACATTGTTGGCGTGAAACTTAGTGAAGCCTGATTCGGGTGTTCGATACAACCTTAAGCACGCCCTTAAGCATTGTCTTTCGAAAACTCGAAGCTTTTCCATATAAAAAGAGGATATGTTGAACCATACTGGGCAACCATATGTTAGGCTTGTTAGCTGTTCACTTTGACCCGTGGGCTTAGGTCTCTGCTATAAAAAAGCCTTTTGGTCATAGGAAACGCCTTGTTTGCCTTGGCAGGAACAGCACATATGTTTCTATTGAAATATAAGTATTAGTCCAGCCAAAGCCCAAGATATTTCACTTCCAATTTCTTTGGTAATAATTGTCCAGCATTTAATAACCAATTTTAGTTGCGTGGTTGCATTTGCACGCGTAAAAGTTTATTCAACAATATCTCCATGACTACAGACTAAAAAATCAGTTGCGCTTGGGTGAGAACAAAGGTTTCATTTTGGTTGCAAACTGGTTGTAAGCATGATTATTGTGAAGCCAGTTTGAAACTGGGATTGCAAACCAGTCGACTCATGTACGGAGGGCCTAATGTTTATGAATTTGTGATATAGTCCCTAATTTTTTGGCGATAACTCTATCACGCGAGAAATTGCAAAAAACGCTCCCAGCCAAAACTTGCCCCTCTTAACGTGATGTCTGATATTCGAAAGTCTATTGACCAACATCACATATGCTGCTTTTTGTTGCTCGATTTGTTGAAAGCATTTGATCGTGTAAATCATGGTTTGCTTAACAAACTCGCCTCCCAAGCTATTTTTTCTCTTCCAGCCCTTAAACTGATATAGTTTTTTAACCAATCGTTTTCAGAAAGTTTTGCTCGGTGACAATTGTTCCTCAGTTGCTGCTCTTCACGTTGACGTATCCCAAGGCTCTATCGTTGGTCCGCTTCTATTCGGGATTTTGATTAATGATCTTGGACATTGAACCTTCTACTACTTAATCCTCGGAAATCCCAATGCACATTTCTCTCATTCTGCTTTTAACTGCCCTAATGTCTCTGATATTCCTTTAAATGGGGCTGTGTACTCAGTAGGTCTCTGCGTATGACCTTAATGAAAGCCTTACTACTCCCTCACCTGATCCATGGCCTATTTTCCCCTCTTTCGACTCTTCCTGCATTTTTGGTCCATTGGTTCGGCACATTTTTGACCGAATATTCGTATTCGGTTGAACTCATATTCGGCGCATCTCTAGTAGGAATGTAGCGGCTCTGATTGAATTCTACCGCATCTACCACAACGACTGTTCCCGCAATGTTTGTCCCGCAACAGACTAGGCCTTTCGGCTCATTCTCACTGTTTGCACCACCCCTTATTTTCACGCACACATCAGTTTAGAAATTCGTTCTTTTCGAGAACAACTCGACTGTGGAACAACCTCCCACCTGAAATTTGAAATTCCTTAAATGGACGTCAATCATATGTTTGCCCAAGTCCGGCAAAGTTGGGTGGCGAGCCTGTTTGGCATTATAAAAGAGATTCCGGAAGCGGAAATGCTAGGAGACTGCAAGCCCGTTAAAATCTCAAAAGTTGATCCACCTTCCTGGTACATACAAGATAAGCTATACTGGACGTTTCTTAAAAAACCGCAAGGCGGACTTAAATCGCACGTGACTCCAAAACAGAAACAGGTGGGAGCGCGGGAATCTGTAGTGAAAGAGCTAGATTCAGTAGAGCGATAAGCCGAGGCATCCTACTGGCATACATTCATGAAAACTTAAAAAAGGCCTATAGGGTCCAGTCAAAATTAGTCTGCCTTCGTTCCCTTGGTAAACTAGATGTTCTCATTAAATTACAAGTGTTTGGCGAATGGGGACATTACATATATCCATCGGTCTGGAGCTGGCTTTTGGGACTCAATAATTTAGTGAAGAAGCCCGTTGCCGAACGGATTTTACTGACACACATCGAACGCTGGAGGAGATTGGCCAATTATAAGGGGTCACCATCTGTGTCGTCTGTTTTCGCGGCCAAGGATATTAGGATACTTGTTGGCTTGATTGCCGGACATAGCCAAGGCGGATGACCCACCGGCAAGATTTGTCCTGAGAAAAATTAGTGTGCCCTTCGTGTTCGCTGTTAGTTCCTCGCGATAGCGGGGAGCAGGATGTTATTGTTTGACGAAACCCTGTTCTAACAGTCATGTCTAAGCGACAATCTATTCGGCAGACTGCTGAGCCTGTTCATAAACGATACTCAGAACTATTAGTAGGAGAGCTAGTGAACCATCTGACTAACCCGTTTCCCACAAAGCTAGAAAATTTTTAAATGATGTTTCATTATCAGTCGAGTAAGAAAGTACCGTTCTGGCAGACATCTCGCGGTTGCGTCATCATCCCTTAAATTTTTGAAAATGTAAAATTTTTTTTTATTTTAACCTACTCCCACAAGGCTGAAATTTTAATATGTTGTAATTTACATATGTTTAAATGTAAAAACAAAATGACAACCTATTTTGAGGGTTGCAAGTATGTGCCAGACAATAGCAAAGTTGTCATGGGGATAGTAATTCATAACCTGCTCCCACAAGGCCCAAATTTTGAGCGAACATTCTTTCAATTGTATAAAAAGTATATGTAAAAAGCCAGAACATTCTAGCGGTTGCAGCTATCTGCCAGAAGAGTATAAAGGGTGCGGGGAAAGTCTGGGAACGGTCCGATATTTCCTGAAGGGTAGGTTTTCGTGAAAAAAGTTTCGAGCAAAAGTTGATCCACTTAGAGTGTGGAATCGGTTGCACATAAAAACTCACCACCACCCATTCACCCCTCGCAGGGGGTTGGGGTAAATCTGAAATTTGAAGTGGCAACCCCTATTTTTTCTCACGAATATTGGTTCTCCCAAGAAAAATATCAAACTTTTATCTGAAAATTTTTTCCTCGAAGCCCCCCTGAATCCTGAAAAATCATCAAAAATCAAAATTATCGCATAACATCATTCATTAAGCTGTATTTCAAGTCCTACTGCCATGAGTGGGTGCAAACGTTTACACCTGTTAAAGTGTTTGCCTTGAAGAAATCCGTCAACAGATCCATTAGCAATTATTTCCCTGTCCACAGCAATTATCATTAAACCACAGCCACTAATAAACTTTCCAATTGCTTTGAAGAGAGCCAACATAACGTGAAATGGTCCAAGATGTATGAACAAATTGTCATATAACGGTCGCTCAACTGATTGGATTTGCAGGGCTACTTTGGCGATGGCTAAATCGTATGTGATTTCCAAGTACTTTTGATTTAGTTCTCCAGCAATGTTTTTAATTATTTTCATCGTTTCAATGATAGCAGATGGATTTGTTGGGGAATCGTTAATAGGTGTTAAAAAGGAAATTTTTTGCTTAGAAGTATTGATGTCTTCAACAACGTTATAATTAAAACCAACCCACATTGGTGTATTTGGTATCTTCAAAGCGTGACAAATCATCCATAATGTATCCAATTGTTGTATTTGGGGAAGAGTTTCAACATGTATCTGAAAAAATGGTTCTAATATCCGTAATATTTTCAGGTTCAATACAGACATTCTCAGGTTCAACAAACACATTCCCATTGACATCATCATTTTTAGGTATTGTCTGATAAATAATACCACGGTATCATGTAATGTATCTTTGCCGCTTGTGGTATCCACAAAACGATCAAAATTATCAAATGCCACTCCAGTAAATACTTGTTAGAATCCCTCTACAACCCAGCGGGAAATGAAGCGCTCTAACAGGGATGAGGAAGCGCTCATTTATAAGCTCGATGTGCTTGCTGTTTGTATGATACTTCATTTCATTTTAACATTGCATGTCCGCAGATGTAAGCCCTTATAAGCTGCTGAAAGCGAGTGCGGTTTAAGCGCTTGAAAGTAAGGCAAGAAGAAGCACTTGCATCATGTTTTATCCTGAAAACGACCCCACCGTTCAGTCGTTTCACACTTTCCTGCTGGAAAGTGTAAAAACCATCCGGTGCTTCAACTACGCATACTAGTAAGGCTGGGGCAAGCGCTTATTTCTTGCTTCTATTGTAAGGGCTTGTTATTTTTCCCGCTGGGAAGCTACAGTATGATATATGTATTCTCTCTTTCGAACATATAGTCCATTCAAAACGCGGGGGGGGATGTTCCAAAATAACACCGTTAAGAAAATCGAACCCTAAAGGTTTTTGGGGTCGCTGATCACGAAAATCGGGGTCCCGCGGTCCTAAAACATGGGCGTCATCCTTAAAAATGCAAAAAACACCCCTTTTTAGGGGTTTTTTCGCGTTTATTTCAATAATAATGAAAACTAATGCAATGAAATACACTTTTTTTGCGAAGGTGGTTGATTTTTACTAAATCAAGGCGAACTTTATGATAAGGGGTAGTCCTAAAGGGTTGAAACCACCCCTAAATCGGCTAAAAATAGAAAAAGATGTAAACATTATTTTTTTTAAGTTTATGCCTCAAATTCGATTTTGTGGGCGTACTGTCAGGCAAAAATAAATTATTTTCAACCCTTAAATGGTTAAAACTACCCCTACAATTATAAAAATCAATTTTATATAAAAAAAAATTGCATTTGCATTTTTTCAATTATAATTGTAATGTAGGGGTAGTTTTACCCCCTTGGGGGTTGAAAATAATAAATTTTTGGTTGATAATACCTATTGAACCTAATTTCAAGCAAAAAGTAAAAAAAAAATTTTGCAAATTTTTTTATAAAAAGTTGATTTTTATAATTGTAGGGGTAGTTTTAACCCCTTAAGGGTTGAAAATTATTTATTTTTGCCTGACAGCACGCCCACAATCGAATTTGAAGCATAAAATTAAAAAAAAATGTTTATATGTTTTTCTATTTTTAGCCGATTTATGGGTGGTTTCAACCCTTTAGGACTACCCCTTATCATAAAGTTCGCCTTGATTTAGTACAAATCAACCACCTTCGCAAATAAATATTAAAAAAAGTGCATTTCATTGCATTAGTTTTCATTATTATTGAAATATTAGCGAAAACCCCCTAAAAAGGGGTGTTTTTTTACATTTTTAAGGGTGACGCCCATGTTTTAGGACCGCGGGACCCCGATTTTCGTGATCAGCGACCCCAAAAACCTTTAGGGTTTGATGTTCTTAACGGTGTTATTTTGGAACACCCCAACGCGCGTTTTGAATGGACTAATAAGAACTCGTACAAGTATGTTGCGCTCGCTATTATATACTCTTCTGGCAGATAGCTGCAACCCCTAGAATGTTCTGGCTTTTTACATATACTTTTTATACAATTGAAAGAATGTTCGCTCAAAATTTGGGCCTTGTGGGAGCAGGTTATGAATTACTATCCCCATGACAACTTTGCTATTGTCTGGCACATACTTGCAACCCTCAAAATAGGTTGTCATTTTGTTTTTACATTTAAACATATGTAAATTACAACATATTAAAATTTCAGCCTTGTGGGAGTAGGTTAAAATAAAAAAAAATTTTACATTTTCAAAAATTTAAGGGATGATGACGCAACCGCGAGATGTCTGCCAGAACGGTACTTTCTTACTCGACTGATAATAAAACATCATTTAAAAATTTTCTAGCTTTGTGGGAAACGGGTTAGTCAGATGGTTCACTAGCTCTTAGACTATATAAAACATCGAGATAACTTCAAAAAGCCCGAACCCAGCAAGGGCCAAGTTTTACGTAAATCTGATGCTGTTCATATTCAGTTCTACCGTTTATATTTTACTATTTAATTTGGGTCCACTCACCTTGATACATTCCAAACATCGGAAAAAGTACTAGTAAATTGTTTAACTATTATTTTTAAATATTTGCACAACACTTTACTTTTGATTCACTTTTGAAATAACCACCTTGGTCAATGTGTCAAAAAATACGTTTTTGCGACTCACTTTTCAAAAGAGAGTTGCCGCATTCTATTAAAATATCTACCTATTGCGGCACCAGCTTGACTTATTTTCACTTAAAATTTATCGCAACATATTTTTAATAGCTAATTTGCTATTTGAATTATACACTTATAAATTCCTTTTTTTATTTGACGAGCTTTTAAGTTAGATAACTAAATAAAATTAATCAAAACTTCTATTTAAACTTTCATTTATAAAATCCATCAAACTTCACTCCCTTCCCGCCTAAAATAAAAACATCGCAAAATGACGTTTCCGATCCAAATTTTTCCACATGCGATGATTTTTCGTGATATTCGAAAATGAGTTGTAAAATCGAAATACATCGAAACAGCTGAATTTTGACATTCTCGTTGTTTTTATAAGTGAAATTTATACTCTGCGACTTAAAAAATTAAATAAAAATCGCATTTAGTTAAAAATTAATCTAAGCACACAAGTTTTTACTCTAAATATATACAATTTCAATAAAATTAATATAAGGGATTTGATTATTACGGTAAAATAGAAAATATCGACGGCTTTTAGAAGAACCTTGATGGACAATGGAAAATATAAATAGATTCATATCGATGATTAACATGTTTACGAAATGAAAAATAAACAAAATAAAAAAAAAGGGTTTGTATCGGCGAAAGCGCTATTGGAGCGATCGTAAACTGGCCATAAATTAAACGAAATAAACAATTGAAAATGGAACCGAAAAAAATTACATCTCTAGCGAAATTGCTGCGTGATAATGGTGACAAAGTATTGAGCTCTGAGTTCAAGTTAACTTTATCTGGTACGTATAAAGAGTCCACGCCTAAACTACATTTACTGACTGATATTATCATTCTTAAATAGGTCCACTCCTTCGAGCATTGAATGATTCATTCAGGGTAATCGCTGATCATACAGATTTGAGCGCACCTCAAGCCTTCCAGGTGGTTGTACCCAGTAATGCGAAGTCGGATGTGTACAGAGATTTACAGCTTGTGCATGATTTTGTACAGAAAACTCTATTACTTTGCATAACACACTTTCCAGGCGATGATTTCTTTGAAGGTCCTATAGATATATCAAAATTTCGAGGACTCCGTCGATTGGAAGTAAGAAAAGTGAATATTAAGCAGATAGTAGGCATTCAGCCACTCAGAGCTCAGCTGGAACATCTCATGTGCATTAGAAGCTTGGATTCGGTCGAAGATGTAATAATATACTGCGGAGGCGACCATGCTAATGGTTTCGTCTGGAACGAATTGAGAATAGCCGATTTCAGTTATAACAATCTTAAAACTGTCGATTCTTCATTAGAATTTGCCCAATGGCTACAAAATTTAAATTTAAGCCACAATCAGTTAACAAGCGTCGAAGCAATCAAATGGCTACCAAATCTAAAACTCCTCGATTTAAGCTTTAATTGCCTTGCAGTCATCCCAAATTTCCACACTGAAGCATCGCGCAGATTGCAAGTTATAATATTACGTAATAATTTTATTGAGAATTTAAGTGGCTTATCACGTCTAGATGCCCTGGCGGAACTAGACTTATCCGATAATTGCCTCTTAGATCATCAGATGCTTCTGCCTATATCTACACTTGTTGCATTGCGTTATCTCAATTTGAGTGGGAATCCTCTGTTTTGCCATCCGAAACATCGTCAGATTACATCACGATATTTGAATAAGAACACTGCAAGTGTGAAATTTATTTTAGATTTTGAAGCCCTTACAAAAAAGGAAAAAACTTTGGTGGGAACTTTGCAATACATAAATTCATCCTATGCATCCCGCCTATCACTCAATGTCAGATCAAGTGGACAATCTACACCTATTAGTAAGCTATCACAAGCCGAAACTCCGGCTTCAAGTGTTGAGTCAATTCGTAATTTTACACTAAATGGTCCATACAACACCGAAATGACCGATTCAATTATCGAAAAGCAGAAGAAATTGAAGATCAGAACTGTCGAAATAGAGGATGTTAATACCAATAAATCGAACAGTTCGAACCCCGAGGACATCGCAGCAAGTAGTGATAATATATCAAAGCTCGAAGGAAGCAATGATCACTTAAAAATGAAAAAACAAATCGAAAGCCTTCGAGACAAATTCGGTGCTGATTGGCTACAGAGTGAGAATGCAGAAATGGTTCACCGGGTTTTGGGTATAAAGGTATCAGAAGAGGTTCGTGATAATAAATTAACATCACAGAGAATGGTTGATGATCTGCTTGGGCAAATGAATATATCTCAGACAAGTACAGGGGAACCAGCAAAACAAGATTTAGTTGCAGCTACATCAACTCCGGTGGAAAAAGATAAAAATTTTGAATTTCCTAGTGGGAATATCACACAAGTCAATAAAAGTGAAGAAACACAATTGGAAAGTTTAGTAGATAAAACGGTTGATGAAAGTCAGACTGTGTACCAGACAGCGAAAGAAAATATTACAGAGATTTTTGATGATATTTATCCAGCTTCGGCGGAAGATACAGAAGGTATTTTTACTATAAAAATAATGACCAACAGCTAAAATATTCTCTTTTTATGTATAGTTTCCGATCCAGAAGAAAATGAAGAGACTTATATTGTTCACAGTAAGGATAGCATTGATGAGCTTTTCCTTACAGTATCGCAAACATGGATTAAGGAGAGGGATGCACTCAATAGAAGGTATTTCTTAATATTACAAATGCGACAGCTTAATAGAAATTTTTGTATTTTTAGAACTAGAGCAAAATGGACCTTACGAATCCTGGAGAGTTGCGACAGGATTAATTCGAATACACTTCGAATTAATTTCGATACCATTAAAAAGGATAGAAAAGAACGAATATACACCGTTGAAGAAGGATTATGTCACGTAAAATTACTTGTTTATTTTTAAAATTACATATAAATTATTTATGATGTTGATGAAATTTGCCCGGTCTCAAAAGCCATAACACTTTGACGAGGACAAATTTTATTGGCTCTGATGGTTGCGGGAATTGTAATGCCGCGAAAGATCCCTGAGAATGTGGTGATTGAGCCCGCGCAACCGAGGTGCCGTTACAAGTCAAGCTTTGTTATTGACTTCTGTAACATTTGTGGACTTCATGCGAATTTCTCTTTTGTTGAGTGCCACTTAAATAATTCCAAACCGCCAATTTTCGCACTAAGTGAAACCCAAATATCACCCGATACTGACTTAATTGTCAGGCTACACTTTAACACACAATCCCTCCTCCCATAGAGGTATTGACATCTGTATTATGGATGTAAAGGTTAATAATACTTTTTATGTTACGCTGCTGTCGGTGGCGCTGGGTCTCAAAATCTTTTCACTATTAGTTCGCATTCTTGCCAATAGCCTCGGCAACTGATAATCTTTGATTCTTTAGGTCGCCCTCGATTCTTCGGTGTCGATCGCTGAATTCTTCACTCTGCGGGACGGTCTCATCAGAGAAGTTTACGTAGCAAGCGGTTATCATCCATTCGGCAAACATGTCCAAACCACCTTGGTCGATGTTTTTGTATTTCTTCTTCGATCAGTGTCTGCTGATCGCATCTTTGTCTGACTATCTCGTTTCGAAGGCGATCGCGGAGTGAGACACCGAGAATATGCCTCAAGCATCACATTTGGAAGACCTCAAGATTCTTGACGTCCTATTTGAGAAATGTCCACGTTTCCGATCCATAAAGAAGAATTGGAAGGATTGTCGTATCGAACTCCGAGTCGTTCATTGAATGCTCCACGCGTCGATCACAACGTTGAAGAGAAGTGGCGGAGCGACGTCTCCATGTCGGACACCTGTTTGAATCAGGAACTCCTCGGATAAGTCGCTTCGAATACGAACGCTGCTGGTTGAGCCATCGTTCGACGCTTGGAGAAGTTGAATGTGTTCGGTTAACAAGGCTCTCCACAAGCTGTTCCAATCGCTGCAATCGAAAGCGAATTTGAAATCCATAAAAACGACGACAGTACGAATTCTTTCTTCCATTAGCTGACGGAGTGCGAATATTTAATCAATACATCCTCTTGTCCAAAACCAGCTTGTTCTTTCCGGCTCGTTGGCTCACTACTTTTCTGGAGCCTCGATTGCATGATTTTCGTAAATACTTGGCCGACGATCGAAAAGAGGCTAATACCGCGATAATTCTTGCATTCCCGACTGTCGGTTTTTTTCAAAATTGGGACAACGAGCGCTTTCTTCCACGCCGACGGAATACGATCCCAATGCCATATGTTTGTTATGGGCACATGGAGTTATTGTGATAAGACATCACCTCTGGCTTTTATCATCTCGGCGGTTACTTGGTATTTTCCCTTAAATTAATTGCTGACGACATCTTTTGCTCCACCATCGACCCTTTGAGCACCGTAGGAATGTAGCAGCACTGACAAAATTTCGTCGCTATATCATTCGACTGTCGATCTTTCGCAGTCAGTATATCCGAGCTCCTGCAACATCCAAGAGTTCAAATGCAAGGTTCACCGCCACCTTCTTCAACACCCCTTCTAACCCTTAACCTATTCCCCCGTGCTAAGCTTGTTGCTAGACATTGCACCATGACGTGACAAACGACATAACGGACTGGTAGTATAAAGGCAGATTCCTAAGCTTAGCACTGCTACATAAAAAAAATATTTTATGTGATTATTTTTTTCACGTTACAGGAATTAGAAAAGAATCTACGAGAAATATTATCAAACCGCCAACTATCTGAAATGAATCAAACCCTTTATCGATGTATTAAATGCTCATGCCAATTTTCAAGAGAGAATATTTATCATAAGCGATTTGAAACTGGTATTAACTTCAATGATTTGAGAATAATATATTTTTAAAAAATATAATTTAATATTTTAAGATATCGTTTGTCCAGACTGTAATGGAACATTTGTTGTTGAAGTACATGAATCACATAAAAATGTTAGTCCATCGCAAGTAAAAACTGCATTAGATAAAGCACCACCAATACCGTCCTTAACCACTTCAGCTTTACAGCCAGAGGCTGGAGCCAGTGAAAAATATGTTATTGAAGAAAGTGCATCGCACAGCAGCATAGGTAAATATTTATTTATTTATTTAAAAGTTTTCAGTTTTTGTGCCTTGTGTTTATGTAATTAGTATATATTATACAAGTGCAGGGGAATTAACATATTTTAATGGTGTTTATTGCATAGATATCGAGCGAATTTCTTTGAAAACATATGGTAAAGATAACAGGCAATAATACAGAATTAATTCATTCCATGTAATTTCGAATTCTTAATATTTTGCGATTATAAGGCTTATCCTGTTCAAGGGAGCTTAAAGTATCCCCAATAATTCGCAAAAATTCCCATATAAACTTCATTAAGTAATTAGTCCAGTAAAATAAGGAATTCACTTCGGAAACGGGGCGGAGTTTTTCCCATTCTCTTCTAAATTGCATCAATAATATATGATAAAAAATCCGCTTCCCGCTAATATAGTTATAGGCTAGTCGGTGAGGCATGTTCATGGCATATGGGGGAGATTATTGCTGGAATCACTTCGTGTTCAATTGTGGGTGTTCAACTCTATGTTTGCCCACAAATAGGTTGACCGCACAAGTTATTGTGAATAAAATAGACACTTTTTCTTTTCTTTTTTAATATCTCCGTTCCTGCTAACTTTTAGTATAACCTATACCTTGGGAAAGTTATTCGTTATTGAAATTCTAAAAATAAGCCCTGTAAGAAGTCCCTAGGTGCAAGTGTGATCTTGCAAATAGCTTCCAAAGTTTTCAAATCACCTTATTTTCACTATTTGTTTATTCGAAAACAACTGCACAACGGCAAGGTACAAAAAATTTCAACAAGATCGATTCAGTACATTTTGAGTAATTAACGATCGAATATTTTTTTTAACATTAATTAATAATGGCGCCATTTTTGTAAGATCGGTTTATAATTGGGACACTCATTTAGAAAACTTAAGAAACAATTGAAAATTAAATCCCGTTGGAATTTTCGGAAAATCGCAAATTTGGTCGATTTTACTTTACTTTTACTATAAGAAATAGTAATGGCGAAAAGTAGGCATCCTTGTCGTATCTCAAAGCTGTCGGATTATTTTCCGTTATGGAGAACTCTGCATTTGGAATTGTTGTATAGGTCTTTTATTAATTCTATTATTTTCTCTGCCAATTACCGTTCCCGTAGTGTCTGCCATATAAAGCTCCTATTAACCGAGTCGAACGCTTTCTCATAGTCTACGAAATCAAGGTAAAGGGGGATCGTAGTTTAGTAGACTGCTCCACTATGGTTGTCAAGGTGTTAATATGGTCTATACAGGAGCGGCCCTCTCTGAATCCAGCCTGTTGTCTTCTAAGCGTTCGGTCTACTGCCTCTCTTGTCCTTGATAATAATATGTGGATTTTGCCCATAGTAGATAATAAACAGATGCCCCTCCAGTTGTCACATATTGTTAGGTCCCTCTTTTAGAGTATTTTGACTGAAATAGTTTGCTGGTGTAATATTTGTTGCAGGTGCCAGAAAATTCTCGCCTTTTAATGCTCTCTCTCTACGTTAAACCGTCTACGGTTTATGGAATTGCGAATAGTTGCTACTACCAAATGGTGGTCGATTCCAGTGTCTGCTCGCCTGAAGCTCCTGACGGCCACGTGATCTAGCTGATTTTTCGTTTTACCATCGTGCAATACTCAGGTCTCTTTGTGTGTCTTCTTGTGGCAAAAGTAAGTTCCACCTACCATGAGTTGGTGGGAATTACTAAAGTCAATGAAAAGTTGACCATTGTTATTGGTAACTTGGCTTAGGCCTTGATTTCCAATTGTGTGTTCAAGGCCGGTGTTGTCACGGACGCTCTGTGTGTGCGTTTAAGTCACCCATTAATACAATGATGTCTTCCCTTGGAATAGAGCGAAAAACCTCATTCAATCTCAGATAGAACACGTGTTTGATGTCATCTTCTGCGTCTTCAGTTGGAGCGAAGCATTGGACTACCTTAGTACTTCTGATACGCAGGCGCAAGGTAATAATCCTCTCAGAAACTGGTGACCAGCTAATCACGCTGGACCTGGGTTCTTTGGTGAGTATTACGCCAACGCCACTTTCAGTTTCGTTTCGAATATATGAAGGGCTCACCGTTTAGGCAGATATCTTCCCCGCGTCGGACCATCTGGCCGAGCTAAGGTCCATGATCTTGATTTTATATCGATTCATCTCGTTGAGGACTTCATCCAGGCGTCCATCAGCAAGCAGTGTTCTCATGATCCAATTCGTGTTTGCCGATTGGTAGCAATGGTCTTTTTTATGGGAGCGGGTTACTAACCCAACCGACGCAGAGAGCTCGCCATTCGCCCGCCACCCGTTAGCTCCTTCCGAAGAAGTCCCCGACGGAGTACCGCGCGGAGGTGGGATTAGGATTTCCTAACAGCTCTACTAGGTGTTTGTCTGCAGTGACTCTGCTCGAGTTTTGATAGATGTAACAAATGGGGTGCCACCACCTTCCAAGGCCTTAGACCGTTCGCCCTCCATAGACGACGCCATATCAATAAAATGTTTCATCATTCCACTATATTGTTATCAGCCCAGACCTTGAAACCCCCGTACAAGGATTTTTTCCGTTTCAATCTTCTGAATACAGAACATAATAAAATTTCGCATTCAAAATTGTTTCAATTTCTGAATAATTGTTTATAATTATAACAATAATAAAGTAGCGGCATTTTTTAATGAGTGTTATTTTATACGTAGAGCTTTTACAACAGTTTAAAAAAAATTCGAAGACGATACGACCTGCTACAAGGAATTCCGTACTTAAGCCCGTTTTTTGCCTTATTTTACTGGACTAAATGGCAACATTTACGAATAAATAACAATTCATATTTTTACCTGAAAATACCAACCTGAAAAACCAAACTAAATTGTGTTTTGAACAAGCAATATACTTCTTCCATGTAACACCATTAGTAGCACATTATTAATACACCATCATAGTTAAAGGATTGTTTTATTTGGACGTTTCAACTTATTATTTTTGGTTTTCTTAATTTCACTTCTAACATTTAGAAATGCAATTTTAATTTTACTATAATACACAATTTAGATTTTTTTAAGTATTTATGTATGCCAAAGATACGAGATTTTTATTTATGTGAAAGACTCAGACGGTCAGAGGAAATGCCCCTTTGCACTGTCGACGGTTCTATTGTTGGAGCACATAAAAGTAAAAGATGGATAGCAGATGCATTCCAAGGTCTTTAAGTTGATGAAGAGTATTTTAACTTGTTCCAAGTGTGATTTTTTCATGGTAACAAATATACTCTGCCACATCCTTTAAAATGCCTGTTTATTGCGAGAGAAAGTTATGCTTCGAAGTCGTAGTTTCTTTTTTGGACTTCGGACCACTTCCACCAGTCGTCTGCTACGTCTTGCTGTTCTGTTATTCTGTGTCTTTGGCATAAAATTACCATAATTTTTCAACATACATTTATAGGTTTTTTGTAAATTAAATACTAATCACAAAATTAATTTGCATGCAATCACATTGATTAAAGGAGTGTGGAGGTTGACTGCCCAGAAAAATATAAGTAGATAATCCAGATAAAAGTTTAATTATAAAAATTTATTTAAATAATAATGTTCTAAAACTTCTAGGCTCAGCAGGGTCCCTAAATGAATCATCATCCTGTTCAAAAATTTCAAATTCAGAAAGTTCATTCGATTCGAATCAAAGTGTGGCTGGCAGCTCAGCTAACGATAAAGATATTGATATAAGTTTAAATCGAAATTGTGAAAGTGATGTTGAAATATTGAGCAATCCTAGCCAAAGTAGCATTGAAGTTCTTGATAATATATCCAGCCGTAAAACATCGGAGGAAAGGAGAATATCAAGAATACCATCCTTGGAAACTATCGAGGATCAAAGTTTACGAAATGCATTTGGTTTAACTCTTGTAAGCAAGGAAACATCTACCGAGGAATCACAAAATATTGTTGCTGATGTCAAAGATAATTTAATTAGTGAAAATGATAAGAAAACTTCTTTGGGTCCAATCAATTTAACAGAGAGCAGCTCTTCTGGGTCGGTAACGGACAGCATTTGCACAGCTTATGAACAAACTGAAAAGAGTAGTGATTCGGTGCAATCTGGTGAAATGAAATTTGTTCATAATAAGGGAAGTATTGAGAAGGATAAAGTTAAGGAAAAGAATTTGGAAAATGAAAAGGATTGGGATAAAGAGAAGGATAATAAGAAGGAAGATTCTATTATTTCGTCGATGTTTGGTGGTAAGTACGACAGTAAATTTATTACAATGTTTATAATTATTTTAATTATTTCATGTCAAGTATCTAAATACAAAAGATTCTAGCGTTGGAATTTGTGTTTTCAGTAATATTTTTTTTCCAAGTCGTAATTTGTGTTTAGAGATTAATGTTAAATGTTGATTCAATTGCTTGTGATTATTCTTAAACCGTTGAAAACGAGCTATGCTTAGAGGCCTAGAGTTAGAGGTGGTCCATTAATTATGTGAGGTGATTTTGGCGAATTTTCGACCCCCCTCCCCCTCCCTCCTTCCATAATCTCACTGTAAATCTGCAGTACTTACAAAAAAACATACAGTTACGGGCGTAAACACAGGAAGTCGGGCCTTTCCGCGGGTCACCCTCACCCATTGGTGGCTAAACAATTGAGGGCCGACTCCACTACTTTGTTTTAAGGGAAAATCGCAAGAACTTACTCTGGGAAGTAGTAGTAGTTTATTTAGTGTTTTCTTAAATATTAAAGAAGTACTTTTGTAATTGCTTATTACTAATGCAGAGAAAAATGGGTTTGGTGACCGGGAGTTTGATTTTCCTGCCGCGTGTGAAGTCAAAACACAAAAAGCGTGTTCAAAAATTTCGTAGCTTTTCGTTTTCTTTGTTAATCATCTCAGTCATTCCTCGCCTATGCCATCGCCGTGTTAGTGTAATGTGCTTTTGGTACTGGATAGAAGCGCTGATTCCACATGGGCGTACACACGCCACGACAATAGTCGGCTGCAAACGCGTTTTATGCGGAAGAGGGTGAGAGAGGACGATGGAATGGACACAATTTTCATCGTCCTCTCTCACCCTCTCCTTCATAAAGCCTCCCAATGACTTGGATTTCTTGAGAGATGCAAGTTCCTCCTCCAGGCAGCCGCCCTAGCTACAATCTCCAAATCCTACATTTGGCCATTCGTATATCTCGCAGGCGCCCCAAAAACCCCCTTGGCTTGTCTCAACGAGGGTGCAAAATCTTGCCATCAAACTCATTGGTGATGGCACCTTTCGCGCATCTATAAACCCTTAAGCCATAGTAGCAGCCCTCTCTTTACTTTATCGCTATTACACATCGTCTGTCCTGCCTGCACAGCAATATTTTTCTCGCAACACAAGACTAGCCAGCACGGCCCACCCTATACCCTACATCCGATCTACAAGTCCGTTTATGAATAGAACAACTCGACTGTGGAATAGTGTCCCACAGTCAATATTTCCGAATTCGTAAAACATCTTAGAGCTCAAACTTAAGGCCCCCATACAAGGTCAAATTGGATGTACATCGAAGTGCGGATGTGCAACCAAAACTATCGATTGTGAGTAGGTCGTCCGAACAAAACTCGTTCCGCGAATGGGTTTTATGAAAATTTGAAAGTACATCCAATTTGACCGTATATGGGGGCATTTAAGATTCACCGACATTTCCTTGGGCACCCCTCACACCCCCTCTAACCTTTCCTATTCTCTTCTATTCTTCAAACCAAGCTTACTATGAGACATTGCACCAAGATCTGAACTACAAGACAAACTGGGTGACATCTCAGCTTTGTTTTTTTCACATTAAAAAAATATACACTATTTCTTGCGGGAAAAAATTACGTGATATTTGTCGAGACCCCACTCTCCCCTACGTGAGATATGGTGAAATTCGGGCCTCCCCCTAAACGCCTCACGTAATAATGGACGACTCCTTACTTGGTTATCTATGTTTTCTTTTTGTATCGTTATATATTTGATTCTGAATATCCACAACAATTTGCAGCACATCCGCCCATTCCAATTTATTATTGAGCACAAATGTTTATACTTGTTTCAGGTTTATTTCAATCGACAAATTTACTAATGTCACGCTCAAACAAGCCAGATCAAATGCAACAATGTGAAAAATTTAAATATAATTACACAAATTTTAGCGATGTCGATCATAGATTAAAGCTTTACTTTTATCAAATGAAATTCGAAGATGAAAACGAACATTTTAAGTGGTTAGTTAAGGGAAAGATATTAAATGAAATCGCATCTGAACTGCCAGAGGGGATAATTGTGATGTCGACAACAAAAATTTATATAATGCAAGTTATTGGCCCGGAGAATGATGACATATCAAAATGGTTAAAGCAAATATTTTGCGGAACACTAGATAAAATTGAAGCTGTTAACTTATTGCCCTGGAAGATCGGATTTTCTTTTAAAATAAAAGGATGGGGAAACTTTGTTCTTTTGCTTCAAGATGATACAAGAACTGATAGTTTCCTTATGTATTTTGCAAGTATGTTTCTTGTCGTTTTTAGTTATTTTCACCGCACCATCAAAAATGTTATTTTTCTTCTTTTAGATGATCCACATCCCCTTAACTGGACAGCTGACGACAAAATAGCTGATAAAGTAATCAAATCCCTACCATACTCTGCAGTTGATGAACAATTAAAAATGTTCTCAATTTTAAATAGCTCTGAAATAATTGCTGACAATAATACAAAATCTCTAGCACCATCAGCGTTTTTAACAACCGACACACATCTTTATCTAACATCTTCAAATATATCATGGCTACTGTCCAATTCGGATAATGATCTGCAAATCAATTATACACAAGTAATGAGCAATCTTGTAGAAGTAGATAGACCATCAAAGAATATATTTGCAATAAATTTCTTGGATGAAACACAAGATAAATGTGAATTGTGGAAATGCTATTTTGAAACAAAAGAGAACGCTGAAAGCTGTCTCAATGCAATTGGACAATCGTGGGAGAAGCTTTTTGGTGTGCCTTTAATAAATAATTGATATTTTTTTTGAATATTCTTTTTTAAAAAAATTTTATTTTTATGTTTACAAATGATAATAATAATATTAAATTTTACAGTGATATTACTTAGTACAGTTTATCGTTCAGTTTTACTACAATAATGTTAAATACGTGCATAATTATTATATATATATAAATCGACCATAGAGAGCAGATTAGATTTTAATTATTGACTAATATTATATGACAAAAAAAAATTTCTATGATTAAAATGAGTTGTCTAACTAAGTGTTTTATTTATTTAACTTGTATTATTATTATGTGAGTATGGGGTGGACACCGTGGCCAAGTTAGACCTTGGCACGAAGGAAAGAAAGAAAAGTTGAAGGCCGGACCTGAGCGAGCGGGGCCCAGAAGCTCTCTGATAAACTTTCTTCTACTAAACCAGATCAGAGCAGGGCATTCACAGATAACATATGTGGAAGTCTCGTAGCATGCTGTTCCTAAAAAGGCTCTGGGAATATCGGTCTGGAATGGCCTTATGACTGTACCCAGCATTCAGAGAATAAAGCGTTCTGCAGGATTGACGCTCGCTGTGCAGGCACCTCAAGGTTTCTTCCGGGTTAGAGGTGTATGAGCCATCTTGTTTTATAAGAAGGCCCACAGCGTTGGAGAAGTCTTTGGGGAGGAGCTCTTACACTCTAGTTTCCTCTGGTAGTGCTTACAAGCTCACAATGCTTTCTCCAGGTAATAACTTTTGGAGCGTTTCAGCTTTTTGTTGTACACTGTAAGAGTAAATATGTTTTCTTCCCATTGCCCTATTGAATAGTTTCCCAACTTTCCTCCTACTCATTGCAGCAAGTCTGCTATTCGAGCATGATACTTTACGTGACGTGTAGGAGGAGAACAAAGTGATGAGGACAAATTTTATTCACTCTGATGGTTATGGCCAATGTAATGCCGTGAGAATGTGGACGTGTGCTGCTGCAGTCCATACAATACGTAGAAGCTATTGAAAAAAATCACTGGATCAACAAATAAACGAAAAACACAAAAGTGATAATAAAAAAAAACAAACAAAAATTAACTACTGCATGTGTGTGTTCTAGGCGAAAGCCACCGGCATAACTTAGCGAACGCACAGAGGACTCACGTAAGTTTCCTTTGCTCCTATCCAAACTCGAAGCTAGGAACAGCGGTTGGCGTGGCCAATATCTGTCGGTCGATGAAGCTTGCCGTTGCCCCGTCTCAAGAGGCATAACACTCTTACCCGGAAAAATTTTATTGACTGCCTCGAGGAGTAAATCCCTTTAAAAAATGTGGCGATTGAGGCCGCGCAACAGAAGTCCCGTTACAAGTCAAGCTTTCTTATTTGCTTCTGTAGCCTTCGTGGACAGAGTGCCACTTATCGAATTTTACCCGCTATTTTCGCACTTGGTGAAAGCCAAATATCACCCGATACTGACTTAGCTCATTACCAGGTGTCGGGGTACACTTTAGTGCATAATCTCTCCCCCCATAGGGGTATTCCCAATCTATGTTTAGGAAAGACGTAGCTTATTATAAAATATACAAAAGCACTTCTTCAGCTTTTAACTATCTTTGGATTAAAATCATCTTCCGAAGCCGCGTCATATGCTTCTGCTTTCTATACAGAAGCCTTAACATAAGTAACGTAGCCTCAACTTCATCATTTGATGTTATCTCTGAACAGATCTCGGGATTTTTATTATCCAGTCATTTTTGGGGGTGATTTCAATGCTCACAATGTAAACTGGCTGACTTACTCAAAGGGCGCCAGTGCTTCTGGCAAGGACGTCAAGCTCTTTGCAGACACTAATAATCTACATGAAATTGTGGATCATCCCACGAGAGTCCCTGATTTTGATGATCAAGGAACCTTCTTTTTCTTACCTCTCATCCATCTAGGGGATCAACAATGGTAGGGGGCGGGAGTTCCAGGAGGTCCAGACCCCCTCTCATATAAGGGGGTGTGGACTCCTCATCTATTAGGTAGACGCAGCATTAAAACAAAATTTGTCGAGCCCATATGACTGGATCAATCGGACCGGATTGATTGATTGATCGTCGCGACAAAAGTTTGACCTCAGCTCCAATTTTTGGAACAACTAAGCAAGAGAAGGCATGAGAGAAATAAAAAGTTTAAGTCTAAATTTAATATTAATATTAGGTATGGCCTCCTTGGCATTACATTACATCATAAATTCTATTTCCTAAACTACTGCACAACTTTTGAATTAAATCTAGTGAAATTATCTAGCCGTCCTTATTGCAGTCCTCGGCTAAGTTATGATGGTCCCATATTGTTGTCCAGAGCCGCAGCGGTTTGAAGACACCAATGGTCCCTCCAATTTCACTGCGTTATTGGCCGCAAACCACTCCCTAACTACCCTAGCGGTGTGAACTGCTGCATGGTCTTGTTGGAATATACATGGTTCTCCTTCCTTTATTTGTTGCACCACCGGCACTTCTTCTAACATGTCCCCGGTATGGTACTCCTGTCTGGGATCCCTCGATGAATGAAACTTCAGTGGCCCTCTATTACTCTTTCCCGTCGGTGATGTAATCGGTATTCGTCCGGTCTATCAAGGCAGAACCGTTTTTCGTCTGAAAAGATAACTCGGATCAGGCCAGCTGAGCTCGAGCAAATTCTAGACTTTTCTCCTTGTGTCTAGGTAATAATAGTCGGCAAAGTTGTAGCATTCGTGAGCGCTTTAAAAACTTGCATTTACTCCGACATCAGTTCCAATTTCCCTTGGCGCCCAGGATGAATTTGACGCTGTTCGCAGGATCCTACTCCTTTCTCTCTGCCCTTAGTCTGCTGATACCAGGTTTCCTTTCGTAATTTTCAATGTCCTTAAGTTAGTTATTGATGACTTGGGAGCTTTTACCCAATCTAACAGGGATTAGACCATTTGGAAAATTTAAATTTATTGTTCTTTGCCTTTGGTCGGAGACTCCCAAGACTATAGAGATGGAGTCTATTACTCACGCCACATTTGTTTAGTGGACAAATCATTGTTATTCGTTTTCGGGGACCTGAACTTTTCAATAGAAAGAGAAAACTCAGTCGGGATCTAAATTTTTAAGAGGAGTCCTAAAGAGGATCGTTTCGCATTTTCCATAATTGATTTTCATGCATGGATAGTGTCATGTTCCCCTAAGAGTTCGTATTGGTGTCCGGAACTACCAAAACCCAGCTGCCATCGAACGATTAATTACAACTTCAAATACTTTACTGATGTTTGATCCAAGATTAGCAAGGTTTAATCTATCTTTATGTTTTTAGGTATTGGATATGTCACAGCTATTTTCCAGTGTTCTGGGAAATAGGCATTGCTGAAGGCATTGTTGAACAGAGTGGTATAAATGTCGACCGCAAAAGGGGGTAGGTGTTTCAGAACGACATTATTGATGCCGTTGATCCCCGACGATTTTTTATTATTCAATGTTTGAAAGATTCGTAGGAGTTTGTCCTTCTTCACGAAAATGGAGTGTTCGGAGGCCTCAAAGATATTTACTGAGCAATCTTCACTGAAATTGACAAGATGTCGATTCTCAGATCTCTGTGCTCTGATTTCGAAAAAACCAGAAGTTAAAACCAAGAACCTTTATGGGAAATAATTACTTTTATTGTTGAAAAATAAACAAACTTTACATTTTAATCTTTTGTGTATTTTCTTATATTTAGTATTTTAATATTTTTTCCTAAAAATTGCAAAATTTAGTATCACATGTCGAATATTTGAAGAAAATGCTTTTCATATTTAACGGACACAATTCATCGCATCCCCCAAAATTAATATAAATGGAAAATAAAGGTATATTTCCAAATGGAACAAAAATAAATGCCTGCAAAAACTTTGATCATAATTTCTAGTAACAACAAGTATCTCTAATAAAAGCAATTACACAGGAAAAAATTATGAACTTTTTCATAATGAAAAGAATGTTTTGATTAATTTCTTTGTTTTGTTTTATCAGAATGTGCGTGTTCGATGGATCTATAAAATTTACTTAGTAACTTGATGCATAGCTTGAGCTAAATATTCTACATTTTTGCTAGTTACACCAGCCATTGAAATACGGCCATCTTGAGTTAAGTAAATGCTAAACTCTTTAATTAATCGATTAACATTATCTGGGGTCATTCCTGTATAACAGAACATGCCTATTTGATTTGTGATATGATCCCATGATCGGCTTGATCCGTTTGCTATTAAATTGCTCTTTAGCTTCTCGCGAACACCAATTATTCTATTGGCCATGCCTTTAACATCTTCTAGCCATACAGTTCTTAAGTCTTGATCGCCAAGAATTTCATTGGCAATTCGTACACCATGCAGCGGTGGATTGGAATACATTGGACGAATAAGAATCTTAATTTGTGACATAACACGGGCAGCTTCCTCTTTGTTGCTGCAGGCAATAGTGAAGGCTCCTACACGTTCACCATATAAGCCCATATTCTTAGCGAAACTCTGTGCCAAGAAAAATTGATGACCTTCTTTCTCAAAGAGTCGAACAGCTTGTGCATCATGATCTACATCACCGCTAGCAAAACCTTGATAGGCCAAATCGAAGAATGGAAATAGTTTTCTTTTCTTCATGACTGCTTCAATTTGTCGCCATTGCTCCAAGCTGGGGTCTACACCAGTGGGATTGTGGGCGCAGGCGTGTAATAAAACAACGGATCCTTCTGGCATTTTCTGAAAATTAAAAAAAAGTTTTATAGCGAACTTAGTTGATTAAGTAGTGGAACTTACATTAAGATCATCCATTAGTCCATTAAAATCAAGGGCACAAGTTTTTGGTTCATAATATCTATAACGTTTCACTTGCAACCCGGAATGATTAATTATTGGACCATGATTTCCCCATGATGGAGTCGGCAAATACACTTCTTTGGCACCTGGCCAAAATTTACTCAAAAATGCGGTGCCAATACGTAATGCTCCAGTGCCACTGATTGACTAATTAAAAAATTAATATTAAAAAATCATAGTTAATTATTTTGAAGTTGTGATAGTACCTGAACAGTAGCGTTTCTTTCACTTGACAATGTTTGAGAATCCTTAGTGAGTGCTAGTTCAATTGCCTGCTTCGTAAATGAAGCCAAACCTGAAATTGGTGCATATTCCTTGTCTAACTTCCTCTCTACAATTCTTTCTTCTGCCTTTGATGAAAAATTATTTTATTATATGATTTCTTTGTATTATCAAGACTAGAATTCTTACCTTTCTGACACTTGGTAAGACAAACGGTTTACCGTTGTCATCACGGTAAGCACCAGCTCCCAAATTAATCTTTTTTGGGTTTGTATCACGCTTGTATGCTTCAGTAACTCCAAGAATAGCATCAGGCGGCCCCATTTCTACTTCGGAGAAGAATGAGCTGAAAGTTTGGCGTTTTTTATAAATTAAACGGACTTAATTAAATCGGGTTTTTATATTAATGGATATGTTCTTTTTATGTAAAAAAAAATCTGTCTGGATGAGTCTAAAAATTGGTGGTTCATCAGTCTGAACTGTTGTATGAAAAGCGAGTTTAAATTCTAGGAGGTAACATTTTAACTTGAGATTTCATCGACCTTCGATAGGACATAGATGAGATATCATCGTCTCAGACGGTACAAAACCTTTGGACGCATAAAGAACTACCTGACGAGTGGTAGATAGAAATTATCTACCATCTACTCAAATCGCAAGTCAACAGTGACTCTGCTAGATCTTATAAGCGTATTAGGAACATAGTTGTAACTAAAATTAAGGAAGCAAAGAGGAATTTTTACGCTCGTAAGCTTGGTCCTTTCCTGTCATTGAAATAAATAATGGAATAATTTGCGCCATTTGGATATTCATTCTAAAAAAGACACAGACAAAGACACCGCCCTCAACCTCTGTCCTGAAATCCTATACAAACATTTCTTATCTCATCATTCGGCGGACTCGACCAATGCCCCCTTCACTTCCTCATCTGATGGATTCAGCTTTCGTTGTGTGGACTCCCTCGAAGTGCTCACTGCCTTAAATTCTGTTAAATCTAAAGCGACTGGTAGTGACATCTCGACTAGGTTTCTAAATATGGTCATTTCTTGTTTGTTGCTCGCCTTAACTTATATTTTCAACTCCTACCTTCCTTATTTCCCTTGTCTTGGAAGCTTGCTGTAGTAGTTATACCAATACCCAAATGCCCTGCTGATTTTCGGCCTATTAGTATTCTTCCATTTCTAGCTTAGGTTCTCGAAAAGCTCATAGCAACTGAAATTCTTGAGTATTGTGATTGACTTCGACTCATAAATGTCTGGCAGTCTGGATTTCGGAAGCATTCCAGATGGGAAACCGCACTCCTGAAAGTTACAACTGATATCCGAAACTTTCTTGATGCTCACCACGTTTGCTGCCTATTGCTGTTTAACTTCGCTAAAGCCTTTGATAGCGTCAATCACTCTCTGCTTCTGCACAAACTCTCCTTTCGTGTCCATTTTTCTCTTTCTGCTATCAGACTCTTGCAACATTTTTTAACCAACCGCCCTCAGAAAGTTATACTTGGTGGTTGTAGTTCCTCGATAGCACCACTTCGTGCTGGCGCACCCATTCTAGGTTATCTTTTATTCAGCATCTTTATTAACGATCTTCCGTCGGAGTAACACATTCTAAGATTCATATGTATGCTGATGATGTGCAACTTTATATCTCAGCTATACATGAATTACTATGCTGCATATGGAGGAACGGAAAAATGTCTGAAGATTGGGAGCAAAGCATTATCTGCGCAATACACAAGAATGCAGGATAAATTCAACTATGTAAACTATAAGGCATATCTCTTTTAAGCACAGTATATAAAATAATGACCAATATAATTAAGGCCAGACTGGAAACTTATGCAGAAGCCAGTAATTCGCAAATTCGCCTAGAAGGAGTAAATCGCAAACCAAACATGATGCGAACGCAACCCTGCTTAACAAATACAATTGGCAGGGCTGCAAATAAATGCAGGACAAGAGTAAGGTTCTAATTTAGTCGAGGGTGGAAAGAAGAAGAAGAAACCACAACACCAACTGAGGGAAAATAACTTCGAGCGTCGAGAAGATATAATCAATTGTACCGGGAAAGGCGAAGGACCGTAGCGCCGCCGGGATTCGAACCCGAGACCTCTGGGATAACAGTCAGGCGCCTTACCCCTAGACTACCGAGGCCCCCAAAAATATAAAATTAAGTAGATTACGGTGGATGGCACACGTATAAAGCCTTGACGATAGCGACTCTGCTAAAATAGTGAAAAATCGAATTCCTGATAGAAAGCCAAAGGTCGGCCAAAGAAGCAAAACATGGAATCCGTTGAGGAAGATTTAGTAAAACTAGGCTACGTAATTGGAGGGCCAGGAACCGAACGGCATGAAGAGAATTGCAGGAGGTAGCCAAGCCCAATAATTATATATCATCGATATCATAGATATCATCGTATGACAAACTGGGAAGAACTAGCATCGACTAGAAGGAGAGGCTTAAAGAGCCTTGAGTCCTTAAAGTACTGTTGTAGCGTCATTTAAAAAGAAAAATGCTCAGTTAAAAAAGACAACCGACAAACAAGTTTGTTTTTAACTATAATCTCAATCTAGTTGACTATCTTATCAAATATTTTTCCTATGCAATTTCAATAGATAATAGGAATTTCTTTGAATTTAGAATTATCATTACGATTCTAGTAGATTTAATATTTATTTAACATTGAGTAAATAACGTTATTTCCCAGATGAATGCAACACATTTGTATAAATGTTTAAAGAGTTCCTCTGTGAAAAATATCGATTAAAGAATAACTATAAACATGTGTACGTAAATGGCAATAAAACGAAGGAAATGCCGCCTTCTTATTACAGATATAATTAGTTTCATAATCAGATCATAATCTGGTAGGAAGCCACGCAATAACAACGTGATGTTCTACTATATATTCTCGACCTATCACAACATTCTTTCTGACGTATTTCTCCTTTTCGATAAGTGATAAAAAAATATAACCTCTCCATTAAACTTATTCTTTTTTCATAAAATTTTTTAAGTCAATAGCAACAATATTATCTATAAATAAAATCTTCCCTACATATAGCTCCCCCCTGGGAACAAGCAAATTGAATAAATACTTGTATCAATTCTGATAAAGATGATACTATATGACCTTTCAATGACACCCTTTAGTTTTAAGATAATTACCTCCTGTGTCTAGCGGTACTGCATAACACATTTTTATATCCATCAAGTATATTCCGGGATAATTGTAAATTTCTCACCAAACTTGACATTTTATTGTAAAAATAATAATGTTCTATCTATCCCAAAATGCAAATCGACTATGAATAGCGGCTTTCGAAGACGTTTCGTCCAACCACTGCCAAGTTAAATTTTAATAGTACTGTCAAACTGAGTGTTTTCTGCTTAATGCTGGTAGCGCCGTCTATCATCCTTTTGTAGAAACGTAGTGTTCTTTTTGTTTTACTTTTTATTTTATTTAGTTATAAAAATGATAAATAAATAATATTACAAAGTTTAAATAAAAAATGCCACCTTTTAAATGAAGTTATCAAGTAATGTGGCAACCATAGTGGTTATTTAAAAAGAAAATATTTAAATCGCGCCAAAAATTTGCACTAATTTCAACCGGAAGTTGATTGTTTAAAACAGAAATCCTGCTTCTTTGTTGTCACTACAGAATAAAACATGGTTTTTGTCTATGGTTGAGTATACTTTTCTGACAGTATTTTTGACCTTCTGCTGACATTCAAGTTGCTTCCAGGGAAGATTCTATCACTGACTTCAGTCCGACCGGTAGCTAGAGGTTTTCAGTTAAGAAATATTTTTCTAAAGCCAGTAACAATGGCCCTTAATAAACTAAGTATTGAAAATGTTGACCTTAAAGATAAAAGGGTAGTTATTAGGTAAGCGCTTTTGTTTTAGACTGTATTAGTTATCTAATCTCGCTCTTTTCAAAGGGTGGATTTCAACGTCCCCATCAAAGACGGCAAGATTACTAGCAACCAAAGGATAGTTGGTGCTCTGGATACCCTTAAATATGCCCTTGAAAAAGGAGCTAAAGCTCTAGTAAGTATATTTTAGAGATATCAATTTTAGTGGGATTTGTTTTTATACTTTGGCAAAATGATATCTTTATATATATGTACATACATGCAAGCAGACTGTTTTGTTGAATGCGCCTAGACGATGAGATTGAAATTTTACAAAGTCCCATATGGACTAGTTACATCCACTAAGTAATATTACTTGTTTTTTTTATTTAGATATTGATAACCCACCTTGGACGTCCAGATGGCAATAAAAATCCCAAATATAGCATCGCTCCAGTAGCTGACGAATTAAAGAAACTTCTTGGTCGCGACGTAACTTTCATCAATGACTGCGTAGGCCCTGAAGTTGAAGCGAAATGCAAGGATCCTGCACCAGGATCAATCATTTTACTAGAAAATCTTCGTTTTTACGTTGAAGAAGAAGGAAAAGGTGTTGATGCTACCGGGGCTAAAGTAAAGGCTGATCCCGCTAAAGTTAAGGCTTTCCGTGAAAGTCTCCGAAGATTAGGCGATGTCTATGTCAATGATGGTTTTGGTACAGCACATCGTGCACACAGCTCAATGTTGGGTGAAGGATTTGAAGTACGCGCTGGTGGGCTACTATTAAACAAGGAATTAAAGTACTTCTCAAAGGCTCTTGATAATCCAGCTCGCCCGTTCTTGGCTATTTTGGGTGGAGCAAAAGTGGCTGATAAAATTCTATTGATTGAAAATTTACTAGATAAAGTAAATGAAATGATTATTGGCGGTGGTATGGCCTTTACATTCCTTAAAGTACTCAACGGAATGAAAATTGGTAGCTCATTGTATGATGAGGATGGATCGAAAATTGTCCAGAATTTAGTTGATAAAGCCAAAAAGAACAATGTTCAATTACATTTACCAGTTGATTTCGTAACTGCTGATAAATTTGGAGAAGATGCTAAGGTTGGTGAAGCGACTGTTGAAAGTGGTATACCAGACGGCTGGATGGGGTTGGATATTGGACCAAAGTCAAGGGAACTTTTCGCAGCTCCCGTAGGACGTGCCAAGGTTATTGTTTGGAATGGGTAAATATGGTTTATATATAAAAACATGTTTTATAAAATCTATTTTGATTGATAGACCACCAGGCGTTTTCGAATTTGCTAATTTCGCTAACGGAACAAAATCCCTTATGGATAATGTTGTAGCAGCCACCAAAAACGGCGCTATTACCATAATCGGTGGTGGAGATACTGCATCTTGTTGCATTAAATGGAATACAGAATCTCTTGTATCCCATGTATCAACTGGAGGCGGCGCTTCTCTGGAATTACTTGAAGGTAAAACATTGCCAGGAGTTGCAGCTTTAAGTCCTGCTTAAGGATCATAATGGTATCAGAAAGACGGAATGAATTTATACAATAGTTTCCCCCAATTTATACACATGTACATACATATATGTATATCAAATCATGTATTTTTAAATTTGTTAAAATTTGTAATTATTTGGAAATTAAGTAAGATTAAAAGTGATTAGATGACCTTTAAAATATTCTGTAATTACACGCCTTTGATTTTATTTTATTACTTTCCTTTAATTTCATTTTATTACCAGCCTTCAAGCTCCTAAGATAAGTAAGGATGATAAATAATTTCAGAGAGGTGAAAAAGGGCAATCTGTAAAGCTATAAAAGTTTTATAGCTCGAGTAATATTTTAATGGTCTTTTGTGGCGGCACTAGACAAGATATATATAAAAGATGTGGTCATCAAGTTAAGAAAGTAAACAAATTTGTAATGATTTTGGGAGAAGATTTCACCACTTTACCAATTACAGAGGTTGGTATGGAAAAAATGCTGCCAAGTTATTTGTTGGGCCGCAATTGAAAGGATATCAGGGCTGACTTACCTAACACGGGGCCTTGAATTAGGATAGGAAGGGTGGAGGATCACACCAGCAGTTTTTACCTTATTAATATTTTTGAAACGATGTTCCTTAACGCGGCTTGCGTTGACTTGGTAGAAATCGTCACGTAAGAAAATGCAGTATGCCTGCGAGTATCGATCCTAGTAGGCCTTTTACGAATTCACGAAATCAGAATGCAGTATTTCATTGTAGAAATTGGAAGCAATGTGAACCGATAGCTATGGGAAGAAATAGTATTGCAAAGTGTCATGCATAAGGAACATGCCCACTTTTTTCTTTATTCATTATCGAGGATAGATATTAATGCCTTCATATTAAAATGACTTGTAATGCAAAATGTGGCCGTTAAGCCTTCGATCTTAGGACTTCGCAATGTTAATCGAAGGGATTTTTCTTTCTAGAAAGTAGGCATTACGCATTCGAAGGATAATGTACGGAATTGACTCTGGAAGTTTTATATTCCTTACTGGGGCGCAGCCTGGTAGCCTAAAAACGCCCAAGTGAGCGCATTGTGTGTGTGCGTGCAAATATCTGGAGACGAAAGAAATGCCTAATGAGTGGAACGAGGGCATAGTGGGTCCCTTACACAAAAAAGAAAAACCTCTATCTTGCAGCAACTATAGAGGAATAACGCTATTGAACACAACATACAAAGTATTTTCACGTGATGTCTATAATAGACTACAACCATACGTAAAAAGAATATTAGGAGAGTATCAATGCGGTTTTCGTCCTGGAAGATCCACAACAGAACAGCTATTTGTACTCAAAGAAACCCTAGAAAAAGATGTTGAATTTAACATAAACATCCACATGTTATTCATCGTCTACATATATGCTTACGATAGTGTGAACCGTAAAAAGTTGTTTGATGCTATGGAGCTCGGAATACCTAAACACCTTGTTTAACTGACAAAAATCTCGATGAAAGATGCAAGGTGTAGAGTCAGAATTGATGGTGAATTTTCCCCACCTCTCAGAACAAATAGAGGTTTAAGGCAAGGCGACGCAATCTCTTGCTTGTTATTCAACGTGGTCCTAGAAAAGCAGAAAGAGATGCACCGATTAACACATCAGGGTGTATCTTTGATAGTTCAGTGCAAATATTAGCCTTTGCCGGCGATATTGTTATCCTTGGAGATCATTCGAGAGCATAAGGGAGATCTTTGCAGCCAGTGCCGGATTTACCAACAAGCAAAACAAGCAATTGCTTGAGGCCCCTACCCTCAGGGGGCCCGCGCCTCTTATATTTTGTTTGGTTCGTCTTTAGATAAAAGGGAAGTAAACAAATTGTTTGGCTATGGCCAAATATTCATTATGATGAATATTCTTTTGCGAATCAAATATACAACCGTCATAGTTTTGCGACTAAAACAATAAATGTAAAACTGAACGTAACTACGAACATTTCAAACTTTCAAAGCAGAAAAGAAAGGAAAGAGTAGCAGCTTACCGAAGGGGGGCCCCATCATGAGGTTGTGCTTGGGGCCCTGCAACATATAAATCCGGCCCTGTTTGCAGCACTTGAGAAAGCCGCAAAAAAAAATCAGGTTGGAAATAAACGAGCACAAAACAAAGTATATGTGCAGAAGTAGCAGACAAAACATAACGATCAACACCTACAATATAGAAGTAGTGGATGAATTTGTATACCTAGGCACGATTATAACAAAAGGTAATGATATATTGGCCGAAATCAGAAGACGAATAGCTAATAAATGCTACTTTGGTCTATAAAGCACCTGAGGTTCAGAAATATTTCAAGGAAGACAAAATTGGTACTTTACACAACACTACATAATTTGGTTTGTCCACTATATGGGTCGGAAGAGTGGACATTGAAAAACGCAGACGAAGCATTGGTAGGAAGATTTGAAAGGAAAATCCTTCGTTCAATCTACAGTTGATGAGATGAACCTTACGTTTGAACTCTTGGGTGTTGTACGATTTCGGGAAAACTGACTGTGGGAGATTATTCCACAGTCGAGGTGTTCTATTCATAAACGAACTTCTAGAACATGTTGTGTGTGAACGGGGCTGTAGGGTATGGAGGTGAGCCGAGCAGTCTAGTCTGGTGTTTCGGGAAAAATATTGCCGTGAATGTAGTTGTATGAAATCAGTAAGATTCCAAACGTTGTCAAAGTGATGAAAATAAACAGACTACGATGGATTGGTCATGTCCTACGCGGTGGGGAACGGAACTCGACAAAGATAGTGCTGGTGAAAGTACTGCCAGGAAAATGGAGACCGGTCAGCCTAAGAAGAGATAAATGGATGACTTGAGATAGTTGGAAATAAGAAACTGGAAGTCGGGCCAGGGATCAACAATAGGAGGAACCAAGGCCAACAATAGGCTGTGGAGCTGTGATGATGAAAAAATAGAAAATATAACCGATCAACTTCAAATTTTGCACGTACCCATAATTCGCCTGACAATGACATGTGACCATTTTGTAAAAATGTAAAGATGACGGTTCCAAGATAGCGGCCGATTTGTGCAATTATGTTCCCCGGCCCCCAACGTAGGTATCAAAGACAAGCAGACTTCTGAACCTTGTTCAAGCGGTCTGGCCTACAAATATGTATAAGATATAGGAGTGTAGTCCAATAGTCCAAGTGGCGCCTACGGTATTTTTTAAGGGAAAATAATAGAAACGTTAATTACAATACGCAATTTTAGAATGACTTTTAATTAACAATAAAATTGATTAAAATTACTTTTACATCTTTACAAGGATTTCTTAAACTTTGAAACATTTATAAAGTATTTTGATAAAATCCTGACTAGATATGCGAGAATATCGTCATTTTCTTAAATTAGTTTAAACACCACCTATGACTTTAAAGAAATCGCAAAACTTTTAATAGAATAATGTTTAAAATTATTTTATGGCTAATTGTTCAGCAACCCAATCCATATTTTCATAAAATCTAGGATCACTCATCCGCAGCGCTGACCGTTTGTAAAGATAGTAGTAAATTGGTGAAACTGTTAATGGAAATATAGATATGGTTTATATACAGTAAAGGTTTTATTATAATCATATATAGCTTTTAACTTACAAAGTCTTTGGATAATGAAAAGGGCCGTCAAGCCAGTCGACCACTGGAAAGTAAATGCTCCTTTGTGATGGTTTATTACGATCCAAACATGATGAGCAACGCATAGAATAAAGTATGTAGTGAGCGCAATTAAGGGTAGGCGGAATTTTTTATAGAGAAGCTCAGCGACTCCAGCCTTTTAAATAATTGCAAATGAATATTCCGAAAAGTAGGAAAATATTAAAATTTATACCTGATAGACATAAGTGGAATACATGCTGAATACTAATGTTGTAAACGACAGCACCAAGCATATATCTTGTGTCCTAAAATCAACGCATAACATAAAAATTAATTTCTTTAAAGGGCAAAGGTTTACACTACTTACAGGAAGACGAAAATTGTTGATAACTTATCTCCGCGAGCTAAGTATGAAAAACTGTTTAAAAGTAAATCAACTAAAAGGAACAAAAACTGAAAAAATAAAATAAAGGAATAACGTTTTAATGATAACTTCATTGTGTGCTGGTTTTTTAGTAATCCTTGGTTTTGTTGTGAAAATTATTTCGCAAAAAAGCAGACATTTGACATTTTAAAGGATTGAAAGGATGGGTAAGGGCACCTGTGGGGTTGCGCAAGTCTAGCAACGTTGATTATCCTAGATCCTGTTTTTATTATGTAAAGGATTGCCATATGTATAAATCGGGTAATTAAAGAACAGTTTAATATTTAAATGTATTATTTTAATTAAATATTTATTCGAAATAAAGTAAATCATTTATATAAACTTTTATTAAATTTTTAGTTGGAAACGGAAATTATTTTTTTTTTCATAACATTTCTCCCTAGTTGCATATAGGTGGCGTACACGTTGCTTAGATGTTGTGAACTGTCAAAGCTTGTGCCACTTCCTGTTCTTTTGAGTGACAACAACAGCAAAATGAAGTACGTATTCGGGAGTTTTATGATAAATATTGAATTAATTTCTATACATCGTACCGAAATTATGAGATATTTAATTAATTTTTGCAAGTGAAGAATATTAAAAATTGTTATGTTAAAATATTTTTCATTTTTAGGATTGGATTGTGTTCATTTAGCGGGTATAAAATTTACCCCGGTCATGGAAAGACCATGGTTAAAGTCGACGGAAAGGTAATTTTTATGAAATACATAAGTGATACTATAGTTAATTTTGTGATTTAATGTTCTTTAAGTGACAAGCTCTTATATTAGTTAGAAAAAATTTGTGGCATAAACTTTTTAAGGCTATGTCAATCAAACAACAAAATGTCTTTAACTTTTCTTTCTTTCTTTTAAGTCATTCACTTTCCTTGACAAGAAATGTGAACGTTCATACCTTATGAAGAGGAATCCACGTAAAGTAACATGGACTGTACTCTATAGACGTAAACATAAGAAGGGCATTGAAGAGGAAGCCCAAAAGAAACGTACCCGCAGGACACAAAAATTCCAGCGTGCAATTGTTGGTGCTTCCTTAGCTGAGATTATGGCCAAACGTAACATGAAGCCAGAAGTACGCAAGGCACAGCGTGAACAGGCAATTAAGGCTGCAAAGGAACAGAAACGGTCGACGAAGCAGGCTAAGAAGGCTGCTGCACCTCCACCACCAAAACAGAAGGCTGCACCTAAACAGAAAGCAGCTAAGGTTACACAGAAATCTGCACCAAGAGTTGGAGGCAAGCGATAAAAACTTTTTAATGAAGATTTTGCAACTTTAATTTTAATAAAATAAAATACATCTGTGGATATGTAAAATGGACAGTTTTTTGTGCTTTGTTATAGTGTTAATTGATTGGTTTGGAATTCGATAACTTCAGTTAAAGAAGTTGCAGAACTCGAATGGGGTTTTCAGTGCAGTGGATAAACAATGGGTGTAGTTTGAAGATCTTAAGGCCTCTTAGACGGTCAAGTTTAACGGACTTCATTCCACGTGCAAAATGTGACGACCTTACAAAAGTTTTAAAACTGAAGTGGGTTGCCAACATTTTCAAGTGTTAACGCACAATTTGGACGGTATTTAGTATATTACCGTCCCTATAAATGAGGCTCTGGTCAGAGTTATGCACCTCAACAGCCCGAGCGAATAACTAGTGAAGAACGGAAACCGATGTCTTTGTTTTGTTACCATTAGTGGGGCAGAAAAGAGAAGCATGGGCGATTATATTACTTATTTATTTAGCTATCTATTTTAAACATTTTCTTTACAGTTTGCTCTAAATATAAAATATCTTACAACTATTTATCTAAAAACGACTCAGTCAGCAAAGATGCTTTGAGAGATAGCGTAGCCTACTTTTACATATAAAAGATTACATGCATATTTCATTCAACAAATCAGGATATTCTGTCTTGCTGAACTGTAACAAAGAAGTTGATTCGATGGTTCTCGATAACTCATTGAAAGTCTCCGCAGCTGTATTTAGAAGTCCCTGTTTGTCTTGTTGTATTCGAATGGATCACTCTTTTATTATTTCCTCTTTCACGTCAGAATTTAGTGATATTGTAAGGTTATTGCTGAGTTTCTTGGGTTTTAGTTTGGATATAAACTTTAGCTTTTTCCATTGCGATGATCATTTCTAGCGGAAGATGTTTAGATCGGTTATACACCACTCGCGTATTCGTGCGCCAAGGAATTCTATGAGACCATTTTAGAATACCATATCGTATACGTGACAGAATATGGGCATTATAAATCAGGGGTGGTCTTTGTTCCGATAGCTGGCGGTTCGATGGATACGCTGCTGCCGGTGCCGCTGGGTTTCCAACTATATTCATTTCGATTCGATGCCGGATTTTGGCGGCGTCTCAGCCTCGGTGACTGAAAATCGTTGATTCTTAGCCAGGTTTTGTTCGGTGCTGATCGCTCAATTCTCCAGTCTGCGGGATGGTCTCGCCAGAGAAGTTTACGTGGCAAGCGGCTATCATCCATTCGGCAAACATGTCCAAACTACCGTAGTCGGCGTTTTTGTATTTCTTCTTCTATCAGTGTGGCTGATCCCCTCTGTCTCTCTCGCCTCGAATGCGATCGCGGAGTGAGGCACCTAGGATCTGCTTCAAGCATCGCATTTGGAAGACCTAGAGCTTCTTAACGTCCGGTTTGAGCAGTGTCCACGCTTCAGATCCATAAAGAAGAATTGGAGGGGATCAACGTTCGGTAAAGGCGGACTTTCGTTTGTTTGAATTTGTTCGTTTCCAATTGAGCGAGGCGAATGCTGCTGTTGCCTGGCCGATGCGGATGTGAACCGTCAATGCCACTTTTTCCCCAACCAATATTCCCAAATATTTGAACATTAGAACCTGTTGCTGTTGCATCCTCGATGTGGTCTAAATTCCGCTTGTTCTTTCCGGCTCGTTTGCTCTCGGATGTTTCTGTAGCCTCGATTGTATGATTTTCGTAAATACTTTGCCCACGATCGAAAGGAGGTTAATACCGCTAAAATTCTTGCATTCCTGACTGTCGCCTTTTTTCAAAATTGGGGCAACGACCGCTTTCTTCCACGCCGACGGGACGCGATCCGAATGCCATATGTGTGTTATGATGACGTCTTCTTCTTCTTCTTTGATCCCTTAGCTGGCGATCCGAGCGGGACGTCCCCGCAGCGGGTACGCTGCTGTCGGTGCCGCTTTAAAAATGTGGTTTCCTTCCCTAGTTTCTTCGGTTTCTTAATTCTGGTCAATCCGGCAGGTTGATCAACCTCCTCCTTTCACACCCTGGACTTGTGACCAGACGACGGCGGAGGTATGAGGACATGAAGTCATTGTGATAAGACATCACCTCCGGCTTTGATCATCTTGGCGGTTACTTGGGCCCCTGTGCTGAAAGTCGAGTAGTGTTTCGTGACAAGTCGCTTTAACTGAAAAAAGTGACGTTTCAGTCGAATTAAGACTTTCAGTACAAAGACCTAGAGTGGAAATGCTAAGTTGAGTTTAAGTCCCTATACTGAAAGTCGCGATTCGACTGAAACGTCACTTTCTTCAACTCGAACGTGACGACTCGACTTTCAGCACAGGGGCCTTGGTCTATTGCCGGCGCTTTTCCATTTTTCAGCCGTTCACCTCGATAATTGTCGGGTCGGTATCGAGAAACTGATTCATCGGCTGTTCGATAATCGGCGGTTCTGGTGCTGGACCTTGTGGCAGATCGTGGTTGAACAGCTGGTGGAAGAATTCTCGCCCCCGCTGCATGCGCTCATGGGTAGAAGTCACGAAAGTTATATCCGATTTTTTGATGTTGTTTTGCCGCCTAACCGCCGGATTGTCTGGTACAGGGTACAGCGTCCGGTACTCGTGCCTCGACGCCGCTTCTTCCACGTCGGCCTCAACGTTATTCCAGTACTACGCTTCTCGTTCCGATTTCATTTTCTGTCAAACTTCTTTGTTCAATCGTCGGTATAGCTCAAAGTCGACGTGTTTTATTCGCTTCCGCTGATGAGCTTCTGCTGGACATATTTCCATTACACACCACAATAGACTCCGACAATTGCCTTTATTCTACATCGTTATCGTCCGGCATTGCGAGCTTCGCGAATTTGTTGGATAATGCCATTTGAAACTCCCTCTCGATGGTCGGGTCCCGAATGCACGCCAAACTCTTCTTGGCTGGTGGTGGCTTCGTTTTCTTCGCTCTTTGTAATCGCAGCTATAATTTCGCTCGAACAAGATAATGGTCCGATCCGCAATCGGGCCCACCCTTTGCACGTACGTCTTTGAGCGTCGATCGTAGTCGAACATCGCCGAGTCTTTGCCGGATGGATTTCGCCAGGTGAGTTGCTGTTTGAGTGGATGGCGGAAAATGCTGTTGCCAACTATCAAGTTGTTTGACGCTGCGAATGAACGCAGGCGTAAGCCGTTTTCGTTGATTACTCCGTGTCCGTATTTGCCCATGGTTCCTTCCCAGCCGGTTCGATCTGCTCCTAAATGTGGGGGTCTCGGTAGTCTAGGGGTAAGGCGGCTGACTGCTATCCCAGAGGTCCCGGGTTCGAATCCCGGCCTGCCCCATGGTCCTTCGCCTTTTCCACTTTCCCACCTACATAACTTTCCTTCTTTCTTCTTGCCTCTTTACATTCCTGATTCCTTCTGTCATAGCCTTCCTTAGCCCTTCCTCGCTCCACCAAAGCGCATGTCATCGGTTGATTGATGAGATTCAACTCGTTTCAGGAGGCATAACACTCCAGCGAGTTGTTTCTCGATGCCCCGATGTCAAAGTCGCGAAAGTAATGGTTGGGAGTAGGTGGACTAAAAAAATATCGCGGTAAGGTTGTGGCAGTTCCTTCCTCCCCGACTAGAGCTGCTGTTCGACATTGCACTCTATAAGAAGAAAATAGATTGTATAAGTACAAAGGTATAAAGGGCCTTCCCTGTTACTCTAGCCTTTCACATAAAAAAAAAATTGAAGTCCCCGCGAGAATTATTAATTCGATTCGAGGTATCATATCCAGCGTCTGTTGAAGCTCATCGTAAAATTCGTCCTTGTTGGCGTCCGTGCTGGTCTCGGTTGACGCATAAACGGATATGATATGGGCCTTGCTCCATTGCTATGATTTCCTTTTGATCGTACATTCCACGTGGCGAATTGAACTTCCATTTTCGGTGTGACTAATTTGGGTGTTCGGCCAGTAACCCACTTCTCACCAGCACCCCAGTCAGTTATTGTCCCCAGTGCTAGCACATCGGCTGCCCCGGAACTTCTTTCTTCTTTACGCTCCTTTAGTCCCTCATGGGACATAGGGTTGCCCGGATGCAGTAGCATTATTTCGTGACTAGTTAGTTCGCGTATCCAAGCAGTGTCTTGCCTAGTTTCTTCGGTTTTTCCGATTCTGATTATTTCGGCAGGTCGACTACCCTCTTGCTTTCAGACCCTGGGCCTGTACTCCCGAAGACGAGACGATAAAGAAACGAAACGAAATAACGAGACGAGACGAAAATATATTTCCTACCCCTAAAGACGATAATCTCGTACTGCCTTGCGTTGTATCAAGTTGATACTCACCGCACCCTTGATATTGCGTTGTGACCTATGACTGGTTTTAGAATACGGGGGTTAGACCTATTATGCAAAATAAATTAAAGCTATCAAACTAATTAACAATCCCAACTTACATTTTAACCTCAAAAAAGCATAACGTCTGAACGAAGACAATTACAAATATGTCATCGTTTGTTTAGACGAAAACGAGACGACGTCTTCCCAGGTAGCATTTCTACAAAACGGGTTCGTTTTCGTTTTCAGGAGTACAGGACTTGGCCAGACGACTGCGGAGTTGCTTTTAGTATGGGGACCTAGAATGGAAATGCGAGTTTAGGCCCCTTCAACTCAAACGACTTGCCGCATCGCGACGGCTCGACTTTCAACCCAGGGGCCAGTGCCTTCAGCGCCCTATTTAACCAAATATGACATAAACTAAATGGAATTTTACCTAAGCCTTTCCAAAAAAATAACCAAAACGTCCTCTTAATAAGATTTATTCAAAAGTATGTAAATATGTTAACAAATTTCTTTTTAAAAATGCATCAGTAATACTTATAGACGGAAATAAAGCAGTCACATTAGAAAAATACATTCGAAAAAAATGTTCTCAACTTAAATCAAAAACAGATACAATCGTTTAAAAAAAACAATTTACAACTACAATTCATCTTTCTTCTTATAACTTTTTATAAATTTGACAAGATTATCAGTTTTTCTGGGTCCCTCATAATCGACTTCAGGATTGCCATCTTCAAACAGCATTATTGTTGGGAAACCCTGTATTTTGTACTTACCGGCAAATTTCTGATTAGCATCACAATCAACTGCAGCTACCCTCATGCTTGCATCGCCTGCCAATTGAGCACCAGCAGCAGCAAAATCTGGCTTCATTGCATTACAGTGACCACACCATGGTGCATAGAACATGACTAGGACTCTCTTGTAGGCGCTGATTTCCTTATCGAAATTCTCATCATTCAATATTAAAACATTCTCTCCACCTGGAATATTTGCGAAAGGCTCGGCGGCATTTTCTGAGCCTCCTCTGGTGTGTGCACTTTCAGGATTTTGTAAAAATTGAACAAATTCATCCTTGGTCCTTCCGCCTGTATAATCAATTTGTGTCTTTAAGTAGCTGAAGTATTTTATTGTTGGGTATCCATGTACTCCGTATGCAGAACATACTGACGAGTGTTTGGTGCAATCTACTGCTACTAGGGCTACACGGGGATCTTCTTTAAATGCCAATGCTGCGGCTGAGAATTCCGGTTTGGCTTTCTTACAGTGGCCACACCCTAAATTAATATAAAATTAGATCTGTAATAGTAAATAAAAAGCATAAATAAGTACATGGTGCATAAAACATAACTAAGGCATGCTTTTTCTTTTTTAAGAATGTTTTAAAATCTTGGTCAGTTAAGTGCACAACTTCAGTTTCCTCTTCATCCCATGGCTTTTCTGGAGGGGGCGGTGGTGGTGGCTCTTTTGGGTCCTACTTATAGAAAGTTATCACTGGAAACTAATTAATTAATTACATACCTTCATAAAAGCGATGATCTTATCAGCATCTCGGACATTAACGTCAAACATAAATTCCCCATTGATAAAATATTTAACAGTTGGATATCCCTTAACTCCATATTTTTGAGCAATTGCAGATTCTTTTGTTGCATCTAAAGCTGCTAGAACTCCAGGGATCTAAAATGCATTTGGGGGTGCATAAGATGACACAGGGAATAACTGGTTATTACCTTTTCATTTTTCATAATCTCCGCAGCCTTTTCATATTCCGGCTTCATTCTCTTACAGTGACCGCACCAAGGAGCATAGAACATTACCAAAACAGATTTCTCGTCCTTCAAGGCCGGCTCAAATCCATTTGTTGTTAAATGCACAATTTCCGAGGTTGTATCGGCCGACCAATCGTCTTCTTTAGATTTTGATGGCGACGGGGCTGACGGATTTTCCATGAACGAAATTAATGATGCTCTTTTGTTTTCTCCGTCATATGTATATTTCATTTTTCCACTTTCGAAATAGAGTAGCGTTGGAAAACCTGTTATATTATACTGTCGCCTAGCCATTGTATTTTCCGGTCTGTCAACATCGATAGCAGCAAAAATATATTTAGCCTTGGTTTCTGTAGCAGCCGCTGAAAATTCGGGCTTAAGTTGTTTACAGTAGCCACACCAGGGCGCATAGAACATAACCAAAATAGGCTTTGATTCCTTCTTTATAATCTTACTTAAGCTCTGAAATTGAAAAAAAAAAAAAACATGAAATCACATCCGAAAGCTGCCACCGCACTAACCTACTGTCGTGTCTGAAATGTGGACAACATCTGCACCAGCCGGATCTTCTTCCCATGGCAAATCGCCAGTTGGATCTCTCATGAAGTTTACTATACTAGAAATCGTTAGTTGCCTATCATAGTCCTTGTGAAAGTCCCCGTCTTTGTAATGTTTCAATATTATCGGTGACGGCGCAACTTTCAATTTTTTACAAATTTTCTTTTTATCACTAGAACACAGAAAAAACAATGTTCTTAATAGAATCCGATAAGAAATACACGAAATCTTACTTATTTGAGCAGTCTATTAGAACCATCGTCCCGGACCCCTTAACAATTTCGGCAGCATCACGGAATATTTTTATGGTGGGCTGAGATTCCTTAATGCTCGAAACGAACATCACAAGCATATTAGTTTTTGTTCTAAATAATTTCTTAAGTTCCTTCATATCACTTATGTTATCAATCACAACATTTTGCGAGCTTTTTGTAACCACTTCCTGCAGTATACAAAGAAGTACCTGGACATGACCAAAACGGGAATGGGAAGAATTTAAATATCAATTATTGTTAGATATTAGCCGTAAATACTTACAATTATAAATATAACAGAAAATTTTAACGTTTTCATTTTAAAACTTAATAAAAATGATTTTTGTTTGCTTAAAGTATATAAAAGAAAAGTAATAACTTTATTCCAGCCGGCTCATGCCTAGTTGCTGTGAGTTTTTTTTTCTGAAGTTAAATTGATGACGTTACATTTGTAGGTTATGTTTCCTGTTTATTTGTTGTCATGATTGTCCAAAATATAACGGTGCAGGAAATGGCTGCGGCAAGTTTTTGCCGTTAAATAACGATAATTTATTTGTTTTTTGATTAGATAGATATTATTAGTCAAAGGGCTAGTTATAAAAGTTTAGTAAGATCTTAGTAATATCTTTGTTTCACTCTGATATTTAGTTACATATTTTCTTGTGTTTAATGAGAACTAGATCAGGTAAATTTGGTGAGAATCTTCTCATGCAGATGGCGACCTAAAGTCGCGCCAAAAATTGACGTTTCACGAGAAATGAACAAGTGGTGATTTTGATTTTGAAGTTAAAATTTAAATTTGTTAGATATTCATCAAGAAGTTTTATCAGTTTTTAACAAGATAAACTAGGCTGTGATATATACGTGTTTTGTAATTGGTTGTTGTGTTGTGTTTTGTATTTAAAATTATCCAACGACAAAAGGCGACAAGAGGGTTGAAGAAATTTCAACACATATTAGGTATTACCTAGCGCTTTTTATGTGAGGATTGTTTGCTTTCTTTCAGTATTATACACCAACAGAGTTAACAAAACTATTTGATTATAAAATTGTATACACGACTCTCTGATTAGCTTTACATTATTTATGTAGCAGATCTAAGCTAGGTAGGCAGGTGAAGGGCTGCCTCCAGGACGACCGGAGGCCCAATTAGCGCTTGGTGCGCCGTTTTGTTGCCACAACTTGTGTACCTTGATTGTGGAGTGGTTATTTGGCCGATGCTTAAAGCAATCCTGTGCGATATAGGAAGCTAGTAGTGGTCTGATTTGCAGTCTTGAAAACTCTTCTAAATCTTCCAAAACGTAACTAGAGTGCGCTGCCTGGCGTTAACTAAAGCTTGACATTTACTCAGGACACTTACACAGGTTTCTTTCTCGTTCGTCTCCTCGCAGCTACGAAACCAGACGTTGAACGGAATGCCCAACATGGCAGCATGGTATCCTATGGCCACTTGTCCCCTGATGATTATCGTGATTCTGGTAGTATTTCGTCGGGGTTTGTTTAAGAGGCCCATTGTTTTTTTGTTGTTATAAGTTGCCCTAGAGATAGTGCAGGTCTCCAGTGCTCTCCACTTTTGGATGGCTAGCAGCAGATGGTTGTCAAAAATAGCATTTTTGACTTCACCAATTGGGCTGCTAACCATCTTGATTTCCGAGTTCCGGAGAGAGACTCCCTGCTTGGCTAGGTAATCGGCTTTTTCGTTGCCCTCTATGCTCCTATGACCGCAACTCAGACTAGAGTCCCGCTGTGCTTTCTACCAAACCTAACTAGCTCAGCTCTACAACGCCCCGAGCTTTTATAGAGGCTTGGCTTATGAAAATTCCAATACTACGTCCTTGTGTATGTTCTAAGTTCATTGTATGACAGGCCTTTAGGATCATTAGCACTTCCGCTTGAAAGACACTAGCGTATACCGGGAAGTGCCAGATAGTGAACTGCGCCGCCGCGATCCAGTAATGTGTTCATTTATTTGTTTAGTTATTAAATAATAACACCTCCACAATGCAAGATACAACGCCGGATATGAACAAGAGGTAAACAAAGCTTGTGTTTGAAAGACGTAAAATGCAGCAGAAAAGAACGGTTTATTATACGTTTTTTTGCAACTATTGTCTTTAGTTTCTAGCAATAAACCAGTGCTGGACAAGAGCTACTCTTGAGAGCTACACGAGCTTCCCTGGGAGTTCCAGAGCCCTCCAATCCTGCTTGTGAGTTCAAGTGAGAGAGGTATAGGAACCTCTATTGTTCTCTATTTTATTCTCCTAAAAGTAGAAAGGCTCCATTGGTACAAAACAAAACGTTTTGAAAAAGCCAACTGTGGTACGGGTCTGCAATAAAGGGAACTTTATCGGAACTGTGAATTTTAATGACCGGACTGTACGCGCATAGATTGTAGTTTGCAGATGTACATTACAAGCTTGTACGTGCGTCAACATTTTTTAATCGACCCTCGAGCTTAGAGGCTATGCAGCAACCGGATGTTGACAAGATTGACCAACTGGGAGGTGATGGATCGGACGACTATGTCAGATCACAGAGCCATTTCATTTGAGATAGAGTACGGAACCCCGGGCAGGGGAGACGGAATTAGAACAACGAGAATTCCCCGCAACACGGACACGTCTAGATATACTGAAATGTTGCGCAGGAATCTCGGGGAGCGCGTGCCAAGGGCACCGAAAACCACAAGAGAAGCAGAGTCTCAGTTGCATGTCCTGCAGACAGCGATAGAGAACGCTTTTCGAGTGGCGTGTCCTCTTACGTCAGTGGATGACCATGATCCCACACCCTGGTGGTGTAGGGAGCTGGAGAAACTGAAGAAAGAGGTCAGAAGGGCTTTCAACCAAGCGATGAGGTGCAATGACCCGGTTGCCTGGGAGAATTACAAAGCCAAGAAAAGAGAAATGAAACAAACTCTGCGACGACGGAAAAGGGAGTCGTGGAGGGATTTCTGCTCGAGCATGGAGAGCATATCTGAGGCCAGCAGACTTCAGAAAATGATCTCCAGGGACCCGGTCTCCAAAGTGGGACTCGTTCGTGACCCGTCGGGGAGGATGACGGAGACGCTGGAGGAAACCAACAAGATCCTGATGGAAGTTCACTTTCCTGGCAGCTATATCTCGGGTAAATCTTGGACTATTCGTAACAGAATGGCTACAAGGATGAACCGAGAGGAGGCTAACGGGGTGGTGACGGAGGAAGGGGTGAGACGTGCAATAGACACATTCTCTCCCTTCAAGACATCGGGGCGTGACGGAATATTCCCTGCGCTGCTTCAATGGGGCAAAGATATCATTGCACCCAGGCTTAGGGGAATATTCGTTACCTGTCTAGCAACAGGATACATTCCGGCGGTGTGGAGGGAAACCAAAGTGGTATTTCTCCCTAAGCCAGGCAAGAAGGACTACACCGAGGCGAAGTCCTCCAGGCCAGTCAGCCTAACATCCTTTCTGTTGAAAACAATGGAAAGAGTGGTGGCAGACCACCTGGAGAGTACTATGCTAAGGAGGCACCCTTTAAGTAGAAGCCAGCACGCTTACCAGGCTGGCAGATCTACAGAAACGGCACTTCACCAACTGGTGCGTGTAGCCGAGGGGGAACTGTATACCGGAGGCATAGCGATGCCCGTTATTATGGACATCGAAGGCGCCTTCGACAAGATACAGTTCAACAAACTCAAAGACGCTCTGGTGAGGCGCGAGGTCAGCCCCATGATTGTAAGGTGGGTGGACAGCATGCTGAAAAACAGAGCGGTAAGGATTCAGACAGGAGACTCGCGGCTTCGAGGGAGGGTCAGCAAGGGATGCCCACAGGGCGGGGTCCTATCGCCCCTCCTGTGGAACATCACTGTGGACACTCTGCTCAGGCGGCTAGAGGTAATGGGCGTGCATACCGTTGGGTATGCAGATGATGTAGCGATTGTGGCACGTGGCAAGTTTATGAGCACTACGGCAGATATCATGAGGAATGCACTCCAAGTGGTTGAGCAGTGGTGTACGGAACAGGGCCTCACCATAAATGCCAATAAGACAGACGCGATAATCTTCACTAGGAAGATTAAAGATCTGGATTTTCAGCCCCTCATGCTTTTTGGATCGAGGATCAAGGTGTCTGGGATGGTCAAGTATCTGGGTGTATACTTGGACTCGCGACTAACCTGGAAATACCACGTTGAAGAGAAGATTAAGAAGGCGACAAGGGTGCTTCACCAGTGCAGTAGAGTATGTGGACTAAGGTGGGGTATCTCACCAAGGTTAGCATACTGGACATATACCATGATGGTGAGACCCATCATAACTTATGCCTCGGTGGTCTGGTGGACTAAAGCCACACAGAAAACCGTCAAGAGGCATTTGGATAAGGTGCAAAGAATGGCCTGCGTAGGTGTGAGCGGTGTGAGCACCACACCCGCCGCGGCATTGGAGGCGCTGTTAGGTCTGCTGCCGTTAGATCTCCAGGTGATGAAGACTGCGGCAGCCTCAGCGATTCGGATGAGACGTGATGCCGCATGGCAGGCGTCAGGAACCTTATATGGGCACATGAAGATCCTGGATCGCATTAAAGGGATTAGGGAGCTCATGATGCCCATGGAAGGGATCACAAAAATGAGGGTGACCGAAAGGTATCATAAAACCCTCATAGGGAACGGAACGCTCCCCGAAGGGAGACCGGAAGACATATATATCTTCACGGACGGATCCAAGATTGACGGCAGAGCAGGTGCGGGAGTCTTCTCGGAGGACTTAAATCTGACCTGCTCTCTGGCTTTGGGGAATTACACCTCAGTCTACCAGGCGGAAATGCTTGCTCTGCTGCACGCGCTGGATCACATAAGTGAGGGTCAGGTGCAGGGAAGAAGTATCCTTATAGCACTGGACAATCAGGCTGTGATTAAGCGCATGAATCAGACCGAGATTAATGCGTCTCTGGCGTTGGAATGTGTCCAAAAACTGAACAGGTGTGCGAAACAAAACAACGTGACGCTAGCTTGGGTTAGAGGACATACAGGCATCGATGGGAACGAAAAGGCTGACAACCTGGCAAAACAGGGGTCAACCTCGGAATTCTGGGGACCGGAGCCATACTCTGCCATTGGCAGAGGGTTGGCGAGGAACTGCATCGAGAAATGGGTCGCTGAGGAACACCGGAGACGGTGGGACGCTATGACCACGTGTAGGCAGGCTAAGATGGTGCTTACGTTGCCGATTACTGCAGCCAGAAGAAGGATCCTGCATATGCAAAGGAGAACCCTCAGATGGTTGGTGGCACTGATTACAGGACACGGATGTTTCAGGTATCACCTAAAAAGAATGGGAATTCTGGAGGATGACACCTGTCGGATGTGCCTGGAGGAACCTGAGACGGTCACACACATAGTGTGTCACTGTCCGGCGGTGGCGAGGAAAAGGGCTGCCATAACTGGACTCCATTGGATGGAGGACATGAGACAGACTCCCTTCAATCAGCTGCTTGCGATAACTAGGGGAGTCGAAGTAAGGGAGCAATGGGACAACCCACTGCAACCCCAATAAGATGACTCTAGGCAGAGGGACGAAAAGGGACCCGCAAATAGTGGTCTGATTCGGTATCCCTCGATAATCTATATATATATATATATATATATATATATATAGAGGCATCAGTGAAGAAGTTTATTGCATCCTTAATATTATGTGGTCTATTACTGCATTGACGACGTGAAGCGATGTGGTCATCGTAGTCCTTCGTGAGGGTGCCCTCGGATGCGAAAATCGGTTTCTGGGGGAATGTTGACAAAGTCCAGCACCTTAAAGTGCGCTCCCCTGATTCCAGTCCAAGATCCAGATTCTTTGATTCTAAGGGCTACGATAGCCACGTTTTTCCTTGCCACAAGGTTCAAAAGAGGGAGGTATAGCATAACGCTTAGGGCATCTGTAGGTGTGGAGCGAAGTGCCCCTGTTATGCATAACACCGCACATCTTTATCTTTTCTCGTGAAGAGGACTGAGTCTGTTTTTCTGGGTTAACGCTGCGTCCGCGGGTGGCAGTTTAGTTTGAAAGGGTTAGTAACGCCGCCTCCATGAGATCACAGAGGACTTGAGGAAATTTTTCTTTTATGATGATAGCAATGCCATCCGCGCACGTCAGGACGTGATGTCCCACTGCCTTCTTTCGTCGCAGCAGCTGCTTCACAGTCACGACCCATAGAAGAGAGGAAAGTAATCCTCCTTGGGGGTATCTCTGTTGACGGCCCTTCGTCAGTCGCCAAGGCTTGAGCTAACTATCCTGCCGGTAAGCATTTGATGGATGAGAGATACCAGCGACGCCTCGATCTTCAGTTTCGCCAAGGCTAGGGCAATGGCGTCCGGGAGCACGTTGTTAAATGCTCCCTCTATGTCAAGGAAATCTGCTAATGTATACCCTTTGACCTCGAGTGATTTTTCAATGGTTGAAACTAGAGATGCGCCGAATGTTCAGCCGAATATTCGTATACGGTATATTCGGCGCATATTTTAATGTTCGTATTCGGTAAGTTTGCCGAATAATTACCGAATATTTAAATAGTATTATTTTAAGAGTAACATATGTTAAAGAGGCTTTATTTTGGAACCGTGCATAGGTAGTATGTATTTGTAAATGAAACGAGTACTTCTTTGTGTAATCATATTTATTCACAAAATCAAAAATAAAAAAAATTGAGAATCCACCCACGAGTTGACAGAAACGAGACCGTTTTGAAACTTGTTTTCAACTGCTTGCGTTCGACTGTTCCTGCCGGTCGGAAGCAATATCAAGCTAGTGACAGACAAGCCTACACCTAATTGCGTAGTTGCATTCCGTCCCGGTTTCTAAACATAACCCAAAACTATAAGTAACGAGTGTATGATTGTGTGTGCTACGTCGAATGCGGCAATACAGAAAAGGTTCAAAGTAGATCAACATTTGCGTTGCATGCATTCCATTCACGTAATATTCCATCAAATCGCATTTGAATACACACATTTCTATACTGTCTGACACCGAATGCAACGCATGCATGCGATTGGCCAAAAATCAGTTACGCTTGGGTGTGGAAAAAATTTCAATTTGGTTGCAAACTGGTTGTGAATGTGATAATGGTGAAGCCAGTTGAAACTGAGATTGCAAATCAGACGACTCATGTAGGTAGGGCCTCAATGTTTATGGAATTTGACACATTTTTGCTTTAGTTCCTTATTTTTTGGCGATAACTCTATCACTCTAGATATTGCAATAAAAGAAAGAGAGGAGCATTGAGTAAGCGAGCTGAGCCAGCGCACAGTGGTGGAGCGGTGGGCGAACGCTGCTACTCGCAGAGCGCTTCGCCGACTTATATGAACTTGTTCACTGCGCAAAAATGAACCGAATAATTCGGCCGAATGTTCGGTTCGGTTCATTTTTTACCGAATATTCTGTCGAACCCATATTCGGCGCATCTCTAGTTGAAACCAATGTGTGAAGTGCAGTGTCTGTGAATCTGTTGCGTGCCAGATCGTTCGAGGTTAGTATAGTCTCCCCAATCCAGGACCCCCGGTGAGTCAGCCCTACTCTAGAGGCCCGGGATACCGCCCAGATGAACTGCATGGATTATCTTTCTGGAATTGATTTTGTTTAAATTGTTTTTAGTGTTTTGTATGCGAATCAACGATTGACCATTTCGGACACCCAACCCAAGGTAAGCAATAAACTTGGTTAACCCGTATCATGTCTGATTACGGTGGGGAAGTGGACTTTTTTAAATTCTTTTATCAAGGGTCGCGCAAGCGACCCGACCGTGGTAAGGATAAAAAACAAAAAGGAAAATGAAAATGGATGAAGCGCTGCGCGACTGTCTTTACCGGAGTTTGGGCTCGCCGCTCACTGTGTCTCTCTCTGCCCTGGATTTAACTCAGGCAGAAGACAGAGAGATCAAGGGCCGCTCTGAATTTCGCTTTTATTGCCACCGCTGAGAGCGACACCTTGCGTCGGATGATGCACATGTACATCATGGGTCGCCTCTTGTCTTATGTATTTGTATGACAGAGACGGTGCGCGCACTTTTTTCATTTTGTTTTTGCAGTTTATTGGTTCTAGGAACCGAAGAATTTTGTTTTTTTGTTTACAGTTTTCGCTATGAGCCGACGAAAACAAGTTCATTAAATGTAAACATTTAAATATTGAATATTAATTAAATATTGAATATTAAATGTTTTAAAAAAAATTACCTTAAAAAGGTACAACAATTACGTGGTAAGGTGTCTTATCCCGAATTTTAGAGCACTGCTTGTATATTTTTCCGAGTTCTATTTACTATACCGAAATATTTTCAACACAAGATGAGAAATAAATTTGAACATGCCAAGGTAATTTTGTTGTACTTAATATAACTATACTAAAAATGTAAATGGTTTACATAAAGTTTGCGTGAATTTAACTCTGCATTATAATAGAGGATGCGCATAATTATTTTAAGTTTTTTTTTCTTTTGAAAGTATTTTTGCAAATGCTGGGTTAGATTTATTCAAACTTTATGTAAACCATTTACATTTTTAGTATAGTTATATTAAGTACAACAAAATTACCTTGGCATGTTCAAATTTATTTCTCATCTTGTGTTGAAAATATTTCGGTATAGTAAATAGAACTCGGAAAAATATACAAGCAGTGCTCTAAAATTCGGGATAAGACACCTTACCACGTAATTGTTGTACCTTTTTAAGGTAATTTTTTTTAAAACATTTAATATTCAATATTTAATTAATATTCAATATTTAAATGTTTACATTTAATGAACTTGTTTTCGTCGGCTCATAGCGAAAACTGTAAACAAAAAAACAAAATTCTTCGGTTCCTAGAACCAATAAACTGCAAAAACAATTTAACTTACACTGTTTGTCGTCAAATCTTGGAAGTTAAATTTGACCCACTTCCCGGTTTCGGATAGAGCTGAAATTTTGCATACACGTTTAGTTTGGATGACAATGCAATCTGGCCATTTTGTAAAAATATCAAGATGGCGGTTCCAAAATGGCGCCCGATTTTTTGATTTTTTTGTTTGTCGTCAAATCTTGGAAGTTAAATTTGACCCACTTCCCGGTTTCGGATAGAGCTGAAATTTTGCATACACGTTTAGTTTGGATGACAATGCAATCTGGCCATTTTGTAAAAATATCAAGATGGCGATTCCAAAATGGCGCCCGATTTTTGAAATTGTGCTCCGCGGCCCTCTGACATGGGTATCAAATGAAAGGATATGACAGGTAGAACACAATAAGCTATGTGGCGTCATTCCAAATTCAAAATGGCGGCCAACACTAAATTGCGGAAAGCTTATAATAGACTAAAAAGTAGAAAATATAACCGATCAACTTCCAATTTTGCACACACTCGTAGTTCGGGTGGTTAATGTGTATGAATGATGAGATGAATAGTTGAGTTAAGGGTGAGTTGATAATAAAGAAGCAATACACGTTACAAAAAATCACAAACAAACACAGAGATGCTGCTGTCAACTAAATTCAACTACTCAAATACTGAACTCATGTCCGTATGCATAATTTCAACTAAACCCAGGTAGCAGAGCTGAGTCGAGTTCAGTCAACCTTAACCCAACTCGACTCCCGTTTACATGTAGTTAGACTTGGGTTCAACTTGAGTTCAACTCATCATGTATAAGTACTAAATGCAATCTGACCTTTTTGTAAAAAAATCAAGAAGACGGTTCCGAGATGGCGGCCGTTTTTGCAATTATGTTCCACCGAGCCCACGACATGGGTATCAAATGAATACAGTAAACTGTGTGACGTAATTTTAAATCTAATAGAATTGCCATCATAAAACTAAAAAGTTGAAAATAAAATAAATGGTTAAAAAAAATTTTTAAAAAAAATTCTTTTCATTAACTAAAAAATGTACTGAAAAGTAAAAAATAAAAAATATTTTAAAGAAAGCGTGAAATTTCAATTTTAATGAAAAAGTTAATTAAAAGAATGGCGCATTTTTCATCAAAAAATTTTGTTAGAATTTGAAATTAACAAAGCAAAAAATTGAGGGTTATTGTAAATCTCACGCGATTTACAGTTATATTTTCAATTTTTGATGAAAAATGCGCCATTCTTTTAATTAACTTTTTCATTAAAATTGAAATTTCACGCTTTCTTTAAAATATTTTTTATTTTTACTTTTCAGTACATTTTTTAGTTAATGAAAAGAATTTTTTTTAAAAATTTTTTTAACCATTTATTTTATTTAAAACGTTTTTATTAGCTCGCTTTCCTGTCTGTCTGTTTGTCCGGTACAAATCTTGCAATCGTTTTTTTGAATACTTCCGGTTATCCGATCACCCTGAAATTTTGCACACAGCTTCAGCTCCGACGACAATGCAATATGGTATACTCATTATACCGTTACATCCATGGCTGCCGTCTCAAGAGGACGGATTACTGTTTTCTTCACGGAACAAATTTTGCAATCGATTTTTCCAATGCTTCAATGGATATCCTATCATGATGAAATTTTGCACATAGCTTTAGCTCCGATGACAATGCATTATGGTATACTGAATATACCTTTAGATCCATGGCGGCCGCCTCAGGATGGAGGATTAAAATATTCTTCACAACCCCTTTCACCTGGGTATCAAATGAAAGGGTATGATAAGTAGAACACCATAAGCAATATCGTATACTCAATATATCGTTTTGGTCCATGGCGCTCGTCTCAAGAGGGGGGATTACCATTTTCTTCACAACACCCGAGATATGGGCATCAAATGAAAGGGTATAATAAGTAAGGTATGATAAGTAGAACACCATAAGCAATATAGTAAACTCAACATATGGTTTGGTCCATGGCGGCCATCTCAAGAGGGCGTATTACCATTTTCTTTACAATCCTCCCGACATGGGTATGAAATTAAAGGGCACCATAAGTAGATTGCAATAAGCTATGGCACTATAAGCAATATAGTATACTCAGTATATCGTTTGGTCCATGGCAGCCATCTCCAGAGGGCGGATTACCATTTTCTTCGCAACCCCCTCGACATGTGTACCAAATGAAAGAGTATGATAAGTAGAACACCATAAGCAATATAGTATACTCAATTTATCGTTTGGTCCATGGCGGTCATCTCAAGAGGGCGGATTACCATTTTCTTCACAACCCCCTCGACATGGGTATCAAATGAAAGGGCATTATAAGTAGAAAGCCATAGGCTATGTCTTTAGATTCATGGCGGCCTCCTCAAGAGGGCGGGTTACCATTCTCTTCAGAACCCTTTCGACATGGGTATCAAATGAAAGGGTATGATAAGTAGATCACCATAAGCAATATGGTATACTCAGAACATCATTAGGTCCATGGCAGCCATCTCCAGAGGGCGGATTACCATTTTCTTCGCAACCCCCTCGACATGTGTACCAAATGAAAGAGTATGATAAGTAGAACACCATAAGCAATATCGTATACTCAATATATCGTTTGGTCCATGGCGGTCATCTCAAGAGGGCGGATTACCATTTTCTTCACAACCCCCGCGACATGGGTATCAAATGAAAGGCATCTTAAGTCGAATGCAATAAGCAATGTCGTTAGATCCATGGCAGCCTCCTCAAGAGGGCGGGTTACCATTCTCTTCAGAACCCTTTCGACATGGGTATCAAATGAAAGGGTATGATAAGTAGATCACCATAAGCAATATGGTATACTCAGAACATCATTAGGTCAATGGCGGCCATTTCAAGAGGGCGGATTACCATTTTCTTCGTAACCCCCTCGGCATGGGTACCAAATGAAAGAGTATGATAAGTAGAACACCATAAGCAATATAATATACTCAATTTATCCTTTGGTCCATGGCGGTCATCTCAAGAGGGCGGAGTACCATTTTCTTCACAACCCCCTCGACATGGGTATCAAATGAAAGGCATCTTAAGTCGAATGCAATAAGCAATGTCGTTTGATCCATGGCGGCCTCCTCAAGAGGGCGTGTTACCATTCTCTTCAGAACCCTTTCGACATGGGTATCAAATGAAAGGGTATGATAAGTGGATCACCATAAGCAATATGGTATACTCAGAACATCATTAGGTCCATGGCGGCCATTTCAAGAGGGCGGATTACCATTTTTTTCGTAACCTCCTCGACATGTGTACCAAATGAAAGAGTATGATAAGTAGAACACCATAAGCAATATAATATACTCAATTTATCCTTTGGTCCATGGCGGTCATCTCAAGAGGGCGGAGTACCATTTTCTTCACAACCCCCTCGACATGGGTATCAAATGAAAGGCATCTTAAGTCGAATGCAATAAGCAATGTCGTTTGATCCATGGCGGCCTCCTCAAGAGGGCGTGTTACCATTCTCTTCAGAACCCTTTCGACATGGGTATCAAAAGAAAGGGTATGATAAGTAGATCACCATAAGCAATATGGTATACTCAGAACATCATTAGGTCCATGGCGGCCATTTCAAGAGGGCGGATAATCATTTTCTTCGTAACCCCCTCGACATGGGTACCAAATGAAAGAGTATGATAAGTAGAACACCATAAGCAATATAGTATACTCAATTTATCGTTTGGTCTATGGCGGCCATTTCAAGAGGGCGGATTACCATTTTCTTAACAACACCGGAGCCATTGGTTGAGCATTTCCACTTTTCGCTTTTCAGACAACAGCGAAATCAAACCCACGTACACCAAAGCCATTTCTCTTAGTATTACAAATAAGCCATTACAAATGTACATCTTTGGTATTTAAAAACCATCGAAGAAATCAAAAATCCTCTTCTCAGAGTATTTACTTGCAATTTCCCCTACTGAGTCGCTTTCCTATCTGTGTATGTGTATGTTTGTCAAATTTTGAAATCGATTTTAAATTAACGATTTTAGTCAAACGGGAAAAAGTTAATAACGCGATATCAGTGTTGTAGTGACGGAAACTCTAGAGAACTTGAATGCATCCAGAAATTATAATATTTCACCAGAACGTGTCTACAAGGCTCTTGATTGGCTTATAGCAAATAACCCATTGTACAAAGATGTACGAGTAAATGGATTTGCGCGATTAAATACGCAGGATGTTATCCGCGTAATTCCAGCTCAGACACATAGACGAAACGAACCTAATGGACAAGTTACTGATGCTCCAACTTACAATGACTACATGCGAATTAATAATTTATCGCGAATCGTACGTGCTTCAAGGAAATGACGAAATATTTAAATCCGGACATGCTGGACACCAATGTTTCACCATGGTTGTGGCAAATTTAATTCGTGCTGCTATCCTACCACCAAACCAATGGGATACAAATATTTTAAATGGCAACATGATTGAAGGAGATGGATTTTACGAATTCATTGATTTGGAAACTAGAAATCAACCAGGTGCTTTTCCAATTGATGACCGCGGCTATCAAGAAATCTTGATATTGTAAAAAATGGCATCCTCATGTTCGACAAGGAGTTTGTTATTGAATATGACGATTTGAATGCCGCCTTCGCTGGCAGTTTATGTGACAGGGAAAACGATGGAATTAGTTTCCTAAATCTTAGAGCTTCGATTAACTTATTGTTCGCCGGACATAATGTTGGAATTTTAATCGCTGCTGCTGGAACATATGGTCTCAAGAATTATGATAACAAGTTTTATTTCACCGATTCCCATTCATGTGGACCAAAGGGAAAAAGCGAAGCACAAAATGGAAAAGCCTGTGTCATCGAATGCGATACTATTGACGAATTTCTACGTATTATCCGCCGAACTGTGCATTCAAATTCCGGTGCACAATTTTCAATTAACGCCATCAAAGTTGTCGTCAAAGAAGGAGTTGTACCAATGCAGCAACATTTAGAGTCACATCCGTTGATTCAGGTAGATGTAGAAGTTCCTATCAAAAATGAACTAGAACCACCACCATTAGAATCGCAACTCATTCCTGTGCAAACATCTGTAATGGCACCAATTGATCACGAGCAGCCAGATGTTAATGATGAATTTGTGGAAAGCAGGAACATCACCGAAATTGTTCGAAAAACTAAGGACAATATTGTGAATGTCAATCGAGAGTTGAAAGCCGAGAAATTTTCATGGTTCTATCTCTTTCCATATGGAAAAAATGGCTTAAATGAGGAGCGCCCGGTAACAATTACGCCTTTAGATTATTTCCAGCACCGAATTCTTGGCTCGGATACTCGTTTCCAAAGAACAGACTATTTGTTTTATGCACTCTCGATGTTTGAATATCTTCGAGTGAAGTCAACAATCAATGCATGTGGTAGAGCTATACGAGGACAAGAAGGTAACCAAAAAAGATCTGGTATTAATTTGTGTTAGAATGTTCGTTCATTTTCTACTTTTTAGTACTTGTGAGTAAAGCAGAGAAGGAAAACCAATTTTTGACGTTATTTCATTTATGTATATAAAAAAAAATTATAAATAGAAGAATTTACAACATAATGGAAATTAATACGGTAAATCTTTTAAAGCAAAATGAAATATAAAAGTTTTAGATAATTACGACTGAAATTTAATTTATAGACGGCTAACATAAACAGGTGGATTGCCTAATTCTTTATAACAACCTCGACAAGGGAATCAAATGAAAGGAAATGTAATGTAGAATAAAATAAGCTATGTGACATAGTTCAAAATTTAATAAGGACACCAGTTACATAATGGAAATTAATACGGTAAATTTTTTAAAGTAAAATGAAAGATAAAAGTTTTAGATAATTACGACTGAAATTTAATTTATAGATGTTTTGATATGAAGAAAGCAGTTAAATACAATCAAAAGCCATCTAAGCGCTTTTCAGTAAGTCAAAAATTTAACTCCGCCGTCGCCTGGTCCCAAGTCCAGGGTGTGAAAGGAGGAGGGTTGTCGACCTGCCGAATTGATCGTAAAAACTAGGCAAGAAACCGCATTGGCGCCTACATGATTGATGCGAATGATTTCTCAACCCAGCTTCTCTACCCTCTTTACTATTGTCTATAGCAACGGTGGGCAAATGCGGCTCTTAGAGCCGCATGCGGCTCTTCGTTGAATCAAGTTCGGCTCCAAACGTATCTCTTTAAATTATTGAATATTCCAGACGGGTGTGGAAATGCTCTTAATTTTTGATTTTTGAAATTACATAATACATATAACATATAATGCGGCTCTTTACAATTATGAAAAACCCACATGCGGCTCTCATTAACCTCATGCGTGCCCACCCCTGGTCTATAGCATGCGCCCCACGTTTTTTCGTTTAAAATCTTACAAATATTTTCATAGCTATTACAAATTCACAATCACAAATTTTCAGGACTATCTGTATGGTGTTAAGAATATGTTTGAGGTTCTAAATCTGTATGAGGCTAGGAGAAATTATTTTATACTTTTTAGTTTGTTATAAAAACGTGCTATATTAAAAAGTTTTTTTTATCTAAATAATTATTTTTGAATAAATAAGCTGGCTGGTTATAAATTGACCAAAGGGTGGTGTAAAAATCCCTTAAATTTTTCTGCTTTAAGATTGTAACAATAAAACTCTAGTAAAAGACCACTGCCTCAAATATATTGCTATTATTTACGACTATTTACATATGAAATAACTGAGTTGTGTCTCGTCCGAAAAATGTCATCTCATCACGTTTACACCTGGTAGCAAACAAATTAACCACCTTGTCCTTTATGAAAAAAGAACTTCCTTCCTCTGCCCAGACAATCTACACAAACCGTAAACATTTATCGTTCTGCTACTTCATCAATATTTTTCTCCTTTCTATATTAAAGGCTTTTTTCTTTTCTACGATTCACCATTAGAGTTCAGACAATGTAATCACAGCAGGTACATTGCTAACATCTCTGCAGGATAGGCTATGAATACCTGCCGTATATATGCTTATATACACCCAGTTCCAGAATAATAAAGCCTAGCCACACAGATACTCGTTAACCATTGTCATTTTGTCCAAAAGTTTGTCGTTTTTGTCTGTTATTAGTCTCAGGGGGTAACACTAATTACATCAACAGAAATGTACATTCATGGAAATATATAATGAAGTCAACATTTTATGGCACTTTTTTCCATAATTAGCGGGTTGAAAAAAATCCATGCTGTTCCAAGTTCAGTTTTTAATGTATTTTCAAATGGGAATCAAAGTGTTTTTGTATGCAACAAAACTTTTCAGGATATTTGCTCAGGGATAATTGGTAAATGGATTTAACAACAGGTGAAAGGGTGGATCTTGGTTTTATTTTATTAATACCTGCAAGAAAAGAGAACTTCAAATGGCTATCATTCATCCGAACTGTTGAAACTTATCGATCAACTTAGTCCATCTATTCAAATCCAATACCAAAGGGACATTATAAACTCTTTTCAAGTGATTATCGTCTTAAAATCGACTACTCTATACAAAATCCTTTTTCACCTTCATGTGGAGCCTATTCCACGATAAAAGAGAAAAACCTGCACTAGCACTGTATATGTACAACTTACTTAAGATCCGTTTTATGCAGAAAAGCAATTGAAGGGTCGATGTTAAGCATGCTTTAATTGTAATGGAAGTTTTATTGCTCTTGAAAAGTAGTTAAAGGGACATCAACTGTTGCGTTGCTCTACAACAGTATTTAAGTGGAGCAATCTGAAAGACATTTTCCAAACTTCATCACACTTAACATGGAACACACTTCCTGGGGGAACCATAAACATTTTGAGTGTGAGGAAAAGGATCATGCTGGATAGTTTCATGAATATTGAGATGTTAGTTATAATGCTGAAAGCAGTGTGGTACACTTACAATATGCAGATTAATATCGTTTAAATAATGTGTGTAAAATAAAATTATCGTATAAATAAATTTTGATAAAAACAAGTTAAATTGAAGTTAACTTTAATTCTGTAAATTTGAACTAATAGAGGTACAGATTATCCCATTTATTTGTCAATTTGCTACGGCAGGAATTTTTTATAAACACATATCGTGTTATTCAAAATAAATAAAATATGGCAGGGATTTATATGTTAGCTATAATAATTTAACAATATTGCAGAATATGACATTCAACAGTTTTTTTTTTGTTGAAATTGTGTAATCTCTACCCATAGGGCGAGCCCATAAGAGTAAAGACCGGGAGTTCATTGATACCCACACACAAATAACATAATCTGCCAGCATAAATAACTTACTGGAGAGGGCGGATACGTATTCACTGCTTTTGGCAAACTAATTTGTTAATACCTGTGTATTTTTCATTGACTTAACTTCATAACTTTAATAGATTGTTTTAAATTCCCTCGGGATATAATACCAAAATCGATAGGACTTTCAATTCTACTCCGGTGGTCTGAGCAATCCACTTGACCTATACATTTGGAAGGAATTACATTGTTGATTATTATTTGATAGCGTTATCTATCTTCGTAAAACTTTTAATTTGTAGTTTTGTTCCATATTAGACTACAATAAATATTTCTTCTTGAATAATGATTTATGTTATTTCTATTTCTATATTTCTTGTTGAGGGGCGCTTTTGCTATTGTGCTATCCCCATCTTTATAAACCATCAAGGTTAAGGCTTCTAATATAGCCTAAAACTGATTTAGGATTTCTGTCCCAAATTTAGGGAAGTCACGATGGAGGAGGCTCAATCTCTTCCTCACTGTAGCCTCTCAGTCGCACAGCAAGTGCTCTGCAGTTTCGGGAGCTGCCCCGCAGAACCGACAGCCAGAATCGGCCAACAGACCTATTTTATTTAATGGTAGTTAAGGGGACATTTCGGTCAGTTGGGTAAAAAAATAGTCAATTTTCAGGATACGTTTCTACTTTATAAAATCAACCAATTTTTCATTAATTTTTGACCTCAGGGACTTCAAATCACCTAATTTGTTTTTATGTTTGTTCTTCTGGTGAAAACTAAGAAAAAAACAATTTTTGAGATTTTTTGGATTTCTATTTTTTGAGATATAAATTTTCAAAAAATTGAAAATCTTAAAATTTTGACAAATTTTGAAAACTTTAAATTGGTCTAGTTCAAAAACTATTTGACATAAAAAGCTGAAAGTAGCACCATTTCTTATGATTTAATAAGGCTTTAATTTGATATACAACATAGTATGTATTATTAGTAAGAATGAAAAATTTTCCGGTATTTTGAAATTTTTTCTTTTTTGAGGTACATATAAAGCCAAAATTTAGGATGGGACGATAGTGGGATCATATTGAAATAAAATATTTAAGGCACTTAAAAAGCTTAGAAGAAATATAAAAAAAATTACAACAATCGGAGGTGGTGAAGTCCAAACCATTGGTTGATTTGATATGGAATGACCCGTATCTACTAAAGCGATTCAAGTCAACTTTGTTTTATAGTTTTTATTGATCCTTTTAGTACACAATGGAATTTTTTCGGATCATTAAAGTTATTATAAATCACCCCTCCATGCCCGTGGCTCGGAATCCTCATCAGCGTGACACTGTTGTTCCTGCTGAGGAATTTCAAAGATTGGAGACAACCCAGGACAGTCTTTGATGACACCCTGTGCGATGTAATGGCCAGCAGTGCAGCTTAACTGTCCGAGAGAGTAACAATGTTAGAGCTATCTAATATTAATACAAGTCCGAGCACACACTTGGATGGAGAGTACCTCGGCCTGAAAAACAGTGGGGGTAGTCCCCTGCCCAGAGCCATGGATATTTTGCTCCTAGGTCTCCCGGCTTAAAGAAGAATAGCTCCCGTAGACGCAGCGCCCCCGCTAGAGCCTCTTTTTTCACTACTAGCTGTAGCGGAGGACAGGTGCTATTGGCCCCTGTGATATCAAGACAGGCCAGTCTTTGAACCCTAGCCAGCTTAATCATAGCACCCTTTTGTTTGGTCTGGCCCACCAAGCGATGGATGCATACGTAGCCATGGGCCGTACGACCGTCGTGTATAGCCGAAACATTAACCTAGGTTTGAGGTCCTAGGTTTTTCCTACAAATTGGCGACAAACATGAAGAGATGCAATTGCCTTGGCAGTTACTCTCTCAATTTGGGATTTCCAGGAGAGCTTTTGATCCAGGACTATGCTTAGATATTTAGCCTCCTTTGAGAAAACCATTTCTTTGCCATCGAAAGAGGGAGCTTTTAAATTTAGCTTCCTTCTATTAGTAAATAGCACGATGACAGTTTTTTGTGGGCTAATACCCAGGTTTTTGCTGCGGCACCAGCTATGCAAATATGACATAGCGGCTTGCATGAGGTCTGAAACGGTGCTACCGTGATCGCCGCTAATCGTTATGGCGATATTGTCTGCATAGGTCTATATGCTGCGCTCTGTATTACCAAAATAATACGGGCTGGAATGTGTTTGTTCATTCCTCATTCTACTAAGTCTATAAAGCCTAGGCCAAATAGATGGTTTAATGGGGAGTGTAAGAACGCAATAAAAGCTAAGGAAGCCGCCTATAGAGCGTACAAATGTTCCCCAAATGACTCACTTCGGCGTGAATATATGATATCGAGAAACTCCTGTAATTCCATCATCAAGAAGGTCAAAACGTCATTTGACGACAAGATGCGAAGTAAGATCCTCAATACACGCGTAGGCAGCAAAAACTTCTGGTCCTTGGGAACTTCCATCAAGAAGAATTTTACGTCTACGTTATTAATGGGGCGGAGGTGATAACAGAAAGCAAATCCAAGGCCGATTTATTGGCATCTCTGTTCGCCTCAAATTCTTCTCTACCCGAAGCTGATACGTCACCACCGGTCCTCGAGCGCAACGCCCATTCAATGGACGGAATCTTCTTCAGAATGCGCGAGGTGTATAAATGTCTCAAAGAACTCGACGTCAATAAATCCACTGGCCCAGACAATATTCCCCATATGGTACTTAACAAATGTGCCTCACCTTTGGCTAAACCTCTGCGCAAACTTTTCGCCCTGTCATACTTCTCCGGAGTTTATCCCAACTCTTGGAAACTAGCTCATGTTCAGCCCATTCCCAAAAAAGGTGAAGCCAGCGACCCTTTAAACTATCGCCCAATAGCAATTACTTCTGTTCTCTCCAAAATCATGGAGATAATAATCAATCGAAGGTTGATGAAATATCTGGAATCCAACCAAATTTTACACGACAGGCAGTACGGCTTTAGACCGAAAAGATCTACTGGCGACCTTCTTGTGTGTCTGACTGAGGTTCTCAACCAAAACATCCATCGCTTCGGTGAATCTGAGATGTATCCAAGGCTTTCGACAGACTATGGCATCCCGCTCTGCTGCTTAAACTTCAAGCTATTGGTATCGACTCAGTTCTAAGGAACTGGATTGAGAGCTTTCTTTCCAGCCGTTCAAGCATGGTAGTGTTGGATGGCGTCGAATCCAACCCTCATTCTATCTCGGCCGGCGTTCCCCAAGGCTCGATTCTCTCACCTGCCCTCTTTCTTATATTCATTAATGATCTGCTCTCAATCCCCCCCAACCCACTCCACAGTTTCGCCGATGACGGTACTCTGCGTTACTCCCACACCTTCGATAATATAGGACAAGCACGTGCCAGACCTTGTCCCGTAGACAGTAAACTTATGTCCAATTCTATTAACCCCATTGAACCTATTCTTGCTTGGGGCCGCAAGAATCGTGTCGAATTCAACGCAACCAAAACAAAGTACTGTCTCATCTCTACAAAAACCTGCACCACTCGTCCCTCTATCTCAGCGGACAAAAAGAATGTAATGGCTGACCCATCTCTCAACATCCTAGGCGTAACCTTATCTTCAGATTTGCGATGGAATAATCACATATTGCAAATCGCCAAACAATCTTCCCAATGCCTGGGTTTCCTCAAGAGATGCAAATTCCTTCTTCAGCCAACTGCTCTGGCTACAATCTACAAGTCCTTCATTCGGCCCCGCCTTGAATACAACTCGTATATCTGGGCGGGTGCCCCAAAAACCACCTTGGCTTGGCTGGACAAGGTGCATAACCGCGCCATTAAACTCATTGGCGATAGCACCCTTTGCTCCTCCATCGACCCTTTAAGCCATCGCAGAATGTAGCAGCCCTTAGCAAATTTTACCGCTATTACCATAGCGACTGTTCCACTGAAATCAGAAACCTCCTGCCTACATGGCAAACTTTTTCCCGCAACACAAGACTAGCCAACTCAGCTAACCCCCATACGCTACAGCCCTCCTCTTCGCGCACATTACGTTTTAGTAGTTCGTTTATAAATAGAACAACTCGATTGTGGAACTCTCTTCCGCAGTCGGTGTTTCCGAACTCATATAATATCTTAGAGTTCAAGCGCAAGGTTCATCGACATCTACTCACGCACCCTCCAGACCCCTAACCTATCCTTTCTCCTCTATCCTTCAAATCAAGCTTACTACATACTAGACACTGACCATGACTTGAACGACATGACAGACATGTAGTAGAAAGGGTGATTCCTAAGCTTGTATTTACCACATAAAAAAATAGGTCTGTGCTTTAAATCCCCGGCTATTCAGGTCGGCAAGAAGTTTCGTCGATCACGATTGACCATAAGAGGGGTGATAGGACGCCTCCTTGAGGACAGCCTTTAGCAGCCATTACCGTAATCGATTCACCATTCATCTCAGCAGTTATCTATTTGTTGCTGAGAAGCGACGTGATCCATCTCGCAGTGGGAGGATGAATGCCTTTTTCACTGCTGCTTCATTGATCCGCCGAAGGTAACGTTGTCAAACGCAGCCTCAATACTGCAAAGGCGTAGAGAGAGATTTCCTTGGCTCTGAGGGAATTTTCAATAACTCTCACTAGCACATGAATGACCGTCTCTGTAGATTTGCTTGCCCGGCCGGTAGGCAAATTGCAGGCATTGAAGTGGGTCCGTTGTAAGACCCTCTCTACTATGCCTGTCTAAAACTTTGTCCATCGTTTTCAGGAGAAAGAAAGAGGCTGATGGGTCGATAGGGGTTTGCTTCCCTATATAATCTTTTCCCCGATTTAGCGATAAAGACTACCCCAGCCTTTATCCAACACCTCGGAATATAGGCCAGTGCAAATCTAACCCGAAATAGTGGTAGCAGGATCGGTAAGATCTCTTCCAAGCCTTTCTGAAGGAGAGCTGGGAAAATGTGGTCCTTTCCAGCAGCCTTAAAGGGATTGAGGGTGCCAATGGCCCACGCAATCTTACCGGCGGCAGTGAAAATCCTGTTTGCCAGGCCTTTGTTCCTATTGTAGGACCAGTGGGCAAGTACTACCTCCGAATCAATGTTGGGTTCAAAGGCCAATCCAGGGTTAATTTCCTGAAAACCGGGGAAATAAGTGCTTATTAATAGCTCCATGGTATCCCTGGTGTTCTCCGTAAAGGACCCTTCAGAAATCTTGAGAGAGACAATGCCATTGGAGTGATCCTTAGACAGAACTTTGTGTAACCTCGTGGAGGCTGGAAGCTTGTCTATTTGTTCGCAGAAGGCTTTGCATGACCTTCGCTTGGATCTTCTCAAATCTTTGTTATAATTGAGGGCGTTCTTGTAGAGGTCCTAGTTGCTCGAGACCTTAGCCCTATTAAATAGTTTTCTGACTTCTCTCCTTTGCCTGCACAGATCATTGTTCCATTGATTTATGTATGTTATGGTTTAAGATCGAATTGTCGACAAAAGATTTAATTTCAACTTGCACTATCCTTATATTATTAAGTGAGCAATTCTTGTATATTTTCTCGAAAACTGCTCTAATGATTTTCACCAAAATTTGTATTTAAAAGTGTTTTGACTCAATGAGTCTGCTGGGCTTAGTGAAAACTTCCGCAAAAGTGGGTTTCTGCGAGTTTTCCTACATTTTTAAAAATTATTGAAAAAGATACTTTCAGTAGGCAATGTAATGGAGTAAGACTCATTGTCAGCTTTTCTTGGTGGAGGCCCCGAATCCTCAGTTAGCTTACCATTTAGCAAGTCATGAAGATGTTCTTCTTATCGTTCCAAGATGCCAGTATGTGCAGCGTGGTGTGACCAACCAAAGTCTAGTAATAACAAGTCTTTCATCTTCATACAAAATTTTCCCACCGTTAGTTGTGTGCGTGCATATATGAACATCACTGCTGAGCAAAACTCAACGCATACTTCGTGAGCTCGGCGAGACAAAGCCAGATTTTCCCTCTTCAATCAAGTATGCAGAATAGAAAAGGAAAGACAATTGAATCAGCTGTTTTCTTTCATAAATCAAAACAAACGAGCAAATATGCACCAATACATCCCTAGTTTATCCCCATAAAAACTCATAAAAGTTTCCGCTGTTTAGTTGTATGCAAACGCGTATAAAAATGTTGCATTCTCTCTCTGATAGCTTTACATGGTCATTTGAAGAGCATGGGCAATTAGCTGTTGGCCTTTCACTCATTAACCATATGAAGATGACAGACTTGTTAATTTCTAGACTTTGGGTGTGACTTGCTTTATACTGCGGATTCTTCTGTAGAGCTTCCGCGCCTGGTGCGGCCTTCGCTCTTCTGGCTCGGCCTTCTTTGAGACTGCTGCATTGCGCGGTATGCAGCATTCTTACGTTCAGTTCCCAGCTTGCATTCATTATCGAACCAGTTGTTCCGATCTCTACGACTTCTGCCTAAGATGGAAGTAGCAGTACCAATGACAATATTTTTAAGGCGGGTCCATCTCTCGTCTATGCCCTAAATCTCATCTCCAGGACTTAGGGCGAGTTCTAATGCATGACCGTAGCTGTTGATGGCCATTTAATTGCGTTGTGCAGCTGTGTTGATTCGAGCCTGATCATCAGATGCAAAGCATACCAACAAGATAGTGATCCGAGTCGAAGTTGGCATCACGGTACGTCCGTTCCACTGACATATAAGTAGTAATGGACTGCTAAATGAGCAAAATCCCACACAAAAAAATGGCACCAAAAACTATTCCTGCCTCGCTCCCACGTTAAATCCCAATGAACTGTAATCGTCAGCGCATGTCAGCGATATAAACATAATTAGAAAAAATAGACAGGTATAGTTTTCGTTCTTCTGTCTCACTCTTGAGCTATTTTGAAAACTTCGTTAAACAGGGGAAATAACCGTCACGGTTTTGGAATAAATACATTTATTTAATGAAAAAACTGCAAATAAATAAAAATGAGTGATGGAAATTTGTTTCCGTTAATTATAACAAACATCTTATCACTTATTTCCTCCTAAATTCGAAGAAATTTTTTTTGTTTGCATAAAAAAGGTTTTCTATTTCTGGAGAAAAATTGTGCCATTCAGCATCGTCAATCAGCAGTCCATTACTATATGTCAGTGGTCCTTACCATCATCAGGCTCGAAAGCTGACGGTGGTCTATTTGGTTGCGAGTGGCTCCATCAGGAGATACCCAGGTGGCTTTAGGGATATCTTTACGCTCAAATCTACTTGCAACGATCAAGTTCTTACTTGCTGCCATCTCTATAGGCCCAATTACAATGACCGGATTAGAGCGGAACAGAATCGGATTGAACTGTCAAAGTGGTTTTCCAAGCATGCGTTTTCCATTTAACCGATTACAATGAACGGATTCAAACGCATTTGATCGCATCTGTGCCGGATTCGTTTTAGTTTGTTTAGAAATCGCCGGATTGAGCTGTCAAAATTTTGGTAAACAAAAGCTGTGAATGTTTAAGGTTTTATTTGGTTTGGTTTGTTATGTTTTTAAAAATGTTTTCGGACGAACAGTTAATCGCAGAAGTGAAAGATTATGAAGTACTGTAAGCCAAAGAGTGGATATAAAGTGACGTTTAAACGCGAACTGATCCGTTCATTGTAATCAGGGCAGTTTCCTATCCGTTCTGATGCGTTCGTTTGACATTTCAATCCGCGTAGATCCGGTCATTGTAATTGGGCCTTATAACTCGCTGTCCATTGTCATTAGTATTTTCATACAAGCTGGTGGTGCCGGCCTACTTTGACGGTCAGATCTCCCAGTATGATTTTTACACCATACCTGGGGCAGGCATTTGCATATTTACGGCAGCATAGGCTGCGTTAAAGTTATACAGCTAACTGCAGCAACTGATTCTTGATCTGCATTCGAATGCCGAGTATTGATGTATTTTTACAGTTGTTTTCATATTTTGAACGCATAAATGCAATATTTTGCAGTGAGCTGCGTAACTTGGACGCAGCCATAATATTATATAAATACTGTCGCGAACTGCATTTATACGTCGTAATATATGTATTTCGTATAGATCATAATGTAGTTACCACTCTGGAAACATAAGTTTTTATAGGAAATTTTCCGGGAGATGCGATAGTATTTTTATAAATTTAAAAAAAAAATGCGAACGAATAGTAAACGGAACTTCAAATATTTAATTTTTAATAACAAATACTAATTTGCAACACTTTTTACACCTATTAATATATAAATAAAGATTTCTTCATTACTGTTACAATGATTAAGTCAACACCATGAATAGGAGCCGGAGTTATAGCGATTTGAAAAAGGGTATAATTGGCGAGTGACCTAAACTTTACCCCCTCCTCCTTATTTTTGAAAATATTGACCAAACCATAGAAAGGAAAAATACGGGTCCACTTATTTTGTATATGAACTGTGTCAAAAAAATTTGAAGCAAATCAAAAATGTTGTTTAACAAAAGTGTTCGATTTGTAAAAAAAATGCCTCATATGCAACTTTACTACCGGTAGTAAAAACATGGATAGTGCTCGATAGTGGAATACCATCGATAGTACCGATATTTCTATCGATAGTTATCCACCTCTACTTTCAGATACACAAAAGTGCACCAACATCTGCTGCGCGGCCGAGGGTTTCTCTAACTCTCTATCTGGCTCGGCATTGAACATTCTTGTGACGGCATTTCCATATTGCAAGCGACGTGGCATGTCCGTTGGCAAAAATCGTTGAGTAAATTGCACTTTGTATGGGAAGAGATGAAGATCTTGCTTCATAATCATACATATGTATATATCATAGAGTCGTTCTACTTACGTTTAACCACTGAAATTGGCGGCGTTACGACATACGACACATCTTACCGCTTCAACAACTTCATTGGAGCGTTGCGGTTGCGTTCGAATGGGAGGAATGGGAAAGAAATTTTTCACCCAACCACGACTTGTGTTGTCTAAAAGCGCCGAATTTCTTCCATATATTTTACGGTAAGCACAGCACCACTGACATACATATACTGAACTGCTAAATGAGCAAAATCCCATACAAAAAAATGGCACCAAAAACTATTCCTGCCTCGCTCCCACGTTAAATCCCAATGAACTGTAATCGTCAGCGCATGTCAGCGATATAAACATAATTAGAAAAAAATAGACAGGTATAGTTTTCGTTCTTCTGTCTCACTCTTGAGCTATTTTGAAAACTTCGTTAAACAGGGGAAATAACCGTCACGGTTTTGGAATAAATACATTTATTTAATGAAAAGACTGCTAATAAATAAAAATGAGTGATGGAAATTTATTTCCGTTAATTATAACAAACATCTTATCACTTATTTTCTCCTAAATTCGAAGAAAAATTTTTTGTTTGCATAAAAAAGGTTTTCTATTTCTGGAGAAAAATGGTGCCATTCAGCATCGTCAATCAGCAGTCCATTACTATATGTCAGTGCACAGCACGCACAGTTTTATCAATTGTACGATTTTTTTCAATGTAAAGCTCTACAATTTCAGCACGTTTTTTCGATGTTTATAGACTCATAGGAAAAATGGTACTCAATGACGTTTCAGAATAGTGTACATTTGTCGAAATCTGCTAAATAATGCCAAGGTTATTCAATGTTAAAATACCGAAGGTCTAGATGGCAATGAGATGTATAATAAAAAAGATTATTGTATGTAATTTAAATAGAAATTTAATAAGGAGTCAAACTGCAAAAAAAAATGAGTGTGCGTAGGACCACACTTTAGAAGTGTTAACTTCTATGGCTAGTCTAAATTTCCAAATCAATCTTAATACAGGACGATAAGGATTAATATATTTTATTTATGAATATTCTGTTAAAGTTTATTTAATTGTTACTTATATGCACTCACTCCAAAATGTGTTGCAATGTTTTGGAAATTAAACTATTTGTCTTAAACTTATCACACAAAGATCGGACGATGGATGACTGGGATAATGTAATTTTTAGTAAAAATAGTAGCTAAAATATAGTAATAAATACATAGTGCATAGTTCATAGGAAATATGTAGTACATAGTACACAGTACATATCGTCGGGTTGATGCAATAGTCACGAAACAGAAATTTTTGCTATTTTAAACATTGTGCAAATATGCAAAAAAGTCATATTATATTCAGCCAAAGTCATGGATCTAAATTTGTATGGGAATCTACTGGATTCAATTTGAATTTTTTCAGAACCAGTAAAATAAGTAAAATTAAGCGATTTATATTTATATCATAAACATAAATTCAAATATATGTTTATACATTAAAGATCAGAAACTTAATGGCTGAGATAACTGAGATAATTAACAAAGAAAACGAGCAGCTACGAAGTTTTTCAACACGCTTTGTGCGCGAAATCAAACGCTTGGTCACCAAACCCATTCTCCTCTGCATTACTTATAAGTCATTACAGAAAACACTAATTAAAGAAGTACTTCCAAATCGACTTCCCACAGTAAATACTTGCGATTTTCCCTACTGGGATACTTCCCCAGATATGTACGTAAAATACAGACGCGCAGTCGAATAGGCGAAACGCCGAAACGTATTCCATGTCGCCGAAAGCGATTAATCCAAGCAAAATATTTAAATATTGCAGCCATTTAGCTGGCTAGAGCATGGCAACTTTTAGTCGAGGTCCAGCAACAGACAGCAGCGATGGTCACGCGCATTTTTGGTTCGCACCCGTTTCTGGGCACTTGTGCCTATGCAGCTGGCTAGAGCATGGAAACTTTTGGTTGAGCTCCACCTACAAACAGCAGCGTATAATTATATGTGTGGGAGGCAAAATAGCCCGCGCTTGGTGGGAGGGATTGGGTTTGAATGTTGCAATGCAGAAGCTGCTCTCAACATTCGTTTTATATTCTCGCGCCGCTCTCAAAATTCATGTCATATTCTCGCACGCCATTGCTGCTATCTGTTACTGGACCTCGACTAAAAGTGCCCCAGATATGTAAGTAAAATTTGGTCGAGCTAGAGCAACAGACAGCAGCGATTGTGTGCGAGAGAAATGAATGCTAAGAGCGGCGTCTGCATTGCGAAAATATGAAATGAATGGGTGCGAGAATGTGCCATGGATTTTGAGAGCGGCGTCTGCATTGCGAGAATATAAAACGAATGCTGAGAGCAGCTTCTGCATTGCAACATTCAAACCCATTCCCTCCCACCAAGCGCGGGCTATTTTGCCTCGCACACATATAATTATACGCTGCTGTTTGTAAGTGGAGCTCACCCAAATGTTTCCATGCTCTAGCCAGCTGCATAGGCACAAGTGCCCAGAAACGAGTGAGCAACAAAGTGCGCGTGTCGCCATCATTGCAGCAAGTGTCCAGAAACGGGTGTAGCGTGTAGCAACAAAGTGCGCGTGTCGCGAATTCTTTGTTTTACCCCCAGCGAAAAAGTGCCAAACGCGCCTAAAGAAGTTAAGACTTCAAAAATAATCCCCACCCTTTGAGCTATAAAAGCCGCCCAGTTTGTGCTGACTTAAGGAATGCTCATATCGGACCGAATATGAAAGGAACGAGCCCGTCAGCAGATGCTATTTGGTCTTTAACAATTATAGATCATTATTTCCTCATTCAATAAACAAAGCATCATATTAAAAAACATCGATCCGTTCTGACCTCCTATTAGTACTGTACCTTGTTACTTTACTGTTACACCATAATGGTTTGTTTTAATCTTTCGTTATATACCTTAAGTGTTATATTACTTACTACATACTTACCAATGATGAGACCAGCAGTCGAATGGCTCGTTATTGATTTACTTTACTTTTTTCTAGAGAAGCCCCATGATATACTGTCGAATAGTACTTAGGTTAATGGCGGCTCCACACGGTGGTAGAGACTTCTGTCTAAAAAGTAAGTCGCTGCTAAATCATTTTGAAAAGTTCCCAGACTTATTTCGTCGATAGATCTGCACAGACATTCCCACGGCTGCACAGTAGGAAATTTGTTCTAGGCTAGGTGGACAAAAATGCAAAAACCAATGTTTATCAATACCTTCAAAATCACTGAAAAAATATTCTTCAATCTTTCGTTCTTTTATATATTTCTTAGAAAAGACCATAACATAGCCGAAACTAGCTGAATTCCAAACCAATTTTCGCCATAGCCAGCAGGCAGTTCTGCTGACGCGTTGTTATCGTCCATGATATTTTATTTTTATAATTTTTTTTGAAAAGTTTTTGTAGTGAATATTGTAAATACAGGTTAGTTCTTTCGCTTAGCACTACTTTTATAATGTTGCTTGAATGTAAGGGTATCATAAGCAAGACATTGTTGAATAGTTTGTTTTACTAACTTTGAACATTATAGAAGAAAAAAGTACCGCTGAGTACCGCATTATTTCTTAGTTTTTTTGGTAGTGCAACTAATTTATGATACTTTCGCAAAAAAACAGCTATCCCAAATTATCACTTTGGAAAATATAATGCTTTTTATTTATAGAGTACAATGGAGGCTCACGAAATCGAAATAACGAAAAACGAACTATTTTTACTTTTAAAGCAAAACGATTTCTTTGGATTATCTCACTATATGTGTAAAGAAAGATTGTGTGAATATATTTATGGTCGATTTAATTTTAGTGAATGTTCTGAAAACATTGACAAAAGTTTGAATATTACTGTGAAAAGCTTTGTGTCGAAATTAATTAGTAAGTGGAAATCTAGCAGACAAATACTTGACAGATTCGTGCAGAAGAATTCGGAATGGTTGAATTCTAGGGTTAGCCTACCAATGTTGACTGATTTCTCTCAGTCAGGACCAAGTACTCGTACTTCTCTTAAACGTGGAAGACCTCGAAAATTATTTACAGACGGCTCCGAAAAAAAGAAGAGACGCGATGTTAGTTCTCTTGTAAGTAAGATACACCACGAGAAACTTGCTTTTGCCGCACAAAAAAGTTTAATTAAGAGCGGGAAAAGGACCGTTGCCAATGTGGTTAAGCTCGCTATGACTTCAACTCCTCGAAGTTTGAGGAAAATGCAAAGTTGATGATATTGACGAAGATTTTCTTAATGACATGTAAATATTTATTTATTTTTGTTTTGCTGAATTACTAAATCTTAAATCATGTTTTCATTTTAATTTTTTATTTACCTCTATAGGGTGTTAAAAAAATTAATAAAGTTAAAAATGGTACACTCACATCACAGCACAGTGTTTGTATTCAATTCCAAATACAACTTAATTTTTGCGCACCTAGAACAACAAATTTTCTGAATGTTGATTTTCTGAGCCCAAATTCGTAATCAGCAGTCCAAAATACCTTTATATACCAATTATTCGCGCCCCTACTTGGAAATTTCTCAGTTTTCCACATTTTGATCCGCCATATTGGATCCGCCATTTTGAATTTTGCTTTTCTGACCCCAAATTCGAAATCAGCACCCCAAAAAACCTTTAAAGACCAATTGTTTAGGCTCCTACTCATCACCTTGAATTTTGTCCAGCTAAATCGGCATTTTTTCCCAGTGTGGGCTGTTACATTCAAGCTTCACATTCCGTACAGAAGTTGCGCGGAAAGTTGTACGGACAAAAGTCTCTATCGCGTGGACTCACCATAAGTGACTGACTTAAATGACTGTCATACATCTGTTTTTCTTCAATAGAACTTCTCTTGCCATCTAAAAGAGTTAAGACCGACGCTGATCTGCTTTCACTTACGATAATAAAAAAAAACAAAACATTAAAAACACACAAAGCATAATTTTCTTGAAATATAATTTTATTTACTAGATTTTTTATGTTTTCTTTATCAATTTTAAATACTGATACAGTTAAGTTTTAAAATAATTAAATATAACATCCTTCATATAATAATTCATACTCTTCTGTTTACAATTTTTTTACTTGGGAATATTTTATAAGAATAGTATTTACATTAATATTTAGTGATGTAATAATTTAGTGATCAATATTTAAATATAAACCCTTTGCTTCTCTTCTTGATATCATTTAACACCGTTTTTTGCACTTTTTTGTAGAATACGGGCTTTGGTTTATAGAAACTCATTCAAAGAAATTCTTTTTTTTTCTAAGTTGTGTATTATTATTTATTTCAAAAATAATATTTTATTTAAAGATTTTCTTTTCTAAATTGAATTAACAAATAAAACTGCAATAAAACACTATTTTGTGTCTAAGTGTGTGTGAATACTTTGCAAAAGAACAAATTAAAAATCATTATTATTTTTTTTCATTTTAATTATTATTGACACGGAATAATATACACAGAAGGAAACACTGAAATTGTTGTTAATTTTATTTTGCCTTAAGGAATTATTCTTAATGGTGTAGTTCCACCTGAATGAGTGTGTTTCTACCTTGTTTAACCTTTTATTGTTGCCGATGTGCTATCGGTGTTGCTGTTCAGTGACTGTGATGAAGCGAGTGGCTTTAAATCATCCTGTTATTTATATAATGGTAAAATGTGTAAGATTATTGAAAATTAATGTTTTTGATTTGAGGTTACCATGTTTGGTGCTTTACCAGTGCTGCGACCCCATCTTAGTCGTAGTGGTGCTGGCTTACGAATTTCTCGGGTATATTCAGCACGGGCAGCTGCAACATCATTTTCATCAAGCTCTCGAAGTGCATTCAAAAGGGCTCGTAGGGATTCGGTTCCGAATGTTGCTTGTTCAATTCTAGATTGTTCATTGTTTTCCTGTGGGGAATATAAAAAATTTACTTATGTTGTGATATAAAATTAATCTTTGCAAAATAAATTGATAAATAAATTTTTATTACAGGTCTTCTCCAATACACCGAAATCACATAGAATTAAGTAACGAGCAACCAATTTATAATAAATCATGCAAAGTACAACGTCATTGCATTACACATTTGTTTCAGAAGGGAAAGTGAGAGTTTTTAAACTGCCAGTTACGGCATAAGATGAGATACCAAACGAGTATCTCACGCACAATGAGGTAGGAGTTATATTTACTACTTTTAGCTTTTTCAAAAAAAAGTTTATACACAGGCTCTGTCCGTCTGCCTGTCTGTCTGTCCGTCTTTGACCTTCTTTCATCTCTGAAAGTACTGTCGCTACAGACTTGGGCCATATCTCAAATTGTAGCTCTTGATCAAGAGACCTAAAACTGAGAAAATGGTCTGGAAATTCCAACCGGAAGTATAATTAACGACAAAAAAGAGATTTCTAATAAAGTACATACGTCGGTAGCCTAGAGCTAAGGCGCTGGATTCCTATCCGGGGAACCAAGTTCAATACTCGGCCGCGCAATGGTGAAATATAATTTTTTTTTACTTCGGTGGAATATGTTTTGAATCTATCACAAAATTATATTATTTAATAATGATACTCAAGAGAACATAAACATTTACTTAATTAAAAGTGAAAAAATATCATTTTCTTGATTGTTTATGGTCATCCAGTCTGAAGTGTTATTCAACAGAAAGAATGATGATGAAAAAAACAGCAGCACAACATCCCACTAGTTTCAACTTGACCTTTTTATAGTATTATCTAGAAAAATCAGAACAAGAGGAATTCAGTATCTGAAGAAAAACAATGTGGTATTCGATAAAAATCGAATTCCTTAAGGCGCAATTCCACTGAGGCAACTTTCAGGCAACATGTAGCATGCGGCATTGACGCATGCTACACATAGTTCACATAGTATTTCCTTTGAAGGAACACGAAGTGACAAAAAAACTCCTTGCCGCCTACTACGACTTGATAGTTTTTTCCAGGACGCATGCATTACCTTTCGACATGATTCAACGTGTCGAACAGTGTCGTCGTTATCCAACAGTCAGCGGATCGGTGCGGCTTGTATCTTGCGGCATGGATTGGAACTGTGATAAAACCATTGAATTTATTGAAGATTACCATAATTCCCCGGAATTATGGAATAATAAAATAAGTGATTATAAAGACCTCAAAATTAAAAACGACAAATTAAAGAAATTGGTGACAAAATACAATTGTACGGTGGCTGACCTAAAGAAGAAAATTAAGAATTTGCGGTCAGCTTTTCACCGTGAGTGCAAAAAATTAAAATTAAAAAAAAATGGCTCATCTCCAAATAAAAAAGGGAAATGGTTTGGATTTGAGCTGCTTAGTTTTTTAGTCGACGTAGATGAGCCTAAATCAAACATTGTCAACTGGTGGCAGTGATGCGGAGGTGAGCTTGTATAAAACTATATATTTTGTTGTTATTAAATTGAAATATATTTTTAATTCGTTATTAAAGTTAAGCATAAAAGTCCTGCCAAGGAACGCGTCCTTCATCTGACTGAAAATATCGCATAAACTCATTTCTCACTTCTTTAGCTTCAAAAGTTGACTTTCGTGCTCTATGTGGCAAATCCTGCAGACCGGTATCGCCTTGGGCCACTGCCCTCCATGAACCAGGAATAATATTTCCATCTTGCCTTTCATTATCTAAAGTCCCTTGGGGACAGTATAGTGATTGCGAAGTTTTACTCCTTCTCAAAAAGTTGTGAAGATAAATGCACGTTTTTGTAACAATTTCAGCGTTTTCCAAATTGACCATTAGTGGTTTTCTAAACAGACGAAATACGCTTGCTAACAACCCAAAAGTATTTTCCACTACTCTACGAGCGCGTGAATGCCTATAATTGTACAGTCTTTGACAGGTGCCTTTATCGTGGTGGCCGCTAAAGGGTTTCATGATGTGTTCCTGTAGAGGGAACGCATCATCCGTCAAGATTACATAAGGCGATAGCTTATTGCTACCAGGAAGTGGTTCTGAATCAGGTAATTTGAGCTTTCCTTTTTCCAACTTCTTATAAAATGACGTTTCTCGAAAAACGCCTCCGTCAGATATCCTGCCCTGGCATCCAACATTAGCGTATATGAAATTATAGTTTGCATCAGCAATGGCCATCAAAACAATGCTAAAAGTCCCTTTATAGTTGAAAAACATACTGCCACTGTTTTTAGGGTTTTGGATCACAACGTGCTTTCCATCACAAGCTCCAACACAATGCGGATAATTCCAAGAAACGTCGAAATCTCTTGCTATCATTCTCCACTCGCCTTCAGAGCATGACATCTGAAAAAATTTAGAATTACTATATTAACCTAGTAATTACATTTTTGTAATTGCAGGAAGAAGAGGAAGAAGGCAGCCGAGACATTCAATATGATCAAGCGGAAGTCAATGAGTCTCGAAAGTTAAACAGAAAACACGGTAGAACTAGCTGTGAAGAGGAACGTGAAAAATATATTGCCCCTAAAAAAACACGGAAGGGTGTATCTCCTTCAGATCGCGAAGAGGAGGCATATAATATTTTAAAAAATGTGTGTCAACGAGATGATTGTTCAATATTTGGAGAGCATGTGGCTAATGAGCTGCGAAATTTAAGCTCAAGAGCACAAACAATGGTTAAACACATTGTAAATAACACATTATTTGAAGCAGCTATGGGCAAATATGATGCTCAAATTGAACCTAGTCATACCAGTACTCCTCATTATAACTGCGGAAGTAGTATTTGTAGCACTGTTCCATCTTCTGGGACCGAGAATATGCCTACTAATATTAAAACACCTTCGGGTGCCCCTCTTCACAGCATCTATAGTAACCGCGTTCTATCCTCTGAGCCATCTATACATCCAGGTTTTCTGAATCTTTAGAAAAATCCAGGCATCCAGAAAATCGTTTGTCCTTTCCTTTACTTTCCGAATTTCTAAATAAATAAATTGTTTAATATATTCTAGTCCAGTCAAATTAGAGGTTTGACTGAAGATAATTCCGAAGTTGCTGAAAATTGGAACAGCCGTTAAAAACATTATTATACGTAAGCTGTAGAGACTGCCACGCGATTGGGCGGCTGCAAACTTTTTTATTCAAGGTCAAAGGGTCAAAATATCAGTTTTTTGCAAATATCTGCTAAACCGTACGTCTTATCAGAAAATTGTGTTTACAACGTTTGTAGATTAGGCGATTATCTACAAAAAAGTATATTATACATTTTCTCGTAGGAATTGCCATTTCTGAGATATTGTCGTTTTAATAAGTTAAAATACTCATATTCTATCATTCCCGACTTGTAAAGGTCATCAGAAATTTAATAAATCCTTTGTTGGAGTACGCGGCTAATATTTTCAGGGGTGATTCCTGGATATATTTGGAGAAAAAAATTGTTCTACAGAGGGCGGCTATCTCCACTATCCACTAAGATACAGGGTGATTAGGGAAAAAATTTTGTTTTTTTTTTAAATTTACTGAAATTTGAATAACTCCTAAAGTAATTATGATAGAGTAGCCTAATTAGGCTCATCTTTTAGGTAAATGTGTATTCTTTAATTTGGTGTAAAACATAGCAGCCTGAGTGACTCCGTTCAAAAAATATGTTCCGAAATAAAGCTTCATCGTCACAAACCAACCTGCTATATAAATTATATTGAGTTTCCTGATGATCAATAAACAGTTTTCTTCTCCACCAACGTGGCTTTCTTCTTTTTTTTATGATTCGAAGCTATTACTAAATAAGCAGCTGCCGCGACTGTTAATAAAGACATGATAGGCCAAACTGAAGTTTCCTAAATAGAATCGTTTTAGAAGCATACTACAAATATCGACGACAAAGCGTATTCGATAAGGGGAGACAAATTCCGCATGCTAAATTATTAAATTTTGTAGCACATAGTCGCACACCTGTAATCAGGCGACAGCAGGCACCAAGTATCGTGCCACATGTCGTTCAATGTTGCCTCAATGGAATTGCGCCTTTAGCTAAATTTAACATAACGCCACTTCGCTAAATACGCCTTTTTTGACTTATGCCTATTCTGAGAAACGGATTTTTGTTTTTCCAGAAAGCTAAGTGACAATTAGAGCGATAAAGTCCAAGACTAGTACTTATACATGATGAGTTGAACTCAGGTTGAACCCAAGTCCAACTGCATGAAGACGCAAGTCGAGGTGAATTAGGGTCGACTGAACTCGACTCAACTCTGCTACCTGGATTGAGTTGCAATTATGCATGATTTGTGTGATTTGTGACGCTAGTCGAAAATTCAACTCAACCTTAACTCAACTATTCAATTTATCATGTATACGTAGTAATTTAGTACATTAAAATAAATCTGGAACTGCCAACCACTATGGTTAAATTTATTACCGATCACCACGCTAGCGATCTGCTGGCCTGACAATAAAATGCGCAAGGAATAGTCCAAATGAAACACAGTACGTTCACACTTTTTCTAGACTAAAGTTGGAGCTTTAAGAAATTATACATATAGGATGAAGAAAATGGGCAATTATCTTGAGTACCATTGTTTTCTGACGAAACAAATATTGAAGAGTGTCAGTTATGTCCAAAGAAACATGCAACATTGGATCTGGAACTGGAACACAACCTGGAAAAAATAGAACGCAGGAGGGCCCTAATAAATAACGTGAACTCTAAAAGCGACCCGGAAAAACATCACCAACTTGAACGGGAATACTCCCAATTACACCGGGAGGTAACGGGAAGTGTCCGGCGTGATAAAAGGCAGCATATAAATGAGCTCGCAGAAAAAGCGGAAAACGGGCCAAACACAGGCAACAGTAGGGGGCTGTACCAAATTATTAAACATCTCTCGGGAAAGCACTTTACTAAAAAATATGCCGTTAAGAGTGCGGATGGAAGGCTGCTGTGCAGCGACGAAGTGCAACTCCAAAGATAGAGAGATAACTTCTGAATGGATCACTTGCACAGGAACCTCAGCAAAACAGCAACAATGCACAGCAAATAAGAATCACCGCCCGGGCCCCAAACAAGACGGAAATAGTAACTGCAATTCATGAAATGACCAATGATAAAGCAGCTGGAAAAGATGGCATCCCGCCAGAATTGTTGAAAGCCGATACAAGCCTCATAGCAGATACTCTACACCCAATCCAGCGGCGGATTGGACGGAAGGTATCACAGTCAAAATACCAAAAAAGGGAACCTAACAATATGTGACAACTGGAGAGGCATCTGTTTAATATCTACTGTGGGAAAAATTCTGTCTCATTACTATCTAAAAGAGGCAGTACACCGAACGCTTAGAAGGCAGGAGACCGGATTCATGAAGGGCCGCTCATGTATAGACCATATTAACACCTTGAGAATCATCCCCCCCTTTTTTTTATGTGGTAGACTAGAGGCTTAGGGAAAGCCCCTTTGTACTGTTCGACAATCTATTTTTCGTATAGAATGTCGAACAGCAGCTCTAGCCGGAAGATAGAAAGTAGAAAGAGAGAGACAGAGAAGTAGGAAGGAGCTGCCACAACCTAGCCGCGATATTTTTTTTTTATTCCACCTACTTCCAACCATTTTCGCGACTCTGGCATCGGGGCATTTTGAGAAACAACTCGCTGGAGGGTTATGCCTCCTGAAACGAGTTGAATCTCATCAGCCAACCGATGACATGCGCTTGGTGGAGCGGGGAAGGACTAGCGAAGACTATGACAGGAGGAATCAGGAATGTAAAGAGGGGAGAAGAAAGAAGGGAAGTTATGTGGGCGGGAAAGTGGAAAAGGCGAAGGACCGTGGGGCTGGCCGGGATTCGAACCCGGGACCTCTGGGATAGTAGTCAGGCGCCTTACCTCTAGACCACCGAGGCCCCCTTTACCTTGCTTTCGTAGATTATGATAAAGCGTTCGACTCGGTTAATAGGAGCTTTATATGGCAGGCACTACGGCGACATGGACTGCCTAATAAAATAATAGAATTGATAAAAGCCCTTTATAACAAATCCAAATGCAGAGTTCTCCATAATGGAAAATTAGCCGACAGCTTCAGCTGTCCAACTCCAACGTGGCGAAACATGGAAAGTCACCCAATTCATCACAGGGCGCCTACAACTTTTCATCAACAGATACCTACGTCATATCCTAAAAATTCGCTGGGAAGATAGAATTTAAAACGAACTATGGCGCCGTGCCGGCCAAGAAAGGATAGACCACCAAATCAGGCGAAGGAAATGGAAATGGGTTGGCCACACCTTGCGACGGGAAAACGAGAATCTAGCCAAACAGGCCCTTGACTCCACAAGGATCCCGCCGAGCCGGAAGACCTAGAACAATGTGGAGGAGAACTCTACTACCAGAGACTGCAACAACTGGGAGATCTTGGTCAGAGTTGAGAGCTGTCGCGCAAAACAGAGTCCGCTGGTTCTCAAACTGATTGTGCTTACACTGATTTGAGTAAGGCATTTGACAAGTTTTCCTACTCCATTATAATTCTTAAATTAAAAACGCTAGGCTTTCCGCAATCCTTTGTATCCAGTCTTACTTAGCTGACAGGACCTACCAAGTTCTTTTTCGTGGTTTCAAATCAGTAACCATTGAAGTGTCATCCGGTGTACCTCAAGGAAGTCATCTTGACCCTCTTCTCTTTATTCTATCAATTGATGACATTGTTCCCTTACTAAGACACTGTAGAATATTGATTTATGCTGATGACATCAAATTTACCGTCACATAAAGAGTATTAAGGATTCCAAACTTTTGTAAGTTGACCTTGACACCTTTTACTCTTGGTGTGCTAACAATAACCTGGTTCTTAATATTAGTAAATGTGAAATCTCCGGGCAAAGATAACATTGTAGCAGAGCTATTAAAAAAAGGAGTTGAAAACGTAATATTAAGCCTGCATGAAATCGTAACACTAATATGGACCCAGAAACAAATACCATCGGAATGGAGCGAGGGCATTGTGTGCCCTATACATAAAAAAGGAGATCAACTAAACTGCCGTAACAATAGAGGCATCACTCTACTGAGTGAGTATTTTCAAATATTTTATACGTTAAACTGCAGCCTTACGCAGAAGAAGCTCTGGGAAACTATCAAAGCGGTTTCCGTCCCGGAAGATCTACCACAGACCATATTTTCACCCTTAGGCAGGTCCTAGAAAAGGCGAATGAATTTAACATAAACATACATTCGCTATTCATAGACTTCAGAAACGCCTATGATAAAATAAAACGTGAAGAGTTATACAAAGCTATGGAGTACCTAAGATTCCCCAAACACCTCGTAAATTTGACCAAAATGACAATGAAAGAGGTATTATGCAGAATAAGAATTGAAGGAGAGCTATCCGAACCATTCAACGCTACAGTAGGACTAAGACAAGGAGATGCCCTATCGTGCTTACTATTTAACGTAGCTATGGAAAAAGTGATAAGAGACGCAGGAATTAACACCGCGGGCAGTATTTTCAACAAGTCGGTACAAATATTGGCGTACGCTGACGACATCGTAATACTAGCCAGATCCCCCGAAGCAATGAAAGAAGCCTTCATATCGCTAGAAAGAGCAGCAAAGAAATTCGGACTAGCAATTAATGAAGAGAAAACGAAATACAATATATGTATGTGCATCTCCAAAAGACGTAATGATCGCCAGAATATGACAATTGATACATACAACATCGAAGCAGTAAAAGAATTTATATATCTAGGGACGCTAATTTCAAAAGACAACGACACGACATTAGAAGTTAAAAGGAGATTAGCGCTGGGAAACAGATGCTACTTTGGGCTACGTAAACATTTCTTATCAAGGAACATATCAAGAAGCACTAAAGTAAAACTGTACAGAACTCTTATAAGGCCAATACTACTTAGATAGTTTAGTCCTGGGTTTTATTAAAAGGTGGTCCAAAAAATTTAACAACCGCTTGATCACTAAACACCTATATATTTCTCTTTTCAGACCATTAGTCGAATATGCGTCACAGGTTTGGCCTCCTCACTTCTCTTCGAATGTTAAAACTATTGAATCGGTTCAACGAAGGTTCGTTCGATTCATCTTCCTTGGGAACATCCATTAGCTCTTCCATCATAAGAATGCCGGCTTAAGCTACTCAACTTAAGCTCTCTTCACAGGCGTCGTAAGGTGGCCGATATTGTATTTGTTCATCAGCTCCTTAATGGAAAGGTTGGCTCAGGTTTTCTAGGTAGCCGTGCGTCTTTTAGAGAGAATGGTTTTTTTTTTATGTGACACACTAGAGACTTAGGGAAGGCCCCTTTGTACTGTCGACCATGTATTTATTTTTGAAAAAGTCGAACAGCAGCTCTAGTCGGAAGATAGAGAGAGAAGTGAAGGAAAGAACTGTCACAACTTAGCTGCGTTTTTTTTTTATTTCACCTACTCCCAACCATTTCGCGACTCTGACATCGGGGCATCGAGAACAACTCGCTGGAGTGTTATGCCTCCTGAAACGAGTTGAATCTCATCAACCAACCGATGACATGCGCTTGGTGGAGCGGGGAAGAGAACTAGTGCAGGCTATGACAGGAGGAATCAGGAATGCAAAGAGGGAAGAAGAAAGAAGGAAAGTTATGTAGGCGGGAAATTGGGAAAGGCTAGGACCGTGGCACCGCCGGGAATCGAACCCGGGACCTCTGGGGATAGTAGTCAGGCGCCTTACCCCTAGACTACCGAGGCCCCCAAAGTGGGGTTATAATCTGAGAGGGCCACCTCTCTTACTAATCAACTCCTCTGACACGAATTACGGTAGATTTGAACCTGTAAATTGCATGTTCATTAACGTGAACAAAAAGATTGATCTATTTAGTATGAGCATTAGTAAAGATGTCCTTGTGTTACATGTCAATTTGGATATTTTTTAATTTTATGTTTGATTGCTTAGTTGAGAGCCTCATCTCAGCGCTTACCTGTGCTGAGTTAGTTAATTTTTTTGTCCCAGTTGAGAAATGAGCCTTCTATGTGAGAAGGGTTTACTCTATTAGTATTACTATAATACGAATAACACAACACAGATCATGAATTTTATTATGTTTCTTAACTAGAGTTGATTTGGAATATGTTTTTTTCATTATTAAGGTCAGTCCTACGCAAACTTAGAACTGAAAAAGCGCTATTGATTGTCGTTGTTTGGAGTCACTTTTGGTTATGTAAAAAATCTATAACTAAGAATTAAAAACAAATATTCAGAACTTACATCATTATCCTCAGCTTCAAATGGGATACTTCTTCCCCAACGCAGTCTACCAGATGGTTTTCGTAATTGACGCTCAAATCGCATATCTGGATAATCCATAAAACCATCTGATTCTTCAGCAAGCATCATTGGATCGCTACGCCTTCCAAATCTTAGCCGCAGGGATGGGGAACGGATTGGCTTCTGATTAACATCACCAAACCA